>BSBM01001315.1:1051250-1792500 GCA_027924585.1 Larix kaempferi | reverse complement strand
GCGCGCACGCGCTTCTATTGTTCATGTTATCTCGCCGATGTGGAGGCTCGACATTGCCAAAGCAGGAGCGCATACGCGTGTTTATAGGCACGTGCACGTGTTTTTTTTTTTTGCGCTCACGCGGTGTCATTGCGGTGTTTTTGGGTACCAGCTTCGTGCGGGTACCCTTTCCTCTTTTATTATTTTTACGAGGGCCATTCTTATTATTACCTGTATTTGCAGGTGTCTAGGAGGAAAGCATTTTGAGTTTAAACTCCTTAAAATAATTTCGATATTTAAACCCATATTATTTTATGTAATTCTTTTTCTTATACTTAGTCATAAATCTGATGTGTTTCTACTCTAATTTAAACTGTAGGTTATAAGTATTGGTTGAAGGTTTTGGGGTAGTCTCTTTAGATCTTGTTCAATCATCATCCTCTTCTCCTTCTCATAATGTATTCTCGGCTAAAGTAAGCATTCTCTTAGGTTTTTAATTGATAAAGAGAAAATATATCTTTTAAGAAGGATATGATTTTAATACATCGTTTGTATATATTTGTAACATTTTCTTATAGCGCTTTGGAATTTCTAACTTGTATTAAGTCATACCAGCAGCATAATTATTGTTCTTTGTACTTAATTTTGGAATATATATAGACAGAGAGAGGAATGGACAATTGGATCGATTCTCGTCAGCTACTATTATATCCCTAGGTGTTCTTCAGGATTTAAACATGTGACCTCTTTACAATGTGTCCTATCATTTCACTCCTTTTACAATCACTCTACACACACATATGCAAATACTTTACTTTTCTTTACAATAGTTTTTACCTTTTTTACCATGTTCATTAACTTATTACTATATTTTACTACATAATAATATAGTAAGAAATTTTACTTGTTTGATTTTCGGTTTTGTTCCAATTTTAGAAATAGTTGCAACTCACACTCAAACTAATTAATAAGTTTGTTGGTAATATTCATTTTTTACTTTTTATGGATTTAACCCATGTATATTAATATACTTATAACCCTAATATAATTTATGGATATTTTTCTCTAATTGAATACACTGTAATGTATGCTATACAAATATTGCAATATATATGTTGTCATGTATTTGAATTATTAATATATCTCTGTTTTCTATAGTAATTAGTAATTTTAAATAGATATATAAATTAATTTTATATTAATTTTTAATTTTTACATTACAAATATATATAGACTAATTTTATATTAATTTTTAATTTTTACGTTATAAATAAAAATAACTATTATAACTTTGACTTTGATTTTGTTTATACTTATAAAACTTCTATTGCATGTATTTAAAGATACCTTCAACCATTATAAAAATACATATATGCATTTTCTTTCCAATTTTCATTTTGCATACATTTTTACATTGTACTTTTCCACAAATACATAATATAAATAATACAAAAATTCCTATGTTTGAAAAGGCACAATCATCATAGATAATAAACTTATCTATATTTTAATTAGCAAATCCAAACTAGATTTGAGAAATTTTCCTTCTTCTCCTCGTATATGTCTCAAGAATTCCTTGTTCGTATTCCAACCCTCTTTATTTATGGTGATGTTTACTAACTTAACTAAAAAGAGACACCTCACCCTAAACTTTAGACATTAAGGATAACTTTAAGGGAAGAGGTTTTGGACTACTAAGTTTAAAAGTTTTATCCCAGTCTTAACTTACCTCTTATTGGGCCCCTCATTATTTGTCTTTGATATTTAACTAATAATTAGCATTTATGTACAAAATACATTCACAACATTATCTCATAATATTTATAGTGTGTTATGTTCAATAAATTCATAATATTCTTTAACTAGCTTAACAACAATTAATTAAAATAAAATAAGTGTTTTTAATTTTAAATGGAAATATTATGAGATATCACTCACCATCATTTTTATTTTCTTCATCTTGTTTATCCTCTTAAGATCATTAATTTCCTTTATTTTGTCATGAAATCCCCATGCCCTCCATCCTCTTCAAGGATCTCTCTATTAACACATAATACACTCTTTCCTTTTTTGTTCTACTACTCAACAATTTTAACACCTCCATAGAGTGCTCTACTTTCTCATCTTATGCAACTTCAAGAATGTTGCCAATCCATGCATAGTCACAAATAATTAAATGATCAAATAAAACAAAAAAAATTCTTCACATTCTTGGGTTGTTGCATTTGCATCTCTCAAAGTTTCCCTCTTGTCATCTATTCCCTCTACAACTATGACAAACTCGTGAGGTCCTTTTCTACTACTCCTAGATAAGTTTCCACATCTTCATGTCTATCATATCTATGGACCCCCTTCTCAAGCTTATGCTCCTAATCCTTTTGGTCATTGGATTTTTCTCCACTTTCACAATTAAATTTGATAATGCCAACACTTTGATGTATGTCTTCAACTTCTATAGCCTCCAAATTTATCTCCTCTTTAAGCACTTCCAGTTCTACTACAAATTTCTCAAATTTAATTATACAACAAAAAACTTATCATTGTCTTTGCTTGAAACCATTGGTTGGTTATTTTATGATTTCATCATCATTGTCTTAATTAACTTTGTCACTTCATTAATTCAAATCATCTCTTCGTCTTCATATTTTACCTCAATTTCAACTTCTTTTCCCTACTCAGATATTTTCTTGATTTTATTTTTCATTTCATCCTTTACAACCTCCTATCATTTCTTCCCCAAAGTCTTTATCAAATTCATGCTTTTTTCTTTCTTTAATCACAACATCAAAAGTGTTGCATGCCTCAATTTTTGTAGCAATACTACTACCTTCTTTTTCACTTGCAAGATCATTGTGGCTACTTCTTTCTATCACTATACTTGCACATGCACAAACATTCAACTTGTTAGTCAAATTTAGTGCCCTCGTGGGCAAGTTTTCCGTAGACTCTCCTTGTTCATGTTCACAATTGATTATTTTTGGATAATCATTGTCATCTTCTTCCAATTTTGCATAAGACTCCATAATATCATCAGAATAAAATTAGGAATATATTTTTCCCCATGGTGACCCTTCATCCGCAGCTTCACCTTGTTGTTTCAAAGCATTTCTCTTTATTTCACTCTGCAATATCGAAGCTTGAGGCTCTTTCAACCATTTTGATGACATTTTAAGGTGTATTATCTCATTCATCAACTTCATAATCATAGATTCCCATCTCTCTACCTTTTATTTCCCTTTTTCTTGTCTCCTTTCTTGGAAACTCCTTGAACACACTATTGCTTTCCTTTCAATTTTGAATAAGTAGAATTAACCCTCAATGGGTTTTCATTCTTCTCTTCTACAAAGCATTCCTCCATTTCAATATTCACATTAAATCAATTCTTCTGCACTTTATTCTCTTGAAAACATTAACATGTACTTGTACTTGATTATTCTTCTTTAACCCTTACTTAGAACTACCAACTTAGTAGTGTCTTATTTTTCATTTGTTAGGCTTAGTTTACTACTTACTGTTGAACACATTCTTCCTCCAATAAATCACTAGATAAAACTCTTGTTCCCCAAGGAACATCTTCCAATAAATCACCTTCTTCTCATTTGCACTCAGTACTCCCAACATCACTATCAAAATTACTTTCTTCTGTTCCAATATTGCTCACTATCCACATCAATACTCCCAATACCACTATCACGATCACTTTCTTCATTCCAATATTGCTCACTATCCACATCATCTTCTTCACCATTTTCCTCAGTGAATGCGAGGTCTTCATTTCTTCTCACTTCCATTAAATTCACCATGTAATTATACTTTCTTAAATAGACAAGGTTTCCAAACTTGCTTCAAAGCTTCCAATCTTCTCATAATTTACTCCCATGCTTAAGAATACATTTTCCTTAGTTAAAGGTATTTTCTTCTCCATCAAAACCATCAAACATTTACTTTAACCTAGGGTTTTTTTCCTTACCTTTCCTCCTTGATCGCTTCTTTTGGGTTGCCTCCAAAACTTCCAACTTAGCCACCATTTTCCTCAATCTATTACAAGTTTCTTCTAAGATCTCTTCTCCCCAAGATCTTCTACAATGTAAACTTCCAACCTTCGCGTTTCTTATGTAACCCATCTTTGCACTTCTCAATGTGCAACTTCTCCTTCATACGCTACAACTCTACCCAACCACAAGTAGAGTTGTTTTCCTCTTTCCTCTTATAACTCTACCCAATGACTTGAATTGTTGGAATTGGAAACTACAACGTGATACATTTACTCTAAATCTCCTATATAATTTGATCCCACCAACACAAAATAAGAACACTTCATGCCTTAAAACTCACAAAGAAAATTATAACCCAAAAGACAACAAATGAAATATAAAACCATTAAAACATATATATTTAATCAAAATAGTTCAATATACTCTTTCCTTCCTATGCTCTTTGGCATATTTCCCCTCCTTCCTTCCTTTTCCTCTCCTCCTTTCCTAGGTCTAATTTTCTCTCCTCTCTAGAGAATGATCCTCGGTGAGAAAGCGAGTGAACCATAAGACTTTCGCCCCGCAACATCTTTACTTATCTCATTTAATCTAAGCCGCCTCTTTTATTAAATTAACGTCCTTAAAAGAACAGCCATGCAAGTTTCACGTTGGAAATAACGTCCTTAAAAGCTCCACGTTGGAATTGTTTGACCTTAAGAACAACCCACATTAATTTCACGTTGGAATTAACGTTCTTAAAAGAACAAACCTGCAAGTTTCACGTTGGAATTGACGTCCTTAAGAGAACAACCATGCAAGTTTCACGTTGGAATTGACGTCCTTAAGAAAACAATCATGCAAGTTTCACGCTAGGTGGCCGTGGAGCTGTATAAGGTTAATTAAAATGTTCCTGATTCGCTTGGATTTGGCAGAACAATTTTTGTCAAAATTACAATTGAGAGTGTTTAGATCCTAATTTTGATTATTTAAATAATTTAAAATTGAACAATTAATTAGTCTAAAACAGACAATCGCAATTACTAAAATTACAAAAATAAAAAAATACCAACTTATACCAATTACTAAAATTACAAATATATGAAAATAGCAATTTCCAACCAGAATTTTAAACAGTTTATATCCCAAAAACACGGGCGTTTTGGTTGTCTTTTATCCTACGCGAGGTCGCCGACTCGCCATACGCTCTTCCAATTATTTATAACTTTGACAAAAGACTTCCGAAATGAAGTATGCCATGGGAATCTCGGATCGTGAGAGGACTGAACAGTGATGATATTGTTGACAAGTGTCTTCAGCTCAAAGATAGACCATAGGACGGAAGCATGTTTTGCGGATCCTCCCAAGAGATTCTCCACCCAAAACCTGCTTGCTGCTGAAAACATCTGACCGTTCACGGCAGACTAAACGATGGCTGAGATCTGATCCGGGTTTCCACTCGTGCCGACCCCGCGAGTGAGCGCTCTCCGCTTGATTGGCTCCAGCTCCGATGGCAGATGGCGCTGGTGCAATGAGAATTCCGTTATGGGAACAGGAAAGGTGGGTGTGGATTGATGCTCCTCCATCATCCTGCAAAGCTCTCTTGGAAATTGTTTCTGCGATACAATGGGCAACTGGTTGTCGTTGCTCGTCTAAGCAAGACTTCAACTAGTCCATTAGCAAGTTTGGCCCCTGGAACTCCACATTACTCAGAGGAAAAAAGTTATTGAAGGAAGGAGCTCCAAGCAAGATTTCTCTGAGGACAGTGCCTGGTATTCTTCTGATGGCACTCCATGCATTTTTAGCCAGGAAGAGTATATTTTGTCACGCTCAAATGGCTATGGTGATCTATCTTTCATTGATTCTGATGTTGGACTGTGTATCGATAAAAAATCCTCTAACACAGTAAATCCAGCAGCCTTCTCAAACATGATGACACACTATAAAAGCCTCCAACAACATATAATAACGATTTACCTGCTTGACATGAGGGAAAGCACAGAAAGCACTGATACATGGAGAGATCAAGAGTTCTAGTCGAGCAAAGAAAATGTAACGCGAAGCAAAGGAGTGACAATAACTCTGGCGGAAGTACCGCAGCCAAACTTAAATGGATAGTAGGTTCAAGCAATATGGCCACATCTAATCTAATTGCCTAGGTGTTATTGTTATTGTTGTTTAAGGAGTTGATAAAAAATCCTCTAACACAGTAAATCCAGCAGTCTTCTCTAACAAAATGACACACTGTAAAAACCTCCAACAACATATAATAACGATTTACCTGCTTGACATGTGGGAAAGCACAGAAAGCACTGATACATGGAGAGATCAAGAGTTCTACTCGAGCAAAGAAAATGTAACCCGAAGCAAAGGATATTGTTATTGTTGTTGTTTAAAGAGTTTATTGTTATTGTTGTTTAAGGAGTTGATTAATGATTTTATGTTTTGGATTTATTAAAAATGAGACACCCAAAATCCAAGATATAGAAGTTTTAACTGCACCAAGTCCAATATGAGTCGCGTAATACAGTTGCTGAGCCAGTTTTAATACAGTTGCTGAGCCAGTTTTAGCTTGACGAGGGCCCTAGGTTCGACCTCGAGACATGATAGGGACCAAACCCCACTCGGCCTACAGCACGGGGCCTATATATACTATTATGATAGTTCATGTGAGTTTATCGGCAATTCCTCGAATCCATGGAAGTAGAAAAGCAATTAGTATTTTGGCACTGTGAATAGTTTGCTCTACCATTAAGACGATTCCAATAATCGATCAGCTCTTTTAATATGACTCACACTTCTGCATTTTATGTTTGCATTGCACAAATAGAAGGACAATCATATATTAATATTTGAATATTCATTTATAAACGGTACCGTGACACTTGTTACAGGTAAGAGTTGCAGTAGATTCTGTCATCGAAGGTAATAGTCTCTGCTTGTTTAGCCCAAATGTTCAGAGCTACATAATCTACGGCTATTTATCTCCTTTCAAATTACTTTAGCATTTCCCTTGGCATCACTGTTTTACATTGCTCAATTTTCTGAGAAAGCGCAGGATCCTGCCAGGCACTAGATTGATATAAAGGTAGAATAATTCACATATAGCAGTTAGATTCTTTTCGAAAAACTCTGGATACTAATATTCAACAAGTTCGTCGCAGAATGGCGGAAGCCAAATCTTGCAGATCTCCATCGTGGTAGTTGTTGTGGCTCACTCTCTGCTCGGAAAATATTTCGGCGTCCTGCGTGCCAACAGAGAAACTGCCCCATGAACCCTCATTCTCCCTCGCCTCCTCTTCGTAATTATTTACTGCAACATTTTCGGATGGAATCGACTGCAGGTCTCCCCAAGGATTCATATACGGTTGATCATAAGCACTGCTGCTGCTGCTATTTGATATTAAAGATGGCATTTCAGATTGCTTTCTATATCCATTCTCAGGACTTGGTGAAGCCCCGTTTGAGCTGCTACAGGCTGCGAGCTGAGCATAGCCGACAGCCAATTTCCCTTTTAAATTTGCAACCTGCCAGGGAAGAAACATTGTCAAATATAAAATATTTAAAATATTAATGTTCAATATGATCTATATTAATTTGTGTGCTAGGTGAATAGGTGAATATCTATAGTCTATAGGTCACAAATTAACTATAGGTCACAAATTAAGTAAACTAATTAATATAAACATAAAATAAATACTATTTAATAAACATTTTTATTTTAACCATCACTTAAATTAAGTTTATTTAAATCTTAGTCAAGATGTATTTAATCATAACAAAATACAACGAATAAAATTAATAATCTGGATTGTACACTTGTTACACTTTCATTAATCTTGTTAATCCACTCGAGAAAGTCCAAAATCCCATATAATATCTAAACACCTATGAATACAATAAACACCTATCCATATAATAAAGATATTCAATATATATACAATGCTACTTCTACCTTCTACGGATTGTTTTTATGTTTTAATCGTATTATATGGATAAACAAATGTAATATTGTGAACTGATTTGAATTGCTGGTTTGATTCTGAAGGTAATAATTTCTCACAGAGTCATACAAATACGGTGATTAATTCCTCACACAAATATGAACGGTCCGTTTTGTATACTAGGGAAACTCGCTTCCTCTAAACTCCATCAATTAAGCTAAATGAAATAAAAGCAATTTGCTGTAATAAAAAGTAAAGATTGAAGTGATAAAGCCACCTGGTGTTGAAGAGCGAAAATATGAGAAACGCAGCCATAAACAGGATCCAGAAGCCGAGTTTGTGCCTCATACAATACGGTAGCCACTGTATCGTATCGTTCTTCAACGGGCAAATGCATCAACAACTTAGAGAAATTGCTTGCTCCGAAGACCTTATGTATCGCACCAAAATGCGGTGCACCCATTTCGTCGGAGCAGAAATAAGGAGCGAATACACAGCCTTTCACACACTTTCTCCTCAGAAACTTGCATGCTCCGCAAGACACTCCTCCGCCTCCCATATTTATACTTCTTCTAGTTCTACTGAGAGTTGCTTTTTTCTTCAATTCTCTGCCGTTCGGATTTTTCGGAACGGATTGGGGCGGGCCTCAGCCCCGTTGCAAATAATGATAAAGAAGCACAATTGCAGAGGAGCTTCAGGTAAGGAGGAGCTCAGTGGCAAGATTCACATTACGGACTGACAACTTATAAGAAGTTATTCATGGCCGGACGGTGGACCCCGTTGGGTAGGGTTGATGCGAAAAACAGGATTCCTCTGGCGAACGAACAAACGAATTACTAATCTGCAGAAGATGAAGTTGATTGACAATCACATCCCGCAGTTGATCCGTTGTCATGGCTCTTTTGTTCCCTTAGATGGTTCCAAGGAAAACGACCGCCATGTCTAGTTACACAGTTTAATCGAACGTTGGCCGCAGGCTGTCGATTCAATCGCAACAATATCTGCGGAAGTATGGGAGTGCCGCCAGCAGAGAGTCACACCCAATACCGCCCACCCGATCACAGATTCCTATTGCAAAAGCCGAGCCGCTGCACTGTGTCGTACATTCCTAGAGTTTTATAGACACATTCCATACTTATTTTAATCGTACATTATTGGCTTCGGACGTAGAGGCGGTCCTCGATTGGATCAGTTGTTGATTCTCAGAGGCAATCTAATAAAATAAATGCGGGAGCGTGAATGATTCTTTCCAAATAATAGATCCTACCATTTAAAATTAGGTTAAGTTTGGAAGCATGCGTGGGGAATAGTATATGGAATGAAAAAAATTGATTGCGCAGCTCGCGTGCCGAAGCCGTGACAGAGAAAGGAAAATGAAAGAAAAGAGCAAGTGTCGTGTTGATGATGTCCTCCATTGCCGGCCAACTCCTTTTGACTAACAGTTTTTTTATTAAAATATATGTTCCCCATCTTATTATAAATCTGGACAGTTGTATACACATATTTTACCTGACCTGCTACACAGTGTTGAATGTGGGCCTGCTATCCCCATCCATAATGGGTCGCTCGGTCGGTTGCAATGTTTCTTTTTATACGAGGATATATTGAAAAAGATGTTTGCAAGGCGTGGGAGTGAAGCATATCTTTTTTAAAACCTCTGAGGAATCTCGGTCCGTGGATGGTGTTAGATGACTATTTGTATGCCCTTTATACGGAAGATGGAGGGTTTGGCTTTGCGAGGGTTAGAGATGCATGTAACTAAGACATCTATCGTGAATAGTTGATACAGACTTGGAGTCCGTCATCAGTTAAGGATGGCTTAGTACCAATCAAGTTAAAAAGTGGGAAGAAAATTTTCTTCTGCATTAATTATTTAGTTTTTCGTTTTTTTGGTTTACAGTTTTTGTCTTTAATCGGCTTTGTTTTATTAGTGTTGTTTGATTGTGCTTATTCCGTACTCATTCTGTTTTTGTGTTGATGTATTGTGACGTGGTTCGATGCTATAGTTCCTACACGTCACTGCTCTCAAAATAGTGGGATGGCAACATCTGGTGGTACCAACCCTAACCCTTTTTCTCCTACCCGAGTCAGAACCAACCCTACTTCGTCAGTGGTTTTTCACTCACTGCTTAAACCATCTCATGTAGCACCTCGACCTATTTCTTCCCCTTATGCAGCAACTGTTGTTTCAGGGTGTGATATTGGTTCTGTTATGAGATCACATTACATTCCGAATGGGGGGAAACGTTTTTTAGGGTTTCACTGGTCCGAAGGCAAGTCTAAGAAGGAAATTAAAATCGAAAAAATCTAGGAAGGGTAGGGCAATTCAATTTCCCTAATTCCTAACAGGTTCCTAAGTAGGTTCAGGAACCTATTAGGAATTTGGAGGTTCAATTGCATAACATCAGGTTGTATCCTAAGTTCTTTTATGTCGAAGAAGGTCTCTCAGTTGGTAAAGAAGTGACATTAGAGGAAATCAAGAATGTATTAAAGGTTTTTGTCAAAGAAAAAAGTTGTGGCCTTGACGACTAGACTGCGGAGTTCTTTCTCAACTTCTTTGATATTTTGGGGTAGGATATTCTACAGCCTGTGGAGGAGTCCAGATTTAAGGCCATTATGCCAAGAAATCTAAATGCCACTTATCTCACTTTGATTCCGAAAAAGGACAGACCTGAAGATTTCAATGATTATCACCCTATTTCTTTGTGTAGCCTTATGTATAAGGTGATCACAAAAATCATTGCTACTAGAATCAATCCTTTCTTGGAAAAATTTATATCTATGGAGCAATTCAGTTTTCTTTTTAATCGACAGATCCTCGATGTTGTCGGGGTTGCACAAGAGTGTTTACACTCTATTAAAATCAAGGACATACAAGCCTTCATTCTAAAGATGGATTTGATAAAGGCATATGAACGTATAGATTGGCCATTCTTGAGGTTCATATTGCTTCAGATTGGGATTCCTGTTGAGGTATCTAATTGGATTTTGACTTGTATTTCTTCTACAAATTTCGCGGTGTTGATTAATGGTTCACCTACTAGTTATTTTTCCAGTAGCAGGGGTGTAAGGCAAGGTTTCCCACTTTCATCACTTTTGTTCATCCTGGTTATTGAGGGCCTGAGCAGACTTATAAATGATGCAAAATCTTCTCGCAAAATTAGAGGTATCAATATGTCTACATCCTTATCTATTTCTCATTTATTGTTTGTAGATGACGCTATGATATTTGGTATTGCTTCTTTGGATGAATGGAATACCTATAAGGATATTTTTGATGTCTTTTGTTTAGTCTTTGGAATCAGGCTATTAGTCCAAACAGGTCGTGTTTTCTCTATAATTGTCGTGATCCTGTGTTTGTTGAAGATATGAAGAACCGGTTCCCTTACAATTTGAACCAAATTGATGTAGGTATAAAGTATCTTGGATAATTTTTAAAACCGAATAATTATCATGTGGAGGATTGGAGATGGCTCATTCTGAAAGTTGAAAGACATATAAAAAATTGGGCTTTTCGGTGGCTATCCATTGGTGGATGTCTCATTCTGGCAGAGTCTATTATCCAAATTATTCTTGTTTATTGGTTCGGGCTAATGAAAATCCCAGTATCGATCATTAATGTAATTCGTAGTAGACTATTTCACTTTATATGGGATGGAAAGTTGCAGATGAAGAATTTTCACCTTTTTGATTAACAGAGTCTATCTTGGCCAAAGAAGATGGGGGGTTGGGGGTTGATGAACCTGGACATTTTCAATGAGGATATGTGGACCAAAAGTCTTTGGAAGGCCTTAATGGACAAGGGTCTATGGATTAAGGTTATTACAGTAAAATATTTGAAGACTTATACCGCTATACAATGGATAAGGAGACCTGTGTTAACATATAGGAATGCTTCCATAGTATGGCCTAGTATTATGAATACCTATCCACATATTGGTACTAAAATCAGCTGAAAGGTTGGTAAAGGAACATGAGTTTATGTTGGAATTGATCCGATTGTTGGGGAAGAGTCAAACTTTTTACTTCCCTCTTATATGTTGAAATAACTTCATCACAGAAAAATCATGACTCTATCACATATTTATCATTTTGGCAGTGAGTATGTCAACCCCCATTGGTTCAAGGTGGATGAGTTGGACCTTCCAGAGCATATGGTGATGGATTGGAATCGGTATATTGACAATTTTATATTTTCTGGTATCTTTCTGTTTGATTCAAACGACCAATTGGTTTGGAATGATGCTGGTGCAAACGATGTATTAACATTGAAAAAGGTTTATAATGCTATCATGTATAAACAGATTCCTCTTGAAAGGTGTTGGTGGCATAACAAAATCTGGGGAAGGAAAATCCTTCTGTGATTGAAATGCTTCTTATGGTTATGTCTCGGGAATAAGATTCTTACTTGGCCTAACTTATTAAAGAAAGATTTCAAAGGACTGAATATTTGTTTACTATGCAAAACGGTCTTGAATACATTCACCATCTCTTCATTTCATGTGCTTTTGTCCAAAATGTTTAGGTTGAACTACAAGTTTGGATAAATTTCAATGGTGAATGGATCAGTTCCACTATATGTGATTGCTTGCAGGACTGGTATCACAATAATGTTAAATTTAAAACCTTGCCATTATTTATGATATGGGTAATATGGAGGAGTCAGAATGCTCTCATTTTTTAGAATTCTGCTCCTTCTATCTTTGGAACTTGTAGGCATATACTAAAGATCATAAATGATTACCCTACTCCTATGGCTAAAAAGAAGACCATAATTATCAAATTTCCAGAGGTGATGATTGGTACATCTTATGGCTTCTTTGATGGTGCTGGGAAACATGGTATTTGTGGTGTAGGTATGGCATTACATATAAAAAGAAATCATAAGATTCATTTAAAGATGGTTATTGCTAGTGGAAGCAATATGAGGGCATAGCTCTTAGCACTCATGAGTCTTTTATGGTTTGCATTGAGGAGGGGATTATATGTTATGGAAATATTTGGTGATTCTCGGGTCATAATTAATTGGGCAGAAAGAAAATTTGATATCAGTGTTATTTCATTGATTCCTGGCTTTCAAATGTGGACTCCTTAATCAAATCATTTGATCAGTTACATTTTCATGATATCTACAAGGAGGCTAATATGGAGGCTGATAGGTTATTTAAAGAAGCGATTGGGCCCATGGATGGTTTCCTCTATTTCGAGGAATTCTTGGATAACTCTCTGGTAGATTTTGGATCTATTTGGTCTCTTTAGATCTGTTCTCATTTCTGTCCCTTTGCATAGTGTATTTTCACATCATGTTATGATTCGAGGTCTTTGGAAATTTTTGTATTCATCCCTTCAGATATCATGCCATGTTTAGTATTATGTTTCTTTGGTATATCATACATTGGACTTGTTGTCTTGAGCTCCAAGTCAATGGATATATTGTACTACATTGTGTAGCTTTGATTTTCTTAATTGAAAATAACAAGTTGCGGCTTTTTCTACTTGAAAAACAAATGTTTACAAAGTGTGGTGTGTGTGTTTTTAAAGTAAAATAAAAAATTTAATATATAAGTTTCAATATACTATGATATTATTTTTGTCAATGAAATAGGTATAAGAAACTTATGTACGTACAATTTGTGCTTCTTTGATTGTGGTGCGAATATGGTTATTGTTATGTTTTTTTTTACTTTGAAATTGTTTTTATGATGTAAATATCTTTTTATAAAAAAATAAATCCATATTGGTTGAGAGTTATGTCCCACAACAAAATATAAGCTGCAATATCTGAAGATCTTTATTTCAATGGGGTTAGCTTGAAAGAAATGGTGTCTCATCTAATAGAACTAGACCAACTAGATGAAGACCTTGCTTGAACTAGCAAATACAAAAGATCAAGAGATTTAGTTGAAAATTTGAATTCATATCTTAATAAGCAAAGCATTTGATTTAATAAATTTAGAAAAGCATTTGGTACGACGCCTTTAATTTTCCATTTGGATTGAGAGTTGGTGCACTAAGGTTTACCTTTTTGGCATGTACATTCACAAGTGATATTGTTCTTATTGCAAGGTGTCTTTCTAATCTCTACAAGAAACTAAGAATTCTCAAGGATTTATTTTTATGTGTGACAATAACAACGTAGAGCATTTGTTTTTTTGTGTGACAATAACAATGTAGAGAATTTCTTTTTATGTGTGACAATAACAACTTAGAGGAAGTTACTGCATAGAAATATCTTGGAGTCAAACTTCATCACATGCTTAACTAGAACTAGATAGCATTTAGAAAATGATTAATGGAGGGTAAAAATATTATTTTGGTCTTGAAAACAATTGTAAATCAATAGACTTCTGATTGTGGGAAAAAATCATTTTTGGGACTCGTGTTACTCCTATTATCTTATATTAGATGTGAAGTTTAGGGATCCAACATATTTAGATAATTATGGAGAAAGATCAAGAAAATATAGAAGCATTTTATAATTTATAATATTAAAATTAAAAGCAATATGCCCTATCCTATCCATCTCATAGAAGTGGGATTTCCCTCATTGATAGTATGTATCCACCTCATAAAATTAATCCTATACTCATAAAAGAAGGATTTCCCTCATTGAGAGTATGTCTATTAATAGGTACATGGAACAAGGCCAAGTCAACAATAGGGCATAAATCCGATACAATAATATACTCAATATGACCTCAAGATTCACTTAGGGGAATGGAATATGGGTGGGTAGGATAACACTCCATCATACAACCACTCACGATAGACCCTATTAACTATCACTAGGTACCTAATTTAAAAGAACACGATAATTAACATGAAATACAAGCGGCTTCCTAAGATTGCTTGAAACTCTAGTCAAACCCATTTGGGGCTTAAAAGGGATTGGCATAAACATGCCAAGTCTTGGATGAATCATTTGATAATAAGGACACCACTTGAAAAATATTGATTTAAGGTTAAGGAGAAACCTTGGTGTGATAAGGAATTAGAGGATAGGATAACATAAGATACTATAAAGTGTTCATTAAACCTAATCAAAATATCAAAAGTATAATTCTACTATAACTAGCATAAAGAAGAAAATCAACACTGCTTAAATAAGAACAAATTCTCATAATATCCATAGTCAAATAAGGCATTGAACAATTTCTAAAATTTCATGGGATAAAAAAGTTTGTCATCTTTGTGGTACTAAGAAGGCGAAGGACGAAAATCACTCTCATCAAATGTCTCACATGCTTCCACATTATGTCTCAATTTCAATATATTTGTAAGAATTCTAACCTTCCTAACCTTTAACTCATCAAAACTATGAATATTTACGAAATCTTCTCTCCAATATTTTTGAGCATAGAAATAAAATTCTCAAACAAACCAAATAATTCCTTACTATTCTTTCTTGAGGTTTGAGAAACCAAAATTGGTCTTAGTAGATGTTAACAATCATCATCATCAAATAAAGATGAAAACTCATTTGGCATATAATTATATATAATTAAATACTTAAAAATTGTGAATGGTTTCTTGAAATGGTCATTTTCTCACAATTGATCTATGACTGGATCATTTCTCCTTTGTTTCAGTTCAACTCACCACCGCATCATGGAGACATGTATACATCATCTATTGTAGTGTTCCAAATCTAGTCAATGAGCCCAAACATGTAGGACTCTTTTAAGTAGTTGTTATGGCTTTCAATGGGGGATTTCCTCCAATTAACTCCCTGCATGTTTTAGTCCCACCTTCAAGTAGTCCTCCTTTTGCAACAATTTTTCCTTCCCACAGGAACCATTGTTCCATCAAATGTATTTAATGGAAGAAACATTCATTTATAGAAGTATGTGATTTGACCCATCTTGTCATGATCCCATATTTTACCTTGTACTCATTATGAGCTCAACATGTCACTTATGAGAATATAACCTTGTTGGGGAGGATGACACTTCATCCCACAACCACTTAGACTAGACCTATTTGATTGTACATTTCATTAAATATGTCACATGCATGGGTATGGCTACCTAATTTGTAAATAGATTGTTTGTGTTTGTGTGTTACCATTAGTCACTTTTTGTAGGTGACCTCCATTATCTCTCCATGGGAGTTTGTGTGTGTGTGTGTGTGTTGTTCCCGAGTACATGGGTAAGAAACAAATAATGTCAAGCCTAAAAATATTTGATAGTAAAACGACCCATGTAAATGTGTAATTTCAATATTTCTATAGCTCATAAATGCCCAAGGACACCTTTAAATGGTGAATTGGTTTAATAAGGCTTGGTAATGTCTCCCGTCTCATTAACATTTAGTGCTTTGGCCCTTCTTTAGGTCAAGTTAGGCACATGGGTGGCCATACCTAAATGATGGGCATTCAAGTTAAGACTTGTTCAAATTGGAACTTCAAGTACGTTTATAAATAAAATCCATTATCAAGCATTTGAAAGGAAAAAATTGAGAGAAAAGTTATGCTAGAGGAATATAGCCAAGTGTTGAAAATACATTGCTTCCATATTCTTACTCTGGGTATTATTTCGCTCATATTGTTCAAATTCCATTTAATGTGACCATTCACGAGGGGAAGTCCCCCCATTATTCATCACATGTCAAAATTAAGACTTAACAAAGCATAGAAAGGACCCTCCATAGAGAATATTGGAGTTCACTTGCTATAAGCCTCTCCTCATGTGGCATGGTTTAATTGTTTATGCTTTTCCATTGGAACAAAATCAATTACTACTCTTACCCCCAAAAAATTGTTGCTTGTAGGCTATTTAAATCATAATTTGACATGTCTTGTTTGATGCTTTGATATCTCTAAGTTGGGGATGTTAGAGGATAGCTTATTGATTTGTATTGTTGTATATTTTCTTTAAGTGTCTTTAATTAGCTTAACAACCAACTAGGAGAGGGGTTTTGATACTCTTGTGAACTAAAACACCCTATGAAACAAGTCCCAATTATTTGATGTTAGTTACATCCATGTTTTTAAAAAATTCACCAAAGTGGATGTTGTTGCAACTATTGATTATATTCTACGAATTGTTTGATATGGTAGGATATTCTGTTGGTTAGACATTGTTACTTCTTAAATATATAATTTCAAAAGTTAATTTTTAATAAACAAATCAATTATAGGTTAAATAAGTTCAAAATTTATGAAATTTTGTGTTTATACCAACATTAACTTATTCATTCATGTTATCATTGTTGTCATGTACCTCACATAGATTTTGTCCATATCATTAATCATGATTTTTATCTTTAGTTTCATCTTTGATTAAATCTCTCACAATTGTTGTCCATATCATTAATCATGATTTTTATCTTTGGTTTCATCTTTGATTAAATCTCTCACAATTGTATTTTTGTTTGTGATTCCTTTGGGATACCATGTTCAAAGCATTACAAAGTTGAATTCCAATACCCAAATTCCATAAATGAAAAGCCAAATTTCAATATCTCAAAGCCAAAATCCCATATCCCATATCATAAATGAAATTCCCATATCCCAAATCAAAAATTTAATATAAAAAAGTATTTCTTATTTTTCTGGTTAACAACCTTTCCTTATTCACCATCTTCTTTATCTTTTTTTTTATAAAAGTAGTTCGAATATGAGTGATATAAAAAATGTTTCATTCAAGAGTATATATAACTCTCGAATGAACAATTATTTTATTTATATTCTATCCGCTTAAAAAGATTTTAGAGGTGTAGTCAAACTGAAAGGTTTCAATATATAATTTCAACTCTTAATCAAGGGGATCTAAGAGTTAAATCTAACTCTCTACCGAAAACGAGGATGGATCCTTAAATATTTGGAATATCATTCACCTAACTTTTTGCCAATAAATTCATCTTCAAATCTAATTTCTAACGATATAATAATTTTATATTTTCATTAAAATTTGTTTTTTAATAATTTTAATTAAATTTTATCGTTTAAATTTTTTATTTTCATTAAAATTTGTTTTTTAATAATTTTAATTAAATTTTATCGTTTAAATTTTTTATTGCTGTCTATTATTTTTATTGCTTAACAACACAATTTTTTTTTATATTAAATTTTAATAAATAATAAAAACAATATTATCTCAATCCGAAAAATTAACAAAAGTAATAATAAATTAGCAAAAATATTCGGCGTGTCCATTAGTGTGCTCCCTATTGATGTGATCCTCCACCAGCCCTTCAATGATTATATGCTTTCTACCTTTATACCTCATTTGGTATTGTGTGATCCTCCACTAGCCCTTCAATGATTATATGCTTTCTACCTTTATACTTAATTTGGTATCTTCAATCTATCACATACTCTTTTCCTTTATGAATTTGACACATTGGTATTACATTCTTTCACATTCACCTCCTTAGTCCTTTATGTTAGGGGAACCATAAGATCAGGCTTTCACGTGTCCTTCATATACACTCTATGGAAAAAGCCCTAGATCCTACAAATGTGACATTAGGTATCACCAGTTGGTAGATACTCTTGGTTATTAAATATGTGTGGGGTTTCTACCTCTATACCTAATTTGGTATCTTCAATCTATCACATACTCTTTTCCTTTCTGAATTTGACACATACTCTTTTCCTTTATGAATTGACACATTGGTATTACATTCTTTCACATTCACCTACTTAGTCCCTTATGTTAGGGAACTATACGATCAGGCTTTCACGTGTCCTTCATATACACTCTATGAAAAAAGCCCCAGACCCTACAAATGTGACATTAGGTATCACCAGTTGGTAGATACTCTAGGTTTTTAAATATGTGTGGGTGCCCCGCTGATGGGTAATTAGGTGAACGTGAAAAGGACATTTAAAAAAAACCAAACAAACCATGAAAGGTAAAAAACATTAGTGCAAACAAGGAAAAAGACATGTTGTTTAAAAAGAATTGGGAAAGTGGAAGCGTTGGTGTTCATCATAGCAAAAGAGGACGTTGAAGTAAAACAATTCACACATTGTTCAATTGAGATGTTGGTTGGTTGTATTGAAATAATAAGTTAACATGTTTCGAAAATGTGGCACTGTTATTTAATATTTTTTTTATTGGAATTTTTTTATATATTTTATTTATGATGAAAATAAAATATAGGGGATTTAGCTTGTTGACTAATATCTTATCATGTTCATTCATAAAAAGGGGTTTTTGAATTGTGAAAAATAAGGTCAATATATTGTAGGTATCGGGGGAGAGGAGTAGGGTATGGGAGTTTATAGGTATTGGGGGGTATAAAAAGGCTTATCTAATAAAACTAGGGAATATCTCACAAAAATAAGGTTTTTTAAATTGTAAATATGTAGTGGGAGGAGGCATCAACAAAAGGATTTTAGTAGGTATTTATCAATATCTATTGAAATTAAGGGTATTCTTTAATATCCCATGAACGAAGGCGCTATGGCATAATTTCACTAAGTAAAGACCTCGTGAAATAAAAAAATATTTTTATAAATACATAAATTGTATGATAATTTGATAGATTTATTTTAATAAAATTTTAAATAAATTAAAATTATAAGACTTATAAAAATATTATACATTTTAATTTTAAGTGATTTAATAGACATAAACAAAGGTGAAATCTTTCGATATCCTCAGAGGAAATATATCAATTACTTGTTCATAATCATCAACAAATAAACATACATAATTCCATGCTATTCTTCTATAAGAAAGTAAAAATAAACATATATATAGGTTTACAAGCTTTCTAGAAAATCACGTCAAACATCATATACTTTAAAAATTGTTTATCATTTAAAATTTTAAAAATTGCTATTCATAAGGGTCCTCAATTAAGAAAAGAGATAGGTAAGAGATTGGTGTTTTTGATGGAGAGAATCATACAAATGGGCATATATATTTCCATGCCATTGTTCATCGGTAAAGTAAAAATAGGCATATAAGCTTTATATAAAATCACTTCAAACAACATGTAGATTTAAGACTTTTCATCATCTAAAACCCGTTAACCCGTTAGTAATAAGGATCCTCAATCAAGAACATAGTTAGGGTGTTCCTAAATGATAGAACCATACATCACAAAATTCTCCTTTGAGAACATAGTTAGGGTGTTCCTAAATGATAGAACCATACATCACAAAATTCTCCATAACTATCAACAAAGAGACATACATATATCCATGATATTCTTCACTAAGGAAGTAAAAATAGAAATGTATAGATTTATAAGTTATCTAAAAAATGACTTCAAACAAAATGAGTATTCAAGATTGTTTATAATCTTAATTTTTTTTTTAGTTAAAATGGTCCTCAATCAAGAACATAAATAGGGTGTTCCTGAATGAGAGAATCATCCTTGATTTAGTTCTAGTACTTTGTACTAGTATCCAACTATAATCCTTCCTTTGAGAGGAAGCCGACTTCGACACTAAGCTCTTCATAGACATACATAAAGGAGGATGAATTAAAAACATTTAAATATTATTTTACTTCATCAAAATGGGACTTAGAGCAATATTGTCCATTATGCACTTCTCGTTCATCCAATTACTTATGATCATTGAGTCCCTAAACACTTGGATCGTTGAAACTCCTCTTTCAGTTGCCAATTTTGATAGAAGTTGTAGTGATAGAACCTCTACATAGTGTTTGATCCTTCCCCTAATCAGTATTAACACTAACTTTGTGTGAGTCATATAGGAAAATGATACCACCAGTGCCACTACATGGAGGGGTACCTTGATTAGCACCATCAAAATACTCCCATATTCAATATTTTGTAGCTTTGCTACAAGTATGGCATGTTCTTTTAACAACAACTTGGTTAGAGGAAGCCAATGTGCTAAATTTAGGATCAATATCAACAAGCAAATTTATGAACGCCAAGATGATCATATATAGCTCATCATTTTCACATATGTTATTGATATAATCACTACCTAATAGCCTCAAGGACCTAAGACCTTCTCAAATAATCTTACTTAATTTCCAAAATAAATATTGTTTGACACCTATTCTTTTTTAAAATGAATATGTTTGGCTTATTTCTAGAGGAACATGATGAATGCATGGTGTCTTGGTTATTTTAGAGATTATGTTGATTTAATTTGTGTGCATTAATATTTATTGGAAACATGAGTATTGTAAAAATAATTTAGGAACCTTGGAGTTGATGGCCTCAGACCACAAGGGTTGGGGGTGATCCTTGTGTCATTGATTCAACGCTCCAAGAACATCTCGATCTAGGATAAGGAGGCAAAACATTCAATGAATCTCGTCATCTCTAGTTATCATAGTGTAGATTTTGGGATTTTGCTAAAGCTCAAGCTTGAGAAATTCATCGAGAATGTACCCAATTCAAAGTGTACATCCTTAGACCCTTTATGAGGTGAAGTAGGTATTATCTTCTAATAGATTTTAAAGCTCCACAAGACAGTAGCAGCTTCCTAAATTGTAAGAAATAATTTGAATGAGAAGTGGGTTCTCTAGATTTCACTTTAGGGTAACAAAAAAACATTTGCATATTTAAGAAGGGTGTGGAAGCTCTCATAGGCTAGTTGGAAAAAGCTAGAATTCATTTTTCTTTCAATGGAACAATGTAACTTCATTTTGAGTTAATGGAAGATTATATTTTTTAGTTTTCAATTGCTCACTTGATGTGAATACTGATTTCCCTCAATGGATTCAACCCCTTGCTTGCTTTAGAGTAAGGGCCCACTCCGAAGTTGCAATGGAGGTTGAATCTCCTTTACCCATAGATTAAATGGTATTGTTTTATTTCCCCTTAATGGTTATATATTTCCTTTTGTATTTTCATTCATTTGCTTATTAATTTCATTTAACGGATGTACCTTTCCTTATGAGCTATATATATTTTTATTTCCATGTATTGCTTTGAATTCTTTTGCTTCTTTAAATTACAATGATCAATCCTCTAAAGAACATTTGTGTTAGTATATGAAGTCAATATCTAGATCTCTGATATTCTTCTTGTAAAGTTCATGACTAGGGCCAATATTCATATGTTTGAGGCATGTAGGGGGGTCTGAGGGGGTGCCACAGGCCCCCCCTTCAGAGATTTCGTGGCAGGTCCTTGAAGGCGGAAATTTCTAGACCCTTCTAGTATATTTCGGTTCCTTTTGGAACCCTCATATGTATTGTATCAAAATGAAGTGACACTTGGTATTGCGACACGGGAGAAGAAAGCATTGTAACTTTTTTGTCGAGTAATAATAAAATATCGAAGCTAGCATTGCACCATGGTTTTACCTATGTACACCAAGGTTTCCATGTAAATCTCATGTTTTATTTCTATTTTTGTTTCTAGATCAACCATCAGTTGAATCTAGTACATCATATTCAAATGAGATGACAACATGTGAGGATTTATGTCTCAATAATAGTATATCTATTTTATATGCTTGGGTTTTGGAATTAGGTGTATATTTCCACATGTCTCCACATAGAGACTAGTTTGTCAAATAGCATCCCTATAGTGGCGAGATGAACTACTTGGGTGATGATCATCCTTTGGACATTGTGGGAAGAGGGGGAATTAAGATCAAGTTGGGTGATGGCAGAGAAATGAATTTATGTGATGTACGACATGTACAAGTTCTATGAAAGAATTTTTTCTCAATCAAGATGATGGATAAGTTGGGTGTTCTACTACATTTTCTAACAATCGTTGCAAACATACCAAGGGAACCCTTATGGTAGAAAAAAGAGAATCTTATGGGATCCTATATGTTTATGCAGTGATATAGTGATACATCATGCGGTGGTAGAAGACTCAAGGAATCTTCTAGATGCAGTGATGTGGCATCGATGAATTGGACATATGAGTGAAAAAGGTTTGAAAAATATGCATGACTGAGGTATGATTTATGGGATTAAGTCTTGTGATTTAGATCCTTGTGTGAGCATTGTATTTTTGGTAAACAAAAGAGAGTTTTGTTTACTACAAGGTCTGGTAAAAATTCTTATATTTTGCAACTTATTTAGTCTGATATATTTGGACCAATCCTGACTCTGTTTGTAAATGGTGCTATATATTTTTTAAATTCTATAAATGATTATTCTAGAAGAGTGTGGGTGTATTTTCTGAAAAATAAGTCAGAAGCCTTTGAGAAATTTAAAGAGTTCAAGGCAAGAGTAGAGAAAATTTTGGGAAAGTTTATTTTATGTCTCAGATATGATAATGGAGGAGAATATTGCTCTAAGGAATTTGATAAAATTTGTACATATGAAGGAATAAAGTACCAGAAGGATGTTCCATATACTCCACAAAAAAATGGTGGGGTTGAGTGGATGACTCGCAAAATCATGGAACGTGAAAGAAGAATGATGAACACATCTGAGTTGGATAATGGATTATGGGTAGAGGATATTAATACAGTTGTGTATCTGATTAACAAATAACCTATAATTGCATTGGAATGAAAGATTCCTTAGGAGGTTTGGTATGGTAAGCCAACTGATTATTCACATTTTCATATTTTTAGCTTTGATGCATTTACCCATGTTCCTAAAGAGAAAAGGTCCAAGCTTGACCCAATTTCAAGGAAATCTGTTTTTCTTGGCTATGATAATATAGTAAAGGGGTATATAATGTGGGATCCTATTGATCACAAGGTAATTGTTAGTTGAGATGTTATTTGTAATGAAAAAAACATTCAAAGGAAGGGGGTACAACATACACCTGAAATTGTGCCTATTGAAGTACAAATGAGTGAAGATGAAAATGAAGTTTCTGATCAACATGAAGAACATTAAGGTTAGCAGCCACAACTCAAAAGATCTACTTGTCTAAATAGATGTCCAAAAATGTATTCTCTTTATTTTTAGTATTTTTTTCTTTGTTAAGTGATGATGGTGAACCTAGTTCATTTCAGGAAGCTAGAGAATTTGAGAATGTAGATAAATGGAGGAAATCCACAGACAAAGATGAAATCACTACACAAGAATTGGACATTGGAACTTGTGGATCTCCCACCTAGAGGAAACGTTGTTGGAAACAAGTGCGTGTATAAATTAAAGAGGAATAATGATGGGTTTTTGGAACGTTATAAATCTTGCTTGGTCACAAAAGGATATGTGTAGAATTTAAGTATGAATTTTAATTAAATATTCTATCCAGTTGTGAATATTACTACTATAATGGTTTCACTTGCACTTGTAGTAGCATAGGATTTAGAGTTGGAGCAACTGAATGTAAAAACTCATTTTCTGCATGGTGATCTCAAAGAATAAATTTATATGCATCAACCTAAGGGCTATAAAGAAAGAGGCAAAGAGATATTGGTTTGCAGATGCAAAAAATATTTGTATGGATTGAAATAGGAACCAAGGATGTGGCACACAAAATTTAACACTTTCATGAAGAGCCAAGGTTTTAGTAGAAGTGAAATTGACCATTGTGCATATTATATGAGGTTTAATGATGACAATTTTATTATGTTTTTATTGTATGTTGATGATATGTTAGTTGTAGGCCCCAACATGAAGAAAATAATTAATCTTAAGGCTCAGTTGGCTAGGAAATTTGAAATAAAGGATTTAGGAGCAACCGATCAAATTGTAGGGATCAATATAAACAAAGATAGAACAAGTGGGAAGATTTGGTTAAGACAAAATTCATGTTTAGAATTTTTTTTGCAGCACTTCAATATGTAGAATGCAAAACCAGATAGCACCCCACTTCTTTGAATATATTATATGATAAAATGAGGTTGTAAATATTGATTTATCATGTAGCAACACAATGATCATTGACTCAAGGAACCTTGTAATTTTAGTAGTTTTTCATTGATGTGAGTCAATGGAGCTAGATCTTCATTTGTCTTCTACCATATTGCTAGAAGAGATAGAAGTGAAAGCCATTTTTTCTTAACCCAAGAGAGGTGGATTAGAATTAGCTACCAGAGTTGAACAATTGCCTTGTTAGTGTAGATTAGATTTAGTTAATTTCACATCATTCATAGGAATAGAACACATGTGATCAAGTCAAGGCCATGTGGTTGCACATATAGTGCAAAACACCTAATAACTTTTCACAATCCTTGGGCTGAAAATTTAAGGTGAAGCTCAAGAGTTCAATATATATAGCTACAATTCTTTTGCTTGAAACTTTTCAGTGTTGTTGTCAGGGAGGTGATGAAACTACATTGAGTTGAAGTTTCTAAGATTAGGGTTATACATTGCAGGGGTAGTCATGATTGAAGGTGAGACAGAACCTCACACGTCGTTGTGTGATGTTTTTACTACTTTACTAGTTTTTTTTCCCATTGAGTTTTAGATGCACACACATGCACACACACAGGCGTGCACACGCTCACACACACACACACACATGGGAACAATTTTTTTAAAATTGATGTAGGGTAGTTAAAAAATAGTGCACATTAGATGGTCTGATGTTATTACAAATGGTGTATATTGTATTGGTAAGAGTTAAAAAATTTGGATTGTAGTCTTTGTTCAAAAGAAGATCACTTGATTGTAATTGACCAGATGGGATCTCTGATGAACGAGGCTCCAAGAAGATTTTTCGCTCCAAGAAGATTTTGAATATTGGACTCGGGCGTTGGTTCTGAAGCTACCTTTACTCGATCAACTTTTGCGACCTGTCTGGACCTGTACAGAGCTCGACGCCCCTGCTCTTGAAATGGGCTCTAGAGGGGGCCCTGAGGCCCCTCCCCTAACTCCTTCGACGATCATTTCTTTCAGGAAACTTGTTGCTGCCGGATCCAAATGACCAGCAACCGAAGCACAACAGAAATTCATCAAGAAGCTTGCTAGCATTCCCATGGTTGCCCTACCTATTGAAAAATCTTGTTGGGTTTCCCTGAATCTTACAGAACGAGGTCTGATCGGGTAATTCACTGGCCTTTGGCCCTCTCCCAGAGAAGTGGAATCGTAGGTGCAGAGAAATTGGCGCCCTCTTGTCACTGCAGACATCAGAAGTTATCTTGTTGGCAAGGGTTTCTTTGTTTTCGTCTTTGATAATGTAGATGATCGAAGTCTCATTTTCAGAAATGACCCATACTTCATGGGTCCCCAAGGTCTTTATTTAAACAACTGGACTCCATACTTTGACTTGACACAAGACGTACCATTGGTTGTTCCAGTATGGGTCCGCCTCCCCCATTTACCTCTGCACTGCTAGAATCCGAAGTCCCTAGAGTCCATTGGAAACACCCTCGGGAGATACATCGACCGTGCTGAGAAAAAGGACCAATATTCCTGCTCAAGAATATGCATTGAAGTGGACTTGGAAGTGGGGTTACCGGAAGCCATTAAGCTTAGAGTGGCTGATTGGGTTCATATCCAAGAACTGGACTATGAACAACTCCCATTTAAATGTAGACACTGCCGCGGATATGTCCATTTCGTCAGAAACTGCAAAAAGAAGGTAGAAGAAGATGCCGAGAACTCCATAGGAGAGCAATGGACTTAGGTACAAAAAACAACACTGCCTAAAAAAAATACAGAATTAACGGTAAAGGGGTGACACCGGGGATTAATGCTTCTAATTCTAATTTTTCCCAGGGAGAAGGGATGATCCGGATTTTAGGAGCAGAACGAAATGAATACAGATTATTATCAGATGCTTAACACAAAATAACAGAGATACAGTAAAACTGGTTTTCTATTCAATAAGGAATAAGCTAGAACTGTAAAATGCAGCGGAAAACAAGCTTGCTGGAATGGTGGCGGCTTATCTCTGAGAAGAGATGTGACGGATGCGCTCCTTTCGCAAGAAGATGGTTACAATGAGGCTCTCAAGGCCTTTTACAATAAACAAGAATGTCAAAAACCCTAGACATCCAAAAACCTAACCCTAGGAGATGAAGCGCCAAAAGTCATGTGGGCCCCGTTTGGGTCAATTAGTACATCAACTTCCCGGGGTCGTAACTTTTGCATACGATCTCCGTTTGGGGCGCTCGGTAGCCCGTTGGAAAGGTCTATCCGAGATTTACAAATTTCAACAAGAGCCAAATGTGTGCCAAGGGAAACCATTTGGCCCCCCAAATTGCCAAAAAAGGTCGTTTAGGGCCTCAAAATGGCCCTAGAAGTTCAAGACCCGAAAAAATGCTAAAAATAGTACAATACCAAAATTGCCATAAAACTGTTTTGAGCCAGTTGGAAAGGTGGGTGGCCACCAATATCCACCTGGATCAATCCTCCCTCCTTAGGAAGCAATGGTCTCCATTGCGTTGAGTTCCCCCATCAGATGAGGAAATTTCTGCTGAATTTGGCCTCGGGTGAGCCACTTGCCTTGGTGCAGGAGCTGCCCTGCTTTGACAACTCGATAAAGATGGATCCTTTGATGTCGAGTGCCCTTGATCTGTGTGTCTACAATATGATCACTGGATGCTTGTTGTAGTCAGTCAGGGTTGAGCTCTGTTGGTGTCAACTTCTCTGCTATCTTTGAGGTGTATAATAGTGGCGGGAAATATGGCCGAAGGAGAGCCACGTTGAAGACTGGATGCAGACCAAGGAAGGGCGGAATGTTGAGCTCAAAAGCATTGTCACCCACCGCCTTGGTGATGGTGTACGGCCCATAACGGAGTGGGTGAAGCTTTCGATGGGGCCCTGTAAGGCGTTCTTTCTGCAAATGCAACCAAACTTTGTCGCCCACCTGAAACTTATGTGGCACCCGATGTTGATCATGGTGCTGCTTGTACTTGGCATTAGAATTCTGTAGAATATCCTGAACCTGTTGGCAGATATGATGGATCCGTTCAATGAACCGGGCGGCTTTGTCAGCTTCTGGGGACGAGTCGGCTCAGGTGGTCACAAGGGGAAGTGCAACATCCATGGGGCCCAATGGTTGGAATCCCAACCCCACCTGAAAGGGGCTGTGGCCAGTTGAGCTATGCAGGGCTCGGTTGTAGCTATGTTGGACATAGGGGAGACTCTCATCCCATGTGCGGGGGTGTGTTGAATTGTACATGCGCAGGATATGTACGACCATCCGGTTGACGACCTCCGTTTGTCCATCGGTCTGGGGGTGGAAGGCAGTGGATTTGGTGAGCTTGGTATCCAACAGTGACTAGAGGATCGACCAGAATGAGTTGAGGAACCGACTGTCATGGTCTGAGATAATTGTCTGTGGGATCCCAAAATGTACCCATACTTGTTCAAAGAAGAGCTTGGCAATGGCTTTTGCTGTGATGTTCTTCTTGCAAGCGGCTAGAATCGCCATCTTGGAAAAGCGATCAACAACCACAAAAACACAGTCATTTCCCCTCTTAGTAGACGGGAGGGTCGACATGTAGTCCATTGAGATGGATTCCCACGGCCTGTCAGGAGTAGGTAGAGGGGTGTATAGGCCCTGTTTCTTAGTGGTCGGTTTGGAAATAGCGCAAGCGGTGCAGGACCTGATATACTTGCCAACATCCTGTCAAAGTTTCAGCTAGTAGAAATGTTTCTGCAACACTGCCACTGTATTTTCGATGCCAAAGTGTCCTGCCACCCGACTGTAGTGAGCTTCCCAAATCAGCTTCGCGCGCTTGCTTGATGGAACGCAAAGATGGCCCAGACGACACAACAACCCATCCTGAAGATGGAAATTAGCAACCACTGAGTTGGTTCCCAACATTTGATAGGTGGCGGAGAAGTCAGGGTCTGTCTCGTAGAGGTGGGGCCATCCAGAGGTCTCGTGGCTGCAAGAGTCTAGCACCGTGGTAAGTGCCGCGACTGGAGGTCAACTGAGGCAGTGAGCAACTCGGTTGGTACTCCGTGTTTTATATTTGATGTTGAGGTGGAACTACTGTAAATATGTTGATCACTTCTGATGGCGATCATTCTGCAACTTTCCTTGGGTCTGCATGAACTGTAGTGGCTTGTGATCAGTGTGGATGACTGTCTCCTTCCCAAGAATGTAATGTCTCCACTGGCGATAGGCTTGTACAATGGAGTACATTTCATTGTCATAGGTAGGGTACTTGCGGACAGCATCTGATAGTGTCTCACTATGATATGCCACGGGTTGGCCGTGTTGAGTGAGAACGACGCCCACAGCATAATCTGAAGCATCTGTCTCGATCTTAAAGGGATGTTGCAGGTTCGGTAATGAGAGTACCGACAATGAGCACAAACGCTTCTTCAAGTTATCAAAGGCTTGTTGTTGGGACAGGCCCCACACAAATTTTGCCTTACCACCACCCCTGGTCACTTGGCTCAGGGCCCATGCGATATGAGAGAATCCCAGCACGAACCGGCGATAGAAATTGGCGAGGCCCAAGAAGCTCCAAAGTTCAGTGAGTGTGGTTGGGGCTGGCCAGTCACGGATGACCTGGATCTTGGCTGGATCCACATGCACACCATGTCGATCAACGATGTAGCCTAAGTAATGGACCCTGTCCATGCCGAAGGAGCATTTTTCCAAGTTTGCATATAGTTTGTGCTTCCGTAGGGTGTGCAGAACCTGCTGAATATGCTGCAAGTGTTCCTCCCAAGTCTTGCTGTAGATGAGGATGTCATCCAGATACACCACTACAAAATTGTTGGTGAAAGGTCGTAGGATATTGTCCATCATCCTCATAAAATTTGCTGGAGCATTTGTCAAACCAAAAGGCATGACCAACCATTCAAAAAGACCTTCTTTTGACTTGAAGGCAGTCTTCCATACATCTGTCTATTCTATTGGGACCTGGTGGTAGCCAGACTTCAGATCAATCTTACTGAAGTATTTGGCCCCTGTGAGTTGATCAAGGAGGTCGCCGATTCGGGGAATCGGGTACCGGTTATGTACTATGATTTTATTCAGGGCCCGGTAATCAATGCAGAGTCGCCAAGTCCCATCTTTCTTCTGCACCAGCACAATTGGGCTCCCACAAGGTGATGAACTGGGACGGATGTGCCCCTTGTGGAGCAATTCTTGGACCTGCCTCTTGATCTCCTCGTTTTCCAACAGAGAGTGGTGATAGACTGGCCCATTGGGTAGAGGTGCACCTGGGGTCAAATCGATGGGATGCTTGACCTGGTAGTGCATAGGTACCCCGATCGGAGAGGAGAAGATATCTGAGTATCCTTCCACCACCTTATCCACTTGCTTCTGTTGTGTGGATAGATCGGTCGTGGAGGCCCAAGATATGGCTGCGATCTTTCTTTCACTCTGAGAGCGAATCACGAAGAAGACAAATTTCCTAGTCTGAGAGATGACCTTCCTGCATTGCTTGGCAGAGATCAAGGAAATAACACTAGGAGGGACTGCCTCGGGTATCCTGTACAATTTCCTATTCAAAGAAATAATAACACTATGAGGCCTAGACTCATATACAGCATGACGTTTCTATAAATAAGGTTGGCCGAAAAGAACATATGAAACTTCAAGAGGAGCAACATCACACAATACCTCATCCTTGAAGGGCTTGATGCCATATGGCAGTCGGCACTGTTGGCTGACACGGAGATTGCTTCCTTTGCGGAGCCATCCAATGGTGTAGGGTTGTGGGTGCGGCATTGTCAGCAGGGCCAGGCGCTTGACGACCTCCGCTGAGATGAGATTCTTCTGGTTACTGTTATCAACGATGAAGTGCAGTGGGGTGCCTTTTACCCACATCTGTGAATGGAAGAGGCATTCTCCTTTTTCTGGCTCGTCTGGTTCATCAGGCTGGAGCTTGGTGGTAGAAATGGTGGCACTGGGTTCCGCGTCAATGATCCATCTTCCCCTTTTTGGTTCGGACTTAGAGTCAGAACCCGCATCTGATTCAGATGCTTTCACTTCGACCATTAGTGACTGCTTTGAGCGGCAATCAACAGTGTTATGCCAAGGGCTCTTATGGAAGTCGCACCACTTCTCGGTATCTTTCTTTGTTTTTCCAGTGTCCTTTGCTTGTGGCTTGGATTGGTTTTCTCGATACTGTCCATCTTTGCTCTGTCCTTTATTCTGTGTGTCACGTCCCCTCCCATCATACCAGCTAGATGGAGGGGATCGTGAGGCTAAAACCGGGCATCTAGCCCCATAAACTTTTTAACCAAGCATTCACATAATTTAAAAGAGATATGGGATGTAAAATTATAAGCAAAACACAGCGGAAATAATCAATTACACACCCATTATACAGTCAGTATATTCATGCCATTCATCAATCTAAACGATATCAAATTAGCAAATGAGAATACTTATCTTAAACCAAGTAATTCCCTGAGCAACCAGCTACGCTTCTGCAACATTCCACCCAACCGTAGGCCAGTGAGCTCCTTAATCTCTCAACACCACTGCCACCCCCCGAGTTGGGCATGATCTCCACAAGGAACTAGGGAACCACAGGGTCTCACATAACCATAGATACACCAGAGTCAGCCATACCAACCAGCAGTCGAGTTTCTGGGGCTGTTGGGAGATGGATGCATTTAACAGCAAAAACTGTAAGTGTTGGGCATGAGAGAAACGTTTCAACAGTGGGAGGCGCGAAATGGGGTTTCTTGAGCTTCAGAAAAACGTGGGTAGGCTCAAACGAATTGGCAAACTGGGAAAATTCGACTGGGAGAGCAACCCATTTCAGAAAAACGCCCCAAGGGCAAAAACGACCTCTCCCTCAGCCCAAAATCGCGTCCCTCCTTTCCCAGCTACTTCACAATACCAAAAACGAGTTCCTGGACATCGAAAACCGCAGGGTTATGGTGAAAAACGTGAGGATAAACTCCAACAAGTTCAGACTGCGTGAGGGAGAGAATGCCATGGGTGAAGAATGGCTTTTGGGCCAATTTCATGGGGGTTTTCTTGCCCAACCAGCAAAAACACGTTTTTCCAAGTTGATGGATTGCCCATGCACGAAAATTGAAGAATTTATTGTCTCAACCAATTCTTGGAAGAATTAAATGATTGGGTGCATGAGACCAAATGGGTAGTGGAGAGTTCATGGGTTTCCTCAATGAAATGGCTTAACACCATGGCTCAAGGGTTTGGTTATTTTTCCCTCCCTATTCCTTGTAAAGATCATGCCCCCATCTCTTTGTTGCATTGCGTAGCTGGTTGTGGGTATCTTTCATTAAATTCGTATTTACAGGATGTCTTATTTACATCGTGCTCTTCTAGCACAAGAACCATAGGCATCTATCTCTTAATTTTCGGTACATAAAACGATAAATCAATGGCGGGGCCTTGGCCTTGAGCTCCTCACCATGATTAAGTTACAATAATTACATCATTTACGATTTAGTGCAAAGGGGGTCAAAATGGGGACGTGACACTGTGGGTTGGGGCCGCCCTTTCGTGTCTTTTGCTGTGAGGGGTTCCTAGGCCCAAATTGCCGCGTCTTTTGTTTGAGCTTCTGCTCGATTTTGACGGCGTATCGGTAGGCCGCACCCAAGGAAGAGATGTCCAGAAATTCCATTTCGGTCTGGATGTATCTATGCAGACCACCGCGATACTTGAGCACCAGATGTCTCTCTGAATATTTGATACCCAGCTTGGTGCGCAAGGTATGGAAGATATTTGTGAACTCTGGCACTGCTTGGTCTCTTTCTTGTCGCAGTGTGGTCCATTTGGTATACAAGTCGTCATAAATTCCAACAGGGTAGTATTGTTCCTTATTAGCATCCCTGAAGGATTCCTAGGTGGTCGTGACTGAAAATAATGAGGCTTCTTCTATGTCCTTTTGCTCGCAGAATGTTTCCCACCAATCTTTGACATGGGGAACGACTTTGAGGAGCGCAAAAGTAATCTTTTCTTTATTCGAAAAGTTATGGACAGAAAAATACCCTTCTAGTAGATTCAACCACTTATCTATAGCATCTACGTCTATCTGTCCTTCAAATAACGAAATATCGAAGTTGATTTGTACCTTGAAGGGGGCGGTGCCTCCGCTCGAGGAAGATGCGTCGCTTGTTGGTAGTCGCCGAAGGATTTGCACGAAATTATCCATCATCTCGTTCCTCTGCTGCGTGAGGGCTTCCTCAAGAAACATTTTGATAGGATCTCGTGTCCCGTCATCTTTCTTTTCTCCTGCCATGAGAGGTCGCTTGGGAGTGTGAGAGCTTTTGTCCTCAAGAGAAACAAGCTCGAGACCCAATTCTTTGTACCCTGACCTCGTTGGGGACATGCATTAAGACGACAAGGAGCAGACCGCTCTGATACCACTGATCCGGATTTTATGAGAAAAACGAAATGAATACAGATTATTATCAGATGCTTAACACAAAATAACAGAGATACAGTAAAACTGGTTTTCTATTCAATAAGGAAATAAGCTAGAATTGTAAAATGCAGCGGAAAACAAGCTTGCTGGAATGGTGGCGGCTTATCTCTGAGAAGAGATGTGACGACTGTGCTCATTTCGCAAGAAGATGGTTACAATGAGGCTCTCAAGGCCTTTTACAATAAACTGGAATGTCAAGAACCCTAGACATCCAAAAACCTAACCCTAGGAGATGAAGCGCCAAAAGTCATGTGGGCCCCATTTGGGTCAGTTAGTACATCAACTTCCCGGGGTCGTAACTTTTGCATACGATCTCCGTTTGGGGCGCTCGGTAGCCCGTTGGAAAGGTCTGTTCAAGATTTACAACTTTTGACTGGGGCTAAATGTGTATTGAGGGAAATCATTTGGACCCCCAAATCGCCAAAAAAGGTCGTTTAGGGCCTCAAAATGGCCCTGGAAGTTCAGGACCCGAAAAACTGCTAAAAATAGTACAATACCAAAATTGCCATAAAACTATTTTGAGCCAGTTGGAAAGGTAGGTGGCCACCAATATCCACCTGGATCAAGGGAGCTCTTACCCTCCACTGGCAGTAGCTGTAAAAAATCAATTTGAATCTCTTAATAATATCACAGAAGTTTCAGAACATGTTCCTGAGGAAGTTGAATAGCAAAATGCTTCTCAATCAGTGGAGAAAGGAAAAGCAGAGGTATCCGGTGCTTCTTTGGTAACCCCCTATTCACCTTCATATGCAGAAATGACAAGGAAAAAGAAACCTGAAATCTCTGGGTCCTCTGAGGATGAATCCTTTGACAGACCTTTGAAAAAAGCAGGAAGGAAATCTCATAAGGAAGCTCGCGAAGAGGAAGCAGAGACGCAAAAAATGCAAGGGACCCAACCTACTATTGAAATGTCCATTGGGAGGAACACCAGAAACAAAAATCCCAAGGGAGGTTCTACCCTCTCCAATCCTGGTAAATAATGCGTTTAGTCTCTTGGAACTGTAGAGGTCTAGGGAATCCCTCGAAAGCTAAAGCAGTTAAAGACCTTTTGAAAGATGAGACTCCCGCGATCCTTATGCTCCAAGAGACTAAAATCGGAGGGGATACCCTTCGTAATATCAGCAAATCCAAATGGAATAAGAATGTTGGAAAGGCCATTAGTGCTCGAGGTACCTCCGAAGGTCTGGCCACCCTGTGGTCGGAGGATATGTTTCATCTTGAGAGTTATTTTGAAACTCAACACTGGATCTACACTGAACTTCAACATTCTTCAAGTAAGCTCATCTTTTCTCTCTTCAACCTTTATGTTCCTATCCTCACTTCCGAAAAGAAAGATTGCTGACACTCCCTGTCGGTTTTTCTCGAAACCTCCTCTCTCTCAAACATTATCTTAGCTAGAGATATCAATATTGTCCTTGATCCGAAGGAAAAGATAGGAGGTAATTGTGGAAGAGACCATATGCTCCCCATAGTGGAGGATCTTATCCAGCAATTTGATCTTCTTGACTTTAAACCCCTGAAAGGCCTGTATACTTGGACTAACAATAGAATAGGAGTGGATCACATCTATGCCCGCCTTGATAGATTCCTGGTCCAGATCTCATTCCTGCTGGATAAGAGGCTCATATCCTCTAAAATTCTTCCTAAACTAATCTCTGATCACAAGCCTATTATCTTGCTTTTGGAAGATGAAGAAAATTTGGGCCCTATTCCCTTTGGTTACAGCCCTCTCTGGCCTGAAAAAGAAGGCTTCATAGATTTAGTGAAGAAGGCCTGGTCTATCTCAATTTCAGGCTCTCCTAGCTTTGTGTGGGAGCAGAAGATTAAGGCCACCAAGATTGCTCTGAAATCTTGGATACAAACTCCCAACAACAACCCTACTAGTCTATGAATCCAAGCTATTCAACAGTTAACAGAGGTGCAGGCCGATATGGAAAGCAAAGTTGTAAGCATAACTAATTTAGAAAAGGAACATTCTACTCAGATCAATACCTATCATTCCTTTCGCTATGAAGAATATTATTGGAGATTAAAATCTCGCATCTTGTGGCTCAAAGCTGGAGACCGAAATACATCTTATTTCCATAGGCAATATAGAGCTCGGCTCTTTCGAAATCACCTCTCTGAAATCATTTCTACAGAAGGTAAGGTCCACAAAGGCAGTGATTAGCTTAAAATGGCTACAACATCCCACTTCCAAAATCTATACACTGCAGATGAAATAGACTGTGAGGAGACAACTTTAGATTTCCTATCTAACATCCCATCATTAGTAAGCATGGATGATAATACAACTCTCATGAAGACGATCACTGAAGCGGAAATTAGCGAAGTAATTTGGTCTATGGATCCGGACAGTGCCCCTGGGCCTGATGGTTTTTCAATCTAATTTTATAGAACCTGCTGGGACAATATAAAATTTGATCTCCTGAGAATGGTCAAAGCCTTCCAACACAGAGCTAAAGTTGGAGGTAGTATCAACTCCACTTTCTTGGCCTTAATTCCAAAAGATGCCAGCCCGAGCTCCTTTGATAGATTCAGACCAATATCTTTGTGTAATGTCTCGTACAAAATTATATCCAAGATAATGGCTAATAGAATTAAACCATTGCTTGGGAAGCTCATTTCCTCCTCCTAAGGTGGTTTTGTCAAAGGGAGATACATCCTAGATAATTTCATCCATGTGCAAGAAGTCATGCACTCCAGCTACCACCAGAAGGAGCAAGGGATGCTCATAAAGCTCGACATGGCTAATGCCTTAGACAGGGTCAATCTTTCCTTCCTCTACAGAGTTCTTCTCTCTTTCGATTTCAGTACTGAATTTGTCAATCTGATCAGAGCTTGCACGAGCAAGCCTTGGATAGATCCTCTTGTGAATGGGAGACCTGCAAATTATTTTCAAGCTACGAGGGGTCTAAGGCAAGGATGCCTTCTCTCCCCCTTCCTGTATATCCTTATGGTTGATTCTTTGAATCGGAAGCTGGTCTCAGAGCAGCAGGCAGGGTCTGTCCCAGGTATAAGTCCAATGAAATGTATTGTGCCCATCAATCATGCCTTATTTGCTGACGATTCGCTTTTGCTGGGTGGAGCCTCCTTAAAAATTGTGAAGGCTTTTAAAGACATTCTTCAGAACTACTGCTCTATTTCGGGAGCCCTCATCAACAAAAGAAAATGTGCTATTTACGGGTGGAACTCATGCCAAAACACCATTCAGAGAATTGCTCATTTCATGGGTTTCTCTGAGCATGCTAAATGGGAAAAGATCAATTATCTTGGCCTCCCCTTAACTCTGGGAGTTAATAAATCATCGTTGTGGATGGATGTGCTGAGAAAAATCAAGTCAAAAATCATTTCCTGGGAGGGTCAATGGCTCACAACAACTGTGAAAGTCATTCTCATCAAATCGGTGCTCTCCTCGCTTCCTATTTACCAGGAATATTTTCTTTTGGCTCCTATCTCCATCACCGAGTAGATCTCAAAGCTGATAAGATACTTTTTATGGAATGGTGGAAAAGGTAATGAAAAGAAACTTCATCTTGTAAAATGGGACACAATTAAACTCCCATTGGTTGAAGGCGGTTTGCAAATTTGAGATCCCGAGCTAGTTAATCTAGCGTTGGGTAGAAAAATTATATGGCAGATGTACACTAATAGAAAACATCCTGTAAGCCAAATCCTTATGAAAAAATATCTTAATGGTGCTTCGCTGAGAAATATTCAGTCTAAAAATACTCCCAAAGGTTCAATGACATGGAACCTTTGCCGCAGGAGTCTTGACTTCTTCCAAAAATACTTATATCGCATTCCTGGTAATGGTAACATAATTTCTCTGTGGCACGATAGTATTATGGGCCAAGCCCCTCTCATCAATTCTGAAGAAATCAAAGACATTCGACAATGGCTGATGCTAAATGACATCCACACGCTCGTTGGCATTTCTGCATGGGATAACTCTGGAATTTGGAAATCGTGGTCCTTCCCCAGTGTTCCGGAGCACTTACATCTTCAACAGAATTCTCTATTACTTGAGTTGACGGCCATTGCTCCTGTGCATCAACAGGTTAAAGATTCATGGGGATGGGGAAAGGCTAGATTTTACACCTCTGCGCAAGGGTTCTTTTCCCTCCAATCTCACTCTGCATCCTCTCTTCCTCCATATTTCTAGAAACAGGTCTGGGACCCTCTTGGATTACCCAAAATCAACTTTTTTTTTTGGACATTAATGCACAGGAAAACTTTGACTAGTGACAATCTAATAAAAAAAGGCTTCCATGGTCCTCATCGCTTTGTTCTTTCTTGTAATTCTCTTGAAACCATGGATCATTTGTTTGTGGACTTCCCTTTTGCCCAAGATGTCTGGAACCATTGCTTGCAGGGTATTAATGCAGCAAGGTCGTCTCATGTTTCTATGGTTGCCTTATTTTCATCCTGGAGAGAGAGATACCCTCTTGCGATCCCCAACAACTCCTTATGGGCTCGAATTTGGCAAGCCATCCCAAAGTTTGTCTACTAGAAACTTTGGCTGGCCATAAATGACATGATTTTTAATAGCGTTTTGTGTCTTCCTTCAAAGGTTGCTATCAAATCCAAATCCCTTCTTCTTGAAACCATGGCACAATAGTCTTTTAAGAAAGACTACATTCTTCTTCCTTCAGAAAAAAAAAAAGGATGGATGGGAACTTACACTCCCAGATATAGAAATATGAACGTGACCAGACCCACTGACACTCCTGTTTGGAAACTTCGAAATACTGAGAATTTTTTCAGGATTGGTGGAGGAAGTAGGGTAAAGCTTCCATTTTTTTGATGGCGCTTCTAAAGGGAACCCCAGGATTGTCGGAGCTGGTGGAGTAATATATTCCCCAGAATTCATAAGAAAAGACAGTTTCAGCTGGGGTCTTGGACAGAGAACAAATAACAAGGAAGAAATTCTCAGGTTGTTGAAAGCTTGTCAGATAGCTCGAGACATTGGCTACAAAGAAATACAATTTTTCAGAGATTCTGAAATCTTGATAAAAATCCTAAATTTGAATGATCAATTCAGCAATCCCTCTCTCAATAACACATTGCAAAGGCTGAGGTACCTGCTGCTTGGGTTTTCCTCCTCCCTCTATTTCCACATTTTGCGTGAATCGAATAAGGAAGCAGATGCTGAAGCTAATTTGGGATGTCTTCTGCCACAAGGAGCTTACCGACTAAATAATGAAGATCTCTCTTGGTCCCCTATCCCCTGATATTCAGATTTGTAACATAAGGAAAGTTTGTTGGGTTTTGCTGGACCTTGACTCTTTGTAATAATGGCTACTTTGGCTTAGCCCAACCGTTTCTCAATATCAATAAAATAACCGTTTTAGTTAAAAAAAAAAAAAAGTTCACATTAAGAAGAGGAACCTATCTTTCATTACAGTTTTGAATTATCTTGAAGGAATTTAGGCTTCGAAGCTAAATTTGATTACTTGGTCTATGTATTATCTCTATTGTTCCCATCAAATTTCTATCGATGACATTCTGTTTGTTGTCATGATCCAATCTATAACATGCATGAATGTATTGTGCATGATTTTTTAGGACAAGGAAGATAACTTAAGGGGATTATACAATTGAACCATTATTTTCTATCTCCATTTATCTCATTTTCCTTTTTTTTTCATCCTATATTCTTCACTTTTAACTCAAGGGCTCTTAAAAATCCATTTTATTTTCATCTTTTTCTATCGCTCATCCCGCTACTATTTTCTATCTCTTATTCCACAACAAGTACTCCATTTTTTTTCATTATATTTACTCTATTATCATTGTTTTTACTCATCATGCTTTCTATTCTTTACAAAAATAATCCCTCTTACCATTTCTCATTCATCCCATGAGAACCTTCTCCATCTCCTCAAACATTCACTCCCCTTGAATGCCTCTTTGGAATCCAATTATCTTCAACATCTCATAATAATCATACACATCTCCACCGCAAACACCCATATATTATAATCACACAACTCATACATGTCTCCACTCCAAAATACCATTTAATACCTATTTTAATCATACACCTAATCTCTTTTCACTTAAATATCTATTGGTTGCATTGTTATTGCACACTATTGAATGTATCAAATAAAACTTGTTGTTAGGTGCATATAGAACCATTCAAATGCCACTTTCTAGTGCTACTAAAGCAAGGAATAATGAGGAACATGTGCATGTCACTTCACAAACAAAGGAGGCCAAGACAATAACATTAGTTACCTACAAGTAATTTGTAAATACCCTTGAAATTTTAAATATTTCTATCTAATGAACGAATCATCCTCCATTCCACAAACATCAAGACCTCTTTCCATCTTCTTCACATAACAATTTTGAGCCAACCCAACAAAAACCAATCAAGATGGCATACCATACTAAGATGGTGAATTCATTAATTCTATAGGCTATCATGAATCCAACTTGCCACCAAAATAACTATTGCTTAATAAGAATAAGAATGCAACATCTTATGCTACATTTCCCTCAAAATAAAAATGACTCATTCTATAGTACATGTTTTGAAGAGTGTCATTATTGTTAAGATTCAATACGCTAAGATAGATAATATCAGTATTACATTCCATTTCACAACAATAGCATATACAGGATCACTGAAAGAACAACAAGCACAACATAAACACAAGAGACACAGATTTATCCTAGGAAACCCTCATGGGGTAGAAAACCCAGCAAAGCTTCCTCAATATAGATGACTAGAAAATACAAAGATGTAATCCCCAAACAAGAGCTCCTTCTCCTCCTATGCATATATATCTCTCTCTCCTATGCGCAATACACAAGTGAGTGAATGAGTGATAAGTGAGGAACAAACCTCCTCTACTTATACTCATCTTCTAACTGACTTTTCACCCTAACTGGGATGACCTCTCCTAAGATAGTCTAATAACCCCTAAACAGCTAACTCAGGGCTGACCCCACATGGGATATCTAATAACCCTAGTTACTACATTCTCTCGGAGGAATAAACATCTCCGTATATACAATAGGGTCTCCACGGAGGAATGAAACATCTTCGGAATAATAAAGTACAAATATAATATTCTTAGAAGTTACAATATCTCAACACTCCCCCTTAACGAGAAGGATATTATAACAACATCTGTAGGAGAAAGGAGTCATCAACTACATGATACATGATACATATATAAATCATTGGAAGCTTTCTTTAACATCATTAGTAACTCAACCAGTTACTAGAACATCTTCAAATCTTCAATACTAGAACATCTTCAGTATTATCATCATCTGGATCATCTCGATCATCATCATCTGGATCATCTTGATCAACAACATCATCTCAACCATCTCGATCAACATCAACATCCGGATCATCTTGATCAACATCATCATTTGGATCATCTCGACCAACAATATCATCATAGAAACATACTCTGCAGTACACATGATCCAATTACGAGATGATCAATCCCTCTCACTTTAAGACACCTCTCATGTCTATGGACGATGCAATCTAGATCTACTTACAGGATGATCAATCCTGATCCATTTAAGACACCTCTCATGTCTATGGACGATACAGTCCAGATCTACATACAGGATGATCAATCTTGATCCATTTAAGACACCTCTCATGTCTATGGATGATACAGTCCAAATATACTTACATGATGATCAATCCTGATCCATTTAAGACAACTCTCATGTCTATGGATGATACAGTCTAGATCTCCTTACAGGATGATCAATCTTGATCCATTTAAGACACCTCTCATGTCTATGGACGATGCAGTCCAAATCAATTTAAGACACCTCTCATGTCTATGGATGATGCAGTCCAGATCCATTTAAGACACCTCTCATGTCTAAGGACGATGCAGTACTATCACGTACATTTTGAACTAACTGTTCAGGGACGATGCAGTCCTGATCCATTTAAGACACCTCTCATGTCTAAGGACGATGCAATCCTGTCACGTACATTTTGAACTAACTGTTCAGGGACGATGCAATCCTATCACGTACATTTTGAACTAACTTTTCAGGGACGATGCAGTCCTAATCCATTTAAGACACCTCTCATGTCTAAGGATGATGCAGTCCTATCACGTACATTTTGAACTAACTGTTCAGGGACGATGTAGTCCTGATCCATTTAAGACACCTCTCATGTCTAAGGATGATGCAGTCCTGTCACGTACATTTTGAACTAACTATTCAAGAACGATGCAGTCCTATCACGTACATTTTGAACTAATTGTTTAGGGATGATGCAGTCCTATCACGTCTACTTAGACAAAGTCTAAGGACCACTTTTCAGAGACATATGTCTATGGATCAATTCAGGGACCTGTTATCACCCATACTATAGTTACCCATATGGATGTATCCACTCATGGATGGCAATAGGGAAGGGCAACTCAAAAGGTGCAACCATGATCACCTCGACCTCCAATATATGGTTGTCACGCCAGTCGAGGCAACCTTCACTTTATGTTATCTAGCCTAGACAACAAAGGGGGAGACCTGATCTACTCCCGACAGGAGAGATCAAAACCAAGACACCAAATCAAGTTAATTCTAAGTGAAGTAAGGTGTATGGTTTATCCTAGACCTTAGGATGAAGTCACAAGACAAGTGAGGGGTTCAATGAGTATAGCTTTGGTTCATTATTGATGTGAAAGTGACTTATGATTTGTGAAATAGGATCCAAGATTAAAGTACTAGTTCAATGTGAGAAAATCCACTGCCTTGGGAACCGTGTCCAATGCAGGGTAGTTTAGGGGTTGAATTGGGGCTAACTAGTACAAGTGACAAGCTTGACAATGAAGTATGATGGCATCAAAGGGTTTAGCTCACCAATCAAGGGTCAAACCACAAGTTAATCCAACAATCCAGGAATGTCGAATTGACTTGGAGAGAGACCAGTGCCTTGGGAATTGGGATAATGGAGTCAAAGTAAAGTTAACTTGTTGTTAAGGACTCCTATTGCATGAGACAAGTGGGCAATTAAAGTCTTGATGGATGAATAGGTCTAGATCTAGGTTTGACCTAAGTGGACCACAATCCCTTAAAACAAGGAATGCTATCCCCAAGGCAAGATTTGACAAGGTGACCTACTAGACCTAGGTTTTGAATTATTTCCATTCCAAATCCACAAAAATCTCAAGTACCCATGTCCTAGAAGTGAGTCAACTCACTTCTCCAAGGTGGTGCGACTTTACCCAAGGAGGCTAAAAAGTGGGATAAGTGGGGTCAAGACAAGTCCAATGGCATCCAAACTTTAGATCTGAGTAGGTTAATCAAGTGGGAGTGTGGATCTACAATTTCAAGGCAATCCGATGGCTAAATATTACTAGATCTGAGTTTAAAGATACCAAGTGGTCCAAAATGGGGATTAAATCCCTTAAAATGTGGAATAGGGCCCACAAGGTAGAAATCGGAAAAGTGACAATCTGGGGGTAGGTTATTGGATGTGTAGATCATGAATCAAACGGGATCTCACCTACCCACATACTAGATCTAGGTCAACTCACAAAACTAGGAAGTGCGCCCTTGCTTGGAGAGGCTAAATGCCTTGGGAAGAGGGTCAAATGGAGGCCAATCCTCACCAAACTATAGATCCGGGATGTCGTGGATACTATAGAGGTGGGTTTTCAATATCTTACCCAAGAAACCACTATATCTTAGTAGATCTGAAAAAATGTAAAAATGAGGGTTTGAAGAAATAAGGGTTTTATCAATTTATGAGTTAGGTCAATGGATTGGATCAAGATGAGAGGAACAAAGTTGTGGATATTACTTGGGTAACCTTGTAGATTCCTTGATGATGATGATATATGCAAACCAGATCAATTTGAGAAGCTTTGAGGTAGTTTTCTATGCTATCAATTTAGTCCAAGAAGCCAATGTGCCCTCTCTCTCCTGCACAACAAACGTCAACAATATCAGATTTGATGTAATCAAGAGATAAGACTAATTCCACAAGAGAAGTAATAGAAAGATAGCAATATAACCATAACACAATGATATACCTGCTGAGTCATATACGTGAATGCTCATCAACCTGTACCATCATCTGTCCTCTGAAACTGCTGTTGTAACTCTGGGCATGACTGACTGCTCTGTACCAATGGTGTAATGGCTACATCGGTCATCCCTCTGAGTGTCCTGAGACTCAGTCATGGCATGGGGAATATATACTGTTGTCCACAATTTGATAGTGATCCAATATAGATGCTCATCTCAGCATCTCAAATGCAAGGGAACTGGCTGAATAGTGTACTGGCATCAGAAAAATAATGTATGGTAGCTCGGCTAGTATATATGTGATAATAGGACCGAATTCCGGGGATGTTACAATCCCTCTTGTCCACTAGGGACCGCTTCGCAACCTTATTGTTGATATCATTGACCTCATCGTTGGGACAGGTAACCTCATCATCGACCTCATCGTCGGAATAGGTAACCTCATCATCGATACATGTATCCTCATCATCGACACAAGTATCCACATCATCAATACATGTATCCTCATCATTGATACAGGTATCCTCATCATCGACCTTACCGTTGATGCAGACAATCTCACCATCAGCGACCATATCACTCCCCCTTTCGAGGAGGGTCCTTCTGAACTACACCAAGCTTGTCTCGAAAATACTCAAACTTTATTCAAAATAGAGGTTTGGTCAATATATCAGCAACTTGTTCATCAGTGCTCACAAACTTGAGCTTGATAGCTCCTTTCTGCACCATATCCCGTATATAAAATATCGGATCTCTATGTGCTTTGACTTATCATGGAACACTGGATTCTCTGTCATCTTGATACAAATCTAGTTGTCACACAGGATCATAGTGGGGTCCATCTCTAAGTCAGACAATATTGATAACAACTTCCGAAGCCATATCGCTTCACAACTAGTAGAGAAAGCAGCTATATATTCTACTTCAGCTGTGCTGAGAGCCACACTAGACTGCTTCCTGCTAAACCACGAGATCATGGCAGATCCTAGACAATAACATCCTCCCAATGTGCTCTTCCTGTCTGATACAATTCCTACCTAATCAGCATCTGTGTATCCATACAATATGAAGTCATGATCTCCAAGATAACATAAAACAAAGTCTATTATACCCTTTGGGTACCTCATCACATGCTTTGCAGCAATCAGGTGAACACGTCTAGGTTCTACTAGATACTGACTCAAGGTGTTCACAGCAAAGCATATATTTGGCCCGGTATTCGTCAGATACATCAATGACCCAATAATCTATCTGTACAGAGTCACATCCACTAAATTTGATGAGTCATCAGCTAATAGCTTCAAGTTGGAATCCATGGGAGTGGGCATGGCTTTACATTCCAACATATCAAATATTTTCAATATTTCCACAACATACTTTCCCTAGTTGAGAACGATTCGTTGTAGGCCTTGCCATACTTCCAGACCTAGAAAGTAATGCATCAATCTGAGATCTTTCATCTCAAATTCTGTAGCTAGATTCTTCTTGCTTTCCATGATTTGTTTCTCATTCCCTATCAGAAAGAGATCATCCACATATAGTAATAGTATGATAAGTTCATCATCCATAACCTTAAGGTAAAGGTTAGGATCAACTTGTCAAGAAGCTATCAATTCCCCCTCTGTGATTGAACATCATTCACACTCTGCATTGAGTGATCTTATGCATATCTATCTGTGCCATCTCTCGTTAGATGGGTCTATTAATATGAGCCTCAAGATAATTCTAATTCTGTGGTGAGTTCCTTCTTGCATCCATCTAAGAGAATAATGTCATCTGTATATAGACACCATATTCAACCTTGTAGCAAAGGTTGAAATCCGCATCACCCATGGTGATCATTAAGCTCATCAAATGACTATCGATCCTGGGTACCCATACAGAGCTTTCTTCAATTGAATCCTAGGAGTTTTCTCGATTCATACTTCCTCTTCAATTACACCATTAAGAGAATGATCTTATCTAGCCACTTGGAGCAAACATCTCATCATGATCCTCTTCCTCTTTCTAAGAGAATCTTCTAGCCATGAGCCTTCTATATTACGTTTGATTTGTAAGTCTTCTTGTTGAACATCCATCACTTGTTCATTGTTCATCATCCTTCTTTTGTAGATCATATCACATGATCTTTCCTACAAATCAAAGTTAATTACATGATTAGTAATACTTCATAATCATCAAATCATGTTGACATGATAACCTATTATGCATACAGTTATGCAACTATCTTGACCAATACTTTGGCACAACACTTTTCCATATCTTGTATACAGTGGTTATCTAGATGCCTTCCATCTCTACCAGAACATACTATCAAGAGTGTGCATAGCTCTCAGCATGTCAGCAAAGAGGTTTCATTCTAGATAAACAATAATGGAACGTTTGTCCAACTTACCCATCATATGCATATTAGTAGTATACTGTTCAATGCTATATGAATGCTTACACTCTGCATGATATATTCGAGCAATATCATTGAATATTTAGTAATTCAAATAACAACTTAAATACTTATCTTTTATGTTTGTGGTTGCCTCCTGCTTGATCTCTATATGTCTTTGAACTTCTATTCATTCTGTACCACTATGCATGCTTAAGTGTGCACTAATGTCATCCTCATGATCTCATACATAATCATACATTCATTAGTATAATCTCAATACTGTCAAAAAATTATGATTGTAAATAACATTCAGTATGTATGGTCATGATCATTTCATACACAGGCATACTTACCTAAGATCCTAACACAAAGTAGGATTCTAACTTGATATAGGAAAACATCCTTGGATTATTATACCCAAACAATATATTCTTTGTCCTCTTCAATGATTTAGAGACCTTGTGCTAGAACCTGCCACAAACCTGCATATATCATAAGTTAAGCATAGTAGAACAAAGTCATATATACCTCGTAATTAGAACTTCTATGTGATCAAAGACTATGGATGAGTCTTTGTCTTCATGTCATCATGGTCATAGAACTCAATTTGTCTTTCTTGATGTATCTTTCATGTTAGCAGACAACATCATCCTCATACAACACCACAGGTGCATTAGTACAATCATAAGTGTCATAACCCTAATCAATGGATGCCTTCTATCATTCACATGCATTCATACTTTTACTAAGGTGATCAGATAATCTAAAACTAATCATGATTGTACTAACCTCAATAATATGAAAACATATTATAAACTTAGTCATGAAACAGATTTCAAAACATACCTGTATCTTCTCAAGTCATACCTGTCAAGTAGTCTTCTCTATAAGGGTAAAATCCTAATCATCCAAGGTAGATCACTTGTAAACATATTATATATGTTCATGGTGCTAATATGTTATAATATCGGTGCCATTTAAATCTTCTTCATCGTTGCCCTATGAGACTCCCAACTTTGCTAGGGTTTCTTCTTACTTGGAAACCCTAATCTTCAATCTCCTTCCTCCCACAACATTTTGATGGAGGGTCAATATATATGATGAATGGATTTAAAATCCATTATCAAAGCTTACAATGTTGTATCAGGTGTCTCCAACATTGTATCAGGTCCCAAAAACTGAAAACCCTAAGTGAGAGCTTCTTCCTCCTCTTCTTAGATTTCCCCTGTTGAGCCATTTCAGATGTGTCGTATTGTTTCTGGTGCATCTCTGGAATTTTGGATCTTCAGGGTCTGAAACTTCGGCCTGTGGTAGCATGACCTATCATATTTCCAACCCCATAGGTCTTATCTTTAATGGATTATCTGAGAGAGAGTTATGCCAGGTGTCGCAACATGACCTTTTTATGGGATGAAATATCATAGCGAACTTGTACGGAGTGACACGTGTCACTGTTTCAACTTCGGCCTCTAAAAAGCGGACCTGTAAAACTATAGTCTGTTCCCTAACTTCCACTTTTTACATAATTTCAGTTGGAGTTTCCTATCCCAATATATGACCTTTTTCCCTAGGTCACCTGTTTAGGACTGCATTCTGGAAGAGGCAGAAACCCTAACTTGTACGTATCATAAATCACAAAGTACAACGAATCTGAGGCTGAGCTTCGGAAAAAAGGTACAGGGGGATGTTGTCTTCGACCTGTAAAAGTTTTAGATCCTGAACCTTCGCCAAAACTGATTTATATAGAAAGTTCCACGATGACTGGTTTTTTCTATATAAAACACTAACTTTCAAATTGTCGGAAGTGAAGCAAGTGTCGTAAGTGCCATACATTGCCTTCCTTCAGGCTAGCTCTGATACCATGTTAAGATTCAATATGATAAGATAGATAATATCAGTATTACATTCCATTTCACAACAATAACATATACAGGATCACTGAAAGAACAACAAGCACAACATAAACACAAGAGACACAGATTTATCTTGGGAAACCCTCATGGGGTAGAAAACCCAACAAAGCTTCCTCAATATAGATGACCAAAAAATACAAAGATGTAATCCCCAAACAAGATCTCCTTCTCCTGCTATGCATCTCTCTCTCTCTCTCTCTCTCTCTCTTATGTGCAATACACAAGTGAGTGAATGAGTGATAAGTGAGGAACACACCTCCTCTACTTATACTCATCTTCTAACTGAATTTTCACCCTAACTGGGACGACCTCTCATAAGAGAGTCTAATAACCCCTAAACAGCTAAGTTAGGGAGGACCCCACATGGGATATCTAATAACCCTAGTTACCACATTCTCTCTAAGGAATAAACATCTTCGGATATACAATAGGGTCTCCACGGAGGAATGAAACATCTCCGGAATAATAAAGTACAAATATAATATTCTTAGAAGTTACAATATCTCAACAATTGTAACCTCCTAAAACTTTACATTAATTAATCAACATTAGCACACAATTGTTTATACCCAACCAATTATTCATTCATGGTAGCGTATATTTCATTGCAAGTTTCAAACAAAAATAATTTCTCCAATCATATGTCCCAAATCAATCCTTCACTAGTTTAGTCTTAGGAGGCTAATATGAATTTATTTGATCTTACAAGACTATGTAAGACATAGGGAAGGGTATTGTGCAAATGCATACCAAGAAAATAATGAGTTTCCAGCTGCTATTTTGGCTTGCAAATGCATAGCAATGTATTATGGTATTTCCTTGTGGTATATTCTAAAATGAAAGAAACAAAATTAACTACAAGTAGCTTTGTACATGATGCCTATTCAAGGCCGATTCAAATGGAAGCATATAATTTCAATGTACACTAATATATTCAACAAAGGATACAACTAGACTATTAATAAGAGTCTTATCCTCTAAATATTTGTATGATTATTTAAATCATGTTCTTAAGCTCAATCTAGTGACCATATCAAATTTCACAAGTCTATAGTGGAAATCAAAACTTTTACAACAATTTAACTCTACATTTGAGCTCAACATGAGATTTGAATTTGGTGGCGGTGAATTCATACTTATCTATTCATCTATGTGTCTATGAAGTACAAATTTTTTCAAATAACTTGTATACATGAGTGCTTAACAAAGGTTAGCAAGAAAACACTCAAAACAAATAATTGGACAAGGCAAGAAAAACAAGAAGTTGAGTAGAGATATTTGAACCCCACTTTATCAATTCAATTCAAGATTTGGATTTAAGAAATTGAATTTCAAGGCATAATATTTCATCAAGATTATGATCTTTCATCATTCCTTATATTCAAGGAATAGGCTTCAAGTCTACAATAGGGATTGAACACAATATAGTGTAGATTGATATCATATTACTACGAAAACAAGATGCACATGCTCCAAGAACCATTATTCTCTTGAGGATCAACGAAGGGAAAACATCTAGCCTTATAGTCTTAAAGTATATATACAAAATACTTTGCAAAAGTACACAAGAAACAAACTATATGTTGGAATTGGTATATAATCAATAAAAGGGAAATAACATTAGTCAAGAATTCAAGGATTTAGAATGATATCATATGCATCAATGTTAAGTGTAAGTGCCATTATTCCCTAGTCATTAACTTTGTAGTAAACTACAATTAGCAATACAAGTCTTGAATTTATTATTTAACTTAGAAATCAAACTCTAGATGATCATTCATATGATATGTTAATTTATCCCCATGAATGTTAGCTCTCATGATAAGCATCCATCAAGTCCAATGATCATGTTTAGATAGAGTTGATTATTTTTACATGAGATTACCAAACTGTAGGATTTGTGTTTTTGGAAAAGAATCAACCTTCAACATGTGAAATTATAAATCAAAACAGATCATGGAGCTGAGTATACCTCACAGAGAAAGAATGAGCATAAAAGATGAATTACAGTGAAAATTGTAGTAAAAATGAGAAGACAATTAATCATGCACAAGAACTCAGATAGGAACAAAATAGCGTGTAATGATCCATTAACCAATATAGTCAACATATATAGTACATTAGAGAGAATTCGAATATCACAGGATAATTTGAGTCTTAGTCTGTCTAGCATAGGAATTGTCACCACTAGAGTGCTCCAGAAGTCCCAAACTCATCACACCTCAACCAAAAGTTAGTTAACTGACCAAGGATGGTGCAATTGTGAGTTTTCCATGCAAATTAGTCAGAAAAGGGTGCATTATATCACAATCAATGGTGATCAGAGCTCAAAATCATAATTAGAGTCACTAACTCAGGTGTAACTCACTTGGAATGAACCGAATCATTGAGTGTGCTCCTAAAATGTAGGGAACTGAATCTGGTGGGCCTAAAATCATGCATGCAGGGTGCATTAGGAGGCTAATGGGTCCTAGATGACATATTCACACCACTAGGGGGGAAATAACATCATCAACTACTAGGAAAAGGTAAATAATGCTAAGTAGGACAATGATGGAGTATTAATTATCCTAACACCCCCCCTTAATCCAAACTTGGCATATTGGGCCGTGGTTACTAAGACCAAAGATCAACCATAAAATCAAATAAATGATGAAAATAACTGTTCATGAAACTAAGGAAATGGGGAAAAACCTCATGGGAAAAATACCCCCCCTCAAAAAGTGAACAATAAGGAACTCAAACATCCTTCACACTAAGTAGAAAAGGAAAAAAGATTCAGAGTGAAAGTCTTTGTAAAAATGTAGTCAAACTGCTCCTATGTAGGATAGTGATGCAGGTGATGGATCTAGATCTGGATCCGGATCTGCTCCTTTGATGTACCTCCCACTATGTCGAAGCTGTATCTTCCAAAACAAGTCTTTTAGGAACCCTTCTTGCTACTGGAGTGAATGAATCATTGTAGTACAAATCATGAACCTTTGAGTACCCTTTGTCAATCAACCAAGTTTTTTACTTGGTTGTAGATCCATCATGGCAAGTCTCTTCGAAGGATTGTGGATCAAACCCCACCATCATGTAACACCTCTCTAAGGGAAGTGGATCTGTATGACATATTACAAGGTTTGCATGATACTGAGATTTGGTTGTTCTATAGTCAGATGGATCCCCAACTATATCCCCATCAGCTTCAAGGACTTTGTGAGCCCATATTGGCCTTGGCCATGGATTGGGATCAGGTACTGGATCTAGATCTGGATCTATTTGACCTTCATACTCAACATCAAGATCTTGGTCCTCATCTTCATTAGAAGAGACATCATTCTGATTTTCATCAGATGCCAGTGGAGTAGGCAGAGAGTATGGAAAAAAGTGAGAGAATTCATATGAATTTGAGGCATGGTTTGCAATCCCTTTTGCTATAATCTTCCCAGAAGACATCTATGCAATCTCAACTGTGTCAGGACCAAAGAAAAATTTCTTTGGTGAACTTGTGTGATTCATCTGATAAACATACAACAAATTTGCTGACAAAAAAGGAACAAATAAAACATTTTTTGAAATTTCCATGCTCTAGTTGTATTGTTCCCTTCCCTACAATAGAGAATCTATGAGAATCATCTCTCATGTGAATACTGGGACCATCATTGACACCTAGAGAATAAAACGATTCTTTGGAGGAAACCATGTGGTTGGAGGCTCCAAAATCAATGAGGAAGGCTTGTGATTGTGAGAATCCAGCCTTCAGTGCATGCCATTTCTCATGATCATCTGTCTCACTTACCGAATCAGTCTGGGAGGGAAATTTTGTGATTTTCAAGAATTTTGGTCATTTGATCTATCTTCTTCTTCATGCATGAACTCTCTGGATGGTTTCCTTTCTTGCAATAGGAACGCTTTGTATTCTCAAGCCTATGCTGCTTATCCTTCTTGGAGTTGGAGTCTCCTTCTGATGGATTAGAATGTTTATTATGCTTGGATTCAAATTGCTTCTTGTCCTTTCCTTTCTGCCTCCCTTATGCATTCGCACTTTTTGACTCTCCGACCATAAGAGCTTGATTTTTGGAGGCCTGCAAGGCGCCCATCTGAATCAATTTGTCTTGTTATTGGATGAGAGATTCAATGAATACATCTAAGGATGGCATTTTCCAACCAGGGATTGACAATATCCCTGAATGGAAGGTAGAAACAAAAATGGAAAACTCTGGACCAAGCTTGCTTAGAATGGAAAGCACCAGCTGCTCATCCTTCTTCTCAATGCCACATTCATGTTTGCATTGCATGACTACATATTTGAATTTAGAAAATATTTGCTGTATAGTTTTGAAATTGTTGGGTTGAAGAGAAATTAACTCATTCTCCAGAATATGGCCCCTAAGCTCATCTTGTTTTCCGAGAGGGTCTCTAGCTTCAACCAAACTTATCTTGGATTCTTCAATCCATTGAGGTGGAAGAGTAGATCTTTGGAAATATGAAGACACATGAAACCAAATTCTTCATCCAATCTATTTAGATACTTGGCCTTCTCAACAACTGCTTGAGGTTCGACCTCCTTTCCAATTGTGACCCTTTACAGTGACTTGTTTCACAATACCATCTGCATATCAACGCTCCAATCAAGATAATTGAAGGGTGTCGGGATTTTAGGAAACAAAGGAGCATTCAAATTCACCATTGAAACTGCTGGAGCGAATGAAAACTGAAAAATGTTGCTACTGCTGCACTGAAAAACCTTCAAAATCCCGCAAACAACTCTCAATTTTGGAGATAAAATACTACTGAGCACTTCTTTAGGACAATAGGAACTTTTATCTGGATCCTTCACACCCAACTATACCTCAAAGGAGTTCTCTAATGAATTCAATGCAATGGAACCAATATTTGCTGTGGAAATCCATAGGCTTTTGGTGCACTATTGAAAGAAGCTGCTCAACCTACGCTCTCTGAGCTCTGATAACATGTGAAATTCTAAATCATAGCAGATCATGGAGCTGAGTATACCTCACATAGAAAGAATGAGTAGAAAAGATGAATTACAGGGAAAATTGGAGTAAAAATGAGTATAAAAATAAACATGCATGAGAACTCAGATAGGAACATAATAGTGTGTAATGATCCATTAATCCGTATAGTCAACAAATATAGTACAATAGAGAGAATTCAAATATCACAGGAGAATTCGAGTCTCAGTCTGTCTAGCATAGGAATTGTCACCACTGGAGTGCTCCGGAAGTCCCAAACTCAACTCAACTCAACCAAAACTCAGTTAACTGAAGCTACTGTCAGTTAATTGACCAAGGAGGGTGCAATTGTGAGTTTTCCATGCAAATCAGTCATAAAAGGGTGTATTAGATCACAATCAGTGGTGGTCAAATCTCAAACTCCCAATTAGAGTCACTAACTTAGGTGTAACTCAGTTGGAATGAACGAAATCACTGAGTATGCTCCTAAAATGTAGGAAACTGACTCTGGTTGGTGGGCCTAAAATCATGCATGCAGGGTGCATTAGGTGGCTAATGGGTCTTAGATGACATATGAATTTAAAACTTATATGCTATTACACCTGCACAAAACAGAATTGTTTAGAGGTAGATAAAACTGTAAATACATTTGTTTCAAACCTATAAATGTAAATGTAAAGGTTATATTTTTGTTGGCATGTAATTTAAACAAAACTGGAAATAAAAATAGAAACAAAACAGAAATTTTTGACAAGAATGTAAATAGTGAATATATTTGATTTTATTCAGAAAATGGGGACCCAGGTTGGGGTCCTTACACCTTACATAATGAGAAATGTTGAATACTTTATGTATGAGAGTTACACCCTCTGGATATTGGAATAAACTATTCTAGGGAACGAGACTAAGGAGCGTGCAATTATCGAATATTGGAACAAAATCACCTCACTTATTAGTTCTAGCCCTAGCTAAAACCTAACATTACTTGCATGGTCAACATAAATCCCTAAGGAGGGCACATTTGACCATTTAGGGTGATTACTCTTAAGTTTAGCTAGGTTTTATTATTATGCATGTAACTAATCCTAAATTGGTTTCCTATATATGTAAGCTTGCATATCTTTTATGAAGCACTTATGCAATTCATTCATTGATGTATTCTATTGAGCATTCAATTGATTAATGGACTAATTAGCTTAGAAATTTACTTGAATTATCTCTTGATTTCAATGCATTTGTATTGAATTCACATCTACGATGACCTCTCTTTTTTAGGTTACTGATTGTAATTTATGTTACTTTAATACCTTCTTATTATCTTGTATGTATTGCTAGCTTAATTATTGCTCCATTAAACTTCTAGATCCATTGGTTCAAAATCTCATAGTGACTTGTGTGGTATAGGGAGTTATTTTTTTGAGTGAGTTTATGAATCGCCTCATAATGTCATGTACCCTCTCGCCGATCCAACACAAGGAATAGAACATGAAACTAATATTCTGGGCTTTTACAAAAACTCAAACCCATTCATCAAATTCATAGCGAAGAAAACACATGTGTGGAGATGCATATTCAAAATAAAAAACAGAAATAAAATCTATATTCACACACATTTCACATGCATACATCAACATAATCACAATAATCAATAATTAAATACCTTGAAGAATTTACAAAAAAGAGAATACTCATCTTGATGTAATGTTGTCCCGGGAAACTACCTATGTCACTGCAACGTTCCACCTAGCCATAGTCCAGTTGTGTTAATCAATATCTAAACACTACTGCCACCCATGAGCTGGGCATGATTTCCAGAAGGAATGGGAACACTCAAACCTATGCGCAAGAATATGAACACCACACTTGAGTCAAGCCAATCCATAGTTGGGGTTTATCAAGAAAAAATTGAACCCTCTTCTATTCTTGGATGTTTGCACTCAATCTCAATCTAAAAACCAAGGATACACATAACTCATGCCCCAACATACTCTTACCACACACAACAAGCTCATATGTTGGGAATGGATACACATTTTTAACACTGGGATTTACAAAATAGGTTTCCCATTGGTTCTTCCACTTCATGGCACACCCAAAACGAATTATGGGGAGGGAAATTGACCACAGGTAAGAAATGATTTCTCCCATAGGTATATAGGCATTTAAATGGAAAAAACGGCCTCCCTAGACCCCCAAATAAGATTCATCTTCCTTCTAGACATTTGGCAACTCAAAAACGACCTCCCAGCTAGAGGACATGGAGGAAAAATTAGGAAAAACGTGAGGGGAAACGCCCAGCTAGCTCCCAACTCGTGAGAGAGAAAAAATCCTACATGAAGAATGGCTTGGGGATAAATTTTGTGGCTCTTTTATTTCCCAAGAATCCAAAACATGTTTTCCAAAAATGGTGGCTTTTCCATACCTAAATTTTGACATCCATACCTCTTCATTTCCTCAAATAATAACTATTTCAACCAATTGTTGGGAGAAATAAATGATAGGGTACAAAAGTCAACATGGGTAGTTGAAGGTTCATGGGTTCTCTCATTGACACTTGGTTTTAATTTATTGGCTCCAAGGGTTTGAATATTTCCCTCCCAATTCCTTGTAAAAATCATGCCCCCATACTCTTGTTGCATTGCATTACATAGCTAATTGTGGGTGTTTTTATTAAAATGCATATTTACATGATATTAACAGTTTCTATTGCGCCTGGCTAGCACACAAACCATATGCATCAATTTTAACACTAAATCGATGGTGCAACTAACTATGTAATTTGCACAATTAATGGCTTCGGCCCAAAATTGAAGACTTAGTCCCTTAGATTGGAGCATACAATTAGCCATTTCTTTTAAAGTGCGGTTCTTCTGTTCAGCTACACCATTTTGTTGTGATGTATAAGGAACATTGTGTTTTTGTTGGATTCCTTGTTCAGTGCAAAAAGTAGTGAACTTTTTGTTAACATATTCTCCTCAATTGTCGGATCTTAACTTAATAATTTGATGACTAGATTGTTTTTCAACAAGGGCCTTGTAGGCCAAAAACATGTTAAATACTTCGCTCTTAATTTTTAGGAAATAAACCCAAGTGCGTTTGGTGTAATCATCAATGAAAGTTAAGAAATATTTGAAACCAGAAAATGAAGCAGATGGAAGAGGACCACACAAGTCACTATGCACAAGCTCCAAGGGAACCGAGGCGTGCCAAGAGGCACGTTTGTCAAAACTGTCTCAATGATGTTTTCCGAGTACACAACCCAAACAAACACCATCCCTGCAAGATACCATCGGAAGCCCTGTCACCATATTGTCTTTACATAGTTGTTACAATGAGCGATAATTTAAGTGACCAAATCGCTCATGCCAAATTTTGCTCAAGTTATCACTATGAGCAACAAAAACTGAAGGAAAAAGTGATGACCCAAAGTTGTTAAATCTGTACAACCTTGTAATATCATCAACAATTTCGGTAGCTAAGACCTGTTGAGGATCTTTAAAATCCTTGATTACAACTTGGTGAGGTGTAAACATCACAGTTTTACCTTCACCAGAATGAGTGATTTGATAGACTGATAACAAATTGCAGGAAATTCTTGGAACACATAGTACATCACTGAAATGACCATTATCTACTAGAACTGTTCCAACTCCTACAACACTTAGAGATCTATCATCACCAACAAATATTTGTTTGGTGTTACATTCATGCATAGTAGAAAAGATGGCTTGATCCTTAGCCATATGATAAGATACTCCAGAATCAATGAGCCATTCATTTGAAGTAGAAGAAGAAGATGCATTATAAGAATAACCAAAAGCAAAAAGTGCATGTCCATGAGAGGTAGATTATGAAGGCGAATCTAGGTTGATGTGGTGCTTCTTCATTCCTGCTTCCAAGGCTGTCATCTTCTTGAAACACTTAGATTCATCATAATTATCTTTTCCGCAATAGTTGCAATGACGCTCAGTTTTCTTGCCTTTTGGCTTGGATCCTTTGTCATTTTTTAAAGAAGGGGCTGACTGAGAGGGTTTGGGACCCTTGTTTGACTTATTATTGTGAAAATTTTGTTTCTTGGGAGGCTTGGACTTTTCTTTCTGTTGGGACAATAAGGCTTTCCCAGATGTATCTGCATTGTTAATTATTCCAAGATGGATGAGCTTATCTTGCTCTCTAATCAATGAATCACAAAATGATTCAAGACTAGGCTCTAGATAGTTAGCTGCATTCAAGGATTCTTTCATGGAGTAAAATGTAGATACAAAAATAGAATATGTAGGTCAAAGTTTGGAAAGAATATGATAAATGCATTGTTTGTCTTCCCTCTTAATCTTGCATTCTTCACATAAGAGTTTAAGAGTTTTGTATTTAGATAAATAATCTTGTATGCATGAAAAATCACTTGGATTTAAAGAAATCAATTCATTTTCGAGTTGGTGACCTCGAATTTCATTGTGTTTACCAAACACAGATTCCAACTTGTCCCAAGCAGCATCAGGTTCATCAATTCCAGATATGTGGAATTGCAAATTAGTAGAGATTGACATCCCAATCAATCCACGAGCTTCATCACATCTATTTTCCCATTTGATTTTCTTATCATCATCAGTAGGTTGTGTTTCTTTCCCTGAGGTAATTCTGAAAAAGTCATTTACTTCGTAGAACATCATCCATACAAGATTTCCATGAGAAATAGTTGGAACTAGTAAGTAGAATATCATAAGGGGTGGCCATATTTGTAAATTAATGGCTATAAAAGTAGAAACCAATAGTCTGGATGTGACGAGCTCGAAAAAATAGGCGTTTTAAAAAAAAGGCACTGAAAACTGACTTTGTATGATGAAGTTATGCTTGAACAAAGAAACTGTTGAAGATGTCCCCAATAGTGACGTGGCAGATAGAAAATGACCAGCTAAAAAAAAGGACCCCCCTCTTCCCAAGATGAACCTTTGACAATCACTTTACAATAAAGTTGCTTTAAGTGAATCACTTTTGTAAAATAAGTGATTTCACTTTTACAATGATTTACTTTAAATAGTGTAGCAATAAAAAAGAACTTAAGTGACTCACTTTGTATTTTTATTTTTGATTATTTAAGTAAGATGCACTTTTACAATAAAGTAACTTGAAAATAGAAATTGCATGCACTTTTTCTTTTAAAAGTAACTTCCTAAGACTTGAACTCAAGACCTATTAAGGAATAAAACAACTTTGAACCAAGTGAGCTAGATTAAAAGGTATGTAAAATATGGGAATGAGGAAGGGTTTTTTTTTCTTATTCTTCTTGCTCGGTTTCTATGCTTGCCTTTTTTCCTGCAAAACACACCACAAACCAAAACAAAAAAAAAAATTTCACACGTTTGGGGTTGGATCTTGTTAGCTTGCCCATAAATTCTACGTTTTCTCTCTGTTTCTGATTTGCCGAGATTGCTCAAGGTGCACGGCAAATAACATATGCAGCCGAGAAAAACCCTTTCCCTTTCTGTTTCTGATTCGCTGAGATTGCACAAGGTGCACGGCAAAGAGCATACGCAGATAGGGAAAGCAAAAATCTGAAACTAAAAAAATCTAATAATCAAAACTGATAAAATATGAGATATTTTAAAAAAATAAAAATAAAAAAGCATCACTGTAACATTATACCTTCAGATATGATGAAATACGCATTTCTAAAGCAACCGGGAGCCGTTTTCGATCAAACGAAAACTATTTCCCAATGTAAACGACGCTCTAAACACAATGGAACACCTCCCATAGCCCAGAAATGCACAGAAATACCAGAACCAGAAACCTTTTCAAGTTTCGGCAATAACAGTTCAAGATCTAGATCATAACCGGAAGCGGCTCTTCATAAAATCTCTGATACCATGTTCGAGTACACAGGGTACTCCCAAAATACCAAACACCTAGAGCAACCACTTCACACAAACAGATCACAGATCGATACACCGATGTTTTGACGTGGTTTAAACCCTCGAGAGGGAAACACTCCACAGCCCCGGCCAAATAGCTTTTACGGAGCAATTTATTATGCAAAGAAAGAAAGTTACAAATGAGCTTCTCATAATTGATCAACTAAACAATGACCCTCCATGCTCTTTAAATAGAAATCATGGACCAATCGGGTGTTAAGCCACAGATCAAGGTTAGGTATGATCTAAGAGAAGTTGAGCCATCGGATCACAACATATCTTGACCGCCGGATTAAATATTTACAAATACATACTAAAGAAACACATTTTTCCTAACGGATATATTACACAAGTTGATCTTAACCAACTCCTAAGTGTCTAAATATCCTAACAGGGCCTTGGCCTTAAGCTCCTTACCATGATTTCATAATGATATTACATCATTTACATGTTAAATGAAATGGGGTCAAAATCAGGATATTACAATCCCCTCCCCCTTGGAATAACACCGTCCTCGGCGTTCTCTTTATTTTTAGCAAGGTTCCATGTCCTTTTCAGCATCAAATGCAATGTCTTTCTCTCTCTTCATCAACGTCCATTGGATCTCTTTCCAATATTTAGCTGCTCATAATAAGCCTTTTAGGACAACCACATGTCCATTGCATCCTTAAAATTTCTTCAAGGTCCTTGCATCCAACAATACCTATACTCAAACATTAAGTCAATTCACATGTCGAATCCATTTTCATAGGATTCATCTCTTAATAGGAGTTTAAAAACTATAGTCGAATCATATACACACACATATTCACATTAAATAAGAAATAATATGCAAGATAAATTGAATACTTATTTGCATGAGCATCTTCCTTTAGCTCCACAGGTATCTCGCATTGACTTCAGACAACTATGGAACCCACAAAACCTGCCTCACCCAACATAAGGATGGTACCTCTGCTCTGCTACACAGTCCCTCGAGCGTACCCACCCCTTCTAGTGCTCTTTAGGGTGTGCATCGAAAGGTAACCAAGTTTTCGCAAGTCTCGGATAACCCACACATATGTATAAAACAAATGTTACGCCAACACACTGGATGCACCACATCATTCAAATAACCATGCCAAGCCAGTACGCCATCTGGGTTTATCAGACATTCCATTAACCAATATGCTAATCCATTTCTCTAACTGGGTTTATCAAGCATACAAAAACCATTTCCTAGCCAGCGTCTCTACTGGGTTTATCAGTAAATAAAACAACATAATACAATTACATGGCTCCTTCTCCTATGCAAACCAGTGGTTCCCTCCAGGAACTCTGTAGGTAACTCACTTGACTCTAGGCTAGCATGACCCCACAATACACACTCACACAACAAAAGGATGGTACCCATTTTCTGCTACACAGTCCCTCAGGAATACCCATCCCTCCAGTGCACTTCAGTGTGAGTGGAGAAAGGATACCAATGGCCATGCAATCTTCCTAAGTACCCATGCTCTTACTGGGTTTAACAACATTGCGGAGAGTCAAGCACACAAACACAATTTTGTAGGGTTTCTCAAACCCAAGGCACTTTTGGAATTTCATTTTCGTTTTTAGCTTTAGTATCCGACATCTACCCCAACGGAATATTTTCACTATCTCACCTGCATTACACATAAGCATGCAGTTCACATGATATGCCATCATAATAATTTCAATTAGAATTTCTAAAATATGTTTCGTACATAAAATAGATTTCCAAAACATGAGTTCCTTCTCATGATGTGTATCTCTTGCATGCCAGAACACATGGTCTTCTTGCAATGTGTCCTACTGACACAATTCACAAACAATCAACCAATCAATGACATTAATAATCAATTCAAATCTGAATTGCAATTTTGTCTCCTACATAAATTATATTTGTTTAACCATGAGGCTATCCTCATATTGTTTGGCTCTTAAGTGGTATCACTTTGTCCATTATGGTTTTATAGGCTATCTAGGTAGGTGTCACTCTCAAGTGCAAGCTCCTTCTCATCCATATTAACTAGAGGAAGCTCAACAAAGCCATCTGGTTGTACCTCCTCATCCACACATATAGCATTGTCTGTGTATTGGTCCCATCTGAAATTTACAATATGTTCCATACATAAATTAAATTTCACAACCATGAGACCTTTCTCTTAATTTTTTGCTTTTGCACATGGTAGATTCCAATGTTTATTATGGACTTACCCACATTGCCATATCCAAGACAATTATACATGTAATATAAAATATTCAATCAGTCAAACACTTTGTGAGTATCCGTGCATATAATATTTTCATTGTTACAACAGTTAATGAAGTGATCTCAGAATTATAATACTCAATAATTCAAACACTATCAGCTATTATTATCTCAAAGACAAGGAAATACATTTACTTAATGTGCATCGTTATCACAATAAAATTGCAAGATACCATCACATTATCTATGCAATTTAAATAAAACCTCAAATTCTCATGGTTACACAATCGTATCCATTCAGGGAACTCTGTCCTCCCAACAGAGCATTCTTGGTAGCCCATCAAACATGACTACCTTCTTCATGCAATCATTTTCCTGCATCCATGGAAGCTCATGAAATGATCTCATAATTGCCAACAATTCTATCATTTTAGTTATTAATGGATTGCAATGAAATATATGCCACAACCAAGCATTCACACAATGCCTCTTAACATATGTACCCACACATATGCAGAAACAATCGCAAAGTTTACATAATATTTTAATGTGCATTCACTCAATACCTCCTTGCATTGATTCATGAATACCATAATGTCATGTCATGCATTCCACCATGATGTTTTGGAAAGTATGGTTATTGCCTCAACACATCACCCAACCATCTCCCCAATCACTTGGTTAAATTATCTGGGTGCCTTCCTTCTCCACCTGAACAACACACCAAGAGTTTGCTCACTCCTTGGTTGTTGGAAATAGGTTTCATCCCAAATTAACACAAATAGGGAGTTCATGGGATACGTATGTAGCACCATAGCATTACCATTCCAAACACATTATGTCCTTAACCATTACTATCTCATATGGAATGCACTAGCACAACAGGACCATAAGTTCTCACTTGCTTTGGTTATTAAACTCATAACCAATATATACACATGGCATGATATATTTTCATATGAATGCATTTAAAATTTTAGACAGTTAGATGGTATAAGGCTCCTTTCCATTATTACCCTATACCTCACCATACCCAGTGGGATAACATTCGCATAAATGCATCCAATATCACATGCAAACCATTTTATGATAATTAAAATATGGCTAAAGGGATTCTTATCCAATCCCCTTTTTGTACTTATGAAATCAACATAAATAAACCATTACCTACATGGATGCCATCGACATCTTTGATGTTACCTGATCAGTTGGTCTCTTGCAATGGATTACACCATCCTTCCACCAACCTCGTGATCATAGTTTTGTTTCCCCAACCTTTCTTCACAAGGTTGTTGGTCACATGCGACAACATTATAAACATCATCAGCCATGCTTCGGTTGTCTTTGGTCCTACAACCAATGCCAACACCACTAATCATTAAAAACCACAATAATTATCTTAAGTGGCTCATTGCATATGTAAAAACTCAGTATTTTACCAACATGCAATATCATATACATGCACAAACACCTTCACACGCACTATGCAGTATCTATTAATGTGCCCACTAGTGCATATTCATTTCGTCTATATGATATCTTGCATTTTCAACATTCGTATGCCATAAATTTCTGTATATAAAACTTATAAAATATAAATACAATAGCAAGGGAGGAGTTAAGGAATTCTCCCTTTCCAATCCCTCATCATAGCATGGAATTTCCTCTTCCACATCATAGCCGATCCAATTTCATGGCCTCTCTACCAAGCACACAATCATTTATTAGCTATGATCTTCTCACCAAGTAGAAATTCAATATATATACACGTATATACATTCATACTTGCTACTTTCCAAGCATGTAATTCTTATGTTATAAACATAAATAGTTTAAGGTGAGAAATTTCCCTCTTTATCAACATTGCCTTACTGCTCCAATTGCTTTCATAAATTATGGCCAAGTTCAACTCGACCTTTCTTAACTTCATAGCACTAATCAAAACTACAACTGATTCAATATAAACTCCATAAGGAGTCTTTTCTAGGCCCATTATATGCCTTTGTACCTCATTCAATTATGATACTTTCTTTCCTTTTCTCATGGAAATATTTGCCAGAATTCTGAACCACACAATTGATTTACACGTGGGAATGCCTCGTTCCCCAATTAGCAGCCTTTGCATGGCCACCATGTCGCTATTGTGAGCCACATGCCAATTCCACATGTTGGGATGTCTTATTCCTATGAGTGACAACTTTTGGGAGAATGGAATTGCCTTACCCATTCTCATTACTTACTCATATCTTGCAACTTCTATTATCATGCATGCACTTTCCCACAAAGATGATTTACCCATCATCTTTACAAGTTACATGTCCCTTACTCGATAACCTATTCCATTACTTGTTGAGCATTCTTTCATGGAATACAATATCCATATTTGATAATCAATAGTTCTCATGGCTCTTCCTTTCAATTCAAATTGCATCTATTACTAACAATAGTACAATAATTGTGTTCTTATCCAAGGCACCAATGTCCATTATTGGTCCCTTTCATCCTCCAATGATTAGACATGACTATCACTCCTCCATAATGCATATTACAACCAATTACTCTTAATAATACTTCCACAAACCCTCTATGCAATTCATATTGCACATTCTGAGCATAGAGAATGTATTTCATACATTCTAGCTAAGGAACATCACTTCCTTTTAGTTTTCTTATTCCATCCCATGCTTATAAAATACAATATGCAAGAGTGTATTCTTATCCATTCAACATGTTTTTCCACATGTTAACGTGAATTACCATAACAATCTCAATTGAGTATCATTGATCATTAGTGGAACTACCTTGTCACTAAGCATCCAACCAGGCTTGCTTCAATTCTTCACATTGCTAGCTAACCAATAATTTTACCATGATCATGATCTCAAATGTGCCTCCACTTTTATTTTGATAGAACCATTACCATGATGTTGATATCATAAAATTTACTCACTTTGAGTTACTTCCATATCTAGTATTCTCGCACGATCATGTAAGGCCTTTTCAAAAAAATAGGCTACTTTGGAGGTCACCCACAATGAGAATTTCTTGCTCAATCAAGCCTAGAGGATTTCCTCTACCTGCTATTTGAAACAACGGGAAATTCTTTTCAAAATAAGAACCTTCTGTTGATTTCCCTGCATTCTAGCCTCATTACACTCTTAAAAATACCAAAATAATCTACATGCATTATGGAGACAATCCATATTGACAATTGTTGTTAGCCAAAAAGTTCTCTCAAAATCAACGACTATCTCAGGGGGATGACGGGGGTCAAGGGGGATTGACCCCTTGTGGCTTTTGGGTCGGGAGCAATGCCCTCATTTTTTTGTTGTAAATCCTTCGATTTCGTGCAATCTGGCGCATAAGTTCAATGCCATTTTTCATCTTTCGGCACTTGAAAATCTCCCTAGAAAAATTGCTTAATTTCCCTATTTTAGTGGAATTTTCCATTTTTCCCCCACCTATTTCGACGGACTCATAATTTTTTCTCTGATCGACACACTTATCAATTTGACGCCGACTTGTTTAGTTGGACTTGGCCTTTTCTCGTTGATCGATGCAACTTCGAATTTTCTGCCGACCCGATTGACGCACTTCCAGTTTCTCGCTAATCGATGCAACTTCAATTTTATGCCAACCTGTTTCAGAAACATTTTGAATTTCTCGTCGATCGGAGCATTTTCCATTTTCTCGCTGATCTGTTTTGACGCAAAATTCAATTTTCCTCCGATCGGTGCAATTTTCGTTTTACCACCGACCTGTTTCAGCACAAAATTTATTTTTCCTCCAATCGACTCATTTTCCACTTTTCCACCTACTCTTTCGGTGACTTTTCTGATTTCTCTCCGATCGGCGAACTTTTTATTTTTGTGATGAAAATCCTTTTTTGGAAACCTTTTTAATTTCTCTCCAAAAAGTATCGACGACTCTCCCAATTTCTCGCTGATAGTTTCGACACTCTTTCCAATTTTGCACTGACACATACTTAGAAAAAAACTTCAAAAAAACTTAGATTATTTTTGAAATTTTCCTGATGATCAGTGGTGGTCTTACCTCTCCAACTGTGAGATGTAGCCCATGCAGGACCAATGTTGCAACCTATGCTCTGATACCACACTGCCACGTTCCCTCCCATCGATCCAATGCAAGGAAGGGACCATGGCACTAACATTCTGGGCTTTTACAAAAACTTAGACCCATTCATCAAATTCATAGCAAAGAAAACACATGTGTGCAGATGCATATTCAAAATAACATAGTGGAAATAAAATCTGTATCCACACACATTTCACATTCATACATAAACATAATCACAATAATCAATAATTAAATACTTTGCATAATTTACACAAAAGAGAATACTCATCTTGATGTAATGTTGTCCCAGGAAACTAGCTATGTCACTGCAACGTTCCACCAAGCCATAGGCCAGTTGTTTTCATCAATCTCTCAACACAACTGCCACCCCTGACTTGGGCATGATTTCCATAAGGAATGGGAACACTCAAACCTATGCGCAAGAATATGAACACCACACTTGAGTCAAGGTAGCCCATAATTGGGGTTTATCAAGACAAAATTGAACCCTCTTCTATTCTTGGATGCTTGCATCCAAGCTCAATCTAAAAACGAAGGATACACATAACTCATACCCCAGTATACTCTTCCCACACACAGAAAGCTCATATGTTGGGAATGGATATGCATTTTTAACAATGGGATTTAAAAAACAGGGTTCCCATTGGTTCTTCCACTTCGTGGCACACCCAAAACGAATTATGGGGAGGGAAATTCAACCACAGGGAATAAACAATTTCTCCCACAGGTATATAGGCATTTAGATGGAAAAAACGGCCTCCCTAGACCCCCAAATCAGATTCCTCTTCCTTCCAGATGTTCTGCAACTCAAAAATAACCTCCCAGCTAGAGGAGATGGAGGAAAAATAAGGAAAAACATGAGGGGAAATACCCAGCTAGCTCCCAACTTGTAAGAGAGAAAAACTTCTCCATGAAGAATGGCTTGGGGAGAAATTTCGTGGCTCTTTTCTTTCCCAAGAAGACAAAACATGTTTTCCAAAAATAGTGGCTTGCCCATACCTGAATTTGGACAGCCATACCTCTTTGTTTCCCCAAATAATAACTCTCTCAACCAATTGTTGGGAGAAATAAATGATTGGGTACAAAAGTCAACATGGGTAGTTGAAGTTTCATGGGTTCTCTCATTGACACTTGGGTTGAATTTATTGGCTCCAAGGGTTTGAATATTTCCCTCCCAATTCCTTGTAAAAATCATGCCCCCATACTCTTGCTGCATTGCATTGCATAGCTAGTTGTGGGTGTTTTTATTAAAATGCATATTTACATGATATTTACGGTTTCTATTGCGCATGGCTAGCACGTAAACCATATGCATCAATTTTAACACTAAATCGATGGTGGGGCCTTGGCCTTGAGCTCCTCACCACGATTTCATAATGATATTACATCATTTACATGTTAAATGAAATGCGGTCAAAATCAGGATATTACACATCATTTCTTCAAACTTCTTTTGAAGGGATTTATTGATCATGTTCTACACAATGCTATCCCTAGGTGTGGTGACCAGGGGAGTCACATGTGGTGTCTTGAGTATGCTAAAGGGTGATTAGGTGAGTTAGGTTGATTCTATGTGTTTGGTATTCTAAATTTATGTAGACAACCATTTAATTTCCTTTATATGCTAAATTTAAGAATCACAAAGAGATTTATTAGGTCTTAAGAGTCACAGCTCAATTGATATTTTATGATTTTCAGAAATGTAATACCAATTATTCATATCAAATGTGGGATTAGTCACCTTGAACACATGTGTAATCAACTTCAATTAATGAGGTATTAGTCATGACTATCTCTTGAGGTTGAACTAAGGCACAATGAGTACATTGGTCGATATGCAATAGTCACAATGGGTGGCAACCTTTAGTAAACAACAACTCAACCTAGCGGTATATATTAAGGAATACAAGAGGTAAAGTGATTAATTGTTATTGGGTGAAGGCACTAAATGTGGTCACAAACAGGTACACGAGAATTATAGTAAATCAACCCAAACACATCAAAATATTAATACATAAGATAAAGTTTTAACTATCTTAACTATCCATTTATTCCATGTACACAAGTCTATAAATGAGCTTTAAAGAATGACAAATATTGTTCAGCAATAAGTTCTTGTGCAATAAGTTCTTGTGGCTCTAAACATTGAGAACAATTGAGGGTGAGATCGCCCTTACTAGCCCTTCAAGTTGTACAAAAATGATAGAAAAGTGTATCTACACCTAACATCCTTCTTTACGTATAATTTATACATATTTATACAACATACAAGATAAGGTTTCTATTAATGAGGTAGTTGCAAAGTCAATATATGTTGTAACAAACACATGTGATTCCTAGAAACTAGTCAACTATTTCAAAGTTAATCGTTGAAGTTAGCACAAACTTGGTTCACTTAGATCAACTTGAATGGTAGGCTCATTGGGAATCTCAACGTTTTATTTTGGTGACATAGCTAAAGAATACAAATTTGCAAAGGAAGTGCATGTTGATCTTTCGAAGGTTCCATATGAATTGTCTAGTATTGACTCTTATGGATGGCATGCAAGAGACCAACCAGATGTTGTAGTGATACTAGGGATTGCAACTGCAACAAGATATAGGAGATGGTTATTGAAGGAATCGTAATGGATCTTTTAATAGGTTGCACGTTTGGTCACGTTGGATGTTGAGAAGGGACTTTTGAAGGCACAAATCAGCAATGCACATAGAATACTTAAGGGAGGATATAAATAGAGTTAACTACTAAAGAACAAAACCAAAGATCGTTAATGATCTCCATGGATTTTCAAGCTTGCAATATTGTGGGGTTGGTAACCCTAAAATCAGCCATTTATGCCATGTCAAATCTGTATATAATGGTAGATGTTTTTCATACAAAAAGTTGCATTCGATTTCAAAGATTCTTTTTAATTTGACGAATAAACTCTTCTTTGAATAAAAACACATTTCTATTAAATGATTATGGATAAAGAAAAAATTATATTATATTATTAATGAGTGCCTACTAAATGGTGAAAATTTACACACCAATTCATTGCTTTTTCTAATAATTCTATATTATACAAAGGCCTCATGGTGAAAATTTCATTCTAATCCATAACTCTTTGCTTTTTCTAATAATTCTATATTATACAAAGGCCTCATGGTGAAAATTTCATTCTAATCCATAACTCTTTTTAATAATTCTATAGTTTACTCATTTTTTTTTCCACATAAAAAAAATCATAGTTTTATTATAAAAACAAAGTTATATTGTTCAACTGCACATTATATGAATAGATCTATAGTTAAGCTTACAATCTATCTCGTAGATACAACTACATGCTTCATAACAACATCATAAAAAATCCTATAAGCTCATTCGTGGCTCATTCTAATAGTATTGGAGTTCAAAAAACTTCCATTCTGTAATGCTTTCCCAAGAAATCAGAACCTCAGATAGTAAGAACCATATGAACCAAAACATCAAAGACAAAGATTTAGCTATTATAACATAACTTGATTGGGCCCTGCCAAAGGACCATGATAGTATTCAATAGTGTTTGTATTTTTTGTTTCAGAAATGCACCATATGCCCTCATCCAACAGTACACCTGTTTTTGCTAATAAATAAGCTTCTCCATTCCTTTCACGATAAATATGCTTGATTCTTGCTTGACCCAAAATATCTTTCAGCCTTAAGACCTCATCAAGGAGAGATTCCAGGTGAATATTCAGGAGTCTATAAGTCCCTGCAAACCAATTTACTGTAAGCAACGAATCTCCAAAAATTTGTAGATTATTTACTTGATGTTCTATGGCCAACCACATCAAAAAATTTAGAGCACTCAATTATGCAAAATTGTTAGTACCAAACCCAAGTCCATCTTTAAAACTGATCCTATGCTCTTTGGAGAGGTATAGAATACCCCCTGCTCCAGATATATTTTTCTCACCCGATGCTGCACCATCAAAAAAGGCCCAAGGAATATTGGCCTCTATTTCCTCCACTACCACCTTCCTTATTTTAAATCCACTTTTTTATGTGGGAAAAAACTGATTGTCCCCAAGCTTTGAAGTGCAACTTGAATAGGCATGATGGTTTTGTCTTCAAAGCAACTTGCATTCTTGGAAAGCCAGATACCCAGGGCAACTATTAGGGGCAGATATTTTTGCTCGATTATGCAAAGGCCTCATTGGCATTTAAGCATATTAAAAAACCTCTACAACCCAAAAGTGTAACTAATAGGCCATGACATGTAAATGTAACATTTACTTATTCGAAGTAAGATACTGCATTTTGCTTGATTAATTTCCAGTTTATATTTATTAACAAGTTCTATCAACATATCAACACGTTGCATTAACTTATGATATTAGCGAATGTAACATTGCAGGCTTGGTTTACTAATCCAAATTTAGGACATCATAATTCTTATGTTGACTAATTTTCATTTGACATACATCCATAAATTCTACTTACATCTAAAATTATTGTTGTTTCAATATACTTTGTAATCATTTAAGCTCTCAATAATTTAAAAGAAAAAATAAAATATATGTATTTATCTAACCTATGCATTATTCAATTTTATAAATCCCATTTTAAATTAATTACACACGTAATCATATGTGTCATATATATATATATTTAATTATATACATAATATTATAATTAGTAATAAAATTTAAAATAACAATATTATTTTCTTAAAGTATTTAATATATAAAAACATGATAAACAACATGAAAGACAAGAGAATCTTAAAGTATTTAATATTGACCTTCCTAACTTTTGAACTCATTACAACTATTGCAATTTAAGAATAATTTTTTCTTAAATATTTTCGAGCATATAAATAAGAATTTAAAGATAACCAAGTGATTCATTAAAGACTAATAACACCACCAACATTAGCTACTTATGATAATGTAAAAAAAATTGATTTATATATATTTGATATTTGTATAAAAAAATTCTAAAACATTATATATATATATATATATATATTTCAATATTGTTTAATTAAATTTCACACCATCATCTAAAATAAAAAAAAATGAATAACCCACTAACATTGAGCACCTATAAACACTCTTTCTTATATAGAGAATATGTACATTATTGTTTAACAAAGTGTCATACTAACATTTAAACTCTCATACTAACCTTTGAAATAAAATAAATAAATATTTAATTATATCAATATTTTTGAAATAAAATAAACATATATTTAATTATTCTAATATTTGAAATAAAATAAATATATATTTAATTATATCAACATTGAAATAAAATAAATATATATTTAATTATATCAACATTGAAATAAAATAAATATATATTTAATTATATCAATATTTGAAATAAAATAAATATATATTTAATTATGTAATGATTATCAATATTCCTGGTTCAAAGGAATATCGATTGCAATGATCATCAATATTATTCAATACTATTAGTTTACAAGATAAGACATAAACATTTAAAAAATCCTAACTTAACCAATGATTTTGAACCAATCTCAAATATTGAAATTAAGACAACATTGTTCTTAGCTTAACCTATCCATACATATGATCTTGGAAGGTCCTCAAATCAGTAGTGTAGTATTGGAGGTTTAGATCAAGAAAATATACAATACTTTGCTAGAATTAACCATAATTCTTTTAGATTTGGTTTGATATTAATCTATGATTAACATATTTTTCATAGCCAACTTACTTACTGTATAGTGTTTTAATAGAGAAAGAAAATATCAACAAAATTTGGAATTTATTATAATTTCCAATTATAAACTGGAGTCTTAAAAGATAAGTCAAATCAAGGGCCATATAAAACTAATAGCAAGACTTGTTGAGAGGCATTAGGAAGAACTATAAACTTTACAAGTAAGATGATAATGTCATGTCTTGTGTATTTGTTGTCTGAGCAATGTTTGCGAAATCAATCTTTAACTTTACAATATATGTGTCCAATATTCGAACACACAATCAATTTAAGTTCACAAGAATTAAAGACTCATGTTATATTGTTTTCCATAGTTTGATTTGATTTCCCTCCACAAATGATGTTGAGAAACCATGATATCAAATAAATTGATTAAGAAAAAAAGATATCATCGACTAAATAATATGAACAATGAACACTCGAAATGAAGATTGGATACTGATTTAAAATATAAAAAGTAAGAGTTACTTATTAAGTCATATGATTCATCAATAACAATAACACTAATAGAAAATAAATACAACAAGCTAGTGACCATCCAAATAACCCATTTGCCATAACCAATTTTCAATAGAGAAACAATTAGATAAAGACATCCTTATTATTTCATCTTGAAAGGTTTTAAAGAATCTCAATATATATTTATTTGAGACAATCGAACTTAAAGAACATTAATCACATAAGGGAAGCTTGCATGTTCACTACTCAATACTCACTTGGGCTGAACATGATATGCATTTTTTTTCTTCAGATACCGATTCAATTCAGCATATTCAAACATTGATCAAAATCATATTCCAATATAATTTCTTTTAAAACTAACTTCAAAATTTAACCCCAACAAACTAAACTTATCTTACATTTGTTGACAACTATTAATAATTAAAGGTTATGCAATGCACACCACATGATGGAATTCATGCACAGATCATCCCACAAAAACAATTATAACAAACAACACGATCTCAATACATTGGTTCACCAACCTTTATTACATAAAGGTTATGCAATACATACCACATGATAGAATTCATACGGAAAGTAAGTGATACGTATACATCATATACATCATATCCAAGAGGAAAACTTGAATAGTTAGATACCACGTAAATAATCACATTTAATTATATTTAATTAAATTGTTATTGTTATTATTATATCTTTCATATAATCAAATTATCTTTCATATAATCAAATTTATTGAACATTTTATTCTATAATCAAATTTATTGAACATAGAATTTTACAAAATAAAAAATATAAATTTTATTCTATTTTATTAAGCTATTTTTTTCAACCATGAAAACGTTCTCAAGTCAATGCTTATCCATTCTTAACGTAAGACAATAAAAGCACCCAATTCTCATTCCATGCTTATCCAATGTTTCTATATAATGTTGGATAACCAAAAAAAATATGTATAGTTTATTTATTTATTTTTAAAGTATTGTCTTTCACGTTATTATTTTTAAGGATGGGAGGACAATAATCTTTCCTCCCAACTACCCAAGCTATAACCAATAAACAATTTTTATTTTTTTTTACCATATAAATCATGACTTTCTAAAATAAATATTCTCAAAATATATTAACATTTTAAAAGTTTTTACACGATGTGATGTGTAGATAGTGATAAAATGTGTTCAACGGCATTTTGGGTGATGGTACAAGTGCTTGGATCCATTCGAGGGAATGTTTATTGATATGTTTTGATTCTTAGTGGAGTAACCAGGTTTGCTACATATATAAAATTGAAGAAAAAGATAATGATAAAATATCACCTAATAAAAAATCGAAGTTATTTATCTTCTTTCATAAAGCGAGTAGTTTAGTTTTAAAAAAAAAATTAATTAAATAAAAATGACTCAATTTTATCTAAATTTTTAAGTTTCCTTACTCCAAGAAAAGTGACCTCATCTTGCATTAAAAAAAATTGCTCAATTTAACTTAATGAAAAATGCTTGTTTAGTTTTAAAAACAAATTTAATTAAATAAAAATGATTCAATTTTATTTAAAGTTTTAAGTTTCCCTACTCCTAGAAAAGTGACGAAATCTTGGATTAATAAAAAACTTTCTCAATTTAATTAATGAAAAATGCTTGATATCATGTAAACTTTTACGTTTTCTTTCCTCTTCCGTAATGGGAATGATGATTATTCACATGTCACATTCTAATTTATAGATTTAATTTACATAATTTTTTTTATTGTTTGGTTTAATTAATTTTTTAATAAGAATTATTGAAGATTTTATCATTAACAGTTAATTATTTAAATTTAAATTAATAAAATTAATAAATTTGATTTTTTAATCAAAATCAAAATAATGTGAATGATGTCTCCTCTTACTCTTTATAAATAATATTTTCACATTAAACAAAATCATTTACAACATTAGAATTATTATGTCAATATTTCATAGGAACCCATTTAATACTTTAATTCGATACCTCTACTCTTAAAAAATCAACTCCATTGCAACTAAATATGAGATAACATCTTAATTTAAAACTAGTTTTAGTTGTTTGGTTTCCACTAAACACACTTACTAATCAATTTAATTTAAAAATACTTTAAATAAATGAAAAAAAAATATACATTTAAAAAGTTTCCCATACCTAATTCTCTTATAAAGTTTCCCATATCTAAGGAAGGCTCTGAAGCCACTAGAGGGTGGTTGGGCACTAGATGGGCTCAGAAGGTTCTATAGAGGGCTTTGAGGAGCTTGTGGTTAACTCGATAAGGACTCTAGAGAGGGTTGTGTTGATCGATAGGTGCTATTAATGATAAATACAATCGGAATGATGTTGTGATGAACAATAATGATCTGAATTATCAAGAAGGTTGTTTTAGCTCAAGAAGGCTCTGAAGGCTCTCTAGATGGGTTTGATGGGATAGTGGTTAACATGAGAAGGGCTCTAGAGGAGGCTGGTATGGCTTGATAAGATTCTGGAACCCTAACTATCAACTGGTTGTGAAGAAGGATGTGAAGAAGGATGTAATCACTATCAACTTGTTTGTAAACAGGAAAACTTCAGGCAATAATTAAATGATCTCCTTAAATTGAAAAGGGGTGCTACCATCCTGTAGGTAAAGGACTTTATGGTACTATTATTTTTTTGGAAAAAGCTACCATCCGGTAGGTAAAGAAAATTGAGGCTTGTTGGAAAAAGCTACCATCCGGTAGGTAAAGAAAACTGAGGTTTGTTGGAAAAATCTACTGGATCCTATTGGATACCGAGCCCTGGTGAAGGAAAGCACCTCCCGTGGACGTACCCTATCCTCTGCAACCTCATTCTAGCGAGGGCTTCAGATGTCTGGGGAGGGCACTAGGATCCAATCTTCTGCCAGGTCAGAGAGGATGTCCAGGAACCCATTAGGACTGAACTTGCTAAAGAATCCAACCATCAGCTACTCAGAGGCTACTTAGAGAGGCTGTGGATGTCCGGTCCCATTAGGATTTAACTAGCTACCATGCCGGATTTTGCTACCATCTTGTGGAGGTTAGCCCAGGTGAAGGCATGCTAGGCACCATCCGTGGATGTAACCAGGAACTCTTACCTCCTCAAAGAGGGCTCAGGGATCCATGGATTGAACTAGGAATCCAACCATCTGCTAAGGTCAGAGGATGTCTGGGATACCGTTAGGAGGGTCCTGCTAAGATATCCAACCATCAACGAATAGGGATATAGTCAACTCGTAGAGGCTGTCCGGGGCCCGTTAGGAAAGTACTAGAATGCTTGAGCCAATTTTAAACCCCTAATGAGGGGCCACCTTGACTGATTGATCTTGAATTTTGCTACCATCCAGATTTTGCTACCATCTTGTATCTTGCGTACCTTGGAACCAAGCCCTGGTGTGACGTACACTGTGCTCATCCCATTGCCTTACCCAGGGCTAGCTCAACCAGCCCCCTCTCTAACGTAAAGAAACAATATGTCTCAGAGAGGCCAGGCGTCATGGGTCGATACTTTTGCCGGGATGAGAGCAGCATAGCCAAATTTAATCCTTAAGGGACACCTTGACTGATTGATCCTGAATTTTAGTAAGGGATAAGTCCATTTTGGATTGTTTGCCCAAATTGGATATATCCTAAAGGGGCACCCTTGACCTTATGTACTTTTAGGATATATCCATAAGGTCAGGGGTGCCCTTTTAGGCTATATCCAATTTCGTCAAACAATCCAAAAAAGTACATAAGGTTAGGGGTACCCCTTTAGGCTATATCCAATTTGGTCAAACAATCCAAAATGGACTTATCCCTTACTAAAATTCAGGATCAATCAGTCAAGGTGTCCCCTAAGGATTAAATTTGGCTATGCTGCTCTCATCCCGAGAAAAGTATCAACCCATGACACCTGGCCTCTCTGAGACATATTGTTGCTTTACGTTAGAGAGGGGGCTGGTTGAGCCAGCCCTAGGTAAGGCAACGCGATGAGCACAATGTACGTCACACCAAATCTTGGTTCCAAGGTACGCAAGATACAGGATGGTAGCAAAATTCAGGATCAATCAGTCAAGGTGGCCCCTCATTAGGGGTTTAGAATTGGCTTGAGCATTCTAGTACTTTCCTAACAGGCCCCAGATAGCCTCTATGAGTTGACTATATGGCCTACTCAGTGATGGTTGGATATCTTAGTAGGACCCTCCTAACAGTATCTCGGACATCCTCTGACCTTAGCAGATGGTTGGATTCCTAGTTCAATCCCTGGACATCCCTGAGCCCTCTTTGAGGAGGAAAGAGTTCCTGGGTACGTCCACGGATGGTGCCTAGTTCGTCTTCACCTGGGATGACCTACACAAGATGGTAGCAAAATCCGGCATGGTAGCTAGTTAAATCCTAACGGGACCGGACAGCCACAGCTTCTCTGAGTAGCCTCTGAGTAGCTGATGGTTGGATTCTTTAGCAAGTTCAGTCCTAATGGGTTCCCGGACATCCTCTGTGACCTAACAAAAGGTTGGATCCCAGTGCCCTCCCCAGACATCCGGAGCCCTCGCTAGAATGAGGCTGCAGAGGACAGGGTATGTCCACGGGAGGTGCTTTCCTTCACCAGGGCTCGGTATCCAATAGGATGGTAGCTTTTTCCAACAAGCCTCAGTTTTCTTTACCTACTGGATGGTAGCTTTTTCCAACAAGCCTCAGTTTTCTTTACCTACTAGATGGTAGCTTTTTCCAAAAAAATAATAGTACCATAAAGTCCTTTACCTATAGGATGGTAGCACCCATTTTCAATTTAAGGAGATCATTTAATTGTTGCCTGAAGTTTTCCTGTTTACAAACAAGTTGATAGTGATTACATCCTTGTTCACATCCTTCTTCACAACCAGTTGATAGTTAGGGTTGCAGAAGCTTATTGAGCCATACCATCCTCCTCTAGAGCCCTTCTCGTGTTAACCACTATCCCATCAAACCGATCTAGAGAGCCTTCAGAGCATTCTTGAGCTAAAACAACCTTCTTGATAATTCAGATCCTTATTGTTCATCATAGCATCATTCCGATTGTATTTATCATTAAGAGCACCTATCGATCAACACAACCCTCTCTAGAGTGCTTATCGAGTTAACCACAAGCTCCTCAAAGCCCTCTATAGAGACTTCTGAGCCCATCTAGTGCCCAACCGCCTTCTAGTGGCTTCAGAGCCTTCCTTATTATATAAGGTTAGGGGTGCCCCTTTAGGCTATATCCAATTTGGTCAAACAATCCAAAATGGACTTATCCCTTACTAAAATTCAGGAAATGTTTCCCATATCTAATTGAATTTAAACACATTTATAGAATTAATTCATATTCACATACTTGCATCTTTATGTTGTACACATATAAGATTATGCTTTCATGTGTCTTTCTAATACATTCCAATAATATTTTTTAAAGAATGACAAAAATATGTAATTACTCTATGTTTAGAGAGAAGGAAAAAAAATTAATTGGTCAACAGAGTTGAGAAGAGAATCCATATTTGGTGTAATATCCGGCTTGCCAAGGTAGGGAGATTGATTCTCTTGATAGCTATCTTAGAATCCATCCTAGTATATTGGGTAACTATTGCACATATCCTCAGTGGCACTTTGGATAATATCATAAAAATATGTTTTAATTTTCTCTAGAATGGACTTCAGGTTAAAAATCATTTCATTGGGTTGCATGGGATAGGCTTACCATGCCAAATATTTTTGGTGGCTGGGGACTGATGTAATGTCCCCATCCAAATAAATTATCATGAAGGAAAAAATCCACTAACCTACTAGTTCCCTAGGTTGGGGTGGAAGCATTAAAATTTGAAATAAGGGAGCTACAATACCCAAAATGACCTTAAAATTATAAATTCACATTAAATGGGACAAATAAACAATAATAAAAAGAAAAATAAGGTGGCATTAGATCATGAGGGCACATAAGAGGTTGTGGGACCCACATGTGGCAAGATTCCCCACTACACTTGGCATCATTTTCACACAAATTCGAGTTCAAGGTGGAGGGTAATGTCCTTGGGGTAGATGAAGAGGAAATATTCATGGAAAAAATCAAGGAGACTCGACTTGGAGTTGAAGAGTAACTACCAATGAAGAGGAAGAGGCATAATAGAGAAAGTGTGACACTTGTGACAAGATTCCATGGCATCTATGACAAAAATAATGAAGGAATCTATGACCAATATGACAAATTCAGACCTCATGGAAGACCTATGAAAAATCTGACATATCAAGGCTAAAAGTAACCATCAAGAAGGTGCATAGAGGTATTTATGTTCAAACAAGATTCCCAATTCGAATTGGGGGAAGAGGAGTGTAAGAATGATGAGGACAAGTGTCTCATGAAGGAAGCAACCACTAACTCGAGTTAGGTGAGTATCTTGGAGGGAAATTTGAGCTCATGGAGGGAAGGATTCTACATGAAGTTAATAAAAGGGGAGGATAAATAAGGAGAGTAGATTTTGGATCATTTTTGTTTTGCACTCATGGAGAGCTTAGCTTGTCCATGCATGATGGGTGTTTACCTTCCCTGCCATTGAACCAATTTTGAAGGCGAAATATCCTTATCCAAGTTGGTTGGAGGAGAGGCCATTAAGGCCTCGATTCATAGGTTAAAGGAAGTGTTTGTTGCAGGTTCAAGTCCCTCTATAGTTCAAGTCATCTCATAGTTCTTCTATTATCTCTTCTTTCATTCTCTTCTCAATGCTTATGTTCTAGTGTGGATGGCACACTAATGGATGCATAAAACTAGATGAGGGTGTCTTTGTGACTCCATTGATGTAATATCTGATTTATGGCACTGTGTTGAGATGCATATCTGAGTCATAGCTCAAAACCTCATGTGTATCATGTATAAATTCCAAACAAACCTCTCATTCGAGCTATTTTTACTCTATATTTTCTTGTGAAATTTTGGAACAATTACACATAAGATTTGCATAAGATTTTCTATGTGTTTTTGAAGCTGTTGTACTGTAGATGAACAAGTTATTTTATGTATGGCCCTTGGGAATTTGATCAAAGTTTATGTAACAAATTTCATGTCTATTGTTTACATTTTCTGAGCAATGTTTATGTGTTACAACTTTCTGTTTTATGGGTGCAATAAGAAGTTATAGGTCATGATAAATGCTACATAATTGGTTACCATTGAATTCCTTTATCCAAGCCAAGCCTTTTTTTCAGAAATTAGGAAGGGTCGTACAACATTTGGAAAGCCAAAAAGTCAGTGACTAGTGGGGGGTTCCAACATCGAAATTGCTAGTATTTCTCCCTTTCATTCCTCTCTGATTAATGCAAGTCATAAATGTATTTAGGAAGTGTCTGAGTGTCCAGTAGATGCATTAGGATGTCCTAAGACCCATAAATCCCTTCTAGAAATAATTTGAAAGCATTTGGGGGCATTTGGAACAGCTTGGGTTTCAGTAGTCCAAAGTTTGAAATTGTCCAAAATTGAACAAAATTTCATGGTAGGGATGTTACAGTGGTACCAAAGCATACTCCTTTCACTTTCTTAGGGTTACCATTGATGAGGTCAAGGATAGAACTCCCTCCCCTAGTATCAGAGATATAATATACCATTAGTGAAGAAGAAGAAGTAGGAGACTCAAGAAGTAAGCTTTGTTGAAGCAATGAACAAGGGTGACAAAGGAACCTCAGAAATGGATGAGAAAGAGTTCAAGAAGATCATGAAAAACAAATTTGATAACATGAAAAGGCAGATAATGCAAGGGTTTGAATTGATGGCCAGCCAAATTGGGGGAAAATTGGCAGCAATAAGTAGTAGTAGCTGTCATCCTAAGGAGAAAAAGGTAGGTGGAGAAACAATCTTCTCAAGGACTAGGCCTCACAATCAACCTAATGACTTCAAGAGTCCAACAAGACCCACTATGCCCAAGTTTCTTGAGCCTAAAGAGGATCCTGAGACTCAATATGGGATGAAGGAATCCCTTGAAGATTGGCAGCAATTGAGTGAAGAGTATAGGAGGACCTTACAATTTGAATAATTCTTCAACGTCTCAAACAAGTTTCAATCCAGAGGAGGTAACAGAATACCTTTCCAAAATCAAGAATTTAATTCTACCATAAACAAAATATCCCTTTCCAAAAAAAGTTTAATTTATATATATTTGATATTTATATACAAAAAATTCTAAAAACATATATATATATTCAATATTTTTTAATTAACTTTCATACCATCATCTAAAATAAAAGATAAAGGAGATAAATAACCCACTAATATTGAGCACCTATAAATACTATTTCTTATATAAAGAATATTTACATTAATGTTTAACAAAGGGTCATACGAACATTTAAACTCTCATACTAACATTAGAAATAAAATAAATAAATATATTTAATTATATTAATATTTTTGAAATAAAATAAATATATGTTTAATTATTCTAATATTTAAAATAAAATAAATATATATTTAATTATATAAACATTGAAATAAATTAATATATATTTAATTATATCAATATTTGAAATAAAATAAATATATATTTAATTATCATATCAAGATTGATGGTAATGATTATCAATATTCCTAGTTCAAAGGAAAATCGATTGCAATGATCATCAATACTATTAGTTTACAAGCTAAAACATAAACATTTAAAAAATCCTAACCTAACTAATGATTTTGAACCAATGTCAAATCTTGAAATTAAAGACAACATTTTTCTTAGCTTAACCTATCCATACGTATGATCTTATAAGGTCCTCAAATCGATAGTGTTGATAAAGGGATCATTAGTATTGGAGGTTTAGATCAAGAAAATATACAATACTTTCCTAGAATTAACCATAATTCTTTTAGATTTGGTTTGATAATAATCTATGATTAACATATTTTCCATAGCCAATTTATTTAGTGTTTTAATAGAGAAAGAAAATATCAACAAAATTTGGAATTTACTATAATTTCCAATTATAAACTGAAGTCTTAAGAAATAAGGAAAATCAAGGGCCATATAAAATTGATAGCAAGATTTGTTGAGAGGCATTGGTGAGAACTGTAAACTTTACAAGTAAGATGATAATGTCATGTCATGTGTATCTGTTATCTGAGCAATGTTTGCAAAGTCAATGTTCGAACACACAATCAATTTAAGTTCACAAGCATTAAAGACTCATGTTATATTGTTTTCTATAGTTTGATTTGATTTCCCTCCCCAAATGATGTTGAGAAACCATGATACCAAATAAATTGATTAAGAAAAAAAGATATCATCAACTAAATAATATGAACAATGAGCACTCGAAATGAAGATTGAATATTGATTTAAATATGAAAAGTAAGAATTACTTATTAAGTCATATAACTCATCAATACCAATAACACTAATAGAAAATAAATGCAACAAGCTAGTGGTCATCCAAATAACCTATTTGCCATAACCAATTTTCAGTTGAGAAACAATTAGATAAAGACATCCTTGTTATTTCATCTTGAAAAGTTTTAAAGAGTCTCAATATATATTTATTTGAGAAAATCGAACTTGAAAAACATTAATCAGATTAGAAAGGCTTGCACATTCGCTACTCAATACTCACTTGGGTTGAACATGATATGCATTTTTTTTTCTTCAGATACCAAATTCAACATGTTCAACCATTGATCAAAATCATATTTCAATATAGTTTCTTTTACAACTAACTTCAAAACTTAACCCCAAAAAACTTATCTTGACCAACAATGCACACCACATGATGGAATTCATTCATGCACAGACCATCCCACAAAAACTATTTTAACAAATAGCACGATCTCAACACATTGGTTCACCAACAATTATTACATAAAGGTTATGCAATGCATACCACACAGGATAGAATTCGTGTGGAAAGTAAGTGATACCTATAGATCATATACATCACATCCAAGAGGAAAACTTGAATAATTGGATACCACGTAAATAATCACATTTAATTATACTTAATTAAATTGTTATTCTTCTTATTATATCTTTCGTACAATCAAATTTATTGAACATAAAAATTTACAAAATAAAAATATAAAATATTTTATTCTATAATCAAATTTATTGAACATAGAATTTTACAAAATAAAAAATATAGATTTTATTCTATTTTATTAAGCTATTTTTTTCAACCATGAAAGCATTCTCAAGTCAATGCTTATCCATTCTTAACGTAAAACATTAAAAGCACCAAATTCTCATTATCCGATGTTTTTATATAATTTTGGATAATAAAAAAAAATAGTTTGACTTTATATATAATTTTGGATAATAAAAAAAAAATAGTTTGACTTTATAGATAAGTATGGTTTTTTATTTATTCTTAAAGTATTGTTTTTTACGTTATTATTTTCAAAAATAGAGAAGATAACAATCTTTTCTCCCAACCACCCAAACTACAACCAACAAACAATTTTTATTTATTTTTACCACATGCATCGACTTTCTAAAATAAATATTCTCAAAATATATTGACATTTTAAAAGATTTTAAAAGATGTGATATAACATAATAGATAGTGATAAAATGTGTCCAATGGCATTTTGGGTGATGGTGCTTGGATCCATTCGAGGGGATGTTTATAGATAGGTTTTGATTCTTAGGTGGAGTAACAAGGTTGGCTATATATATATATAAATTTGAAAAAAGATAATGATAAAATATTACCTAATAAAAAATCGAAGTCATTTATTTTCTTTCCTAAATAGAGTAGTTTAGTTTAAAAAAACAAATTTAATTAAATAAAAATGATTCAATTTTATTTAAAATTTTAAGTTTCCTTATTCCCATAAAAGTGACCTCATCTTGCATTAAAAAAAATGGCTCAATTTAATTTAATGAAAAATGCTTGTTTAATTTTAAAAAACAAATTTAATTAAAAAAATGATTCAATTTTATTTAAAGTTTTAAGTTTCCTTACTTCAAGAAAAGTGACCAAATCTTGGATTAAAAAAAATTGCTCAATCTAATTTAATGAAAAATGCTTAATATCATGTAAACTTTTACGTTTTCTTTCCTCTTCCGTGATGGGAATGATGATTATTCACATGTCACATTCTAATTTATAGATGTAATTTACATAATTTTTTTATTATTTAGTTTAATTAATTTTTTAATAAAAATTATTGAAGATTTTATCATTAACCATTAATCATTTAAATTTAAATTAATAAAATTATTAAATTTGATGTTTTTAATCAAAGTCAAAGTAATGTGAATGATGTCTCCTCTTACTCTTTATATATAATCCTTTCACATTAAACAAAATCATTTACAACGTTATAATTATTATGTCAATATTTCATAGGAACCCATTTAATAATTTAATACGATACCTCTACTCTTAAAAAATCAATTTAGCGCAACTAAATATGAGATAATATCTTCGTTTAAAACTAGTTTTAATTGTTTGGTTTCCACTAAATACACCTATTAATCAATTTAATTTAAAAATACTTTGAATAAATTTAAAAAATATATACATTTAAAAAGTTTCCCATACCCAATCCTCTTAAAAAGTTTCCCATATCTAATTGAATTTAAACACACATTTATAGAATTAATTCATATTCACATACTTGCATCTTTATGTTATACACATATAAGACTATGCTTTCATGTGTCTTTCTAATACATTCCAATAAGCTTTATAAAGAATCACAAAAATATGTAATTACTTTATGCTTAGTGAGAAGTTTTTTTTTTTAATTGGTTAACAGAGTTGAGAAGAGAATCCATATTTGGTGTAATATCTGGCTTGCCAAGGGAGGGAGATTGATTCTCTTGAAAGCTATCCTAGAAGCCATTCTAGTATATTGGGTAACTATTGCACATATCCTATCATAAAAATATGTTTTACTTTTCTCTGGAATGGACTTTAGGTTAAAAATCCTTTCCATTGGGTTGCATGGGATAGGCTTACCATGCCAAATATATTTGATGGCTGGGGACGGATGTAATGTCCCCGTCCAAATAAATTATCATGGAGGAAAAATTCCACTAACTTACTAGTTCCCTAGGTTGGGGTGGAAGCATTAAAATTTGAATTAAGAGAGCTACAAGACCCAAAATGAACTTAGACTTACAAATTCGCATTAAATGGGCTAAATAATAATAAAAAGGAAAATAAGGTGGCATTGGATCATGAGGGAACATAAGAGGTTGTGGGACCCATATGTGGCAATATTCCCCACTGCATTTGGCATCATTCTCACACAAATTTGAGTTCAAGGTGGAGGGTAACGTACTTGGGGTAGATGAAGAGGCAATATTCATGGAAGAAATAAAGGAGACTCGACTTGGAGTGGAAGAGTAACTCCCAATGAAGAGGAAGAGGCATAATAGACAAAGTGTGACACTTATAGCAAGATTCCATGGCATCTATGACAACAATAATGAGGGAATCTATGACCAATATGACAAATTTAGACCTGATGGTAGACCTATGGAAAATATGACATATCATGGATAAAAATAACCATCAAGAGGGTGCATTGAGAGAGTTATGTTCAAACAAGATTCCCAATTCGAATTGGGGAAATAAGAATGCAAGAATGAGGAGGACAAGTGTCTCATGAAGGAAACAACCATAAACTCAAGTTAGGTGAGTATCTTGGAGGGAAATTCGAGCTCACGGAGGGAAGGATTCCACATAAAGTTAATAAAAGGGGAGGATAAGTAAGGAGAGTAGATTTTGGATCATTTTTGTTTTGCACTCTTGGAGAGCTTAGCTTGTCCATGCATGGTGGGTGTTTACCTTCCCTGCCATTGAACCAATTTAGAAAGAGAAAGATCCTTGTCCAAGTTGGTTGGAAGAGATTCCATTTAGACCTCTTATCAGAGGTTAAATAAAGTGTTTGTTGTAGGTTCAAGTCCCTCTACAGTTTGAGTCATCTCATAGTTCTTCTTCTACTATCTCTTCTTTCATTCTCTTCTCAATGCTTATGTTCTAGTGTGGATGGCGCACTAATGGATGCATAAAACTTGATGAGGGTGTCTTTGTGACTCCATTGATGTAATATCCGATTTATGGCACTGTGTTGAGATGCATATCTAAGCCATAGCTCGAAACCTTATGTGTATCATGTATAAATTCCAAACAAACCTCTCATTCAAGCTAGTTTTCCTCTATAATTTCTTGTGAACTTTTGGAGTAATTACACATCATATTTTCTCTATGATTTTGAAGCTGCTTGAGAAGCCTCTATTGTACTGTATATTACCAATTTATTTTATGCAGGCCCCTTGGGAATTTGATCAAATTTTATGTAACAATTTCCATGTCTATTGTTTACATTTTCCAAGCAATGTTTATGTGTTACAACTTTCTGTTTAATGAGTGCAATAGCAAGTTATAGATCATGATAAATGCTTCATTTTTGTTACCATTGAAGTATTTTATCCAATACAATCCTATGTTCATAAATTAGGAAGGGTCATACAACATTTGGAAAGCCAAAAATTCAGTGACTAGTGGGGGGTTCCAACATCGAAATTGCTAGTATTTCTCCCTTCCATTCCTCCCTTATTAATGCAAGTCGTAAATGTATTTAGAAAGTGTATGAGTGTCAAGTAGATGCATTATGATGTCCTAATACCCATCAAGCCCTTCCCACTTTTGATGGATCACCACAATGTTTTGCTAGTGCTTGGATACAAAAATTAGATGTGTATTTCCAGCTAAATCCAACGGTTGAAGAGGACGCATTGAAGATGTCTATTCTACATCTTGAAGGAGAAGCTAATGATTGGTGGTTCCATGGATTTAAAACCTTAGGACGTGACCAAATAAAATTTCATGAAGATTTTTTTAATAGGATGGTGGAGAGGTTTGATCGAAAGGACCCTGAAATGCCTTTCAAGGAATTTGCACAGTTGAAGCAAACTGGAACTCCTGAGGCCTACACGTTGGAGTTTCAAAAATTGGCAGTTATGGTCATTGGCATATCTATGGTTCGCTTAGTATTTCTCTATACTGAAGGGTTGGATGAACCTTTGAAAGGATTGGTTAAATCTCACAAGCTAACTACATTGAAAGATGCCATGAACTTGATAAGAGATTTGCAAAATGTGCTACCCAAGATAAGGTATCCTCCCAAGACCACTATTCCTTCCAAGTTCAAAGATGATAAGAAATCATGGCGAAAAGACTCATTTGGGAAGGATAAGAAAGAGGGACCAAGTAAGGAAGATCTGAAGAGGAAGAAGCTATGCTTCACATGCCATCAACCATGGGTACCCGGGCATAAATGTGCTAAGGGGAAAACACATTTCATTGAAGTTTTTTTTTATGAGGATGAGGAAATAGAGGAAGAGGCACCACAATCATCCCTAGAAGAAGGATATGAAACAATAGAAGAATATCAACCACCACATGAAACATGTAAGATTGCAGTACTGTCAGGGGTGCCTCGGTTTCATACCCTTCGATGCAAAGTAGTTTCCTGAGGGAAGAAGGTTTCAATCCTAGTGGATGGAGGAGAAACCCATAACTTCATTGATTCGGCCTTGGTGGAGAGGAGAAATTTGCCTACTGATACATTTGATGGGTTTACAGTCATAATACCAGGTAACAATTCTATGGAATCTAACACATGGATTCCAAAACTACAACTTACCATAGGAAATTACACTGTTCCTAGAAGTTTATATGTGGTGAATGTTACTGATATGAATGTGGTTTGGGAGTCCAATGGTTGTACTCTATAGGAGAGCATTCACTGAACTATAGAGTACCTGAAATGAGGTTTAAATATTCAAAGGGAAAGCCTATATTGTTGAGGGGAATGCACACCTATCCTAACCAAGTGGTGTCCTCCCATAGTATGAGGTCCATTTTGAGTCATGGAGACAATGAATGGGCTGCAAAGTTTCTAATCACCTCCCCCAAAACACAATATTATAGGTTTCAGAACATTCGGAGGAGATAAGGAAGATATTGCACCAATATGAAAAAGGTCTTTAGAGACCTCCCCCCTGGAAGGACATCTGACAGGGGAGTTGAGAATGCTATTGCACTAGAGGCAGGCACTCAACCTATCCAAATGAAACCATAAATATACCCAAAAAGGTTTAGGGAGGACATTGAGAAGGCTATCAAAGAAAGTTTGGATTTGGGACTCATAGGGCTGAGTTCAAGTCCCTATACTTCATCGGTTGTCTTGGTGAAGAAAATAGATAGAACCTTGAGAATGTGCATTGATTTCATAGCTCTAAAAAAGAATACAATGAAGAATAGATATCTCATTCCCCATATAGATGAGCTCATGGATGAACTGTTTGGACAAAATTTATTTTCAAAGATTGATCTTTGATCTGGTTTCCATCAGATTCGAATGAAGGAGGAAGATGTGCAGAAGACTGATTTCAAGTGTCGTTTTGGTCATTTCAAATTCCTTGTCATGCCTTTTGGTTCTGCTAGTGCTCCTGCAACCTTCCAGTCGTGCATGAACAAAATATTTTGCAAGCAACTTTGTCAGTTTTTTTTGGTTTTCCTTGATGATATTTTTATTTACAATAATACATGGGAGGAGCATTTGCACCATTTAGAAGTTGTATTGAAAATATTGCATGAACAATCTTTGTTTGCTAAGGTGTCCAAGTGTGAGTTTGGGTTGACAGAAATTATGTACCTTGCGCACATTATTGGGCAAGATGGTGTAAATTTTCACTTGGAGAAAATAAGGGCCATTCTTGATTGACCACCACCCAAGAACATCATAGAATTGAGGGGTTTTATTGGGATATGCACTTACTATAGGAAATTTGTGAAGGGGTTCTTCCAACTGATAACTCCCCTCATTGACCTAACCATGAAGGATGCTTTCCAATTGAATGAAGATATAGAACATGCATTCCAAAGAATTAAATAGGTAATGAGTAGTTTTCCAATACTTGCATTACCATATTTTTCTAAACCATTTGTCTTGGAATGTGATGCATCAGGGGAAGGCATTAGGGCAGTATTAAATCAAAATCAACACCCCATAGCTTTTGAAATTAGGAAGCCACAACCACATGAAATACTCTACTCTATATATGAAAATGAAATGTTGGCCATCATGCATGCTTTGGTCAAGTTTAGACAATATCTACTGGGGAAAAAATTTGTGGTCAAAACTGATCACAATAGCTTGAAGCGTTTTCTTACACATAAAGATCTCAATGAAAGGAAACAAAAATGGGTGAGTAAGAATCAAGCCTTTGATTTTGACATTGAATATGTTAAAGGGAAGAATAATGTTGTAGCATATGCATTGTCTAGGAGACCCTTACTCTCTCTTATGGACATTTCAGAGGATTGGAAAGCAATACTAAAGTAGAGGATGCCAAAGATAAATTTGCTTGTGAAGTATTAGATGGGGCCAATGGTGATGATAGGTATAAAGTGTTGAATGGAATAATCTACTATAAATATTGAATCTATTTAGTTTATGGTTTGAATTTGAAGAAAAATATCTTGAATGTAGCTCATGATTGTCCCTTAGCAGGTCATCTTGGTTTCTTTAAAACATACAGGAAGCTGAGAGAAATATATTTTTTGAAAGGATTGAAGGGTGATGTTCTAAAGTATGTAAATGAATGAAATATATGTCAATAAAACAAAGTTGAGCACAACCATCATGTTGGTCTCCTACACCCCTTTCCTATTCCAGAACAGAAGTGGGAAAGCATTTCCAAGGACTTCATCATGGGTTTTCCCAAGGCACTTGGTAAGGACTGTATTTTTGTTGTGGTGGATAGAATCACCAAATTTTGCCATTTCTTTGCAATTACCTCATCTTTTACTGCTGCACAAGTGGATGAGATATTCTTTAGAGATTTTTTTAGATTGCATGGACATCCAAAAAACATTGTTAGTGATAGGGATATCAGGTTTATGAGTGCATTTTGGAAAGAAATTTTCAATTTGGTGGGAACAAAATTGACTCATAGCACAAGATACCATCCACAAACTGATGGTCAAACATAAAGGGTGAACCAATGGTTGGAAGGCTACTTGAGAAACTATGTTAGTGGGAAACAAAAAACATGGGTTAAATGGCTATATTTGGGTGAGTTCTTCTACAAAACTACCTTTCATATTTACATTGGCATGTATCCTTTCAAAGTGCTATATGGTTATGAAGCACCTACTTTTGTTGATAAAATTTTTGGTGATAGTAGAGCTCCAAAAGATAAGGATTGGTTGAGGAATGTCAAGAAATTTTGAAGGTTTTAAAAGACAATTTGCAGGTTGACCAAAATCAACAAAGACAATATTTATATCGACATAGGAAAGAGAGAGTTTTTCAAGTGAATGATTTGGTCTATTTGAGGTTACAATCCTACAAACAAAAAACCTTGAAGGGAAATGGTTTAGAAAATTTAATGCCCAGGTTCTTTGGCCCATACAAAATAATTCAAAAAAATGGGGAGGTAGCTTATGAAGTGGAGCTTCCGGAAGGGAGTAAAATCCATAATGTGTTTCGTGTTTCATGTCTTAAAAAGGTGGTAGAGTAGCAAATTTCAGTTTCAGAAACACTTCCTCCAATGGATGATGAAGGGAATCTCATACTCATTCTATAATTTTTTTTAAGGTAATTGAAAGGAAATTAAGGAACATGACCATAAGAGAATACTTGGTGCAATGGAAGGATTTACCAAGTGAGGATTCCACTTGGGAAGATGAACAAATTTTGCAGCATCCAAGTTTGGAATTTCTTGGGGATAAGGAATCTTGGGTGGGGAGGATTGTAATGTCCCCATCCAAATAAATTATCATGGAGGAAAAATTCCACTAACCTACTAGTTCCCTAGGTTGGGGTGGAAGCATTAAAATTTGAAATAAGGGAGCTACATGACCCAAAAAGACCTTAGAATTACAAACTCACATTAAATGGGCCAAATAATCAATAATAAAAAATAAAAATAAGGTGGCATTGGATCATGAGGGCGCATAAGAGGTTATTGGACCCACATGTGGCAAGATTCCCCACTACACTTGGCATTATTCTCACACAAATTCGAGTTCAAGGCGGATGGTAACATACTTGGGGTAGATGAATATGAAATATTCATGGAAAAAATCAAGGAGACTCAACTTGGAGTGGAAGAGTAACTCCCAATGAAGAGGAAGAGGCATAATAGACAAATTGTGACACTTGTAACACGATTCCATGGCATCTACGATAACAATAATGAAGGAATCTATGACAAATATGAAAAATTCAGATTTGATGGAAAACCTATGACAAATATGACATATCAGGGATAAAAATAGCCAGCAAGATGGCACATAGAGGGAGTTATGGTTAGCCAAGATTCCCAATTCGAATTGGGGAAAGAGGAGTGCAAGAATGAGGAGGACAAGTGTCTCATGAAGGAAGAAACCACTAAATTGATTTGGGTGAGTATCTTGGAGTGAAATTCGAGCTCATGGAGGGAAGGAGTACACATGAAGTTAATAAAAGGGGAGGCTGAGGAAGGAGAGAAAATTTTGGATCATTTTTGTTTTGCACTCTTGGAGAGCTTAGCTTCTCCATGCATGGTGGGTGTTTACCTTCCTTGTCATTTAACCAATTTAGAAGGTGAAATATCCTTGTACAAGTTGGTTGGAGGAGAGGCCATTCAAACCTCTTATCATAGCTTAAAGTAAGTGTTTGTTGCAGGTTCAATTCTCTCTACAGTTCGAGTCATCTAATAGTTCTTCTTATACTATCTCTTCTTTCATTCTCTTCTCAATGCTTATGTTCTAGTGTGGATGCCACACTAATGGATGCATGCAAATTGATGAGGGTGTCTTTGTGACTCCATTGATGTAATATATTATTTATGGCACTATGTTTATATTCATATTTGAGCCATAGCTCGAAACCTCATGTGTATCATGTATAAATTCCAAACAAACCTCTCATTCGAGCTAGTTTTCCTCTATATTTTCTTGTGAACTTTTGGAGAAATTACACATCATATTTGCATCAGATTTTCTCCATGTTTTTGCATATTCTTGAGAATGCTCTAATTTAATTTATATGGACAAGTTATTTCATGCAGTCCCCTTGGAAATTTGATCAAAGTTTATGTAACAATTTCCATGTCTATTGTTTACATTTTCCAAGCAATGTTTATGTGTTTCTGTTTTATGGGTGCAATAGCAAGTTATAGATCATGATAAATGATGCATTTTGGTTACCATTGAATTACTTTATCCAAGAAAATCCTATTTTCAGAAATTATGATGGAAATCCAAAAAGTCAGTGACTAGTGGGGGGTTCCAACATCAAAATTCCTAGTATTTCTCACTTTCATTCTTCACTGATTAATTCAAGTCATAAATGTCTTTACAAAGTGTCTGGGTGTCCATTAGATGCATTAGGATGTCCTAATACCCCTCAAACTATTACATATAGAATTCAAAATCATTTGGGGGCATTTGGAATAGCTCGGGTTTCACTAGTACAAAGTTCGAAATTGGCCAAAATTGAACAAACTTTCATGGTAGGGATGTTACAACTGAAGCATCCCTATTATTTCACAACATCACTTTCTACAAATAATTTTTGGAGGATATTAAAAGTAAAATCATTATAGACTCAAGTAATATATCACAAATATATTTTTCCTCTAACCATAGAAGAATGGTTCAGAAGCAGGGACAAAAGCTACATGAACATATCCAATATGTGGAAAGCTACCTCGATGCATTTGAGATAGTGGCCGGCTGGATTCATTGGATTATTGGTGATGGAAGTAAAGTCAGACTTGGCATTGATTCATGGATAGGGTGTATGGATGGACATGTTTACTTGATGACTACATGGTCGATTTATTGCAGGAGCGGGATACTACTTCTTTCACAAATTTTTGATGTTTTGAACACAAATAATTTCAGTCAATCTTGGTTACAGGATGATCATTTGGGATTTCAACAGGCCAATAAGATTACATGGGGAAACTATATCTGATCATTACATATATCACATGTAATATTAACTACTTGTGGAGATGAGATTCTTTGGTGCAGAAACCTAGTTGGTGGAAAATATACTGCAAAGCCGGGTTATATTTTTCTAAGAGAGCAAATGGATTTAATTGATCTCTATTAGTGGAACTCTAAAATTTGGAGAGTAAATTTTCCACTAAAGATCAAGTTGTTCACTTGGTTTGCATTGTTGAACAAAATCCTTGTTTGGGACTACCTTGGAAAAAATATATATGAATGCATAGGGATATTCCATATTTGCAGATCAAACAATGAAACATTTCATAGATCTCTTATTACCTTCTACTATATTCATCATATGTGGGATGTGATACAATAGTTAAAATTCTTTATCTTTGATTGGACTGGAGCTAACCTTCAAGAAGCTTTTAAATCTTGGTATGACGACCCTCTATTTTCAAATTATCTCTCTTCCTTTCTTGATGATTTGGAGCACTTGACTGGCTCAGAACATGGTGGTTTTTGAGTATTTCTATATCCCTCCAGGTGTTTTTTCTTTTAAAAGTGTGGCTATTATGGATTCTATGTCACAGGTAAAGAAGAAAAAAAAATATAATTATACTTGAAGAACAAGTGGATAAATATTATCACTGGTGCTTCTTTGATGGGGCATATCAAGGAGACCTAGGTATGGGTGAGGTTGGGGGTATTATTTACACTTCGAACACATTCTATACAAAATTTGCAGCTGGACTTGGGAATAGTACAAATAACCTTGTTGAGCTATCAACACTGAAGATTAATTTATAGATGGCACTCTCCAAGGGTATTCAACATCTAAAAGTGATTGGTGATTCTAGATTGATTATGAAATAGAGGAATTACAATTGTCCTCCAACAAACATCTTTATGAATCCTATCTATGAGGAGATTATTCAAATTTTTGCAAACTTTAATGATATCAGGTATTAGCATGTTTATAGACAGATCAACAAAATTGCAGATGGACTATCCAAAATAGGGATTCAATTCGAGGATGCCATCTGGAAGAACTAGGAATGTTCTAATGATATCATCATGGAAAATGATCCTAGACCCATAGTTTTTTAAAAATTTCAAAAAATCACAGGAATATCAAAATTTGAAAATATTAATCCTATGAGGACCCTTCCTTTTTACCACTATTTCTTATAGCAGGTGTATTGATGAGGAAATATTTTTATATCCTCTCTATAACTGGAACAAAGAGTGGATGATATTTTATGTTTTGTCTAAATCTATACTATTATGGAAAATAGTTAAAGAGGACATCATAGACTGTATACAGAGATTGATTTTTTGAACTCCCCCTCTATATTTGGGATTAACATGTAATCGAGGCTTTATAGTTATGAAGAATGTGGCTTGTTAATATAACGATTTACAATATTTTTTCCTTGGAAAAAAAGAAAACATTTAATAAACAATTATTAAATATTTAAAAAGTTTAATGTTTTAAAAAATATATAAATATACCATTTCTAAATAAAATTAGGTTGAATATACGGTTTTAAATTTTTAATGTTTTTTTCTATAGAAAATCGAAGAGTATCTCATAACTTCTTGTTCTTTTTTTCAAAGAAAAATAATCGTATTTTTTATTCATAGGGGAATGAAAAATACACTCTTAAGTGCTAGATGCATAACAACAACATGTCCTTGCAATATATTAAATCCAATATCATATCATATTAAATCCAATATCATATAAAAAATAAGACTTCTACATATGTATGTACATTGAACTAAAATGCCTAAAAAGATTATTTTGATATAAATGTCATAAAACGTAGGCTAAACCAAGAGACCAGTGCCAAAATAGGTCCATAAAGTGTAGGAAATATCAAAAAAGGAAGCATAGATTATACATTCTTCTAGTTTAAGAAACATCCAATAATCATCAGAAATGATATCCCTCCAAGAGCATCTGCAAATAAAATATCAAGTTTCTAAATCCCAAGTATATTCAATGGAAAATATCTTCGGATCGAGTGGCCGCATGTTTGAAAGAGAATACCCACTGTATGGCATTTCTGAAGGAGAGGACCATACCAATTAAACTCGTTCATCCTCCCTCTGAAAGGACCTCCACCTCGCCAGGTTAATTAATGAATAAACATCCTTCTCGTATGCTCTTAGATCCAATGAAGCATGATAACTATTTCCTATGCAGTTAATCTATCAAGGGAATTATGGTAACAACTCAGCACTTCAGTGGAATGTACGTCGAAAATCATGTTGGTTATCATCTCAAATCATGAACATGCCTGATAACATTCTAGGAACTAGTATAGAGGCCATTAATGCAATGATTTCTTTCAAATTTATCCTTCCAAACACACAATTTCAACATCATGAGGACATATGGGTAGCAACTCCAAGGAATTTGAATGTTAAGAAGGATAGAACGAGCTTGGTGGATAGGTGCTCTCCATGGCTTGTATCTTCCTAGTTTGTTTATATTCTCATATTTTTTAACCTCCCTTATGTGCTTTCCACTCCTGAGATAATCAATAACCTACTCCCTCATTCTCAAAGTTGTCTACCTTTTGTAGCATTGGTGTCCATCCCCTCTCTTTGCTTGTCCCTTTGGTTGCTATGACTTCGGTCATTTTTTCTACTTTGTGTCCTGTCAACAAGAGGTGGTATCCTCTTCCCCTTATTGAATAATCAACATTGTCCTTTGTTCCCATTCGATTTTCAAACCCATCCTTCATTATGCCTAGAATGACACTCTCCTACGAACCCCACAAGGGCAAGGCCCCTGTCACTAATAGAAAAAATACGTTGGAAATTGAAGCCAATCACTCTCAATAATTCCTCCTCACCCAAATCTGCATTCAAAGGAGAATTGGAGAACTTCAGAAGGATACTCGATTAGAATAGGAATGTACTCCAGATGAGGAAATTATGGAAAACATGGAGTGCTATGCTCAAGACCCAGGAAACAAAAGAGACATAGATACTAAATATTTTTTAGTCAAGGATATCCTAGACACTTGGGAATAAATAAATGGTTTAGTACTGATGATGAAGGAAATCATAGATCAAAGAAACACGTTGCAAGCTCAGAACAAAATATTGAACATAAAGCTAAACTATCTCTACAAAACTACAACAAGAATGGAATTTCCTCCTGAAGACCAACTGAACACTTAAGAGAGCCAAGCACCCGTAGATCCAAATCTAGATTACGAGGCAAAAAAGCAAAAATATGTTCATTCAGTTAGTTTTTTTGGAGTTTTTGGATATCTATGTCAATATTAGCATTATGTAGAACTCATATTATGTTAATAGTCTATGTTTAAATCCTTTCAACAATGTTAGTAGGATAGATAGAGATGCAACAATTAAAATCTTGTTTAATCTATGGGTCGGGTTTCCTTCGAGTCGACCAAAAATTTAAATTTTGACTACATGTATATATTTTATATAAATCAATAGAATATAAACTCTACTATCTTACAAAAAAATAAGTTAGTGGAAAATATTGCACCAAACTCGATATGAAGGAGACCTGAACCCTTAACCAATCCTTGTTTTAGAAGTGTGTCAACATTCATATTTAAATATATGTAAATATGTGAAAATTGTTGGTACATTCTATCCATATATACCTTGGTTATGCATGCATGCATGCATCCCATGCATTAGTCATACATTCCATGCATTGTAATTGAGTCTCCTAGAACCTAGAATATGTTCTTGACCCACTAATGCTTAATATTGGTCATCATTATCCTCCTTATCCACTCATATCACCTTATCCACATCACTTGAGGGTTAAGTTTCCCTCATTCATGATTTTAGGAGTTAGTAGTGTCAGTTCCTTGAATTAAGGTGCCTTGTCCCCTTCATTGCCTAGTTAACTGACCCTTCTACCTAGTTTCACTGAGACTGAGTGTAGGAGTGCCCTTTTTGACCACCGCAAGTCATCTAATGCGCCTACTTGGGTTATCATTCGCTATTTTCTATTCTAAGTGGCTCAATCATGCACCAAACACCTTTAGTTAACTGGCCATTCATCATTGGTTTCCACTAGTGCTTGTCGGGAGATGGATCCAATGCTAACTAAGCCTGTCTCTTTACTTGAATTCGAATTCCATCAGAGGCTCAAGAATTATCTTGCATGTAATCATATTTAATTTCCCACATCTTGTGGATGAATAATATGAAAAGTTTTTACACTCAAAATTCTCTTTTCTCTATGATATTCTTCTCTATTTTTATGTAGATATGTGTTAAACATTGTGAGGATTGTTTTACTTCTGGAGATCCACCTTTGTGAGATAATTTCACAAAAATAATATTTTAGGGAACTGTATCATGGTATTCTTTATTTGAATTGCTATAGAGTATAGAGAGATATCAATAAAGTCATTTTCACTATTTGTTCATTTAAAAACTAGAGAAGAATCATCATAAAACTTTAGGCTAGAAATGTTTAGGTGTAAATCCAACCTGAAAAGATATCAAACTGTTAAAAAATTAACACTATTGTTTGTGCCCTGAATCAAATTTGTAGAGAAATGAAAATAATGTTGATCCTAAATAAATAAAACCCCACTCATTCCATGGCGGCAATCTGATCCCTGGAAGGCTCCATAAAAAATAACCTAGGGTAGAGACTTATCTACAACAAACTCTAACTACTCAAGTCTTTGAGACTTTTCTTCATGGTTTATAGAAATCTACAATAGAACAAATGTAAGAAAAAATTCTAAAAAGTTTGGATTATTATGTCCTTAAAGACGTGATTTGCACACCAACCAGGTTCCCTAGATAGTGATAAAATGGGTAGCTCAGAAAAGTTTTAACTCACATCATTGAAACCAAATCCTTAAACCTTCTTCCACTGAATCTCTTTTCCAAGAATTTTTAATTCCAATCCACTTACCAATATACTTCAACACTTACGAAAAAAATATGCAATATATATTCATCCTCATTTCTACACAAGTAACAAATGATCAAACCACACTTCTGCCTTTTTTGTACAAAATCCCATGTTGGGACCCTCTATGTCCCTAACTATCCAAAGCAATATGCTATTCATATCCATCTTTACTAGTATAAAAATACCCCCATCTTATTGTTTTTCTAGGCTAACTCATCCAAATATTCACTTAATTTTATGTGACTATCCCTCAGTTTTCCCAAGTATAAATCTGATCTCCTACTAAATCTAATTGTTTAGGACTTGACCATCCCTAGTACCAAATATTTGTTTCCTCATTATTATGATAGAAATGATTTAAAGTTAAAATACCTTAACTCTATAATAGTTGAATCAAATTATTAGGTAGAAAATATTATTGTTGCATCTCATTATATCAACCATCCCGATTGTGAATTGAGAGTTGACTCCTACATGGCAAGCTAAATGATTATCAATGATTAGGAAAACCAACACCAAGGATTTCTAATGTTTTGAAGTATTTTTGAAAGTCTTAACAAGATTATATGAATCTAGTCTAAGAGTGTAGTATGATCCAAATACTTTTGAACTAAAATTATTTCCCACAAATCATATTTTAAATTAGATTCCACAAACATTTTTCTACCAAGAACTTATAAAAAGAAAAGACATGTTTAAGACCAAAAGCTCCATTATGTTTTGGTTTAGCTAACAACTTCCATTTTTCATATGTAAAGCAACCCTATCATTTTTACCTTTCCAAGGAAAATAAAAACAAATCCTCCTAATTTTCTTTAGCACATCATTGGGAACATGACCTAGTAAGAACCAATATACAAGAATTTCTTTAACTAGAGTCAACCTACCATCCCTAGACAACCATTTATGACATGATCAATATTTCATTCTCTCATTTTTGCTAATCAACCATCCCAATATTTAATGCTATAACCTATATTATTAATAACAAAACCCAAATATTTCAACCCTTCTTGTAATTCCACTCACCTAAATTGAAAAAATTGGCTAATTCTGTGTGTCATCACCTCACCGAGGTAACATAAACTAATAGTATATTTAAATTTGTATGATTATCCTCCATACAGGTTTCCTTACAATAAATTAGAAGAATTTCTTGAACGTTCCTTTCTTCATCTAGTGGACCATGAGCAAATAAAATAACATCACTAACAAAAAATAGATGAGTTGAATACTCCAAAACCTCTACATTAATACCTTGTATTTTCCTTTCTCTTCTAGTTGTTAATAAATCTCTGCTCATCCCTTATACCACTAAATGAAATAAATAGGGTGAAAGGACTATTATATTTGATGATAAAATCTGATGCTTGTTCAACATTTGTAATATTGTTCAAACATCTAACACAAGTTTCACTCTCGATGACTACACATCGAAGACGTAGTGTCAAACAATCATTATTAGAATGTTGCTTAAGTGACAATGAAGACAATATATTTTTAATATTTTAAGGTAGGTATACTTTTATTTTTTGATGGCTATTCAACATGATGCCAACAAATTAAAAACTAGACCACAAAATTGAACAAATAAAAAGAGATTAAAATTGTTTATTAAGCGATGTCAAACCAGCATTTAAGCAATGAAAAAGATGCCACTTAAGGAAATTCCCATCGATGTCTATTAATTTAGGTTTGATGTTCATGATGTAGTAATTATGTCTAGGTGATGGCATACATGTCTCTTAAGATATGTCTAGCCAATAAGTTCTCTATCAATTTGATGCTTCAGACATCAGTTAAGTGACACATAATGGATATGAACAAAAAAACGTTTCGCTTGGGACTGGAAATTGGTATGGGTAGAGCTTAAGATGTTACACACACACAAACACACACACACACAAAATTAATATTATATACAACATTCATATATATGTTGAGAAATTATATATATAACATTACAATATATATATATATATATATATATATATATATATATATATATATATATATATATATATATATATATATATATATATATGGATCACTATCCTAGACAAGGATATTGACATACTGCAAGTAGATCAAAACCTTAAAAGTATCTAGGTATGAATAAAGATCCCTAGTGATCATCATCAAATCGTCATCAGGATCCATAAAGGATAAAAAATCAGCAAATATTTTGTGCAAACACTACTCTCTTGCAATAAGAATAACCCATTAAGGTTAATGAATATATTGTTAATGCATATAATGTACTAGTAGGACTATGTCATGCGAGAAAAAGATAATATAAATAATACATTTGAGAGAGAGACAAAGAAATAGGTGTATAATGTACCTACTCTTATGATTAATTATAGATGTGAGCCTTGTTATATGTCCTTTCCATGTTTTTAGTGTGTTGTCATCATTGAAGGATAATGTAGAGTAAGCATCTAAGCAAGTGTAATGTGTAGAGACTATACATGATGCAAAATGAATTTTTTTAATGGATTAGGACATGTGAAAATGAAGGAGGTCAAGACTAGTTAAGGAGAACCAAAAATATCTCTTATTAGTAAATGGCTTTATCTTCACTATTGGTTTCTTATAGTATAAATTGACCAATACTAGCATGTGAAGGGATGAACGAGTAATTCCTAAGATAGAAACACTACAATGAACACATGTAAGGGATATTTGGCTCTTACTATTTATAAAAGGAACATTAAGTGCATACTTCAACGATGTCCATGTTCTATTCAACTTAGAGTAAGTAAGTTTAGAGTCAAGACAAATGATCAAATCCAAAATGGGTGCCATTTAGTTATACCAAATGGAGAATGTACTAAAGATGAGAAACCCATTGGTGCTATTGAGTTAGACTAAATCAAGAATGTAATAAAAATGATAAAACATACACACATTAAATTAGAGATGAATTCAAGAGAAGATCCGTTCTACTAATAAGAGAAGTGCAAAATTTTGACAAATTTATAGACTAAATATCTCTATTGTTTAATGTGATGCATATGTATCTTATGATAGCATACAACAATAATTTGATATTAACACTTAACTACTTTAACTAAATTTACAAGTAATCAACTAAAATATTGAAGAGTTGACTTTGACTATAATTTCTATAGTTAGCCCAAAAAATGTGTTATAATAGTCAACTTGTTAGTTTACTAAAATGCAATGTATGAATATCCAACTAGAGATATAAAATCCATCTGGTTTCCTTCCCTTATATAAATCCTTGTTTCATCCTTTAAGCAATATCAGAGATAGTGTACATTTTTTTTTACAAAAGTAACAAAAAGATGAAAAGGATGAAATTATATGAACCATTATAATAACCTGGTGTAATTGGCTGAATTAGATAGTTTGAAATTAGAACTTGAACATTAGTTGTTAGTGACATCTATAGTGAAATCCATCAACTTATGTTAATGACACCTTTGGTAAATAAGATTGGATTTCAACTATGATAATGTCTAAGAGAGGCATACAATGAGCTAAATAATTTCCAATAGTGAGACAAGGGAATGGATCCCTTGGCTAGAACATTATTAAGTGAAAATTTAATTTAGTCATTGTCAATAAGTGTATATAGGAATGAGTGTGGACCTTAAATTATAGAGAATCATATTCTTAAGATGCATGGTCAAGGCCCCAAGACTCACAGAAGGACTAGAAACAGGGTTGTTGTTGGAATGTATAATTTTAATATTACATCTGCAATGATGTCTAGTGTGATGTTGTAATATGTCTTATCTAGCAAAGGAAGGAATAAATAAATACTTATATTATATAAAAGGATTTATATGACATACACCATGGAGTATTATTCTCCTATTACCATTCATAATATAAGTGTGAAATTCTAAGTCACAGTAGATCTAGGAGTTGAGGATACCTCACAAAGAAAGAATGAGCAAAAAAGTTGAATAAGAGTGAAAACTACAGTGAAAAAGAGCAGAAGAATAATTATGCAGTAGAACTCAGATAGGAGCAAAATAATGTCACATGATACAATAATCAATATAACGAATAATGATGTTACAATGGAGAGAATTCGAACCTCAGTTGGTCTAGCATAGGGATTATCACCACTGGAGTGCTCCGAAAGATTTAAATTCAATTGAACTAAACCTAAACTTAGCTAATTGAAGACATAATCAGTTAACTGACAAAGGGGGGAACAATAGTGAGTTTTTCATGCATGCCAGTAAAAAGAGGGCGCATGAGGCCACAATTAGTGGCATCCGGAGCTCTAACCCCCCACAAGAGTCAACTCACTCAGCTGGACTACACTGGAACACTCAGTAGGTTCCTTTAAAATAGGGAACTGATTGAAGTGGTCCTAAAATGATGCATTCAAGGCTCAGAAGGTGGTAGATGGATCCTGGATGACATAGCACACCACTAGGGGGAAATGACATCATCAACAACTAGGAAAAATAAATAATGCTAGGTAGGACACAGATGGATTATTGAAATATCCTAACACCCCCCCTTAATGATCCATATTTTGCATCCTGGGCCCTGGTTACTAAGGCCAAGGGTCACCGATACAATCAAATAAATGATAAAAAGATCTGTCCATGAACCAAGGAAATCGGGAAAAACCTCATGGGAAAAATTCCCTCCCCTCAAAAAGAACAACAATAGGGAAATCAAAGAACCTTAATACTAAGTAGATAAGGAAAAACATTTCCTCAGTGAAAGCATTTGCAAAAATATTGGCAAGCTACTCCTATGTAGGATAGCAATGTAGATGCTAGATATGGATCTGGATCTAGATATGGATTTGGATCTTCTCCTTTAATGTACATCCCACTGTGTAGAAGTTGTATTTTCCAAAACAAGTCTTTCAGGAGAACCCTTCTTGCTACTGGAGAGAATGGCTCATTGTGGTCCAAATCATGAACCTTTGAGCACGTTTTGTCAAGCAATCGATATTGCTGCTTGGTTTTAGATCCCCCATGGAAAGTCTCTCCAAGATATTGTGGATCAAACCCCACCATCATGTAGCAGCTCTCTGAGAGAAGTGGATTTGCATGACATAGTGCAAGTTTTGCATGATAATGAGATCTGGTGGTTCTATGGTAAGATGGATCCCCAACTGTGTTCCTAGTAGCTAAAAGGACTTTGTGAGCCCATATTGGCCTTGGCCATGGATTGGGAGCATGTGTTGGATCTGGATATGAATCTGAATCTGAATCTCCTTGAAATTTATCCTCAACATCAAGATCTTGATCCTCATCTTCATTAGAAGAGATATCACTTTGATCTTCATCAAATTCCGATGGGGTAGGTAGAGAGTATGGAAAAAAAATGTGAGAATTCATATGCCTTGGAGGCATGGTTTGCAAACCCTTTCGCTATGACCTTATAAGTAGAGATCTCTGCAGTATCAATTGTGTCAAGACCAAAGAGCACTTTCTTCAGTGAACCTATGTGAGTCATTTGATATACAGACAACAAATTTGATGACAAAGAAGGCACAAATAGAACATTTTTTAACTTCCCATGATCCATATGTACTGTTCCCTTCCCTTCAACAGAGAGCTGAGAGTTGTATCCCATGTGAATAATCAGACCATATTTGAGATCTAAAGAAGAAAATGATTCTATGGAGGAAACCATGTGGTTGGAGGCTCCTGAATCTATGAGGAGGGCTTATGATTTTGCAAATACATCCTTCAGTGCATGGCATCTCTCATGACCATCAAAATCTCTTCCAGAATCAGTCTCTCTTGCACCTTTTGGGAGGGCAATGTTCTGTTGTTCAAGAAGCTTGGTCATCTGATCTATCTTATTCAACATGCAAGATCTCTCTAGGTGGTTTCCTTTCTTGCAATTGGAACACTTGGATCTCTCAAATCCATTCTGTTTGTCCTTCTTAGAGCTGCAGGATCCTTCTGGTGGACTTGAATTGGCATTCTTCCTGGGTTCATATGGCCTCTTATCCTTTCCCTTGTGTTTCCCCTTCCCATTCACACTTTTCGCTTCTCCAACCATAAGAGCTTGATCTTTGGAGGCCTTAAAGGAGCCCATCTGGATCAACTTATCTTGTTCTTGGATGAGATATTCAATGAAAACATCTAAGGAGGGAATATTCCAACTAGGGATTGACATTCTCCCATAATGGGAAGGTAGAGACAAAGATGGAGAACTCGGGACCTAGCTTGCTCAGAATGGATAGCACCAGTTGATCATGCTTCTTATCAATGCCACACTACTTGCATTTCATAACTAGAGATTTGAATTTTTAAAAGAACTACTGAATGGTCTCGAAAATGCTCGGTTGTAGAGAAATCAACTCATTTTCTAGAATATGGCCTCTTAGATCATCATGTTTTCCGAATAGGGTCTCTAACTTCAACCATAAATCTCTTGGAGTCTTCAATCCTTAGATTTGGAAGAGTAGATCTATGGAAATATGAATACACATGAAACCAAATGCTTCATACAATCTATTCAAATACTTGGTTTTCTCCACAGTTGATTGTGGTTCGGGATCCTTCCCCATTGTCACTATGTATAGTGATTTGTTTCCCAATACCATTTTCATATCATCACTCCAATCAAGGTAATTGAAGGGTGTCAAGATCCTGGGAGGGAGAGGAGATTTCGAATTGTCCATTACAACTGATGGAACAAATACAAGGTGAAAACTACTGCTTCTATAGAAAACTGCTGCAACTGCAGAAAACTGCTACAACACTCAAAAAATTTCAATAACCTTCAAAAAAATTGATCCGCACATGGCCAGGAAGCACGAGGGGGAGAATAGTTTGACTAAATGAGTCAGCTCTGTTATGGCATAAGCTTAAGAAACATAATGCGCAAAGAAGGAATACAACTGCACAGACATAACACAGATATACACAGACAATATGCAAGAATGTGAACTGATTTCTATTACTGGATATAAGTTCATGACTTGATTCTATGCTTATATATTACAATAGTTTAATTGCTTATATAGAATGTGTTGAGATGCTTGGGTGCTTTCTCGTTATGTTCAATTACAAAAGAAGTTAGAATGGTTTGGCAACTCAATCGTTACATTCGACTGGAAGACATAGAGACAGTCTGTCGAAGTTCGACAGTCGCAAGTCGCAGATAGACATTGCATGTCGATGTCGCAAAACTGTGAGGTCGTGGAACTTGTCGAAGTCGCGGAGTTGTTGAAGCCATGTCGAATTCAGAACTTGTCGAAGTTGTGTAGACGCGATGAGTTATCGAAGATGTGTCGAAGTTAGCATCTCACAATAATGCCAACTGCGATGTGGATAAAAAATTTCAATAATGGAGGTAGAATAATACTGAGCACTTCTTTAGGACAGTAGGAACTTTTATTAGGATCCTTCACACCTATCTAGACCTCATTGGATTTCTCCATTGAATTCAATGCAATGGTACCAGGATTTGTTGTGGAAATACAGAGGGTTCTGGTGCACTACCGAAAGTAGCTACTCAACCTATTCCCTCAATGGCTTTGATACCTGTGAAATTCTAATTCACAACAGATCTAAGAGATGAGGATACCTTACAAATAAAGAATGAGAAGAAAAGTTGAATAAGAGTGAAAACTGTAGTAAAAAAGAGTAGAAGAATAATTATGCAAGATAACTCAGATAGGAGCAGAATAATGTCACATGATCCAATAATTAGTATAATGAACAATGATGTTACAATGGAGATAATTCGAATCAAACTGGAGAATTTGAACCTCAGTTGGTCTAGAATAGGGATTATCACCACTGGAGTGCTCCAGACAACTCAAACTCAACTGAACTAAACCTAAAATCAACTAACTGAAGACATAATAAATTAACTGAATAAGGAGGGAACAATAGTGAGTTTGTCATGCATGCTAGTCAGAAAAGGTCACATGAGGCCACAATCAGTGGCATCCATAGATATAAACCCCCACAAGAATCAACTAACTCAGGTGTACTACACTGGAACACTCATTAGGTTCCTATAAAATAGGGAACTGACTGAAGTGGTCCTAAAATTATGCATGCAAGGCTCAGAAGGTGGTAGATGGATCCTGGATGACATATGCACACCACTAGGGGGAAAATGACATCATCAACAACTAGGAAAAATAAATAATGCTAGGTAGGACAAGGATGGAGTATTGAAATATCCTAACAATAAGGAGGTGGAAATTAATGTATCCCACATGTATTATGGGATGGTATTCTTCCATACCTGTAGCTATATAATAGAGGTGAAGGAGAGCCTTTGGGAACCTATCTTGTGTATTTAATTGTAATGCTATTGTAAATATCTGACATCATATGTGGAGTGGAGATCAAGTGTAAGATTGGATATTTCTAAATAATAAGAAGAAAATACCATCCGTGGATGTTTCCCCATTTGGGGTTTTACCACGTATATTTGGTGTATCACTTCTTTTCTCTCTTCTCTAGTTTCTTACTCTAATTATTGTTGCTTGTATGGATAGAAGGCTAGACTAGTAGATTCTTGATTTTCATGTTAGAAAACATATTGTTGTATGTTTATGCATATTCTCAATATTCTAACTTGGTATCAGAGCTAGTTAATATGCTCTACATTCTTCTGTATCTTTTTGATTTTTTTTTACAAGCAACAATTCTTCAATTTTTTCGGGAGGGCTCCATATCTAGTATATTTTCCGTCATATATAGTAAATCATTGTGATTATTCTTTAGATTTGGGCATTTTCTACATGCTTGAGATTTTGTTTTTCAAACCCTAACCCTCATGATTTATTTTCAAGTTTATCTTGATTTTTTTTTGTAGATCTAAGTTAAAACCCATTGAATGCTAGCTTTATATTAAGGATCTATTGTTTTTGCATCATATTGTTAGTATATTCCTATACTCCATCCTAGTCCTACCAGCATTTTCATCATTTGCAGCTTCAGTCTTGCATGCATTTCTGCATGCAGCATGCATTCTTCATGCATGCATGCAATTGCATGCATCCCAGTCATCAGTCCCAACACCTATCCCTCAGCTAGCTAGCCCCAAGAGCTTCTCACGGATTAGTTTTAGCCCTCCTAGAGCTTAGTGCACCCTTCTTCCTCGATTTAAGGAAGCCACTCGTCCTCTCTCACGTACCACTCAGTTTCACTATAGTTAATTGAGTTATCTTCAGTTCTTTCCTTGATTTATGCTAGAGTGACTCTCAATTGACTGTATCACTCCGATAGACCTCTAGTGAGACTAGACTACCCATTCTGACTCCAGTTAGCTCCTCATGCGTCCTCCACTGAGCCTCCTTCATTTAGTTAGTGCCAGTTACACTCAATTACACCTACCACACTTAGTTTGACTGATGGTTGACAATTACTTGTGCATTGATGACTCCACTGATGATGATGAAGACTTCTAGTTGTGCTCCAATGACACTACAGTGATCTTTTAATCTCTCTATGAAGGCTAATTCGAATTGCCACCTTGGAATTTGAATACTCATGCATTGTATTATTTATTTTTCCATTTGTGATTAATGAATTAGTGTGTGTGAAGTTATTTTGCTTCTATCTGAGTTCTACTGTTGTAATGTCCCAATTCAAATAATTTCCTAGTAAGACAATCCCATCAATCCTACTAGTTTCGTAGGTTGGATGGGCACATGTGGAATGGTAATAAGGAAGATAATAAATTATGTTTAGACATTAGAATGGTTCAAGTATTTAATAAATAGAGTGAATAAAGAAATTCAAGAGAAATCCTAGGTGGCAAATGGTTTTGGAGACATATGGAGGATGTGGGACCCACACTAGCTTGATTTTTCATAATACATGGTATCTCTCTCTTGCAAATTTGAATTAATGGGAAGGTGAACACTCTTGTGTGATTTGGTAAGTCATAACACATGTCATTGAACATCTTAGGTTGAATTGGGAAATATTGGTAACCTCCATGGAAGATAAAGAGTCAAATTGGAAGTTTGTGGACACTTGGGCTAGATTCCCTAGCCCCTATGACACCAATGATGGAGCATCTATGACAACTATGACAAATTGCAGACCTGACCTCTGATATCTGACCAATATGAAATGTCAGCCCCAAAAATAGGCTCAAAGAAGGCGCTCATGGGAGTTGGAGAAGCCAAAGAGACTCAAAATCGAATTTGGGAGAAGATGGAAGGTTGGAACTAGGAGACAAGTGGCAAATGTGGAATATTTCCTAAATGGAAATCTATTGAATCTATTGAGAGGATTTCGACCCTTATAAGGATAATTTTGGTTATAAAATGTAGAAATGAAGTATGATAATGGCTTTTGATGATTTGAGAAAAATTGCATTAGTGAAGAGAGAGCTAGTGGATGACTAGTTTCTTGCTTTAGCCAATTTCAAGGGTGAAAGATTCCCATCCAAGCTGGTGTTTGGAGAGGCCACTCAGGTATTTCATGGTGCTTTAATGGAGTTTTTCTTTGCAGGTAGAAGCTACAGGAAGTTTCATGGTTTGGTTTAGTGCAACACCTTCTCTCCACCGTTTCCAGTTTTGAAGGCATATTCATGCTCCTTGAGGGAGGGCGTTTTTGGTGAGCTCTTGTGCTTCTTGGGAGAGCTTATCATTATATATTTATGATTTTAATAGCTTCATATCATATTTTATTAATATTCAGAAATTCTCAGGTCGAAATACCCACTGGTTGTATGCAAAAATATTGATTAATGAGCAAACAATGTCCATTTCCCCAATGCATTGATGTATGACACTATAATGTTGGTTATTTGGAATGGATAGATTATTATATGATATATTTGTGATCAATATACTGCCATGGATTTCGTATACAAGTTTCATGTACTGTACTTGAGCATTTGAAGCATTTTTACTCAGTTTAGTTGTATTGGGAGGTGAAATAGTGCCATTTCCCCAAGGGTCGAATTGGGGATTTTTGCAGTTGAATGGGAGAGGGTAAGAACAATTGTAATAATCCATTAATGGTTCATATGAGACCTTAATAACATAATTAACACATTACATACCTCTGTTCAGAAATTTGAGGGATTTTAGAGGCATTTGGGAGGCCCTTTCTAGTGTTACCCCGGGGGGATTTGATGCACAAATTACTAGTCAAAATTGCATATATTGGTCAGAATATAAATCAAGGTTTCAGAAGTCTTTGGAGGAACATAAAACATCCCTGAACCTAATATTCAAGTCTAAATATCATTCATACAGTCAGACATAATATTTGGGAGCGTTTGGGTTGATTTGGAGGTCAAAACAATAAAACTAGTCAAAGGTCGAAATTGGTAAAAAAGTGGAAAATTGGGCATTTTAATAAATTTTGAAAAAGGGTAATTACAAGTGGTATCAGAGCATGCTCTTTGAACCTGATGGTATTAACAAGAATCCAAACAAATAAACCACCACCCTTTGAATCAATAGTTGAAGAAGTTTTGGTTGAAGAAGAGATAGTAGCAGAAAAATAGTTTTTTTTCTAAAACAATGGGTAGAGAGGAGGAGGAAAAATTAAGACATAAGGAGGAATTTATTGAATCCTTAAAACATTGTTTTGATGGAATTACCATTTTTATGCTAGAGATAAATAAACAAATGATGAAAAATTTCGAATTGTTGGCTAGCCAACTTTCAGGCAAAGGGATGATAGGAGATAACAGTGGTTCACATTCAGGGGAAAAGATAAAAAAGAGTGAGCATATTTTTTCAAGCACAGGACCACATAATAGACTTGATGAATTCCAAAGAAAACAAAGACATACTGGACCTAAATTTCTCACAACCAAGGAAGAGCCCAATATTGAGGTGGATTATAAGAAACTAGTCAATGATTGGAATGATTTGAATGAAGAGTGTAAAAGAGGTGTACCACTCAGTGACTACATTGATGCTATACAAAAAATGAAAAGGAGGGAAGACAATAGGAGTCCATTCCAAAAAAAAGAATCAAATATTGCTATTGGTAAAATGTCACTTCGTACTTTTGATGGTTCTTCTCAAAATTCTGCTAACACTTGGGTGCAAAAATTGGATGTGTATTTTAAGCTGAATCCTATGTTGGAAGAGGATGCATTAAAAATGACCATTTTGCATTTGGAAAGGAATTCCAATGAATGGTGGTTCTATGGCCTGAAAACCTTGGGTCATGATCAGGTTAAAACATATGGAGAATTTGTGGACAGGGTACTAGAGAGATTTGAACAAAAAGATCTAGAATTGCCTTTCAAGGAATTAGCTCAATTGAAGCAAACTGGGACCCCTACTGAATATATGCTGGACTTTAAAAAATTATCAGTCAAGGTGGCTGATGTATCTATGGGAAGGTTGGTATTTCTATTCACTGAAGTTTTGGTTGAACCCTTAAAAGTTTTGGTCAAATCCCACAAGCCAACTACATTAAAAGATGCAATGAACTTGACTAGGGATCTTCAAAATGTGCTTCCTAGAACGACATTTCCTCCCAAGCCTGACCTGAGAATTGAAAAGAAACCTTGGTAAAGAGATGGAATTGATAAGAAGCCATGGCAGGAAGATGAATATGGAAAGGATAAGAAAGAGGAACTAAGCAGGGAAGAGCTCAGAAGGAAGAAATTATGTTACTCATGCTGCCAACCGTGGGTACCTGGACATAAATGTGCTAAAGGAAAGGCCCAATTCATTGAAGTATTTTGTGATGAGGGATATGAAGGGGGCATGGAGGAAGAAGGAAATAATTAAGCCCAAGAAGAAGGATATACTACAGCAGAAGAAGGGAGACCAGAGGTGAAGCATCCATCACCCACCAAAGTAACAATGGCAGTACTTTCAGCAGTACCTCTCTATCATACTATCCGATGCAAGGGTATGGTACAAGGACAAAGAAATTCAATTTTGGTAGACGGAGGAGCCACCCATAACTTCATTGATGCAGAGATGGTGGAGAAAATAAAGATACCTATTGAACCATTCGATGGATTCACAGTTGTCATTCCCGGTCACAACACAATGGAGTGCAAAACATGGATTCCATAGCTGCAAGTTACCGTAGGTAACTATACTTTTGTCGATAGTTTTTATGTGGTTGATATTGATGATACTAATGTTGTTTTGGGAGTGCAATGGTTGTATTCAATAGGAGAGTATACAGTAAGTTATAAAATTCATGAAATGAAATTCTAATATTCAAAAGGAGTACTAAGGATTGTGAGAGGGAAACACACCTATCCGAATCAGGTAGTTTCTTCCCACAGCATGAAGCACCGGAATAGAAAGATTTTTGGAGACATTACTCATGGAAGGCCACCTGATAGAGAAGGGACAAGTTTGCATCATGGTAAATTGATATTTCTTGAGGGCAAGCAATCTTTGGTGGGGAGGACTGTAATGTCCCCATTCAAATAATTTCCTAGTAAGACAATCCCATCAATCCTACTAGTTTCCTAGGTTGGATGGGCACATGTGGAATGGTAATAAGGAAGCTAATAAAATATGTTTAGACATTAGAAGGGTTCAAGTATTTAATAAATAGAGTGAATAAATAAATTCAAGAGAAATCCTAGGTGGAAAATGGTTTTGGAGACATATGGAGGATGTTGGACCCACACTAGCTTGATTTTTCATAATACATGGTATCTCTCTCTTGCAAATTCGAATTAATGGGAAGGTGAACACTCTTGGGTGAGTTGGTAAGTCCTAACACATGTCATTGAGCATCTTAGGTCGAATTGGAAAGGATTGGTAACCTCCATGGAAGATAAAGAGTCAAATTGGAAGTTTGTGGACACTTGGGTTAGATTCCCTAGCCCCTATGACACCAATGATGGAGCATCTATGAAAACTATGACAAATTGCAGACCTGACCTTTGACATCTGACCACTATGACATGTCATCCCCAAAAATAGGCTCAAGGAAGGCGCTCATGGGAGTTGGAGAATCCAAAGAGACTCAAAATCAAATTTGGGAGAAGATGGAAGGTTGGAACTAGGAGACAAGTGGCAAATGTGGAATATTTCCTAAATGGAAATCTATTGAATCTATTGAGAGGATTTTGACCCTTATAAGGCTAATTTGAGTTATAAAATGTAGAAATGAAGTATGAGAATTGCTTTTGATGATTTGAGAAAAATTGCATTAGTGAAGAGAGAGCTAGTGGATGACTAATTTCTTGCTTTAGCCAATTTCGAGGGTGAAAGATTCCCATCCAAGTTGGTGTTTGGAGATGCCACTCAGGTATTTCATGGTGCTTTAATGGAGTTTTTATTTTTAGGTAGAAGCTACAGGAAGTTTCATGGTTTGGTTTAGTGTAGCACTTTCTCTCCACCATTTCCAGTTTTGAAGGCATATTCATGCTCCTTGAGGGAGGGCATTTTTGGTGAGCTCTTGTTCTTCTTGAGAGAGATTATCATTATATATTTCTGATTTTAATAGATTCATATCCTGTTTTCTTAATTGCAGAAAGTATCAGGTCGAAATACCCACTGGTTGTATGCAAAAATATTGATTAATGAGCAAACAATGTCTATTTCCCCAATGCATTGATGTATGACACTATAATGTTGATTATTTCGAATGGATGGATGATTATATGATATATTTGTGATCCATATACTTCCATGGATGTCTTCCAAAAGTTTCATGTACTTTACTTGAGCATTTGAAGCATTTTTACTCAGTTTAGTTGTATTTGGAGGTGAAATAGTGCCATTTCCCCAAGGGTCGAATTGGGGATTTTTGCAGTTGAATGGGAGAGGGTAAGAACAGTTGTAATAATCCATTAATAGTTCATATGAGAACTTAATAACATAATTAACACATTACATTTCTCTATTTAGAAATTTGAGGGAGTTTAGAGGCATTTGGGAGGCCCTTTCCAGTGTTACCCCGGGGGGATTTGATGCACAAATTACTAGTCAAAATTGCATATATTGGTTAGAATATAAATCAATTTTTCAGAAGTCTTTGGAGGACCATAAAAAATACCTGAAACTAATATTCAAGTCTAAATATCATTCATACACTCATACAGAAGATTTGGGAGCGTTTGGGTTGATTTGGAGGTCAAAATAGTAAAACTAGTCAAAGGTCAAAATTGGTAAAAAAGTGGAAAATTGGGCATTTTAATAAATTTTGAAAAAGGGTCATTACAAGTGGTATCAGAGCATGGTCTTGGAAACTGATGGTATTAAAAAGAATCCAAACAAATAAACCACCACCCTTTGAATTAGTAGTTGAAGAAGTTTTGGTTGAAGAAGAGATAGTAGCAGAAAAAGAGTTTTTTTCTAAAACAATGGGTAGAGAGGAGGAGGAAAAATTAAGACACAAGGAGGAATTTATTGAAGCCTTAAAACATTGTTTTGATGGAATTACCATGGTTATGCTAGATATAAATAAACAAATGATGAAAAATTTCGAATTGTTGGGTAGCCAACTTTCAGGCAAAGGGATGATAGGAGATAACAGTGGTTCACATTCAGGGGAAAAGATAAAAGGGAGTGGGCATATTTTTTCAAGCACAGGACCACATAATAGACCTGATGAATTCCAAAGCACACAGGCATATTGCACCTAAATTTCTCACACCCAAAGAAGAGCCCAATATTGAGGTGGATTATAAGAAACTAGTCAATGATTGGAATGATTTGAATGAAGAGTGTAAAAGAAGTGTACCACTCAGTGACTACATTGATGCTATAAAAAAATGAAAAGGAGGGAAGAAAATAGGAGTCCATTCCAAAAAAAAGAATTAAATATTTCTATTGGTAAAATGTCACTTCGTACTTTTGATGGTTCTTCTCAAAATTCTGCTAACACTTGGGTGCAAAAATTGGATGTGTATTTTAAGCTGAATCCTATGTTGGAAGAGGATGCATAAAAAATGGCCATTTTGCATTTGGAAGGGGATTCCAATGAATGGTGGTTCTATGGCTTGAAAACCTTGGTTCATGATCAGGTTAAAACATATGGAGAATTTGTTGACAGGGTACTAGAGAGATTTGAAAAAAAAGATCTAGAATTGCCTTTCAAGGAATTAGCTCAATTGAAGCAAACTGAAACCCCTACTGAATATATGTTGGACTTTCAAAAATTATCAGTCAAGGTGCATGATGTATCTATGGGAAGGTTGGTATTTCTTTTCACTAAAGGTTTGGTTGAACCCTTAAAAGGTTTGGTCAAATCCCACAAGCCAACTACAATAGAAGATGCAATGAACTTGACTAGGGATCTCCAAAATGTGCTTCCTAGAACGACATTTCCTCCCAAGCCTGACCTCAGAATTGAAAAGAAACCTTGGCAAAGAGATGGACCTGATAAGAAGCCATGGCAAGAAGATGAATATGGAAAGGATAAGAAAGAGGAACTAAGCAGGGAAGAGCTCAGAAGGAAGAAATTGTGTTACTCATGCTGCCAACCGTGGGTAGCTGGACATAAATGTGCTAAAGAAAAGGCCCAATTCATTGAAGTATTTTGTGATGAGGGATATGAAGGGGGCATGGAGGAAGAAGGACATAATTAATCCCAAGAAGAAGGATATACTACACTAGAAGAAGGGAAACTAGAGGTGAATCATCCATCACCCACCAAAGTAACAATGGCATTACTTTCAGCAGTACCTCTCTATCATACTATCCGATGCAAGGGTATGGGACAAGGACAAAGAACTTCAGTTTTGGTAGACGGAGGAGCCACCCATAAATTCATTGATGCAGATATGGTGGAGAAAAGAAAGATACCTATTGAACCATTCGATGGCTTCATAGTTGTCATTCCCGGTCACAACACAATGGAGTTCAAAACATGGATTCCACAGCTGCAAGTCACCGTAGGTAACTATACTTTTGTCGATAGTTTTTATGTGGTTGATATTGATGATACTAATGTTGTATTGGGAGTGCAATGGTTGTATTCAATAAGAGAGCATACAGTAAATTGTAAAATTCCTGAAATGAGATTCCAAGATTCAAAAGGAGTATTAAGGATTGTGAGAGGGCAACACACCTATCTGAATCAGGTAGTTTCTTCCCATAGCATGAAGCACCAGAATAGAAATATTTTGGGAGACATTACTCATGGAAGGCCACCTGATAGAGGAGGGACAATTTTGCATCATGGTAAATTGAGATTTCTTGAGGGAAAGCAATCTTGGGTGGGGAGGACTATAATGTCCCCATTCAAATAATTTCCTAGTAAGACAATCCCATCAATCATACTAGTTTCCTAGGTTGGATGGGAACATGTTGAATGGTAATAAGAAAGATAATAAATTATGTTTAGACATTATAAGGGTTCAAGTATTTAATAAATAGAGTGAATAAAGAAATTCAAGAGAAATCCTAGGTGGCAAATGGTTTTGGAGACATATGGAGGATGTGGGACCCACACTAGCTTGATTTTTCATAATACATGGTATCTCTCTCTTGCAAATTCAAATTAATGGGAAGGTGAACACTCTTGGGTGAGTTGGTAAGTCATAACACATGTCATTGAGCATCTTAGGTCGAATTGGGAAGGATTGGTAACCTCCATGGAAGATAAAGAGTCAAATTGGAAGTTTGTGGACACTTGGGCTAGATTCCCTAGCCCATGTGACACCAATGATGGAGCATCTATGACAACTATGACAAATTGCAGACCTAAAATCTAGCATCTGACCACTATGACATGTCAGCCCCAAAAATAGGCTCAAGGAAGGCACTCATGGGAGTTGGAGAAGGCAAAGAGACTTGAAATTGAATTTGGGAGAAGATGGAAGGTTGGAACTAGGAGACAAGTGGCAAATGTGGAATATTTCCTAAATGGAAATCTATTGAATCTATTGAGAGGATTTCAACCCTTATAAGGCTAATGTTGGTTATAAAATGTAGAAATGAAGTATGAGAATGGCTTTTGATGATTTGAGAAAAAATGCATTAGTGAAGAGAGAGCTAGTGGATGACTAGTTTCTTGCCTTAGCCAATTTCGAGGGTGAAAGATTCCCATCCAAGTTGGTGTTTGAAGAGGTCACTCAGGTATTTCATGGTGCTTTAATGGAGTTTGTATTTTTAGGTAGCAGCTACAGGAATTTTGATGGTTTGGTTTAGTGCAACACTTTCTCTCCACTGTTTCCAGTTTTGAAGGCATATTCATGCTCCTTAAGGGAGGGCGTTTTTGGTGAGCTCTTGTGATTCTTGGGAGAGATTATCATTATATATTTCTGCTTGTAATAGATTCATATCCTCTATTCTTAATATTCAGAAAGTCTCAGGTCGAAATACCCACTGGTTGTATGCAAAAATATTGATTAATAAGCAAACAATGTCCATTTCCCCAATGCATTGATGTATGACACTATAATGTTGCTTATTTCGAATGGATGGATGATTCTCTGATATATCTATGATCAATATACTGCCATGGATGTCTTCTACAAGTTTCATGTACTGTACTTGAGCATTTGAAGCATTTTTACTCAATTTAGTTGTATTGGGAGGTGAAATAGTGTCATTTCCCCAAGGGTCGAATTGGGGATTTTTGCAGTTGAATGGGAGAGGGTAAGAACAGTTGTAATAACCTATTAAAGGTGCATATGAGAGCTTAATAACATACTTAACACATTAAATACCTCTGTTCAGAAATTTGAGGGAGTTTAGAGGCATTTGGGAGGCCCTTTCTAGTATTACCCCGGGGGGATTTGATGCACAAATTACTAGTCAAAATTGCATATATTGGTTAGAATATAAATCAAGTTTTCAGAAGTCTTTGGAGGACCATAAAACATCCTTGAACCTAATATTCAAGTCTAAATATCATTCATACAGTCATTTGGAATATTTGGGAGCGTTTGGCTTGATTTGGAGGTCAAAACAGTAAAACTAGTCAAAGGTCGAAATTGGAAAAAAAGTGGAAAATTGGGCATTTTAATAAATTTTGAAAAAGGGTCATTACAACTGTATTATTATTCTGTTGTTGATTTACACTGCATTGACCACTCTTCTTCTATCTTCATTCTTAATCATAATCTTTCTTATGAGGTATACATCAGCTCTTAGATCTGCTGTGAGGATTTTCACATGGTATCAGAGCATGTTGAGAGTTTTGTCTATCTCCATTCCTGAAAGTTTTTTGCAGGTTATTATCAAGATTTCGAGTGCAGCACTTGCAGCAGTTTCTGCATTTTTGCAACAGTAGTAGTTACAAATATTTTCTATTGTTTTTGCAGGTCTTCTACATCTTCCATGTATTTAGAAGAAATCCCTCCTCTTTATCTATTCGACTATGATGAATGGAAACCAAAAATGATAGCATATTTGAAGAGACATGATCTCTTTGATTATTGTTTTGAATGAGAGTTTGAATCCTCTGAAGAAGAGAATGACTGGTTAAATGAAGGTGAAAGAGCCATTGCAATCATGCTATATGCTATGTCTCGATGCATGGTATTCCACTACCTTGATGTTGAATCTCCAAAAGAGCTATGGGCCCATCTGGATGAAATATTTGGCAAGCAGAGTGAAGGGATTGGTCCAAACCCTTTCGAGAGCAAGCCTAGTGATGAATTCACTCTCCTTGATGATCTCATTGATCATGAATCAGTATCAAACATATCTCATATTGAAGTTAGCCACAAAGAAGAAGAACTTGCAGATTCTACACTCATGCTCCAAAATTCTTCTATTTCAAATTCTGTGCCAACTCACACTCTATAAATTGCAGAGGTTCCTAAATCCTCTCTTGCACCAGAGTCTATTGGTTTGCATCATGATCTACTAAATGTTTTGGAGCTTAAATTAGCCATTGGAGGTAATGCATTAGATCTCTTGATCACTCACCTCTTATATACTACTATGTGATCATTATTTCATGCTTTCAGAAGGTTATTGAAGATGATGACCATTGCCATTTGCTTGGGATAATCTCTCATGCATTTACTGGTTTAGATCTCACCTCTAATGGTTCAAAGGAGATATTAAGCAACCATGATTCAAGTCTTGGATTTGATTTGGATTCCAGGCAATCACTGATATTTGAAGGTTCTTTTGGGCATAATCTCACCCATGATGGCCATTACCATTCGCTTGGGATAATTTCTCATGCATTCAATGGTTTAGATCTCACCTCAAATGGTTCAAAGGAGATATTAAGAAACCATTCTTCAAGTCTTGGATCTGATTTGGATTCAAAGCATTTACTATCATGTGATGGTTCTTTTGGGCATAATCTTACCTATGATGGTTCGAAGGAGAAGACAAAAGACTATCTACACATTCATAGATTTGATCCTACCTCAGCTGATTTGAATCACAGGTTCAAGGATCATCCTCATACTTCTGGATTTGTTCTCATCACATTCGATCTGAAGAGCAAGTACATGCACATGCTTTTTAAGCATGATCCACTTCTTATCAATAAGAAGATACCTCCAGACATATGACCAAGCATCACACCTTCTTGAGTTTGGAGCATTTATTTTTGGTGTGCCTTACAGTCTATTTTGAGGGGGGTATTTTTCCCATGAGGTTTTCCCCATTTCCTCGGTTTATTGACTATTATTATTATTCATCTATATTGGGTGACCTTTGGTCTCAGTTACTAGGGCCCAGGATGGATTAAGGGGGGGTGTTAGGATATTCCTATACTCCATCCTAGTCCTACCAACATTTTCATCATTTGCAGTTTCAGTCTTGCATGCATTTCTGCATGCAGCATGCATGCAATTGCATGCATCCTAGTCATCAGTCCCAACACCTAGACCTCAGCTAGCTAGCCCCGAGAGCTTCTCACAGATCATTTTTAGCCTTCCTAGAGCTTAGTGTGCCCTTCTTCCTAGATTTAAGGAAGCCACTCATCCTCTCTCAGCTACCACTCAGTTGCACTACAGTTAATTGAGTTATCCTCAGTTCTTTCCTTTATTTAAGGCTAGAATGACTCTCAATTGATTGTATCACTCCGATAGACCTCCATTGAGACTAGACTACCCATTCTGACTCCAATTAGCTCCTCATGCGCCCTCCACTGAGCCTCCTTCATTCAGTTAGTGCCAGTTACACTCATTTACTCCTACCACACTCAATTAGACTCAGCTTGACTGATGGTTGACAGTTACTTGTGCATTGATGACTCCACTGATGATGATGAAGACTTCTAGTTGTGCTCCGATGACACTCTAGTGATATTTTGATCTCTCCATGAAGGCTAATTCGAATTTACACCTTGGCATTCGAATCCTCATGCATTGTATTATTTATTTGTCCATTTGTGATTAATGAATTAGTGTGTGTGAAGTTATTTTGCTTCTATCTAAGTTCTATTGTATTATTATTCTGTTGCTCATTTACACTGCATTGACCACTCTTCTTCTATCTTCCTGCTTAATCATAATATTTCTTGTGAGGTATACATCAGCTCTTAGATCTGCTGTGAGGATTTTCACATGGTATCAAAGCATGTTGAGAGTTTTGTCTATCTCTATTCCTGAGAGTTTTTGGTAGGTTATTACCAAGATTTTGAGTCCAACAGTTGCAGCGGTTTCTGCATTTTTGCAGCAGTAGCAGTTGTAGATATTTTCTATTGTTTTTGTAGGTCTTCTATAGCTTCCATGTATTTAGAAGAAATCCCTCCTCTTTATATATTCGACTATGATGAATGGAAACCAAAAATGATAGCATATTTTAAGAGACATGATCTCTTTGATTATTGTTTTGAAAGAGAGTTTGAATCCTCTGAAGAAAAGAATGACTGGTTAAATGAAGCTGAAAGAGCCATTGTAGCCATGTTGTATGCTATGTCTCGATGCATGATATTCCAATCCCTTGATGTTGAATCTCCAAAAGAGCTATGGGCCCATTTGGATGAAAGATTTGGCAAGCAAAATGAAGGGATTGGTCCAAACCCTTTCGAGAGCAAGCCCAGTGATGAATTCACTCTCCTTGATGATCTCATTGATCATGAATTAGTATCAATAATATATCATATTGAAGTTAGCCACAAAGAAGAACAACTTGCAGATTCTACAAGCATGCTCCAAAATTCTTCTATTTCGAATTCAGTGCCAGCTCACACTCTAGAAATTGCATAGGTTCCTAAATCCTCTCTTGCACCAGAGTTTGTTGGTTTGCATCATGATCTACTGAATGTTTCGGAGGTTAAATCAACCATTGGAGGTAATGCATTTGCTCTCCTTGATCACTCACCTCTTATATACTACTATGTGATCATTATTTCATGCTTTCAGAAGGTTATTGAAGATGATGGCCATTTCCATTTTCTTGGGATAATTTCTCATGCATTTACTGGTTTAGATCTCACCTCTAATGGTTCAAAGAAGATATTAAGCAACCATGATTCAAGTCTTGGATATGATTTGGATTCCAAGCAATCACTGACATTTGATGGTTCTTTTGGGCATAATCTCACCCATGATGGCCATTGCCATTCGCTTGAGATAATTTCTCATGCATTCAATGGTTTAGATCTCACCTCAAATGGTTCAAAGGATATCTTAAGAAACCATTCTTCAAGTCTTGGATCTGATTTGGATTCAAAGCATTTACTATCATGTGATGGTTCTTTTGGGCATAATTTCACCTATGATGGTTCAAAGGAGAAGACAAAAGACTATCTGCACATTCATAGATTTGATCCTACCTCAGCTGATTTGAATCACGGGTTCAAGGATCATCCTCATACTTCTGGATTTGTTCTCATCACATTCGATCTGAAAAGAAAGTACATGCACATGCTTTTTAAGCATGATCCACTTCTTCTCAAGAAGAAGATACCTCCAGACATATGACCAAGCATCACACCTTCTTGAGTTTGGAGCATTTATTTTTGGTGTGCCTTACAGTCTATTTTGAGGGGGGGTATTTTTCCCATGAGGTTTTCCCCATTTCCTCGGTTTATTGACTGTTATTATTATTCATTTGCATTGGGTGACCTTTGGTCTTAGTTACCAGGGCCCAGGATGGATTAAGGGGGGTTGTTAGGATATTCCTATACTCCATCCTAGTCCTACCAACATTTTCATCATTTGTAGTTTGAGTCTTGCATGCATTCTGCCTTCATGCATGCAATTGCATGCATCCCAGTCATCAGTCCCAGCACCTAGCCCTCGGCTAGCTAGCCCCGGGAACTTCTCATGGATCAGTTTTATCCCTCCTAGAGCTTAGTGTGCCCTTCTTTTTGGATTTAAGGAAGCCACTTGTCCTCTCTCACCTACCACTCAGTTTCACTATAGTTAATTGAGTTATCTTCAGTTCTTTCCTTGATTTAAGTCTAGACTAACTCTCAACTGACTGTATCACTCCGATAGACCTCCAGTGAGACTAGACTACCCATTTTGACTCCAGTTAGCTCCTCATGTACCCTCCACTGAGCCTCCTTCATTCAATTAGTGCCAGTTACTCTCAGTTACACCTACCACACTCAGTTAGACTCAGTTTGACTGATGGTTGATAGTTACTTATGCATTGATGACTCCACTGATGATGATGAAGACTTCTAGTTGTGCTCCGATGACACTCTAGTGATATTTTGATCTCTCCATGAAGGCTAATTCGAATTTCCACCTTGGCATTCGAATCCTCATGCATTGTATTATTTATTTTTCCATTTGTGATTAATGAATTAGTGTGTGTGAAGTTATTTTGCTTCTATCTGAGTTCTACTGTATTATTATTCTATTGCTCATTTACACTGCATTGACCACTCTTCTTCTATCTTCCTGCTTAATCATAATCTTTCTTGTGAGGTATACATCATCTCTTAGATCTGCTGTGAGGATTTTCACACATATATGTTGTCTTTTTAGATCTGGTTTTTTTTGTCGTTTGTTTCCATACATGATGCTCTACAACAAAATACCCTTTTGGCGGCGGTTTTGGCTTGCGACGGTTTTGCTAACCCCCCCCCAAAAAGTTTTTTTAGGTCTTTGGGGGTGGTTCTTCAAAACCCCCCTCAAAAGTCCCAAAAATTGGACTTTTGGGGGCGGTTTTTAAAAAACCCCCCTAAAAAGTCCAATTGTCAGGGTTTTGGGGGGTGGTTTTGTAAAACCCCCCCCCAAAGTCCAATTCTTAATACTTTTTGTGGCGGTTGGGTAACCCCCCCGCCCTCGAAAGTCCAGTTTTCAATACATTTGGGGGAGGGTGTGGAAACCCCCCCCCCCTCCAAAAGTCTTGACCCTCTAAAAGTGGCTTGCGGCGGTCTTCCTAACCCCCCCCCCAAAACATTTTTTAAAGGTATTTGGTGGCGGTTGTTAAAAACCCACCTCAAATGTCGTTAGAATTTGACTTGTGGGGGTGGTCCTTAAGAACCCCCCTCAAAAGTCCTTGGAATTTGACTGTTTGGGGCGGGTCCTTAAGAACCCCCCTCAAAACTCCTTAGAATTTGACTATTGGGGGAGGTTTTTTAAAAAAACCCCCAAAAGTCCAAGACTTGGACCTCCCCAAAAGTCTTGTTGGAATTTTGGACTTTTGGACTTTTTTTGGGGGGGGGGTTGGAAAGGCCCCCCAAAAGTCCAATGGGGGTGGTTTGGAGATCCACACCCTTGAAATATTTTTATAATCATCCTATGAGCTGTGGCGGGCATTTCCCTAAGGTATATTTTACCATACGTGGACAATTTTTTATCTTCTCCTAGGCTTGGTCTAATTTCCCTAAACCACTGTTTTGGCAGGTCCATAAATTCTTCTTCAGGGTGATCTCTTTGGACAAACTGAGACCATGGTTGAGTAGACAAAAAAATAGCCTACAATATCCCCATGTGCTGTAGGCATTTTCTTCAACACACAATTTGTGCTGGGCATCCTCTCGGGGCTACTTGGACCCCATGCTCGGGTTCAAAATTGTTTTTTGGGGATAGAGTCTAATAATGCTACTGAACTAGATCAAGGTCTTCACCAAAGAATACTACTCGCATGTCAAAAATGATGGAAGGTGATTCGAAGATCATTCTCCACATGGCTACTGAGATGCACCATGGCAAATCAAGCTCCAAAGTGGTGTCGTCGTGGCGGTTGAGCGTAGCCAGGCCTGGAATTTGACGTTCCACAAAGTGTTTTTTCATTTTTTAGACGTATTTGATAGGTAACTTGAAATTTAAAATGTAGAAGTTGGCGTTTATGTATATTTATAGCCCGTCAAAAAAAATTATAGCTGTCCAACTTGCCTTGTAGGGAGAGATGTTAAATTACTTAAAAAGTGAAAATCTCTTAACAAATTTTTGGTTTGTTAGTGAAGTTGGCTTATTGTTAAACAATTTATTTAGGTTTTATTACTACAATGGACTATCTACCCAGATCTTGTCATAAAAAACAAGGCCAAATTCTAGTAATTGAAGGAGGATTGTGTTCTGACATATACCGAAAGAAAAGTTGATCCTCCATGAATCTGCATAAAAGTTAAAATGAAAGGCAGTTTGAAAATCTAACCGTAGAATTTGAAATTCCAGGCCTGGGTGTAGCGCTTTCCTTCTCCCACATCAGGCTGATTTGTTCACATGGTCGCTTTCCTTCTCCCACGTCAAGCTGATATGTTCACATGGCCGCTTTCCTTCTCCCACGTCAAGCTGATCTGTTCATGTGGGATGATTTGACAGAAGCAGTTTTTCGGGATAGCTGCAGAGTTATCCAAGACCAAGACATGATGGTTTTTCATGCGAGAAGACATCATGTTGATGATAATCAGAGAAGACACGTAACTCTTTTCTTTTCATCCTCCTTCGCAGTTCTTGATCAATCTTTTCATCCTCCTTCGCAGTTCTTCGATGGGGGAAATGACGGAAGAAAATCAGAGGTATTAATAACTATACCTCCTTTAGTTATTAAGATGTACCTCCTTCAGTTATTAAGAGTTATTAAGATGTACCCGATTCATCATAACAGTCGGTGGTAGGTGAGAATATATGGAGACTCAAGGTGGAAACCGTGATCGTCATTGCTAGTTTTCTGCATGCATGCAAGTTTTGGTTATGGAGCCGCAAGTTTTTTGCATGCATACAAGTTTTGGTTTTGGTGAGAGGATGAAGGAGCTGCAAGATACTAACTGTCGTCTTGAGGTTGGAGATAATTCCAGTCGCAATTGGAAGAGAGGGCGTGGGGATTCTCTAGGGGAGCTAGGTGGTGGTCTGTCTCGTGCCTCTCAGCGGGCGCATAGGGAGGCAACTTCCTTCGCTCTCAACATCCCCTTGGAAATCTAGAGGGACATCAATGACTATGAACAACAATGGTGGGCTCGTCTGAGTAGGGAAACCCTGCTGCGGGAGCGTAAGAAGTTGGAGAATTGGATCCTGGATCCCAGCAACATGGCCGGGTGTGTTAGTCTTTATGAGCGCACTGTTGCGATGTTTTAGATGATGAAAAACTTGGTTGGATATGCCATTTACAATAGGAATCCTCCTAGAGATGACAATGCGCAGCTTCTCTTTGAAGAGTCTCGTGCGATTCATCGGAAGCTGTATTTCCTTCTATGTGCTATGGCGCTTCAACCTCCTCCGTGCGTTGCTTCTTCTTCCAGCTTTCACCATCTTGGGAGTTCTCCAGAAGCTCCTTATATAGTTCGCTGATGTCTGGGTGGGTGTTTATTTGGGGGGTCTGGGGCTAGCTGGTTATGAAGCATTATGCTCTTTGGCCTGCGAGCCTATGGGAAGAAAGTATTTAGTTCTGTGGTTTTTTGTCTGGTCAGGTAGTAGTTTTGTTCTGTTTTGTTCAGACATATGTGCCATGAGGGTGTGTGTCAATGGGTAAAACCAAGTTGGTCTGTTTTGATGAACAATTCTGAGCTTCGTCCAGATTGCTCCTTTTGTAATTCCTCCTTTTAATATAATGCAAAACCTCCTTACTTCCCCCCCAAAAAAGGCTTCTTGGAATGGTGTTTAGTATTCCCAAAGGATTATTCTTCCATATCACAGTCATAAGTGTTTTTTTTGTTTTAAGTAATTGTAAGTACCATCTCTACTTTTAAAAAGTTGATTTTTGTTTTAGGTATTTTTTTCTTCTTCAGGGTTTCTTCTTGATGTTATTAATTTGTCTAATGCACTTTTCTTCACCAATTTGAAAGAGATGATTCACAGATGAGTAGGCTCAGAAATGTGTAATTATGCCATTCCAGATTTCATACACGGGATATCAAGTTTTGTCATAATTAGGGTTATTTAATGAAGAACATATGAAGTTGGTTAAAGAGTCTAATAACATTTGAAGACACCCCATTGACAGTCCAAACAAACCATATGAAAGTTTAAGCAAACTGATTGAGTGCATAATAAGGATCAACAGACCAAAAAACCAGTATTGAACTCTTATTGGATGAATTATGAATGTGACTGTAATCAACCTATAATTTTCCACTAGAGTTTCAACAATACAAGTGATGCAAATTATGGAATGAAAAGCAAGGAATATAACTGAACAAATGCATGAAGTTAGGACACATTCCCTTGTAGTTGATGAATTAGCTTGAGTTCATAAGTAGAGGATTATCGTTCTTACTCAGTTTGATATTACTTGCTATTACTGTTTAGTTATACCCATTTTGTTGGTTGAAAAGTCTGCATTATTTATTTAGAGTGATGGATATTTTCCATTCGAAAGATATATATAATTTTCAAGTTTAAATTATAATTAATAATTATATTAATATATTTATTATTAAGTTAATAAGTTTTCAACAAGTAACACACATATGGTATTTCTGCTTGCACATTAATTCAAATTACATATATGATATTGATATTGATATGAATCATTAGCATAATAGCATGATATATGTCCATGATATTGATATGAATCATTCAGGATGCAATCATAAACTACCAAAGAAGAATGCAATTATCATTTCATTGTTGCAGCTCATAATAACACATATAATGCAATTTTACACCACACAACAGGAAAGAAATTAAACTACCTACTTAACTCGGCGATCTTTGTGAGAAATTGAGCCCTGGCCTTCTAACAGAGATGTCCTATCCTAACACAAATTAAAACACCAAGATATAAGAAACTCTGCTCCTTGTGTTAGAAATAATGAATCACAATCACAACTCTTTGTTTCAGCTTATACAATTATAAATTCTCCAACCCCAAGATCAGAACACCTCTTTACATTTATACCCTGATGACATGAGATTGTTTCACAAAATATCGGGCAGCCATGAAGATCTATGATCTTCATGATGCCGATTTACAATGGAATTGTTACAACCATAAGTAGTCTTGAATGATTGATTATCTTCTCCTAATTCCAAATCAGGGAATAGTGAGGCAAAACAGGGAAAAATGTGTAGATAGGTGTAGGAAAAAAGGGGCTATTCTGGGGCCCAACATCTCCCCCCAGCTATCCAATTGCATGTCCTCATGCAAAAACCAACTAATCTAAGTCTGAATTTGGTCCCCGTTCATGTTGAAAGGAAAAGTTGAAGGAAATGTTACGTTCCTTGCCTGCTTCCAAAAACCCATTGCAAGCAGCCCAATATTCCCAGCACTACTTCTCTTCTGCCTTGGTCAGTGTATAATTGTCCCTATACTACCCTCCTGGCCACCATATCAGTGGAAATTTGAACTTGAGTCCCAGCCAGTGTAACCCACACATTCTCATGCAATTGACATACCCTGCTACCCTAGGATAAGCTTGTTTAAAATTCTTAAGGCAGTAAGGATCCCTTTTCTTCAAAGCTGGAGAAGAAGTCTGCCACCTGCGCTTGCTACCCTCTAAGGCAAGATGCTATTGTTTGGAAATCAGGTCAACACAGGTAGAGACAAATTTCTCTTGCATCTTCTTTAGATGCTGAGTTTTTGGAGGAGATAAAAAACATCTTCCATGGTTTATGATGAGAGCACGAGGAGATTGGGGTTCACTCCTAATCCATAAATTGGCATTGGCCTCATTCCTAGAGATTGTCTGAAAGGCATCTTCCCACTGCACATGATTATTAACAAAAGAGGAAAAGGCTCTCAACTGAACATACCCTGCATAGGGAATAGGATTAGAGCAAGAATCACCAAAACATGCCATATTGTGCAAATACAATTCACACAATAGGTGCTGCTCAAGAAAACTGATTGACAAAAAGGTCTCTAGAAACTAGGAAGGGATCAAAAATTGATAAGGTCTACCCTCTTGTAAAGATTTCAATTTGAACAGGGTCATTTGCTCATACAGGAATACCGGGTAGGAAGGAGATGGGGCTCTTGAACTCAGTAGCTCCAGAGAGAGGGCATACATTGGTCTTTTTCCTTTTGCATGGATTTGAAATCCTTCAACTCCTGCAATTCTTTTTGCACCTCTTCCAATTCAGATTTCTGAAGAGTTGATTCCTCTGCCCACTTCTCCCTTAATTCTTTGATAGTATTCCTATGTTCAGAGAGAGAGACCATCCCTACTCGACATTGATCAATGTACTTTTCCCATTTAGATAACTCCACCTATAACAAAGAAAGTTGTTTCTCCAATCGTTGAATCCTTCTATCGTCCACATCTTTCTCATCATCGGAGTCTAAAGCAACAAATTCTTGAGAAAATTGCATTCCTACCTCGCCACCAGATGTTCCAGCTTCCTCATTTTCGGGGTAGCAGTGTAGCAACTTCCTCTTCCATCGGTTTTGCAATGGCCTATGCTTGTGTTGTAATCTCAACAGTTAGTTTTGAGGATGCTGGTTCTTTTGTAACAACATCCTCTTCCTGTACCTCAATAGCCTCAGTTTCTGTTGCTGAATCAATCATTAATTTCTAGAACACTGGTCCTTGTGTGACAACACTCTCTTCCTGAATACCAAACTCAGCAGCTTCTACCTAAGTTGCAGTCTCAACAACTACTTTTAGGAATGCTGGTTCTTATGTGGCAACATCCTTTCTCTTCAATTCAATCTCAACAACCTCAGTCTGAGTTGCAATTTCAGCAAACATTTTTAAAGACATTGGTTCTTTTGTAATATTGTCTTCCTCTTGTAACTCAATATTAGCAATTGCTATCTGGGTTGCAACTTTACTAAATATTGTCAAGGATGCTGGTTCTTGTGTAATAGCATCCTGTTTTCCAATTTCTTCAGATTGTTGAGGTTGTTCTTGAATTACCTTGATATCTTTTGGATGATGAGACTGGTCCTGGAATAGTTCAGTATTTCCTGTTGACTGGGGTTGCATCTCCTCATATTCTCCTAATTCCAAATCAGGGATTATGTCTATCGCTGGCTCATTCCCCTCCATCAGCTCCACTGCCGGTGCTTTTTCTCCTTCTTGCTCTTCATGTGTAGGATTTTGTGCTACCAAACCCAGCACTATGACTCTGTGCCCTGCAGAATTAAATATGTCACCACATTATAGGCATACCATGTCTCCTTGTTCTTCATTTTCCAAAACAGGAGATGAATATTTTAATAGATCTGTAGCCTCCACTAATATATTCAAATTCTTCTCTGCCTGTTTTCTACTCACTTCTTCCATTTCTCCAATTCATTCGAAAGCATTTGCACCTCCTCCTTTAGAAACTCATTTTCAAAAAGGAGGTTTTCAATTTGGGGGTTTTCCACAACAGGTTCTTGTGTAACAGCTGGTGATTTGGGGTTTAAAATAGGAATTTCTATGCCTACCCCAGTTGCACATTATACTTCTGCTATGGGAATTTCACTATTTTCCGCAGTTGCACATGTTGTTTTGGATGCTACAACAAACCGAGTCCTTCTTTTATTCACAAGTCTCGATGGCTGGCCTTCATTGCATACTGCTGCTACTACTGTAACAGCTCTGGTTCTTCTCTTCTTTGCTGAGCTAGATGTCTGACCCTTACTCCCTGACCTTTTTCTTCTTTTCTGTGACACAGGGGTTTCTAAATTTTCAGAAAGAGGGGTCATTTCCTCTTCGATGATGGTTCTCCTTCTTTCAGGGGAGGATTCGACATCCAACACCTCCATAATTCCTTCTTATACCACCTCTGCATGTTGCTCTTCCTCTTTCATTGTAACTCCTGCAGCTACAGCTTCCACTATCATAGCTTTAACAGTTGCTCCAATTTCAGCTTCCTCTGTTGCACCTGCTAATGACGCCATCCCTACTACTTTAGCTTCCACCCTAACTGCAATTTCTATTGGGTATGCTTCTTCCTCTATAGGATTTGCTGTTGCTGTAGCTTCCAGTATCACTACCTCATTCTCCATTGGCTCCATCATATCTCCTTCTACCAATGCTCCATCCCTCCCCCCAACTAAATTGGAGGAATTCTGGTCCTCATTTACCATGTCAACACCTCCTATTGCCACGGCAAGTGCTCAGGGCACCCTTGGTTGAGCAACAAACTCTTCCCATGTCAAATTATGGTGCACAAGGGCCCTTAAGATTAAGAGTTTAATCAACCCGTGGATTGAGAGGGAATATAAGGGGTGTCAAGCACCCTTGACATACCGAGCCATAGTTTGCAGAGATCGTAAAAGATAAAATGACATATTTAACAATCTGTTGTGGCATAAATGTGAAATGAGGAAGAATTCATATATGTAAACCACTTTGTACCTACCTTCACAGGAAATGTATTTCTTTATGAAGGTGGCCACCTGGTTCCAAGGATTTGGAAAGGATTCCAATGCTATTCCTTGGCCATCTGGCCGAACAACTTTTTCGGCTACACAAAATTCTTCTGCTGTAGTTGGATTATGGCACTTCCAACCAAACCATTGCATCCCGGTTCTGGGAAATCCTGTTACCTCCACCATGATTGCTTCTGAAACATCTATTCAGATACCTCAGTCCTCTAAATAAGTGCTGGTTAGATTTTGAACAAACTCAAGTGTGGTTTCTACATGAAAATCATTCAAACGTTGGAAATAGTCAATCCAACCAGCTTCCTGGAAGATAGTAAAAACCTCTCTGTTTGCATGCAGAGGCTCTATGTTGACAGGCTCGTGTCGTGCCGGGATACCCATATTGCAAAGCTGTCTATAAATTCTGCTACCGGCGGGATGAGTTACAGTCTCAGACGTTGAGGTACTGCATGCAGAATGAGTGATGGATAGCTAAAGGTTGGTTTGGGTATTTTTGGTAAAAAGTGGTGACAGGTTGTCGAATGGCGGTAAAAAACCAAAAGCGAAGGACGAATCAGACGTAGTTGCCGTCTCAATGGATTGGCTAAGGATAACTGACATGGACCAACGAAAAAATATATTCATTATTGATTACTGCATTTAGTCATGATGTTTATGATTAAGATGTCGCACCTTTAAATGTAATGCCAAATTGTCGTGTTGAAAGGCGACACCTTTCCATGGTCACATCACTGATGGAGAGCACTGATATTGATGAGCATATAGATAATCCGTATTCAATGAGGAATTAGCGGAGTCGCAGTTGCCAAAAGTAGGGAAAAATGGACAAATTTAGGTGTTGCAGCTGCTCGAAATAGGAAAAATAGGCACTTTTGGAGGTGTCGCAGCTGCTCGAAATAGGAAGAACAGACAACTTTAAGTGTTGCAGCTGCTTGAAATAGGAAAAATAGGCACTTTTGGAGGTGTCGCAGCTGCTAAAAATAGGAAAAATAGGCAACTTGGCGGTGTTGCAGCTGCGGTAAAATAGGAAGGATAGGTAACTTTAGTGGAGTCACAGTTGCTAAAGATAGGAATAATGGGCAATTTTAACGGTGTTGCAGCGGCTTGAAATAGGAAAAATAGGCACTTTTGGAGGTGTGGCAGCTAGTCGAAATAGGAAAAATGAACAAATTTAGGTGTTGCAACTACTCGAAATAGGAAAAATATGCACTTTTGGAGGTGTCGCAGCTGCTCGAAATAGGAAAAATAAACAAATTTAGGTGTTGCAGCTGCTTGAAATAGGAAAAATAGGCACTTTTGGAGGTGTTGGAGATGCTCGAAATATGAAAAATAGGCAACTTGGCAGTGTTGTAGCTGCGGTAAAATAGGAAGGATAGGAAACTTTAGTGGAGGCGCAGTTGCTAAAGATAGGAATAATGGGAAATTTTAGCGGTGTTGCAGCTGCTCGAAAATGGAAAAATAGGCACTTTTAGAGGTGTCACAGCAACTGGAAATAGGAAGAATGGACAACTTTAGGTGTTGCAGCTGCTTGAAATAGGAAAAATAGGCACTTTTGGAGGTGTCACAAATGCTCGAAATAGGAAAAATAGGCAACTTGGTGGTGTTGCAGCTGCGGTACAATAGGAAGGATAGGAAACTTTAGCGGAGTCACAGCTACTAAAGATAGGAATAATGGGCAATTTTAGTGGTGTTACAGCTGCTCGAAATAGGAAAGATAGGCACTTTTGGAAGTGTCGCAGCTACTCGAAATAGGAAAAATGGACAAATTTAGGTGTTGCAACTACTTGAAATAGGAAAAATAGGCACTTTTGGAGGTGTCGCAGTTGCTCAAAATAGGAAATATGGGCAACTTGGCGATGTTGCAGCTGCGGTAAAATAGGAAGGATAGGGGTTCCCGGACTATGATATGAAGTCAATTGGATATGCCTATAGCTCTGTGTGTTGAGCTCATTAACTTAGAAACCGACTACCTTGTCTCCCGACCACTTGCTTTCCAGAGCCAGTTGTGTGTTGTATGACCCTGATTCACTGTGCCTAAGGCTATGAGTGGACTTGAGTAGTTCATCCTTAGTGGATACATAGCCCCATCTCGGGGGTAGTCTTTGAGTGACGTTGAAACAATACAGGTTGGGCAGAGACCTATGGTTGGGTTGGAACGTTGTATTCCATATAAGCTAGTTGCTTGGATATTTCAATAAAAGGGTAATTGTTCTCTACGGTTTATATCATGTGTTTTTATGAATTTGTTCATTTATGAATAGGGCCAAGTCTTGTTTAGGACCAGGAGGTTCAGAATGTTCGGTCATGACTTTGGGGGAGAAATAGAAACCCCTTATGTGTTCATGTTTCCTTTGTGGTTCAGATGAAGGGAGGAGACATGGCAGAGTGGATCGGACTTTTGACTTTTCGAACCCACAGTGCAGATTGCGGATTTCGGAAGTCGGAGGCATGATTTATCAGTGTGGTGCATTGAAGTTCCAACTTCCGACTCATGCATTGCAGATTGCGGATCGCGGAATTTGGAGGCCGCACGATTCTGTGAACCTGATACCTTTGGAGTTTCGACTTCCTTCCTTAACTATGTATAAAGCCTCAAAACCCCTAACTACTATTCAAAACCATCTAATGACATAGACATCCCTACTCAAACAGTAAAGATACTCTCAAGAATCCATGTGTGTTTGTTCAAGTACGTCGTTCTTCTTGGCCATGGATTCTCAAAAGGTTTTTCAGGGATTAAGGCCCAATTTTTCTCCCTCAAGCATGTCTAGGGAACCCAATATCTATACCAGGTTCTCAAAAATTTCTAATGGCACTAATATCCCCACTTATATGAATAATATGCTATTGGGAGGTCATGTTTGGTGATTGTAGGAATTGTTCTTAGCCAAAGATGCATGGAATTTCCTTAATAGGGACCTAAGTCCCCACTCTTTTCTCCCCAACCATATCCAAGGTGTTCGAACCTATAATTAGTCTTAAAATTCTCACTGTGACACAAAAAACCCACTCATAGGCCAAAGATACCGTGGAAAGGTCTATTGTGGTATTTCAACATATCATTCTTGGCTATAGATACCTAAAAGATTTCTTTAGGTCCTAATTAGGCCCAGTTTCCATTCCTTAACCATGTCTAGAACCCCAAGACCCATACCTAATGCTTAGAAACTTCTTAACAATTCCCATATTCTGACTATAAGGACAAATATCCCCTCAAGAGGTTAGCTTTGGTGGTTGAAGACATCATTGTTAGACCTTTAGGCCAAAAATTTGTATTCTTGTACGAGTGGAGCACCATATGAAGGAAAATGGTTGTGAAGCAAGTATTCATACTTACAATCCTTTGATGAATGGATTTCACAAGGAAAATGACTTGATACAAATAAGGAGGTTGAGAGGGTATACCATGGAATCGACCATGTATATTAGCCTATTGTGGTGGATGACATGAAGTTAAATAATGTAATAAGCATGGCTTCTAAGGCATTGATTGTGAGGTTTATTTGTACTAGAAGGATGGGGACAGTGAGTTTGTTAATATGAATGGATTCAAGTGCATGACTAGTAATCAATTTTAGCTTACCACATAGGGGATCATGTTATTTTCATCTGAGGTTAGATGTTGAGAATACATCCAAACATAGTATTATTTCTTGTTGGCATCTACTACATTTATACCTAGCTAGGTGGATTTACTGGTTACTTGATCAAATTACTTATATATCATTCAAGGTCCCATGCCAATAAGTAAGGATACCATAAGGATAAAATAATTGTACTAAATTAGTCTATTTCCATAGACTCTCTTATGATTCTACACAAGATATTTCCTCTTTATGCTATTAATTCTAACTACTGGCATGATATGACTCATTATTGTTTCTTGTAGCCTTACAAAGAGATCTATCATATGCATTAAAACAATTTTGACTCATTATGACCTCTCTTCTTATGGAAATAATATGAGCTAAAACTTCTACGGTGGTATGCCTTACAAATCTACTTTCTTAATTGACATATCAATTAGGTAACTAGGGATATTAGAATAATGAGAAGAGATGTACGGAGCTACATTTTCTCTATATGCTCTCCATAAGTTTGACAATTCAATACATTGGTTAAGTTCCTACTTGGAGAAAAACTACAAGAACCTATACAATCCTTTTAAATATTAAGAATTTTTATCATTACCTCTTCCAACCATAAGAAATTCTTATAAAGATAAAAGGAATTTGAACCATTAACCTAGATTTTTTAGACCAGTATTATACCATTGAAATTATTGATCTCCTAATGAAAATCTGATTACTTGCTAAGATATCCCTCGAGTTGATTTTCAATGATGCCTACCTTACATCTACCACATATCATGCGATGCCAATCTAAAGCCTCCACCTCATTTATGTATTTGCATTGTTCAATGAACCATTTTAGTGGTGGAAGTGTAGTAGTTTTTACAGATCCCTACATGGGAATTTCTATTTAGGTCATTGGAGAGTCAACGACAGGTGGCATATGAAATTATTGAACCAAGTGATATCTAATAATGTTATGGCCATTGCATTGCACCTTTGAGTAATTTACTCACTCCCAAGTGAGATTTCTTGAGCTCTAAAGAAATTAAGTTTCCCATACCTTGCAAGCCATTAAACAAGGTGATCGAAGCCAGTTCTAACTCCTCCTAAAAATACATTGAATGTTAAAATGGTGGTGACAACTTTAACATCTTGATCTCCTATCATACTAACAACATACAACATATATTAGTTAGTCTAAAGGTTGGGATATCTCCACACTAGAAACATATTTATATTTAACCCATAGAGTTGCCTCCCTACGATGTAAGTTATAAATATCCTTGACAAGCAATAGAATAAAATCTAGAAACGATTATGCAATAAGTAAAATAAGAATATTATAAGAAACTAGCACTCCCTAGCGCCATCCCCATAGCATATTCTATAATAAGGTTTAGCCCAAGGGGGTCTTCCTATGAGTCTAACAAGTAACAATATTATATTATACCTAGGATTATAGGCTCATGCCGTGGTTATACATACAACAAATTTTTAGGCTCATCTAGATATAAGATGTTATAGATTCATGCATATTTTTTTTTTTTGTCTTTTTTGGTTTTTATGTTTTTGAAAAAAAAGGAGTAACAAAGGGGCCGATTTCATCTTGTGGAGGCCGTATTCTTGATTTGTTGGCTAAGTTTGGGCTGCGTGGGCCGTGACATTGTCTGGAGAGGACACAGTCTAGTTTGTGAGGAGGATTTACTCTCTGTTGGGTGCATATCCACATCTACAATGATCCCCATGCTTCATCTGGGACAATATCAAGGGTTGTTACATCGAAAAAGGGAGCTACAATCCATATTGACACCTACAACGTTGTTGGGTAATCTCATTGTAGTCTTCCTTCTTGTTACGACTGTGCATAACATTTTTGGGTAGTGAAGGAGGGCGCTGAAGCATAATAAGGGAGTCTGAGAAGAAGATGCTTTGGGTTGTTTTGAGGAGCTGGCTGCAGACACCAAAGAAAAATCAAGACACCAAAGAAGGCTACAGGTTAGAGTTAAAGTAATTTCAGATTTGTATGTCCACCTTAGAACTACTGTTATAGTCATTGTAAACTCAAAGTTATATGAATATGATATTTAAGGTTTATTTTCCTTGTTATTTATGCAAAGCAGTCTCTATTTCATTTATTGTTCACTGTTAGGGCTACGAAAATCAAGATCTGAAACCCTTGATACCCGAAACAAACTCTTTCCGCACTTTCTTCCACAGCGGATTTCTTTCCGGAAGGTGGGAATAGAGTTTCCGCACAATGCTTCTTCCCCGTCGTCGATATTGATCTCGATCGTTGATCTATGAATTTCACGGCGAAATGGATTTCTGATTGTTCGATCAGTGTCCCGACCAAATCAACGGTGGATTCCAAAATTGATTAAGAGCATTCCATATAATATTGTGCACATGAATTTTTTTCAAAGCTTTCAACTTCTCTCGGCGATATCACTATAAACCGTCGATCTTTTCCCCATGATTGATCCCCACTCTACGATCTTGTTTTATTTGAGCGACTAGTTAAGGTTTAACCCTAGGGCTACAAAGATTCACTTAATTGATCGCTGATAGGATCAATTCTTCTATGCAATTCAGAAACTATGGCAATCCAAAGCCACAGAGTTTATACACAGGGTTATATGGAGTGAAAGCGGGATGAATTCATACTTCTAATCCATCAAAACCACACGCAAAGTTTAATCCTCTGTTCTTTATTCAATTCACCGAAAATTCAAATACACACACCTCTCATTCCTCCATTCACTTCTCGCTCACTCTTCTATGCACACACCTCTCATTCCTCCCTCTCAAGCTCTATGAGCTAATCCAAGCTCTATGAGATAATCCTCAAACCTCTATGAGCTAATCAAAGCTTCTTTGAGCTATCCTCAAACCTCTATGAGATATCCTAAGCTCTGTGAGCTAACCTAAGCTTCTGTGAGCCAACAAGCTCTGTAAGCTAAATAAGCTGCTAAGAAAATAACTCGAATTGATTTAAATACAAGAGGATTCTGTTTCCAGATCCTATAACAAAGGAGTATAGTCCTTATTGATCTCTTCTAACTGGATGACTCATAACTAACTCAATCCTGACTATTACATGTGGAAAAGGATCTAGATTCCTTATCCATTTTATTCAGCGTTTACAAAATAAATCAAATTACAAATGTACGAGACCCTAGGTCTCTTAAGAGTTCCCTTGACCTTGTGAAGTCATGAATGAATTCTCCCTCTTGAGCCTATGCTCCCGCATCAACATATCAGCAGTACATTGAATACAAAAACCAACTAATATTATTTGGCACAGCTCAGTGGTATTTTTGACAAGTGTTTTTACGAAATCCCTTAACCAAATTACATAAGCAAATAAGCCAAAAAAATCAGCAGGATCTGATGGGGGTCATTACATTTTACTATCCAAAGCATATCCCCCTTGTATAAAATCGAACCCTCTCACTTCCTTTAGATAAAGCTTGTTCATTGGTCACTATCTCATCATGTTGAGTGGAGATGAGAACTGTGTGAATGCATAGAGGAACCATGCACCACTGTCATTTTTGTATTCAATAGTTACTTTTGTTTTTCCATCAGGCCTCAACCAAGAGTAGGTTCCATTCTTTTTGACCTCTGTGAGCTTTGCTTCCAGCTTGGTAGGAAGCACATGGGTGAGAGGCATAACTCAGGGGTTTCATTAGTTGCACAACTAGTCCAATAAAGGGTAGCGACCCATGTACTAGACCTCACACAGACTTCCATCCACACTAACAGATCACGACCTAGTCAAGCAGTACACAATTAGGCTGCCAACACATTTACACAACCTCACAACACCCTTAGTAACCCACAGTAGGTCATGGTACCTTCATACACATGATTGGGACCCTTAACAATCCTCAAGGCACTTTCAGCCAGTCACGATAGTCCTAGCAAGCTTAAGACACGTCACAACAGCCCTTAGCAAGCTCAAGACAGGTCATGGTTTTCTCTAGAAAGCATTAGCAGAATTTACACATATGAAAATGACGCAAAGAGGAAACACAAACTAAATATGAACACTGTGATGAATCTCAGAAACTCAAAAAAACACCTTTCATTAACACTTCCAAGAAAATATACAAAGCTACAATCCAAACACAAAGGCTTCAAAAATGAAAGTCAAACCCTTCCTCCTCCATTGAGGTTACATTTATAGTGCAATTTACCCCCAAGACGTTGAAACAGGGCTTCAAAATTAGTTACATTGACAAAATTAGTTACCACAGGACAAGAGACTCTAGCAAAAAGAAAAAATGTTCTGGTAACTGCTCCTCCATTCAGACTCTTCCACTATCTTTGATGATTCATGCACTCAGCCTCGGTTTTTCCTTCCCATACTTTAAGATGAGTTTCCATTGCTCGGTTGCTAGTAAATCCAAGGCGGCAAGCTATTTAAGCCACACCCTCATTTGAGTATGTTCTTTGTATGAATAGCCTACGAGGAGTGTAAGAGCTTCTTTAAATGTAGAGACCAACTCAAAATCCTTCGTTAGTTTTTCCACCACCGTCTTGCCTGCCAGAGGCTACTCCATATTTGCAAAGCACTCCTAGTCTAACCTGCACTCCCTTAGCTTTCCATGATATCCTTCCTTTGTCCTCATGGATCCATATTCTTCCCAAAACATAGGAATACCTTTCTTAAATAATGGATCAAATGCCTCCCTGAACAGCTTCACCTGGTCAGCTAGGACATCTATCCCTGCTTGGACAGTGCTCACTTGTTGGTGCTTGAGTATTGCCTTCTTATCGCTGATGATTGTGGCCACTCCATCCTTTATATTGGTTGCTTCATCCTACTCTTCAGACAAACCATTTAAGAACTCTATTGCATTTTGTGCATAATCCTTAGGCTTCTTGTTTAACTTCTCATTTTCCACTGTGACAGCTGACCTTTCCAATTTGATTACAACTTCCTTATCTACCATGAAGTCCAAATATGGCCTCAGCTCGTCTGTCTGTACAATAAAATCATCCCAGATGATCTTCTTTGCCTCCCGCAATGCACTTTTCCCTATAACTTGCTACTTCAGCTTGTCATAATCACCCTACATCGCTTGGTACTTGGTTTCCCAAGCTTTCTTGTCTTTCTCTGCAGCCTCTTTGTCCTTTTTAACATTATCCTGCATGGTCTTGAGGTTGGCATTCTGCTTTTTCAATCTTGCCACTTCTACATCATCCACACTTGCCTTGGCTATTTTCTCTACAATAGAAAAATCTCCAGCCTCCATCGAGGGTGTTATCATGGCTTCTATCTCTTGTTCTTTGTCTTTCAAATTTTTCTCAAGCCCTTCAACTTTAGCCTTCAAATCTTCCTCACTGTCCATTATCAATTTCATATCTATTTGCCACTTTTTCTCTCTTTCTTCAAACTCTACTATCCTGGCTTTACAATCAGTCAACTTACTCTGCAGTTCTTCTTTTTCCTCTTCTAGTTCTGCAATTTTTGGTGCATTCACCAGTTGGGCAGCTGGAATCTTCAATTTCTTCTTTAGTGACATAATTTCTTGATCTTTTTCATCTAATAGCTTATGAATGCTAGCCCTTTTATCTTCTTGAGTTTCAGTGGCCAATAGTGAAGCTTGGAACTTTTTCACTTGTGCCTTCAGGCTCTTGTTCTCCACTTTTTCTAATCCCAACTACTTTTGCACTTTGGTTTTGCTGGCTTGCACTTTTGATATATCTATGGAAGCCCTCAACAACTTGTTATAGATGAATTTACCTGTCTCCTTGTGCAGATTGATCACATCAGGTACTGGGATGTCTTCCAGATTTACTTGTAGTTCTGTGGCCTTACTCTTAGTGTCTAAGGAAAGACTCAAGGTATTCTGGGCAAGGTTCCTGCTTGCCACCAAGGCTACATCCTTCTTGGACATTTTTCTTGCATTAGCATACAGTTTAGCTTCTTCTGAGATTGTATCTGAGATATCCTCATATCCCTCCAGTAACTTAGCCCTGCTTAGGCTTGATGCTGCAACTCCAATAAGTGTTATGTTGAACACATGTTGCTTAACCTCGAAGGATGGCACCGAGGATCTGACTTGATTTTTCTTAGGTTTCTTTTCTTGTACCTATACTAATTGCTGCTCAGGATCCTCTACATTTTGCCTCTTCGAGGCTCTCTCAGCATCACTGTCTACATCCATGGGCTCACTACCCCCTTCCTTTATAGATTTTTCTAGGGGAATTGTAAGGGACATGGCTGCTGATATTGCTGGGGTTTTACCAGGTGAACCAAGCACTATTGATGTGCTACTTTGAAAAATGAATGCTAAAGATGAAGAATCTTCTGGTGGGTCTACTTCGAACTGGCCTTTGTCAATGTATTCTAACCAGTTTTCCATCTCAGCTAGACCTGTCAGTTCGAAGTGCTCATATCCTTTCCTGTTACTTTCCTTCCTTATTTTTGAGATAATCTGGTGAGGATCATAGTTTATGGCCGCTTTGGATGGGAATCCTAGATCACCCATCATTCGCTCAATAACTAGGAGAGCTGTTTTGTTTTTGACAATGAAGGAGCCCAATGTCCATGGAAATATGATGTCCGAAGACTTCCTGTCATCCAAGAAATGTTCACACTCCACCTTCAATTTTTGTCTTATAAATTCCAAGGTGAGTACTCTGGGGGTTAGGAAGGTAGGTAGCACATAGGGGGCATGGGAGTAGCCATAAACTCTAATCATATTCCCATGCTCCAGCAGGAACCAATCCCCAACCCTCTTCTCCATGGATGGCTGCAGTAGGTCTTTCATCTTAGGCAGTACCCTAGGCAGTCTCTTCTGCAAAAAGATGAAATATATCTCTGCCATAAGATCATTCATGAAGGTTTTGTAGTATGAATACATCTCCTTAGTCAACTGCAGCTTTGGAGGTTGCAGGTTTTCTTCATTAGTTGCCAGGAACATTTTTAACAAGTAAGACTAGAACCCAAAAGTTCTTGACTTAGGGAATTCTATGAGCCAGGAGTGGATGTTTTCTGCCAAGGCTTCATCAAAATTTAGGCATGCACATTGGGTAAGCGAATTTGGGCCTGCTTGCTTGATAGGACAAGTGATTAGAACAAACATCAAAATTATCAGTGGCTTGGTTATGTATAGGTCATTGTCTAAGCCTAGTAACTAGGCCAACATGGAGATAACACACTTCGACTCTTCCCTAAAAAGGTTGGCCTCACCAGGAAAAGTTGCACCCTGAGAGGAGGTATTTGGTAGCAGGGAAGCATGATAAAAGCTATGTTTGAAGTCATCTGGGGCTTGATGAAAATGTTGGATGAGGGATTCCATTCTGTAACTTTGGGATTTTTGGCAGAATTCTTCTGGAATGGCCAAAGCTTTCCTAATAGTAGGGGCATCTACATAGCACAGGATTTTAGAGTTTGAGGCATCCATGATTGCTCTTCGGTTTGAGGAGTAATGGCCGGCACACCAGTCTACAAACTCAGGGCAACTAGGAGTTTCACTGGTTGTAAACAAATGGAAAAAGGATTGATAAATCTTATGGACATCCACTTGTCTGGCCCTTATGACCTCCAATTTTTCTTTGGTAGTTTCTATGGTGTTATTTATCAGCATGGGATCATAAACCTCACAGTCTTTATCCTCTAATAGGTCAATTATCTTTGGAGGCTCAAAACCTGGGGGTACCATGGGTCCGACCATTTAAATAGTTTAGGGTGGAGGTGGATGGACTACTCGGTCAGTTGACAATTGGGTGGAGCTTCTCGGTCTCTGATTGGCTGGTCGGTTCTGAACAATCCGCTCCTTTCGCTTTATAATGCACACAAGTCAACTGGGATGCGAATCTTATGACAACGATGGAGTCATGTCAGCTGTCTATCCATACGATCAACTCTCATTCGTAGATATCCTTGACCTTTACCTACCACATATCAACTCGACAACACCTTTAATCTGCAAAAACATTTTCAACTGTCGATCTGATCTCCTCTTGGATCTTTACCGTCCCTGGATGCGCCCTTTACCGAGTTCATGAATTTTGGGTCTATTGATTTCACATGCAAGTCATATCCGCAAACAAATCCCGAGCCTTCGATCTTCATCTCACTAGATCTGCACCGTTGGGAGATGTCGAACTTTATCAAAAGTTCACGGATTTGAATCATAACCCTTTTCAAACATGTTTAAATCGCAAACAATTTTCTAACCGTTGATCTAAGCCTTCCGCCGTCGATCTTCCTTGACCTGCCTGCAGGCTAGCACCCCGCTAGCATTTAAAAGACCTTCAACTTTTTCTGCGAAGGAGGCTCATGACCATTGACTCCCCTACTTTTGATCTAAACCATCTATAGGCATTAATCAGCACTGCAGGCACATTCGTTTATACTTAATCCTCTGATCAACATCAAGATTGTAGCTTCCCCAAAATTCTTATCTTGTCTCCAAGTTAAAACCAAAATATTATGTAATTGATATTTGGATTTGGTTATTATAAGGTGGAAGCTTGTATGGTGTAATGTATGGTTGCTATGTGCTGGTAAAGGCTATTTTGGAAAGCATATGGGTGTACTATAGGAATATTCATAACCGTATATTGGAAGGAAGTTGAGAGGCCAACTCTCGAGGAGCCAATTCGAGAAATTGGGTTGTTTTATTTTCAAATGGCCAAAAAAAGGGATTGGACATATTTGAAAATGAGGTATACATCTTAGATTATTACTTGGATTTACCTTTCATGCATATGTTTTTTGTTTTGCTACTGTTTATGCATATGGATCTTATCTTTTTTACTGTGTTATGTAACTTTCATTTATTTTTATAGTAGATAGATTGGGTGTGGGGAATTGAGAGTGATGTGAGGGGGGGCAGGGGCCACATGAGCTTCAAACTTCACGCGGTTGGCCCTGTTTAGTAGAGAATAAGATATTCTTGAAACCAAGAGAAGCTCATTCAGGTATTTTCATTTCATTTTTTTAGAATTTCATATATGTTATGCATTTTTTTACATATCTATCAATCGCTTATATGAAAATACCATTTTGTCATGATATATGTAGGGCTTCACAATGAAAAGCAATATAATGACAATTTGTATCATTCTCTAATGCATATTTGTAAGTTATCACCATAACAAATTTGTCAATTAGATATCTTATTGTCATTTCATTGATTATAATGTGTTGATTTCTTCATTTTAAGTATAGTTGTACTTGTATTTTTTATGAATTGATTTTGTTGCACATTTGTTGAAGGAAAAAAGTTGATTGTGGGATAGCTATTGAGAATGGGTAGGTAATGTAATGAACAATATTGAAAGTAGTTGATTACAACAAATTTAATTACAGCACATTTATTACAACCATAAGTATACCAGATTGATGGTGTAACAACTAATTTGTGTGAAATATTTGTGTAAAGCACAGAGGATGCCAAGATCATATGACAATAAGATCCTTATTTCTTTTTTAGAAATAAGAAGAGAGAACTTTATATTAAAAGAGAAAGATTTACAACTAAACCCAAAAAGCTCATAACCCATCTATCACACTGAGTCACCTGACTAAACAAAATCACCTCTGAAGAGGACTTCGCCTGACCATACATACTACAGAGACGAATACTACAGATACTGCAAAATTAAAACAAAACACATGCATGTAGGCCTTTTGACTCCCATTATCACTCCTTTATACAACAAAACCTCATGAAATAGAAATGAAAACCATAAGCAGTCGATAACTTAGAAAATAGGCGATAAACAAACACCCAACAAACCAGACACTAAACATCCCCCACGCCAGCCTAGAACATAATGTAGGGGAAATCAGGACAGTTCCCAAGAGTAGGAACCGTAGAAGCCACCGGCTGCGCAGGAGTAGGTTGAAGATGCATAGCCTAAAGGAGAAAATATAGCTTATGGTGGACGGCCCTGGTTTCCTCCAAAATGCTTCTTTCATAGCTGAGCATCTCATTTACAAACGGATGCTCCATCCTATCTTGGAAAGCATAACCCATAATATTTTTGATTACCCAATAGAGCGCAATGGTGCTCTCATATAGGCTGAAACGAACCGTGGTGTTTCCTGGGTCCATAACCCAATTTGCAGTCTGACGACGTTCGGCATCCAAAGCCGCCTTATCAAGCTAGTTCCAAAGTTGCCATTCTATAATGCAAATCTCTTTCTGGAGATCCAGGGGAACATCCCAAACAAAGGCACTGGATTCCCAATGTGCCTTTTGATGGGCATGAGATAAATTCCCACTGGATTCACCCTGAGAAGTCTCGCCCACCTGATAATGATGACGACCTGCAGTGGCACTGCGTCTATCGTAATTACCATGATTGCCTATACTATCTAACAAGAAAACAATGGCGGTGCATGCAACTAAATATCTGAACTCTACGTTCATGTCTACCACCTTCCCTGGGTTTAAAAAGAGTTCTGCCACCCACTGTCCATTAATGGAAAATCGTATTGCAATTGAAGGCTGTGATCTTTCTCACAGTCCATTAATGGAAAATCATACTGCAATTGAAGGTGGTGACCTTTTGCACTATCAATTAATGGCAAATCATGCTTCACTCAAATCCTTCCCTCCTGTAATCATGGTAGAAGTACCTTTCCGAGTTAGTGAGAAGACAACAAACTCCACGGGAAAGGGATGAAAAGACTGCTCATCAATCACGTGGCAGCACGATCCTCCACCTGACGTCGCCCTCCGTCATCAGCATGGTAACTCATCATATCGCGGGAAAGAATATCTGATTTTGATAGGTTTTCCCATGTTTGGGCGCTTAGGTCCAAGTGATTCACTGCCCCAAGGTTAGCGAGCAGGTCCGCTAGCTTGTTCCCATTGTGCTTAACATGGGAGAAAGAAATAGCCAGTACCAGAGATATCAGAGACGCCAAATTATCTAGCTTTCCCTCCAACCACCATGACGTCGCCACTTTTGAGCTGCGTTTGTCCATGTGGAGAATAATTCAGGCACCACCCTCCACAAAAAGGGGAGTACAATTATGGGTGCAAGCCAACTAGATTCCCCGAAGATGACCTTCCAGCTCAACTGCATTATTAGTCTCATGCCCTAGATGGCCAATTTTGAAGCTGACCATTACCCTTCTATATCCCTAAGAACACACCCGTAGTTGGCCGGGCCGGGATTAAGAGGTATAGATCCTTATTATCAATACAATTTCAACATTATTTGGGAGTATCACCTATAGGTTTCCTTTTAGGCATTGGGAGTATCACCTATAGGTCTCTTGAAGTTTCCCTGACCACTATTAAAGAATTTTACGTAATGTAGTTAGCAATCCCATTGACTACTTTGTGTAAATGTCAATACTCAAGACATTTCTTCAGTCAACGTGGTCACAAGATATGATTCAAATGGGAAATTGCTTCCAAACTCAATCAATAAACTCAATTAAGCCAAAAATACAGGGATACGATCTTATTTCACAATGGTCCTTTATCTAAACCTAAATACAATGGATCGATCATTACAAACAAATACCTCTCTCTCTCTGTGTAAGCTCCAAGAGTAAGAAATCTGAGCTTGTTCCTCTTGATCGAACCTTCGTCAAGCTAACTAAGCTCCATTAAGCTACCTAAAAGCTTCTGCGAGCTAACAATCTCTTTAAGCTAAAGCTAAGCTATCCATCTAAATGACTCAATTGGATTAAATATAACTCTTACTCTGTTTTCTAGATCCTTCAAAGAAGGAACAAAGTCCTTATTCGACTCTACTATCCTCTATGACTTACTATGCTTGATATCTATTATTTTCCATTATGGTAAAAAAGCAGCTCATTTTATTATTGCTTACTGTGGTTTTTTTACTTTTGGAAAATTATTGATAAAAACTGTCAAGGATTAGAGTGAAGGAGGAATATCTTGCGTGTGGATCATTTCTGCATTCAGAGTGACTTATGAGAATCCTATACATTGGGTATTTTTCCCTGCATTTTTAATATTTGGTAAGCATTAACATTTTGTTGAAATCATGGTTGTGTAATAGTTAATTTATTGACCACCTTACAAATTGGGGTGATATATATGATATTTGTATAAGATGTACTTTATAATTGTATAAATGGTAACTGAAAGGATATTTCTAGTATTTATTTGTGCTACAACTTTTAGAATGGGAAACATATTAACTTTGATTTTGACTTTGGGTGCAGAGCAAAATTAGTGGATTATGCTCTTGCCTCTAGCAAAATATATGAGGGAGTAGGGTTTAAATACATTAAGGAGTCCTTTGAAAATGGCACACTTCATCTCATTGGCCTTTTGAGTGATGGTGGTGTTCATTCGCGATTAGATCAGTTGCAGGTATTCTATATCTATAAATGCATTATTATGAGTTATTTATCTTAGAAAATCTTATAGATTTATCCGTGCTATGCAATTTTTAATCTTTGTATTTCTCCATCCTATAGTTGAATGCTATTTATATCACCAGACTCGATTGAGTTGGGTCTAAATATGTTATAATTGTAGAACCCATTGATCTACTAACATAAATTTTAAGAGAAGGCTACTCTTACATGGATCCATCAAGCAACCATTAGAAAAGATGCTCCTTTTTATCCATGAATACTTGAAATTCTAGTTAGATGTTCACTTTATGAATATGTGCATGAACTTGAATGCCAACTTTGTCCTGCAAAACGTTTATGTATTACTGTTTTCTTTATTGAATCAATGCTGCATATGAAACGTTTCAAGTTCAGCCAACTTATAAGGTCAGAGCCATTCAGACTACTTTCTTAGGTATCTCGAGTCAGAAACAATGTTGGGATTATTAGTCTTTTCTTAGAATTACAAATGATGCAATCTTGGTGTTAATATTGCCCCTTTCCCCAATTCTTAAAGGGTTCTAGCTCAATGGTAGAGCACCTGCTTTACAAGCAGGACGTTGAAGGTTCGATTCCTTAGTGCCCTAATAATATTGCAATATTGATGTTTTAAATAAAATATATTTTATTATGATTTATTATGGCTACGAGGGGGGTTCTAAACTGACTTCATATGTCACTACAAGGGGGGTTCTAAATTGACTTCATATGTCACTATGAGGGGGGTTCATAACCGCCCCTAAAGGTTTGTAAAGAGTTTTAGGGGGGGTTCTGAACCGCCTCCGTAGGTACCTATGAGGGGGGTTCATAACTGCCCAAAAGGTTTGTAAAGCATTTTAGGGGGGGTTCTAAACCACCTCTGTAGGTACCTACGAGGGAGGTTCATAACTGCCCCCAAATATTTGTAAAGAGTTTTAGCGGGGGTTCTAAACCGGCTCCATAGGTACCTACTAGGGGGGTTTATAACTGCCCCCAAATGTTTGTAAATAGTTTTAGGGGGGGTTTTTAACAACCTCCGTAGGCACCTACGAAGGGAGTTTATAACCGCACCAAATGTTTGTAATGTGGTTTAGGGGGGGTTGTGAACCACCTCCAAAGGTACCTACAAGGGGGGTTTAAAACTTCCCCCAAAGGTTTTTCATAAAGACTTTTAGCGTTGGTGTTATTAGGGGCGGTGTTCTAAAGAACGCCTCCAAACCGACCCCAAAAGTAACCTTTGGAGGCGGAAGGCAATCGCCGCCAACATTCCAAAAGTAACTTTTTTTGGAGGGGAGGGGGGTAGAACCGCCCCCAAAATCCATGTTTGGGGACGGTTCTAAACCCCCCCTAAAGTGACTTTTGGTGGCGGTTATGAACTGCCCCCAATAGTGACTTTAGGGGGGGTTTAGAGCCACCCCTAAAAGTGGCTTTTGGGGGTGGGTATCAACCACCGCCAAAACTCACTTTTAGGGGCGGTTTTGATCTAATCCCGAATCGCCCCTAAAAGTGAAAAATTTTAGCGTCGGTGCTATTAGGGGCATTTTTGGAAAGACCACCTCCAAATCCAAAACAACCCCCAAAAGTTACTTTTGGAAGCGGAAAGGAACCACCCCTAAATGTCAAATTTGTTGTAGTGATGGTGACTGGTTTCACAACTTTTTGTTTTTTGAAAGTTTCAATCACTTTAGGACATACATGCACCTTTTATTTTAAGTAAGAGTGTACCCACATGCTTTTCCTTCATCAAAAGTGTGTGCACACACGACTGTTTTGTAGAGAAAGAGCGTGGGCCTTATTTTTCAGCAAAACTTTCACCGAAATCGAATTTTTGTTCACTTTTTCTTTTGAAGGTCTATAGATCCGTTAATTAGCTATTGTTAAGCTTTAGATTTGGTGAGAAACTTCTGGTTTTTCGTAACTTTTTCTTCTCTAGTTTAGATTTTTGCAATAATTCATTAAGTTTCATTCTTTTGTCACACTATGACTTCAGAAGTAGTTTCTATTCCTAAATTAATTGGATCTAACTATATCACTTGGAAGAGAAAGATGATTGATGTTATTAGGAGTGAGAATATGTGGATATTAGTTAAAGGTGACCAAAAAAATCCAACATATGCAAAATACTTAGCTCTATGGGAATATTGATGTGATCAAGCAAGAGGACTCATTGGATAAATAGTTTCAGATAGTTTACAGGTACATATTGAGGCTAAGGATAACCAATTGAGGCATCAAAGACCCTAAACTTATTTGATAAAAGTGATGATGCAGTTTTTTATTACTATCTTGAAAATAAAATCCATGCGTTAGACCCTAAATATTTTGATAGAATAGAGTCTTTTCTTGTTGAAATTAAAACCTACAATGAAAAGTTAAATAATTGTGGCAAATATTACAAGAAACATGATAATTCTCTTATCGTTCTTGTAGAACAAAATTTATCTTCATGTTTTGATATTTTCATCAAAACTAGGAATAGATCCATTGAATTGTCTAAAGGAACTACAAAACCAAATTTTGAAGAATTTTGTAAAGGTTTGATATGTGGTCAAGATAGATTAATTGCTTCTGGTCAATTGTCTAATGATAAATCTCTAATGGAACATAGTAAAAGGAATCCTAATAGAAGCTTTGACAAAACCCTCTAAACCACATCATCAAGTACCAACCCCTCACTCTTGTAATGATGATGCTTCTAACATGGCATATAATACAAATAAAGTGTATAATCCTTGTAAGTATTGTGGAAAAACCAAGTTCCCTTAAAATATTTGCTTTAAATGGAGACATGAACCTGCTATATCAAAGAATAAGTCTTCCAAAGAACAAGTAGCTCCGCTTGCTTATTTTGTTCAACCTAGTAAATATTCTTGTAATGTGGAATCGATAACAGATTATCGTGCATGTAACCATATGTCTGGTACAACTTCTTTGCTTACATCTTATGACACTAAAAACACACATCACACAAAGAATCTATTAGTGATGGTAAATATATTTTGGAAGTACTATATGGTAATGTTAATGTTCCTAACGGTACTTTGGAAGATGTGTTTCATGTTCAAGGAATTCCCATCAACTTACTTTCTATTTATCATGCATGTCAAAAACGTTATAAATTTGAAGCTTGGCCTGATAAATATGTGTTAAAAGATATCAAACATAACTTCAAAATTGTTTCTTCTGGTCTTGTTAATCATAATGCTAGATTATATAATTTTACTGGTTTTAATTCAAGAAAAAATCAACCTTTTTATTCCTTTGTTGCTCATGCTAATGAACAAAGTAAATTATGGCATGAAGGATTAGGTCACTTGAATTATGGTAAATTGCAAATGATCTATAACATGGTACTTGGATTACCTTCGATTTCTTCCACTAAAGGTGTTTGCGAAGGTATACATCATAATTAAATGTTTGATAAAAACAAATATTGGCGTGCTAAAGAACCATTGCAATTGGTGATGTATATGTAACTTCGGAATGTATTTCATATATATTTATTGTACCCTTATAAGAGATGTGTTATTCCTCTATAAGGAAGTGTCGTCATGTGTATTGACAAGTGTCACAAGTGTGTGTACTTGGCGACGGGTTATTAGACCACCATGTGTGGGGTCGGCCCTGAAATATATATTATATTGTGGATGTACATAGCTAGACAAGTCGGCCCCATAGTGTAACTGGGCAAACAGGTTAGTATAAATAGAGATCGGGAGATCTCTATTTTCATCATTCAGAAAGTCACACTTCTCTCACTCAGAAAGTGGCACACTAGTGAGGAGGAGGATCATATGCTCTAGGAGACTATCTCAAGTGTATTTTGGTTGTACTTTGGTTTAGCCATTGCTCTCTCTATCTCTGAGGAAGTTGTGGGGTTTTTCACCTTAGGGTTTTCCCCACAGAAACTCTGTGTCTCTTGTCTCTCATGCTTTTGATTCTTGTAATGCTTGTCATGCTTATTGTGATTGTTATGCATTGATATACTGTATATGTTATTCTCTCAGTAAAGATCCAAGATTATTGTGAATTAATGCTCAAAATTTAACATGGTATTAGAGCTAACCTGAGAAGAAGACATTTTGCAGTGACAGAAACTTGAGTTTCTTGTTTATTGGGTTTCTCTCCACAGTTTTTGGAAAAACGGTATAGTAGATTGACTCTACTCATCAAGGAGAATCTATTTGTCCAATCAGAATTCAATTCTGAGCATTTTCAAATTTGGCCCTAAAAGTTAGGGTTTCCAAAAAAATAGGAATTTCTAAAATCTGAAGACATAGCTGGAAGCTCCTTGCAAAACTCGAAGTTTAGAGCTTTGGATTGAGATTTTTGGCTGGGTAGATCTCTGGGAAACTCACACCCTAATTCAGGGCTCTCCCAAGTGAACCCGGGAGGACAAAAAGGAAAATTTGAAGGGTAAAGCTTTGCTGATCTCAAATTCTGAATACACCAGGCTAATCATCTCATCAAGGCGCATCTTTCTATCCTTTCAGAAAGTTGAAATTCACATTTTGAATTTTTAGGGTTTTTCTGACAAACCCTAATCCGAGACCAGATCCAGTTTTCAGCATTTCAAGTGGTAAGACCTAAATCTTTTCTATTTCTATTTGAAGTACTCTTTAAGATGTCTCACCACACCAAACTTGAGGATAAGCTTGAAGGGACGGATAACTTCCGAGCTTGGAAGTATAGGATTGGGTTAATCCTTAAACAGAATGAGTTGGACTCATATATAAAAGAAGACATCCCTATCCCAGAGGATTAAGAGGCTGAAGTATTGCATAAGAACTTGGTCAAGGCAAAGAGAATCATTGTTGATTCTATCAAAGACCATCTCATACCCCATGTGTCTTCTCTAAAGACACCCAAAGAGATGTTTGACTCTTTGACCAAGCTATTTGAAGGGAAGAACATAAATCGGAAGAGGACCCTGCGGAACCAATTGAAAGGAGTAAAGTTTTAGAATGGAGAAACCATTCAATCTTATTTTTCAAGGGTCTCCTAGATCAAGGAACAACTAGAAGCAATGGATGAAATGGTGGAGAATGGTGAAGTTGTCATGACCACTTTGAATGGCCTACCTAGGTCATGGGACTCCTTCATTCAAGGGATCTGTGCAAGAAAGAAGTTGATTTCCTTCAGCAGACTACGGGAAGAATGCTCACAAGAAGAAGAAAGGCTTGTGGCACAAGAAGAAAAGATGGGGAATGAATATCAAGCTCTCACAGCTCACACCAAGAAAGGGAAGTCCAAGAGAGAGCCATCTCACTCCAAGAAATATTCACATCACTTCAAAGAAAGAAGAATATGCTTCACCTGTAATGAAAAAGGACATATTGCCATAAATTGTCCCAAGAACAAGAAGGACAACAACAACTTCAACAAGAAGAAGAAGGGCAGCAAAAGAAGGTTTCATGCTCATGCTGTCGGGGATGATGAACCACCCAAGAAGAAGGCTAGGGCAGAAAGTGATGATAGTAATGATGACTCATCAAGGGAAGAAGAGTATGTTCTAATATCTACTCTCTCAGGTACTATCTCCCATGGTTGTAATGATTGGTTAATTGATAGTGGGGCTTCCAAACACATGACTGGGTTTAAGGAATCTTTTTTGAACCTATCTGAACATGAATCACCCCATCAGGTGAAACTTGGGGAAGATTATCAATACCCAATCAAAGGAAGTGGTGAAGCCTCCTACAACCTAGATTCTGGAAAATCTTTGAAGATGAAGAAGTCCTTTATGTACCTGGGCTCAAGAAGAACTTACTCTCCATCTCTGCATTGAATGCAAAAGGTGTGAGGGTTGCATTTGTGGATGGACAAGTCCTAATGTGGCCAAAGGGAAAGACCATAGATGATGCAGTAGTGATTGGAGAGCAAGAGGGTGGTTTGTATAAATTGAAGGGACAACCTGAACATGCCATGGTGCATGAATCCATGGAGCCAAGTGAACTTTGGCATAGAAGAATTTCTCATATGCACTATAGGGCACTTCCGATTGCAAGCAAGGCTGCAGAGGGTCTTCTCTAAATCAAGACCAAACATGAAGGTGTTTGCAAAGGATGTGCAAAAGGTAAAAACATTAAGAAGGCTTTCCCAAGCAGTGAAAGCAAGGAAAAGGATATCCAGGAAATCATCCACTCAGATGTATGTGGTCCTATGTCATCCAGTTTTCTAAGTGGGTATGTTTAATATGTCTCATTTATTGATGACTTCTACAGGAAGAATTGGGTCTACTTCTTGAAGAACAAAGATGAGGTGTTTGATAAGTTCAAGGAATTCAAAACCTTGATGGAGAATCAAACTGACAAGAATATCAAAACATTCAGATCCGACAATGGTAGAGAATTCACCTCAGGTGACTTCAAGAAGCTTTGTAGTGATTCAGGGATTAAGAGGGAGTTGACTGCTCCTTACAATCCACAACAGAATGGAGTTGCAGAAAGGAAGAACAAAACAATCATGGAAGCAGCAAGAGCAATGCTACATGACCAGGATCTACCTATGCATCTATGGGCAGAAGCAGGTAGAACAGCTGTATATGTGTAGAACAGAACACCCCACAAGATATTGGACAACAAGAGACCAAAAGAAGTCTTTTCTGGTAAGAAACCTAAAGTCATCCATCTCAGAATATTTGGTTGTCCGGTATTCACTCATCTCCCAAAGGAAAAGAGGACCAAACTAGATCCTTCAGGAAAGAAGGGTATCTTTGTGGGTTACAGTGAAAGTTCGAAGGCTTACAAAACATACTTTCCAAGGTTCAAGAAAATTGATGTTAGCAGGGATGTGACATTTGATGAAAACTCAGCATTCATCAAATCAAGGAAGGCACCTATCAAAGTTTATGAAGAACCTAAGGAAACTAGATTTCAAGACACTACCATGACTGAAGCAATTACAGAAGTTGTTCGTGAGTTTGAAGATCCGCAAGAACCTGTAGATCCACCCCGTGAGGATAACTCTCACAAGAGGAAACCTGCGTTGGATAGAGAGCTCATTCAAGATGCAGAAAGATTTGGAATTCCAGAAGAAGAACACAGAGAAAAGTAGAGAACCATATCACATACCAACTATGTTTCTTTACTCTGTGACATTATGAACAAAGAACCTTCCAGTTATGAAGAAGCAGCGAAAAAGAAAGAATGGAAAGATACCATGGTTGAGGAATACCAATCAATAATGAAAAATGATGTTTGGGATGTTGTCCCAAGTTCTAAGGAGAAGTCTGTTGTGACTTCCAAATGGATCTTCAAAATCAAGCATGTTGCAGATGGCAGTGTAGAGAAATATAAGGCAAGATTCGTAGCTCGTGGCTTCTCTCAGAAAGAGGGAATAGATTATGAAGAAACTTTTGCACCTGTAGCCAGGTATACTTCCATCAGAACAGTACTTGCCCTGGCTGCAACAATGAAATGGAAAATACACTAGATGGATGTCAAGACTGCTTTCTTGAATGGTGTATTTGAAGAGGAAGCATATGTGGAGCAACCACTCGGTTTCAAAATACATGACAGAGAGTCAAATGTGTGCAGATTGAAGAAAGTCTTGTATGGCTTAAAGCAAGCTCCAAGAACTTGGTATTGTAGGATGGACATTTTTCTATCTAGTTTGGGCTTTACCAAGAGTAAAACGGATTCCAACCTTTACTACAAGGTTGAGGAAGGGAATCTTGTGATTCTAATCCTGTATGTGGATGACTTATTTGTAACAGGAGATGACAGATTGATTGCAGATACTAAGAGGAAGCTTGCTGCTGAGTTCGATATGAAAGATTTGGGAATGATGCATTATTTCCTAGGTATGGAGGTCTGGCAGAATGCAGGTGGGATCTTCCTTGGTCAAGGGAAGTTCATAGTAGATATCCTGAAGAGATTCGGGATGATGGATTGCAAGGCCATGGCCACACTTATGGCATCGAATCTGAAGCTTCTATGTGATGCTTCATCTGAGCCGGTTGATGTCTCTATGTATCGTCAGATGATTGGGTCCTTGATGTACCTGACGAACACGAGACTGGATATTTGCTTTGCTGTGAACACATTGAGACAGTTCCTGATGGATCTGAGGAGTGTTCACCTGGTTACTGTAAAGCATGTTCTAAGGTACTTGAAGGGTACAGTGGATTATGGGCTCAAGTATGAAGCGAATCAAAAGTTTAACCTGCAGGGTTATGTTGAATCAGATTGGGCTGGCAGTGCTGCAGATAGGAAGAGCACATTTGGATGTTGCTTCAGTATGGGATCAGGTGTGATCTCTTGGTTTACTAGGAAGCAGTCCTGCATAGCACTGAGTAAAACTGAGGCAGACTATGTTGCAGCCTGTTCAGCTAGTTGTGAGGCAGTATGGCTACAGAAGCTACTGTCTGAGTTATTTGATCTCGCATTGGATGCTAATGGTATCTTCTGCAATAACTAGAGTTGTGTGAAGCTGTCTGAGAACCCAGTGTTTCATGACAGGTCGAAACACATAGAGATCAAATATCACTATATCAGGGATGTGGTGCAGAGAGGAGCTGTGAAGCTCCTGTATGTTGCAACAGACGAGCAGATTGCACATGTACTGATGAAGCCACTAGTTAGGGTGAAGTTCGAGTACTTCAAGGAGAGGCTTGGTGTTCTTCAGATCAAGGACACTTCGAGGAAGAAGTGATGGACACATTTGCTGAAGCCATTCCAAGCATGTTGGAAGGAGGATCCTTCACATGGCTGTGGATGTAAGTGTTGGATGATGAGCATCAAGATGATGAGCATCAGGATGATGTTCTAGTTTCTGCTTTGTATGATCAGTTGGATCATTTATATGTATATGTATGTACGCATCATGTTGGATGTTGGAAATGATCAGTTGAATCATTTATATATATGTACGTATCATGTTGGATGTTGGATATGATCAGTTGGATCATTTATATGTATGTACTCATCATGTTGGATGTTGGATATGATCGGTTGGATCATTTGTATGTATTTTGTATATGCATCATGTTGGATGCTTGGACCATGTATCTGTATATGTATCAGGTGGATACATTGTATGATCAGGTAGATCATGTATGTTGATATGTATCAGTTATGATCAGGTAGATCATGTATGTTGATGGATACATTGTGTGGATCATGTATCTATGTATCAGGTGGATACACTGTGTATGATGATATGTATCAAGTAGATACTTGGTGTGCATCAGGTGGATGCATTGTATGATCAGGGTGATCGTGGATGACGAGATTCTCCAGATGACATGCGGCAGGATGTTGCAGTGATGATGATCAGGATGATCATGTGTACATCAGGATGATGTATGGTGAGTATCAGATGATACTTTGTGGCCGTGGATCAGGTTGTGCAGATGAGCATGTCTGGGAGATCCTATAGGTTGGAGTTGCGTACCCATAATAGCCTGGGATGCTCTTTCGAGACATTACTCTGGGAGGACATGTAATTTGTGCCCTGGGAGATCTTCAGGTCATAGTTGTGTACCCGTAACATGCTGAGATGCTCTTGCGAGGTTTTGTCCTATGGCATGTAATTTTCTCCTGGGACATCTGGACAGGATGAAAAAGGACCAGATGCTTCAACTAGGTTTTTCCATTACCACATGTAATTTGCTCCTGGGAGATCTGGATAGGATGAAAAAGGCCTTAGATGCTTCAACCAGGTTTTGTGGTGGACCACATGTAATTTGATCTTGGGAAATCTGGACAGGATGAAAAAGGCCTCAGATGCTTCAGCCAGGTTTTGTGGTGAGATCACATGTAATGTGCTCCTGGGAGGTCCGAAAGGTAGAGCTGTGTGCGCCTAACAGCCTGGGATGCTTCAGCCAGGTTTTGTGATGGGTCACATGTAATGTGCTCCTGGGAGATCCAACAGGTAGAGTTGTGTGCTTGTAATAGCCTAGGATGCTGCAGCCAGGTTTTGTGATGCACGTAATAAGTTCTGAGGATTCCACAGTATGGCCAGTGATGATGGAGACGTGTAGGTGGTGGGCCTACATCCAGTATGAAAAAGGATTGGCTTTGTAGAACTTCCTATGACGAGTAGAGTCAGAGATTGGTTGAGATAGGAGCAGCAGTGACGATGAGGATGTCGATGCATCAATGACGATGATCCCGAGAAGAAGACTTGTCTGGAAAAACTGTGTCGAGAAATACCTTCCTAGTTAAGAGGGAGTGTTGATGTATATGTAACTTCGGAATGTATTTCATCTATGTATGTCATATATAGTTATTTTACCCTTATAAGAGATGTGTTATTCCTCTATAAGGAAGTGTCATCATGTGTATTGACAAGTGTTGCAAGTGTGTGTACTTGGCGACGGGTTATTAGACCACCATGTGTGGGGTCGGCCCTAAAATATATATTATATTATGGATGTACCTAGCTAGACAAGTTGGCCCCATAGTTTAACTGGGAAAATAGGTTAGTATAAATAAAGATCGGGAGATCTCTATTTTCATCATTCGGAAAGTCACACTTCTCTCACTCAGAAAGTGGCGCACTAGTGAGGCGGAGGATCATCTGCTCTAGGAGACTATCTCAAGTGTAATTTGGTTGTACTTTGGTTGAGCTATTGCTCTCTCTATCTCTGAGGAAGTTGTGGGGTTTTTCACCTTAGGGTTTTCCCCACGGAAACTCTGTGTCTCTTGTCTCTCATGCTTTTGATTCTTATGATGCTTGTCATGCTTATTGTGATTGTTATGCATTGATATACTGTATATGTTATTCTCTCAGTAAATATCCAAGAGTATTGTGAATTAATGCTCAAAATTTAACAGCAACTAATTCATAGTGATATTTGTGGTCCTCATGAAATTCATTCTTTCTCTCATGCAGTCTATTTTTTAATTTTTATTGATGACTTTGGTCATAAATCTTGGGTATATATTTTGAAGCATAAAAGTGGAACCTTTGGCATATTTCAAGATTTTAAATCCATGGTTGAGAAAGAATCTGATAAAAGTATTAATACTTTGAGAACTAATAAAGGGGGGGGGAATTCACTAAAAAGGATAATGCATATTTATTAAAGCAGGGTATTCAACACCAAAAGTGTTAAAATTTAATATGCTAAGACAGAAAATAGAAGCATTGCATTCCATTTCACAATAATAGCATATACAGGATCACTGAAGAAACAACAAGCACAGCATAAATACAAGAGACACAAATTTATCCTGGGAAACCCTCATGGGGTAGAAAACCCAGCAAAGCTTCCTCAATATAGATGACCAAAAATATACAAAGATGTAACCCTGAGCATAAGCTCCTTTTTCTCCATAGAAGACCTCTCCTCCACAAGTGTGCCACTCTTAAGTGAGTGAGTGAAGTGCGTTAAATGAGGAACACACCTCCTCTATTTATACACTACACTGACTTGTCTTTTACACAAGACATGTAGGCTCGTATTTAACCATTGGGTTAAATACCCCATTACAATTGACGGGGCCAACCCCTCTAGGGTGGTCTAATAACCCTTTGACCCACATAACACATACAGGGCCGAACCCCACTAGGGAAGTCTAATAACCCAAGTTACCACATTCCGATGGAGGAATAAAACATCTCCGGATATACAATAAGATCTTCACAGAGGAATGAATCCTCCGGAATAATAAAGTACAAATATAATATTCTTTGAAGTTACAATATCTCAACACTCCCCCTTAACGAGAAGGATATTATAACAGCATCTACATGAGCAAGGAGTCATCAACGTCATACATGATACATCTATAAATCATTGGAAGCTTTCTCAACATCATCAGTAACTCAAGCAGCTACTGGAACATCTTCAATACTGGAACATCAACATCTTCAATACTGAGTCTTTATCTTCTACAGCACTCGAATAGCTACAACAACATCAACATCTGGATCCTCACGATCATCAACATCGTCATCATACGATCATCAGCATCGGGATCATCTCGATCTACAACATCTGGATCATCACGATCTACATCATCTGGATCATCTCGATCTACAACATCTGGATCATCTCGATCTGCAACATAAGTATCCTCATCAATACAAGTACAAGTATCCTCAACCATACAAGTACATCAATCAATACATGTATCATCAAAAGTATGTATTCTCACCAATACATCTATCATCAAAACATGTATTCTTACTAATACATATATCATCAAAAGCATGTATTCTCACTAATACATCTATCATCAAAAGCATGTATTCTCACTAATACATCTATCAATATCATCAATACAAGTATCCACACCGATACGAGTATACATTATCAATACAAGTATCCACACCGATACAAGTATACATCATCAATACAAGTGTCCACACCGATACAAGTATACACAACAACAACATACCCTACAACACACATGATCCAATTATGGGATGGTCAATCCCTCTCACTTTAGGACATAGGTCCAAGGATGATAAATCCTGATCCACTTATGGGATGATCAATCCCTCTCAATTTAAGACATCTCTCATGTCTATGGACGATGCAATCCAGATCAACTTACAACATGATCAATCCTTATCCTTTTAAGACACCTCACCATGTCTAGGGATGATGCAATCCCGAATCAACTTATAGGATGATTAGTCCTTATCACTTTAAGACACCTCACCATGTCTAGGGATGATGCAATCCCAATCTACTTACAGGATGATTAGTCCTTATCACTTTAAGACACCTCACCATGTCTAGGGACGATGCAATCCCAATCTACTTACAGGATGATTAGTCCTTATCACTTTAAGACACCTCACCATGTCTAGGGACAATGCAATCCCAATCTACTTACATGATGATTAGTCCTTATCACTTTAAGACAAGTCTCATGTCCAGGGATTATGCAATCCCAATCTACTTACAGGATGATTAGTCCTTATCACTTTAAGACACCTCACCATGTCTAGGGACGATGCAATCCCAATCTACTTACAGGATGATTACTCCTTATCACTTTAAGACACCTCACCATGTCTAGGGATGATGCAATCCCAATCTACTTACAGGATGATTAGTCCTTATCACTTTAAGACACCTCACCATGTCTCGGGACGATGCAATCCCAATCTACTTACATGATGATTAGTCCTTATCACTTTAAGACACCTCACCATGTCTAGGGACGATGCAATCCCATCACGTACATTTTGAAACGAGGTCCAGGGATGATGCAGTCCTATATTCAATTCTCGAAGAAATCTTGTCTACGACTCTCTTTAGGACTGAAGTCCAGGGATGATCCAATCCTCACATGTCCACCAAGGACTTCATTCTTGAAGACATACGTCTACGGCTCTCTTTAGGACTGAAGTCCAGGGATGATCCAATCCCCTCATGTCCACCAAGGACTTCATTCTCGAAGACATACGTCTACGGCTCTCTTTAGGACTGAAGTCCAGGGATGATCCAATCCTCACATGTCCACCAAGGACTTCATTCTCGAAGACATACGTCTACGGCTCTCTTTAGGACTGAAGTCTAGGGATGATCCAATCCCCTCATGTCCACCAAGGACTTCATTCTCGAAGACATACATCTACGGCTCTCTTTAGGACTGAAGTCTAGGGATGATCCAATCCCCTCATGTCCACCAAGGACTTCATTCTCGAAGACATATGTCTACGGCTCTCTTTAGGACTGAAGTCTAGGGATGTTCCAATCCCCTCATGTCCACCAAGGACTTCATTCTAGAAGACATACGTCTATGGCTCTCTTTAGGATTGAAGTCTAGGGATGATCCAATCCCCTCATGTCCACCAAGGACTTCATTCTCTAAGACATATATCTACGGCTCTCTTTAGGACTGAAGTCCAGGGATGAACCAATCCCCTCATGTCCACCATTCACACTCTGCATTGAGTGATCTTCTGCATATCTATCTGTGCCATCTCTCGTCAGATGGGTCTACTGATATGAGCCTCAAAATCATTCAAACTCTGTGGTGAGTTCCTTCTTGCATCCATGTTATATGTGTATAGAAGCCATATTCAACCTTGTAGCAAAGGTTGAGATCCACATCACCCATGGTGATCATTAAGCTCATCAATTGATTATCGATCCTGGGTACCCATACAGAACTTGATTCACACTTCTTCTTTAATTACACCATTAATAGAATGGTCTTATCTAGCCACTTGGAGCAAACATCTCATCATGATTCTCTTCCTCTTTCTAAGAGAATCTTCTAGCCACAAGCCTTCTATAGTGTGTTTGATTTGTAAATCTTTTCGTTGAACATCCATCGCTTGTTCAGTGTCCATCATTCATCATGATCTTTCCTACAAATCAAAATTAAGTACATGATTAGTAATACTTCATAATCATCAAATCATATTGACATGATAACCTATTATGCATACAGATATCATTTACATAGTTATGCAACTAGTTTGACCAATACTTTGGTACAACACTTTTCCATAACCTGTATGCATACAATGGCTATCTAGATGCCTTCCATCTCTACCAGAACATACTAGCGAGAGTGTGCACAGCTCTCAGCATGTTAGCAAAGAGGTTTCATTCTAGCCAAGCAACAATGGAATGTTTGTCCAACTTACCAATCATTTGCATATTAGTAGTATACTGTTCAATGCTCTATGAATGTTTACACTCAGCATGATATATTCTAGGAAGACAAATATGCATACAAGCAATATCATTTACTATAAATAACAACTCAAATACTTATCTTTTATGTTTGTGTGGTTGCCTCCCGCTTGATCTTCTATATGTCTTTTGAACTTCTATTCATTCTGTACCATTGTGCATGCTCAAGTGTGCACTAGTGTCATCCTCATGATCTCATACACAAACACACATTCATTAGTATATTCTCAATATTATCAAAACATTATAATTCTAAATAATCTTGAATACGTATAGTCATGATCATTAGTATTCAGGGTTTAAAGGAAGTCTTCTTTTACTCATGCATATTCTTGTTTGATCATAGTACTCTTCTGGTTAATTAAATCATCAAGATGAGAGACATAATATGCATAAAACCTTGATTACTAACTTTATGAATAAGCATAACCAATCACACCAAGTATACTTATCTAAGGGATCCTAACACAAGGTAAGATTCTAACTTGACATAGGAAAACATACCTCGATTAGTATACCTGCTTAGTTATGTACAACATACCTAAACAATCTCTTCATTGATTTAGAGATCCTGAGCTAGAACCTGCATGTCTCATAGGTTAAGCATAATACAACAAATTCATACATACCTCGTAAGTAGAACAAAGATTATGGATGAGTCTTTGTCTTCACGTTGTCATGGTCATGGAACTTGATTTATCTTTTGTGATGTACCTGTATCTTGCTAGCAGACAACATCAACCTCACACAACACCATAATGTATTAGTACAATCATATAGCACTAATCAATGAATGTCTTCGATCATTCACATGCATTCATACTGTTACTAGGGTGATAAGACAATTCTAACATTAATCAAGATTATACTAATAAATAATATGAAGACAAACACATTATGAACTTAATCAAGAATCAGATTTCAAGACATACCTGAACCTCCTTAAGTCATACCTGTCGAGACTTCTTGTAGTCTTCTTATGTAAGGCATTAGCATCAACTCCCCCTGAAACTTGATCTGGAGCTTGATTAGGGTTTTCTAGAGAAACCCTAGAAATTCAATCTTTGACTTTCACACTTCTGAATGGATGGAAGGATGTGTCTTGCTGAGCTGATCAAACTAGCATACTTCAATTTTGAAATCTCCAAAATTTGACCCCTCAAAATTGCCTTTGAAACTGCTGGATCTTCTGGACATGAACCTGAACTAGGGTGTGATGAAGCCCACCCTTATGTCCAATCAAAAGGTTCGATCCAAGGCTCTAAACTCTTATTTTTCTGAGGAGCTTCCAGCTGTGGTTACAGACTTAAAAAATTTCAACTTTTGCTGAAGCCCTAATTTTCCATCTTTCTGATCAAAATCCCGAACTGGGGTTTAATCAAGCCCGATCTTCTAGCCAACCAAAAAATTCAATCTTGGTCTCTAAATTTTGATTTTCCTGAGTAGCATTCAGCCGTGGATTCCGATTCCAAAAATTCTAACTTTCTTCAAAACCCTAAATTTCGGAAGCCATGAATGAAGGTGCTCCAAAAATAATTCTGTTTTGACAGAAATATGTACTTGATTGTTTCTTCTGTAACTCCGAACTTTTTGCTCCACAGGATCTGAAAACGTTTTCTGTGGTAGCCTGACCTGTCATCTTTCCATCCCGATAGGTCTAACCTCAATTGGATTTTCTGAGAGAGAGTTATGCCAAGTGTTGCAACGTGACCTGTTTATGGGATAAAACAGGAGAGTGAACTTGTAAGGCGTGCCACGTGTCACTAGTTCAACTTCTACCTCTGAAAACATTTCTTGGGATATTACAGTCCGTGTACTACCTTTCACTCTTTACAAAATTTCATTTGGAGCTTCCTAGCCCACGTTATGCCAAGTGTCGCAACGTGACCTGTCTATGGGATAAAACAGGAGATCTAACTTGTACGGAGTTCCACGTGTCACTGGTTCAGCTTCGGCCTCTGAAAAAATGTTTCCTGAGATATTGCAGTCTGTGTACTACCTGTCACTCTTTACGAAATTTCATTTGGATCTTCCTAGCCCAAGTTATGACCTTTTTTCCTAGGTCACCTGATTTTGACTGAGATCTGGAAGAGGCAGAAACCCTAACTTGTACTGATCATAACTCACAAAGTACAACGAATCTGAGGGTGCCCTTTGGAAAAACGGTACCTGGGGATGTAATCTACGACCTGTAAAGGTTTCAGATCCTGAACCTTCGCCAAAATGGATTTATAGCGAAAGTTCCATGATGACTGGTTTTTGCTATATAAAACCCTAACCTTGAAATTGTCGCAAGAGAAGCAAGTGTCGTAAGTGCCATACATTGCCTTCCTTCAGGTTAGCTCTGATACCATGTTAAAATTAAATATGCTAAGACAGAAAATAGAAGCATTTCATTCCATTTCACAATAATAGCATATACAGGATCACTGAAGAAACAACAAGCACAGCATAAATACAAGAGACACAAATTTATCCTGGGAAACCCTCATGGGGTAGAAAACCCAGCAAAGCTTCCTCAATATAGATGACCAGCAATATACAAAGATGTAACCTTGAGCATAAGCTCCTTCGTTTCCATAGCATACCTCTCCTCCACAAGTGCGCCACTCTTAAGTGAGTGAGTGAAGTGTGTTAAATGAGGAATACACCTCCTCTATTTATACACTACACCGACTTGTCTTTTACACAAGACATGTAGGCTCGTATTTAACCATTGGGTTAAATACCCCATTACAACTGACTGGGCCGACCCCTCTAGGGTGGTCTAACAACCCTTTGACCCACATAACACATACAGGGCCGACCCCCACTAGGGAAGTCTAATAACCCAAGTTACCACATTCCGACGGAGGAATAAAACATCTCTGGATATACAATAAGATCTTCACGGAGGAATGAATCATCTCCGAAATAATAAAGTACAAATATAATATTCTTTGAAGTTACAATATCTCAACAAAAAGACTATTCCTTATACAAATCAACACAATGAGATACCTGAAAGAAGGAGTAGGTTGGTGGACATAAATGACTTATTCTTCGCACGGATGCTGAAATGGGACGCAGCGAGCTAGGGCAGCTCGTTGATGGCCACCGTTGAGGTCGGACGGCCTGTGAGGAAGCCCTGGACTTGACATCTTGGATCCATCACAGTCGCGAGGGTTCTGTCCAATGACGTCCTTCTCAGCAGACGAAGACTAGCTTAGATCTGGTCTGACAATCAGAATGGCGGCCAATTTTCTTTCGGTTGCTTCTAGCTCGATCCCGATCTTGTTCAACAAGGCAGCTGATGGCCACTCGACTTTGATTGTTCAGGAAATACCAGCACCCTCCATAGCAGTGGTTTAGGAATCTCTGATTGAAGCAAGGAATTTCGCAAAGTCAGCTTTGTCTTGTCGCTTCAATGGGTTCTGGCCTTGCCTGGTTGATCTGCATAAGTGGATTTCTGAGGTATGGAAACCCCTTTTTCATGAGGAAATATCTATTTATCCCTGTGCTCAGGGTTTTTTTTGCTGTGGATTTTGATACACCTAAAGAAAAATAGATTATTCTTGATTCTAGTCCATGGTTTTGGGGAAGTTTGGGGCTCTTTATGAAACCCTGGAGCCCTCCTTTTGGCCCAACTACTTATCAGATCTCATCTGCTCTAGTTTGGGTCCGGCTTCCAAATCTGCCCTTGCATCTATGGAACTCGACCTCGCTTGAAGATATTGGCAATGCATTGGGCTCCTTCTACGATTGAAGTTCAGAAACAAAGGAATACATCAAAACCACCTTTGCTCGCATTTGTGTGGAGATAGACTTCAACAATGGCTTTCCTGCTGAGATCCATTTGACCAACAAGGATTATATGTGGGTGAAAAAACTAGATTATGAAAATGTGATGTTCAGATGCAGATCTTGCTTCGCAACTTGACATCTTGTAAAAGATTTTCCAAAAGCCTCACAGATCCCCAAATCTAAAAAGCTTCATCGCAAATCCACTTAGTGGGATGGAGCAAATTCCAAGCATTATACAGTACGCAGAAATGAAGATCTACCTGAAGAAGCGCCATCACAAGATAAGGAATCTCCACAGGCTAATATATAGGATACTCTAGAAGAACAAAGGATCTCTGCCAAAGACAATGATCCACCTGTAGCTCCACGAGATAGTGTGAACCAATTGATGGAATTGAAAAGTTCAGCCCTTCAAGATGCACCCGAAGCCATTCTCAGAGTCATTGTCGAACCATTAGATTGGACCAAAGTCAGTAAAAAGAAAAAAGGAGCTTCACCCTCTGTGAAGCCAAAAGAAAGTTTAACTTCTCCAAGAAAAACAAGAAGTCAGAAAAATTCATATCGTTAATCTATGGAATGTTTTTGAGATGTTTGTATGAAGTAGGACAATAGAACTTTTTGTCTTTCTCTAGTAGTAAATGTAGCCAAGTTCCTTCTTGGGAAGGTTGTTAGAAGTTTCAAGTCTCCATAGAATAGGAAAGTATCAGAATAAGTTAATACACATACACCATTGAGTAATATTCTCCTATTACCATTCATTATATAAGGAGGTGGAAATATTTTATCCCACATGTATTATGGGATGTTATTCTTCCATTCCTCTAGCTATATAATAGAGGCGAAGGAGAGCCTTTGGGAAACTATCTTGTGTATTGCATTTTAATACTATTATAAAGTTGTGAGAGCATATATGGAGTGGGATCAAGTGTAATATTGGATATTTCTGAAGAATAAGAAAACAATACCTTACCATATATGTTTCCTCATTTTGGGTTTTACCATGTATATCTGGTGTATCATTTCTTTTCTTTTGTCTCTAGTTTCTTACATTAATTATTGTTTATTGTATGGATAGAAGGATAGACTAGTAGATTCTTGCTTTGCATGTTAGCAAACATATTGTTGTATGTTTATGCATATTCTCAATATTCTAACATTTTTTCTACAACCTCCACCAAGTATAATCTAACATGTGTTTATTTATGGCTATACTACATGCCTATGGAAATCTAGTTGAATAAAATTTGATGAGTGAAGTCTAAGGGTTAGGCTTGGATACTTAGTTTGAAGAGAATTTGGAATTTTGTCCTACAATTAAAAGAATTTATGTTTTCCTAGCTTTCACTTATGGGGGATTGACCAAAAGTTAAAGGGCTCTCTTACCCAAGAATTCAAAAAACATAGTTCCCTTAGTGTGGATGGAATATTGCCCTAGAACACTTGTTTCAGTGTATTATTCTAATGGAATTTCTCTGGGCATGGATTTCTTCCTTATGTAATTCCTACCTCCTAAGTTGCATTACATGGAAAGATATGCTAATAACAAATCATTTTCCTTGGGAAATAGAGTGTAACTCAACGTGAATGATTTTTAATTGGATACCTTTGAAGAAGTAATAATGATGTGATACTTAATGGTACTAATGATCTTTGTTATACACTCTCTTAGTATTACAATGCACCAAGTCATGCGAGTCTAGTCTTTCAAGACATTATGTAGGTATAACCTAAGATCCACATGGAATTGTACCACTTGTAACAACTTTATAATTCTATATTCATGCCTTGTATTGAATCTCAATAATGTTTAAGAGCCATACAATGAACCAAATAGTTGGTCAATAGTAAGACATTTTGGTATAATCCAACCTACTTTATATGCTTGTTTTTCAATACTAAGATATCATGGTTTTAAAGATGAGTGAATTTTAGTGTTTATGCCCAAAATATTAGGAACTAGGACAAATTAAACACTTTTGCTTGGAAGTGCTCAAAAATATTAAGAGGAAATGGATTCATATCAGTTTCATTTCTCCACATTATAAACCTTCAGTACTTTGGATGGATTATTAATGATATTAAATTTTATTTCGTATTATTGAGATGGTTGTCTTTGATACATTATTCAATATATGATGTAGAATAATATTAGGGAATCTATGGAGCGTACCATTGAAGATGAGTCATTTCAACCTAACATGAAAAAATGAGAATTTATTATAAAAAATATGGGAGATTGAAGCACTTAAATACATGGTCCAAGAAGTCATTCAAAGGCCCCACATATGTGTAATATTTTTGAACCAAAACATATACATCACGTTATTTCTATGTGAATCAAAATGAGTACAAACCTCTATGCCATCCCCAATTATTCCAAGCTTGAACTCCATTTATCACCAACAAGAACTTTATATTAAATGCACTTTTGAGATAAGCTAAGGAGTCCTTCCAAAGCCTAGATGTTTATGTTGATTTTAAAGTGCAAAATCCTTTATATCATGTTGGGTGTGTTATATCTGTTCACATGGTGGGTGCATGTACACCATGATCCCCTCCCCAGTAGTGATTCTCCTGCGCCGAGCGCGGCAGGAGGGGGGTTGAGTGGGGGGTAGCCCGCCAGGCCTCCCCCCCATCGTTTCAAACCGTTAGGTTCCGAAATGATATGGAGGGGGGCCGTTAGGCCCCCGAAGTCCGTGCGGAGCGCAAAATTTTTTTGGGCTGTTTTTTTCTTTTTTGCTATTTCGGCCCATTGTATTCTATCTAATCCTGATAAAGGGATTAGGGTTGTAACCTAATTTTGGGTAAACGAATTAGGTTTTTAGATGCTGCAACTACCATATATTGTATTGTAAATGGTTAAGAAAACATATAATGAAAAGAGTTGTGTGGCTCTACGTTTTACTGGTTTTTTCTCGGTTAAGGGTTTCCAGGTGAAAATATCTGTGTTATGTGTGTGCCATTGTGTATTCTCTATTATTGGTTAAGGATCTGTATGAGTTTTTACTGCACTGTTAAGGTTTAAAACTATCACCTTTTCCTTTGGTGCATCTTCAATCCTGGAAGTGTTTTCAACTTCTCTGAAGATCACATCTCGACTATAAACTATTTTCCTTTTTATTGGGTTCCACAGCTTGTAACCTTTCACTCCATCCTTGTAGCCAATGAAGATACATTTTTTCGCTTTATTATCCAACTTGATCCTTTTTTACTTTGGAATATGCACAAAAGCATCACACCCAAACACTCTGAGATGCGAGAGAGAGGGTTTCTTACCAGTCCAAGCCTCATGAGGTGTCTTGTCAACCAACACTGATGTGGGTGTCCTATTTACCAAGTAACACGCAGTTTCAACAGCTTCTGCCCAGAATTGTTGTGTTAGCCCTGCACCACTGAGCATACTCCTTTCCTTTTCCATCAACGTCCTATTCATCCTTTCTGCAACCCCATTCCGTTGAGGTGTGTATGGAGTAGTCTTTTGCCTTGCTATTCCACACATCTTACAGAACTCCTCAAATTCATTTCCACGGAATTCTCCACCGTTATCTGTTCACAGCACTTTTATTTTCTTTTCAGTTTGATTCTCTACAAGAGCCTTAAATTCTTTGAATCTATTAAAAACCTCAGATTTCTTATGCAGGAAATAAATCCATGTTTTTCTTGAGAAATAATCTATGAATGAAACATAATACATAGATTTACCTAGTGATGGAATATGCACAGGTCCAAACACATCACTGTGTATTAACTCTAAGATTCCTTTAGCTCTTACAACACCAGATGAGAATCTTACCCAATTCTGTTTACCATATAAGCAATGTTCACAGAAATCAAAATTTAGTGTGTAATCAAACATGCCTTCAGCCATACTTTTACCTTGTAATAGTCGAAGACGCTTCTCTCCAATATGTCCTAGCCTTTGATGTCATAGCATTGTCTTCTCACTAGAGACAGTAAGGACTCTGTCTCCTTCATTTTTACCCTCAGGAACAATAGTACTGTTACATCCATTATTAAAAGTGCTTCCCAACAACTTGTATAGAGTTCCAATCTGAACTCCCCTCATCAGCACCATTGATCCTCAAAGCATCTTGCAGGTGTGAAAACTATGTTTGAGAAGAACGTATCAATGGATAACCAGACCATTTCTAATTTGGATTGAGTGGTCATGTTGAAATGATTTCATGGGGCATATATAGTTCTCTTAGCCACAAATATACTTTTCCCAACTTTCTCTTCCAATCGTAGATGATAGGAAAGTAGGTGTCAAGGAGATTGATACAAATTATAATGATGTACTTGAAAGATTTGGAAACGATGAATATACTAGTGCACAAGGAACTCAATATCATGTTTGCAATCATACTAGCTTCCTATTTTCGTTGTCCATGGTTGATGATAAAGATGAGCAGATGCACTAAATCAACATAAACATCATAAGGATGACAAGTTGCATAATATGAATACAGTGGTAGTTAATTTATGATGGCTTGGAATTTTTTTATTTTTTCCTTTGATGTGCAAGTAAGAAACCTTTGAAAACTATTGCAAATGATTAGATTCAAACAAATTGTGTATAAGTTGTAAAACATAGTTATATGTTTCCTTAATTTTATTCAAATTGTAATTGATCAACAAATTCTTCCCTTCAACTATTGATTTTATTGCACAAACCTCAAATTTATTTCCATCATGTCCCTTAAACACACAATTGGGTATCTTGTTCATGCTTCTATAACATGAACTATTTTAAAACCCCACAACATTTATGGAATCGTTGGGCCTTCCATCAATATATATCTAGATCATACTTTATTTTTATTTTATTTCATTTTGTTATAGTTTGCACAAATTCCATATCTCCACATTCTCAATATACATCAAGTCATCCATAACAAATGTTTATCATCATGCATTGGGACAACATATTACATCAGTTCAAATTCGCATTTGTATGGAATGTTTACACCATCCTTTGAAAAGAGCCCCAACCCATGTAAACTAGATGGAGCAATTATTTATGTTCTCCCATTGATACAAAAATTGGTGTCCAACTCAGGAAGTGGGTTTGGTTCCTAGTTCTTCACATAATTCTTGTATCTCAATGGAACTTCCTTGTCTTCATTAGTCTAATTGTCATAAGATCACATCCTTCATTCAACAAGAAACAAATACATACATTCTTTAAATGTTCTTGTGACATTACCACCTCCAATGGTTTGGATTAATGTCTAAATTGGTGTTTCCCCTTCCCCTTTCTCTTCAAAGCTATCATTGTTAGCTGAATCAATATCTGAAAATTATATATTTGATTTTCCCTCCCCATTATATTATTTGCAGCATTCATACCAGTGGAATAAATAAAAAAATTGAATGAGTCATAAGGTATTTACAACAATTTCATGTAGGGTCTATATCATTATATAAATCCATACATAAAGATAAATACAACTTAAAATCATAGCTTAGTTTCCAAATGAATGAAGTTGTTTTTGTTCCCACCTTTTGACTATATGATTATACCTGGAGGGCTCCTTGAGGTAATATTGAGTAAATTCTATGTTTTTAGTATGCAAGAGGGATGATACAAAAACTAAATATGGAGATTAATAAGAGGTTAAACATCTCAAATTAAAATTTTAATAAGATCAAAATTCAAAGTAATGATCTAATACAATGTTGTAGTTAATATTCATAGTGCATTAAGGTGTTAGTGTGTTGAGTGCTAACCCGACTATGACATTTTGAATATTTCATAGTGGTGATGAGAATGGTTCAAGTAGAAGTATTTGATTGCCTCTATTATAATCATTCAATATATACACCTTATATGTGGTCCTATACAAAATTATAGTTTTCACAAATATGTTAATTATATACACCATATATGTGTTCCTATATACATGTTGTAGTCTAGGGAATCGTACAGGTTACCCGTAGTACATCATATAAACATATATATAGATTACTGTTGACGCTTGTGATTGTCCCACACGTCAATGCAAAGGACACCAATCTGATCCAAGAACTTCAGTAAACCCCCACAGGGATCTCCCTATTTCCCAATCGTTTGGGATGATTGCTTCTGACGAATTTAAGCCTCCGTTAGCTTTATGGTTTTGCTCCAAAAAGAGACTTATTGGTTATGTGAACTAAGTGACTAATTTCTAAAAGTGTAATAAGATTAATGAGGTATTAGGTTCACTATTTAGAAAGGAAAACCTATATGAAATTCATTGGAGTTATTGAATTATATTTTGCTTCAGAATGGAATATAACAATAGGAATAAAGAATATGAATCTTCCTTATTCTCTGCTGAGCATTCACAGATAAAAAAATGAAACATCACTTAATTTGCATACGTTAAAGATTGCAAAGACTATGTATCTAAGATTAATAAAAGCTATAATTCAATAAAATCTAAACAATTAATATCTTAACATGCTGATAATCCATAGGGAAATATGTCATGTACATATATCAATTAAAACATTCAATGTACCCTTTCATCACAATTTGTTTATAGAAAACATTCAAAGTAAACAATCATTTCCTACAATTATCAACATCTAAGACAAATTAGTTAATGAATAACATAAGAAGAACATAATCAAGACAAGAAAGCTTTAACTGATCATGTGTTGGAATCAAATGCAGGAAACATCCCATCTTCCATTAACAAGCATGCAAAAAATTATAGACCAGTCTTTGAGAAACAGAGCATTCCACAAAGTATGATACAAGAAATTACATCAGAAGTACTCCCCTTCTCTCTCCATAGTAGGTAGGTATTTATTCAAAATTAATGACAGAGAAGATAAGATCAGTTTCCTCAATCCATGAGCTACCTGGTTGAGTTGTCTCACTTAGCAAATCCATCCATGAGAAAAATATGGGAAAATCTATTTTAGAAAACCAGTCGGATCTCCAAAATGAAGAAATTTTGAGGATTTTGCTCATGAGATAGCTAATTGGGGTCATTGTGCACAAAACCCATATCTCAGATTTTCTAGATTCATCTCCATCGCTCTAGAAATCGTGTCCGAAAATCACTACTTTTAGCTTGAAGTTTTTTAATTATTCATGATCCAGGATGTTAATTGATCTCTTTAGATTCAAATCCACACCTATACAATTCAAAATATTAAATTATAAATAATAAACAAAATTCTAAATCTAATGAAACAAATCCATATCCGTAGAAATCCATTTGCAAAACAAATAATAATAAAAATAGGAAAATCTAATCAAAATCCGAAAATTTTTTTTCAAGCATATTTTCAGGGTCGTTAAGCTATCCATTTGGAAAAAGGAATGTTCCCAAATCATTCCTCATCCTCTAAGCTTTCCAATGAGCCATCCTGAGATCGATTTATACTTCTAGAACTACAGATATTGCTCCTGGAAGCTGAAACTCAACAACCATTGATTTTAATGTTGGGCGAATCATGACCGTTGATTTGGATATCAAAATCAATATCCCACATGAATTGGGAAAAATATTTTTTAAGTCTTTATATTGATTTTTCCAAATGTATTAGTTTGTAACAAAACATAAGGAAGAAATAGATAGCCTAGATGAACATGGAAAGTGAGGAAAAACTAAAATGACAAGTTGCCTATATAGGAAAAGAATCACTCCTATAATATAGGAGACTTAATAAGTCCAACAAATAGATTTCCAACAATCCTTTTCTAAGAATGGAAAACCAAAAATAGAATTTCCTTTTGCATAATAATAAATAAAACATTTTTAATTTGCAAAAGAAAGTGAAAGTTATTTCAATTCAAGCTTATTTAAAGAAAATGTTATTCATAATCAAATGTTTTGATGTTGCACATTTATAAATATTAAATTTTAATATCAATGATTCCAAAAATCATGGACATTCAAAATCATATTAAAATTAGAGAGATTGAAATTAAATAAGGTAAAACATATGCGTTTTTTGTTAAAAATATTGATTTCATTTAATTAAATTTAGTGAGTTTAAACTATTGATTTGATCAAATGTATTTTTCAAATTCACAAATGAATTTAATCAAATCCAGAACATGATCATAAATATTAAAAAATAATTTTAATAAGATTAAGTTAAACATCCAAAATATTAAACTAGCCTAAGCAAACAAACTTAAAAAGAATAAGATTATTTACAAAGTATCGTGATTCTAGATATTAAAATGTAGAAAGGAGACTTAAATATCATATCAATGCGCCAATATCTAGACTCGTGACTGGTGTGTTAGTTTTTCAGAATTTCAATCTAATCTAGGATTTTAACTGATAAAATAAGATGTACAGCATATCTACAACATATCAATCATGGACATAATAATGCAAGCACACAAGAGACACAGAGTTTCATCGGGGAAAACCAAGAAGGTAAAAAACCTCGCAACTTCCTCAGAGATAGATAGAAGAATGATACAACCCAAACATAAGAGATATACTCTTAGCAGCAGCTTCTCCTCCTCCACTAGTGCGTCGCTCTCCAATGAGTGTACGAGTGAGAAAGTGAATGATCAAATAGAGTGCCTCCCGCACTCTATTTATACTTGACTTGACTTGCCTAATAACCTTTACTAGGTCGGCCTTAACTTAACCACATAACATAATGCTGATAGGGCCGACCCCCAATAGGGTGGTCTAATAACCCTTTAACCCACATGACTTATACAAGGCTGACCCCATCAAGGTGGTATAATAACCCATCAAGTATAAGTTACGACACTTACAATATAAATGAAGACACTTCCGTATAGAGGAATATTAACATCTCTATAGGAATACAATATACATATATGTGAAACACATTCCGAAGTTACAATTACATCAACACTCCCCTAGGAAGGTATTTCTCGACATAGATCTACTAGCACAAGTCTTCTTCTATGGATCATCATCACTGGATCATCGTCATCGAATCATCGTCATCGTCACTACTGCTGTTATCTCAATCAATCTCCAATCTACTCGTCATAGGAAGTTCTACAGAGCCAGCCCTTTTTCATGCTGGATGTAGGCCCAACACCTGCAGGTCTTCATCATCACTGGACATACTGTGGAATCCTCAGGACTTATTACGTGCATCACAATGCCTCGAAAGAGTATCCCGGGACCATTTATGTGCCGAAGCACGACCAGAAAGATCTCCCAGGTCCACTTGCATGTGACTGTCACAAAACCTTAAAAGAGTGTCTTGACTAGCAAGAACTCTAAAGAGCATCCGAGGCCTTTTACATGACTAGCACAACCTGTCCGGATCTCCAGGACATATTACATGTGACCCCCACCACAAAACCTTAAAAGAGTGTCTTGACTAGCAAGAACTCTAAAGAGCATTTGAGGCATTTTACGTGACTAGCACAACCTGTCCAGATCTCCAGGACGTATTACATGTGATCATGGAAATGCCTCGAAAGAGAATCCTAGGACTTATTATGGGCACACAGCCCAACCTATCGGATCTCCCAAGTCTATTTATATGCCATAGGACAATGCCTCGAAAGATCATCCTAGGACTTATTACGGGCACACAGCCCAACCTATCAGATCTCCCAGGTCTACTTATATGTCCTCCTAGAGCAATGCCTCGAAAGAGAATCCTAGGATTGATTACGGGCACAAAGCCCAACCTATCGGATCTCCCAGGTCTACTTATATGCTCATCTGCACAACCTGTCCACGACCATAGAGTATCAACCTGATGCTCACCATACATCATCCTGATGTACATGATCATCCTAATCATTATCATAGCATCGTCCTGATGCATATCATCTAGAGCATCGTCCTTATACTCATCACACATGATCATCCTGATCATCATCATAGCATCGTCCTGATGCATATCATCCAGAGCATCATCGTGATACTCATCACACATGATCATCATCATAACATCGTTTTGGTGCATATAATCCAGAGCATCATCCTAATACTCATCACACATGATCTACCTGATCATACAATGTATCCTCCTGATACATACACAAATACATGATCCACCTAATCATACAATATATCCACCTGATACATATACAAATACATGATCCACCTGATCATACAATGTATCCACCTGATACATATACAAATACATGATCCACCTGATCATACAATGTATCCACCTCATACATAGACAAATTCATGATCCACCATATCATACAATGTATCCACCTGATACATATACAAATACATGATCCACTTGATCATATCAAGCATCCAACATGATGCATACACAAATACATGATCAAATTGATCAAAGCATCCAATTGATGCATATATAGATACATGATCCAACTGATCATAACAAGCATCCAACATGATGCATATACAAAGCAGTAACTGGAGCATCGTCCTGATACTCATCATCCAGCACTTACATCCACAGCCATGGGAAGGATCCTCCTCTCACCATGCTTGGAATGGCTCCTGCAAATGTGTCCATCACTTCTTTCTCAAAGTGTCGTCAATCTGAAGAACACCAAGCCTCTCTCTGAAGTATTGAAACTTCACTCTGGCTGGTGGTTTCGTCAACACATCTGTAACCTGCTCATCCATCACAACATACAGGAGCTTCACTACTCCTCTCTGCACCATATCCCTGATATAGTGATATTTGATCTCAATGTGCTTCGACCTGTCGTGGAATAATAGGTTCTCAAACAGCTTCACACAACTCTGCTTGTCACAAAAAATACTAGTAGCCTCCAATGGGAGATCAAATAGCTCAGACAGTAGATTCTGGATCCATACTACCTCACAACTAGCCAAACAAGCTGCAACATACTTTGCTTCGACTGTACTTTGTGCTACGCAGGAATGCCTCCTGCTAAACTAAGAGATCACACTTGATCCCATACTGAAGCAACACCCAGAAGTGCTCTTCCTATCTACAGCACTGCCTACCCAGTCCGAATCAACATAACCCTACAGGTTAAACTTTTGATTCGCATCATACTTGAGCCCATAATCAATTGTACCCTTTAGGTACCTTAGAATATGCTTTACAGCAACCAAGTGAACACCTATCGGATCCGTTAGGAACTGGCTCAATGTGTTCACTGCAAAGAAAATATTTGGTCTAGTGTTCTTCAAGTACATCAAGGACCCAATCATCTGACGATACACCGTGACATCAACCGAATCAGATGAAGCATCACATAGAAGCTTCAGGTTCGATGCCATAGGTGTGGCCATGGCCTTGCAGTCCATCATCCCGAATCGATTTAGGATCTCTACTACATACTTCCCTTGTCCAAGGAAGATCCCATCTGCACTCTGCCACACCTCCATGCCTAGAAAATAGTGTATCATCCCCAAGTCCTTCATCTCGAACTTGGCAACAAGCTTCCTCTTCATGTTGGCAATCAATCTATCCTCACCGAGTCCTAGGAGCTTGCTTCAATCCATACAAGGATTTCTTCAGTTTGCACACATGAGTCCCTCTTTCTGGGAGAAGCCACGAGCTACAAACCTCGCTTTGTATTTCTCTATGCTTCCATCTGCAGCATGCTTAATATTTGGAAGTCACAACAGAATTCCCTTCAGGTCTTGGGACCACATCCGAGACATCATTCTTCATGATCAACTTGTATTCCTTGATCATGGCATTCTTTTATTACTGCATCTCAAATCTTGGGAACTTTAGATTCTTCAATATCTTCAATAGATAGTTTTCTTTGAATTTCATTTGTTGGAACAAATGTTGTAGTCCTTCTTTTGTAGGTGATTGTACACGATCTTTCCTACAAGTCAAATTCAATCGCATGATTAGAAACTTCCCATAGTTTACAGAACAAAGTTTTATATATAAAGGCATATGTCATACAATCATGCAATTATCTTATCCAATGCTTCAATACAACATTTATCCATATCCCGTAACTTTCTATATGCCTTCCAATCTCTACCAGAACATTGTTAAGAGTGTGCACAACTCCCAACATGTCAGCAAAGAGGTTTCAATCTAGATAAGTATCAATGGAATGTTGTACAGTTCCATAGGCCACTTACCCATCACATGCATATTAGTAGTATACTGTTCATTAATGCAATTATTCTAATATGCATAATACACATCCTAAGTCTAAAAATATAAGCATATACATCATTGAGCAATATTATTTAAACAAACAAGTATGCAAGAAATGGCAATTCAAATACTTATCTTTGTTTGGTTGTAGGGTGGAATCCCTCTCAATATTTGCTTCCTTGCAGGAACTACTGGAGTATGCTCCCTCTTGATCTTTGCTTCCTGGATTACCTGTCTTTGAACTTATATCCATCCTCGATCACTATGCATACTTACTAGTATCATCATTGTGTTATCCTTGAGATCTCATACATACATACATTCATTAGTATAATCTTAATACTATCAAAACACAATAATCTTAAACATGTATAGTCATGATCATTTCAAACACAGATAATAAGCATTAGTATTCAAGTTTTCAAGGAAGACTTCTTTTACTCATGCATACTCCTATTTGACCATAGGAATTTTTTGTTTTAGTCATATCATCAATCAAAGTAAGAAGCATAATATGCCTAAACCCATAATTACTAACTTCAATGAATAATCATTATCAATCATGCCATGTATACTTATATAAGAGATCCTAACACAAGGTAGGATTCTAACTTGATATAGGAAAAACATACATGGATTAATATGTTAGCTGGTTATGTCTAACATACCCACATGATGCCCTCTTGTTCTCTTAAATGACTTGTGCTAATGACCTACATATCTCATAAGTTAACCATTGTGGAACCAAATTATACATACCTCGTAAGTAGATCTTCTATGTGATCCATGACAATGGATGAATCTTTGTCTTCATGTCACCATGGTCATATGTTCTTGAACTAGAACATGATTTGTCTTTCTTGATGTATTAGCGGACAACATCAACCTCATACAACACCACAGTGCATTAGTACAATCATAGGTGTCAAAAAACCCTAATCAATGAATATCTTCTATCATGCATTCATATTTTTATTAAGGTGATACGACAAGTCTAAAACTAATCAAGATTGTACTAATCTTAATGAATACAAAAATATCATAAACTTAATCATGAACAGATTTCAAAACATACCCTTAAGTCATACCTGTTGAGTTTGCTTGTAATCTTCTTATGTAAGACCTTAGCCTCATCTCCCTATGAAATAGGAACTTCTTCACTTATGCAGGTGACCAATCCATTCTCTTCTAGGATTAACCCAATCCACTTGATTTGCAGAAATTGGATCTGGAGCTGGATTAGGGTTTGTCAGAGAAACCCTAAAAAATCAAACTTTGAATTTCAAACTTCTGAACGGATAGAAAGATGCGCCTTGATGAGCTGATCAATCTGGTATACTCATAATTTGAAAACTGCAAAGTTTCACCCCTCAAAATTGCCTTTGAAACTTCTGTATCTTCTGGATAGGATCCCGAACTAGGGTTTGATAAATCCCACCCTTCTGCTCAACCAAAAGGTTTGATCCAAAGCTCTAAAATTCAATTTTTCTGAGGAGCTTCCAGCCATGGTCACAGACTTTAGCAATTCCATCTTTTGCAGAAGCCCTAATTTTCCACCTTTCCGATCAAAATCCCGAACTAGGGTTTGATCAAGCTCGACCTTCTTTCCAACCAAAATCCTGAACTAGGGTTTGATCAAGCTCGGCCTTCTTTCCAACCAAAAAATTCGATCTTGGTCTCTAAATTTTTATTTTTATGAGGAGCATCCAGCCGTGGTCTCTGGTACAAAAATTCCAACATTCTCCGAAACCTTAAATTCCCGGAGCCATGAATGAAGGTGCTCAAAATCCAATTATGTTTTGACAGAAATATGCACCTGATTGTTTCTTGGTTAACTCTGAAATTTCAGATCTATAGGGTCTGACAATTCTTCCTATGGTATCCTGACCTGTTATCTTTCCAACCCCATAGGTCTGACCTCAACTGGATTCTCTGAGAGAGAGAGAGTTATGCCACGTGTCGCAACGTGACCTATTTATGGGATAAAATAGGAGAGCAAACTTGTACGGAATGACCTGTGTCACTGGTTCCGTTTTAGCCTCTGAAAAAACTTACTTGAGAAAGTACAGTCCGTTCCCTACCTATCACTTTTTATGAAATTTCATTTGGAGCTTCCTAGCCCAAGTTATGACCTTTTTGCCTAGGTCACATGTTTATGACTGAGATCTAGAAGAGGCAAAAACCCTAATTTGTACTGATCATAAATCACAAAGTACAATGAATTAGAGGTTGTCCTTTGGACACAAGGTACATGGGATCTTATCTTCGACCTATAAGATTTTCATATCCCGAAACGTTGCCAAAATGTATTTATAGCTAAAGTTCTACGATGACTGGTTTTTGCTATATCAAGCCCTAGCTTCACAAGTGCAACAAGTGTCATAAATTCCATACCATGCCTTCTTTCAGGCTAGCTCTGATACCATGTTAGTTTTCATAATTTCAATCTGATCTAGGATCTTAACTGAGAGAATAACATGTACAGCATATCTACATCATATCAATCATGGACACAATAATGCAAGCACACAAGAGACACATAGTTTCACCGGGGAAAACCAAGAAGGTGAAAAACCCCGCAACTTCCTCAAAGATAGATAGAGAAATGATACAACCCAAGCATAAGAGATATACTCCTAACATCAGCTTCTCGTCCTCCGCTAGTGCGCTACTCTACAATGAGTGTAAGAGTGAGAAAGTGAATGATCAAATAGAGTGCCTCCCGCACTCTATTTATACTTCACTTGACTTTCCTAATAACCTTTACTAGGTTGGCCTTACCTTAACCACATAACATAATGCTGATAGGGCCGACCCCCAATAGGGTGGTCTAATAACCCTTTAACCCACATGACTTATACAGGGCCGACCCCATCGAGGTGGTCTAATAACCCATCAAGTATAAGTTACAACACTTACAATATAAATGACGACACTTCCATATAGAGGAATAATAACGTCTCTATAGGAATACAATATGCATATATGTGAAATACATTCTGAAGTTACAATTACATCAACATGGTGAAATCAAACGATCATTCAAAATCCCCCCCAAAAAAAGGTTAATAGCCAACCATCATCTCGAATAATTAACCTATGCAATGAAGACCGAATATAGGTGAGCAAATGTGTAGAATAACATTGTAAGTTACCCACCAAGAGCATGGAACCAACCAAATAAAATCCAAAAAGCAAACACATACTAGAGATCAGCAAAATTGGGATAATCTAAATGATGCCAAAGATGCAGAAGAAGGATTAGTTAAATGATGCAACTAATCGATCATCGAAACATCATGTATATGGATGAAATATCTGTAAAAATAATGTCTCAATATATCATAGCAGCAAGTCAATAAAAATCCAGATAGATCATATCAAATAAATATGAAAGGAGCAGAATTGGAAGATTAATTAGGAAAAGCATAAAAAGTTTTTAGTTCCACGATATTGACCATTCCAAAGTCGGGATGGGAAAGATTTTGGAAAATTCAGGAGTCGAGAAAAAAACTTCGACAACTTGTGCAAGCGCATCGACTGCCGACTTATCCTCAAAATGTCAGAGTTGGGGAGTTAATAAATTTAAAAAAAATTGTGGACATGGACACTGATTCCCGACTACCGAAAAAGTCGGGATAAAAATTTGAACATAACGAATAGCCCTCCCTACTACTGACTGCAGAAAACATTAGGGAAAATTAATATAAACATAGACAAATTTCATGTCGACTTTTGAATTCTGTAAGAAATCATGAACTTCGAGGTCGAGAAGTCGAAATTGAAATTTAATTGTAGAAATTAACTCTCGACTTCCAAATTTTATAAATTTTAAACTATTGGAAAAATTTAAACAAACAAATGTTCCCGCAATGCTCATCCCAATGTTGTGGATATGTCATATATGATCAGTATCATTATCAAATCCAAAAATACGAGATCCCGATATATCGAAATCAATACGAAAGATCAAGAAACGAGCTGAATCAAATGGATGTTGATTGCTAAGGCATGATTGTGAATCAGAACAGAGATAAGATGAATAATATATCGTACCATGATCAAATAGAAACAAAATTAGAAGATATTGACTCAAGATCCATCCAACTAGAGAAGGGTGATTATCAATTTCAAAAATTTAAGTGGGGGACCCTTCATTTTGATCAAAATGCAGGGGAGTTGTTGTAGCCACAATAAATGGAGGCTCACTGGAAACAACCAGTTATCTCTGCCTAATAAAGTTAGAAGTTCAACATGTACATGAAGATTAAAGATAACGCATTCAACAAAAGAAAACTTACCATGTACCATGGGTACTACTTTAGAAATTAACCTTTGAAAATTGTTCTAGGTGTAGTGAACATTTTTAATGATAACCATTCTAACCATCAATTGAAATGCAAAGATAACATGTGTATTCAGATTCCCCCCCCCACAAAAAAAAAAAAAGAATCGTCAGAAGACAACCTAAGAAACAATTCATAATGGCTAGCAAATGTTACAATTTGATTTACCTCTAATGCCATGGGCATGGCCACTGCTTCCAGTAGGCATCCATATCCATGACATGGTTTCCCTTTAACCCAATCTAACCACTTAGATCCTAGCCATAGATACATAGTTTTAAACCCTTTTAATGATAGACACAACTTTATGAAGATAAAATAAAGGTCACTACCCTGGTTTGGTGACCACCTATTGGCAACATCATTCACAAATACTTATGGAAGTGAACAAGTCGGATCGTGATGAGACATCTTGTTCCACAACCTTGCGGTTGAGAGCCATTACCTTAGCTTAGTAACCAACTAATGGTAATGTCAGTCTGTAAGAATTCATGATCATGATAGGAAGACTCTTTAAGGATATCTCCTATCCTTCATCTAACCTTTTGGTCTTCATCTTATAAATATGAAAGGAAAAACTATAGTTATTGTTAACCTTGGAAGAGGTTATTCAATTAGTGGGGAAGCGTAGCTAGAAGCTCCTTAAGAGCGCAGGATGGCGTTAAGAGATTATCGAGATTAGAAAATCAAGATCTACACTTCACTATTTTTAATCAAAAAAACAATAGAAATAATTGTGTATTCTTTTACAGAAAATAGACCATGCGAAGAATATAATTTCTGCAAACCGTCGCATGTATAGAAAACATGTCAGAATGTTTCCATAATTTATAGTTTTTAAAATTTAAATTTCCTCGGATATCCGAAAATATGATAATAGTTACCATTATAAAATAAAGTTCGGATAACCAACGACTGCCGTCGGATAACCTATGGGCGTTGTCGGATATCCGACGGCCGTTGGATATCCGACGATGCCATGTATAAATTAAAAACAATTTGCTCAAAATTAGTAATTTAAAAGGTGAAATACGATGACACAATGAATTTCGTCAGATTGTCTCATTGGATTTTGGGATCAAATTGTGTTGTGTGTATTGATAACAATACTTTCCATACGTTATTTCTCTTAGAGGAGGTAACTGACTAAATAGATTTTCCAAAATCTGAATGAGTAACATACTTTGCATAATGATATGCAATAGTGGAATGGAGATACAAGCTATGCATCTATATTTAATATAAAGGCTTTCAGGATTCTAAAGATGTTCCACCATGAGAACATGTTAGATTCTTCTTGAGAATAACCTTAAAAGTATTTTTCAAGTACAATACTTCTGAAAATACAGAAGCTTGGATAACTAATTTAACCCAGGACCCCATCTGGTTTCAAATATTAACAACTCCAATATTGATTGTGACTAAAAGATGGATGGATAAAACTCAATTCAATGGATATAATCAAAATTGATCATCATATGTCATGGAAAATTAAATAATACATCCTCTTGGGTGAAAACTGATTGAGATGCTGCAAGTAAAGAAAAAGAAAAGGGGGGTAAGCGAACTAGAAATAAATAAATCATAAATCAAACTTGTGAAAAATAAAATAACAAAAGTAATCTAACATCAAACCAAAGCAGGTCGAATCAAATTGGCTAATCATCTTATGCTAAAGAAAATGCATAATTTTGTGATATGAAAATAGAAGAGTCTGTAACTTAAAGGGGAATAATTATATTAGATATCCATATATAATTGAAAAGATTGAATAACTGAATTTATTGAAAGACCCTTAGAACCAATCCTTTAATTACAATCACAACCAGTATTTGCCGCATATCCTTTTCAATTAACAAGATTTATTTTATTAAATTATTTACAAGAAGAAAAATGAAAAATAAAATACTCAAACTAATCTAATAAATTATTGCTCAGTTATGACAGCGAATTCCAGGATATACAACGAACATTCATTGAGTAAGTTTACAAAAGATAAAAGAATAAAGATCAAACACATTGAAGAGCACATTTATCATTTTGTTCCTTCACAAACATTCATGCTTGAAACTTTATAAAATCATTACATAATTAGATCATATAATAAATGATCAAAGATAAAAATTTGAAACACAATGTTTAGTATAGGTAGAGCTGAAAATGAAAATATTCCCTATTTGCTTATTTCAGACGTTCTTACTTTCCAATTTTAATAAATCAATAGTATAGAAGCGTTTTCTAATAAATTTGAAATAATGAAAGATTTTTTTTTTAATAAATATAATAATAGAAAAGAGAACCAATGGAAAGTAAGAAAGGTAAGAACACTTCCCTGATCAATGTCTTTCTAGAATTCCAAAGAATGATGTGGTGCTCCATAACTGAATTATTAAAATACATAAAAGAAATCTAATCTATATAAACCAAAACTAATTAACCTACAACTACTTTACACTACTCTATTAATTGAAAAACTAAATAAAATCACATATCTAGTGTGACCATCGAAGTTATTCGAAACTTGCAAAGAAAAACAAAGCATTCATTAGAATTTGCAATCCAAAAATTTGAAAAGTTAAACTTAATTTCTTATTTACAACATGTTAACACCTAAAAAGTGCTCACTAGCTCATTCCCTTATTCACATGACCCATTTGTCCACTTTTCCACCATCTGAGCCTCTGAAACCAACAAAAGGTCACCAAAAGACCTTAGTACACCCCTTTTTCCATTAAAAAAGATTATTTTTCCTGAAAAGCATAAAAAACCCTAAAAAAGGATCCAAATTCCCAAAAATATTAAAAAGGGAATTAAAATATTAATTTTATTCAAAAAAGGAAAAAGGAGGGAAAAGTACGTAAACCATGTTGGTCAATACCATTTGGTTTCCACAAAACCACAAATGGTATTCCCCACCACCAAAACCTATAAAAAGGTGGTAGGGGCTCCTCATTTCACATCCATCCATTATCTCATCCTTATGCTGCTGAAATCTCCCTTGAGCATTTTAGCCATTGAAGCAACCTTGGAGAAGGAGACCTCTTGGAGTTTGGAGCTACTCATCTTGGGAGTTGCTCAACATCAACCTTCACCATTGGAGGTATTATCGCAAGCACTTGCTTGCCCCCCATTTTTCAATACAAATTCATTCTTTAATATTTTCTTGTTCTTGTTTTTAAATGTTTACATTATTTGCTTAGATTCTTGCATAGATCCATGATTAGTTTAGTTTAATTTAGTTTATTGTTATTTGCTTTACATTGAAACTGCTGCTACTAGTTAGCAGGTTCCCATATCACTAAGCCTGGTTGCAAAACCGGGCCAACAGTTTTTTGGCGACTCCGCTGGGTTTTGAACAATAGATCTCTAGTTTTTCTTTTAATTTTAGTTTTTTATTCGTTCTTTAACCTTTAGATCCATAGATCTGCCATCTTAGACAGCAGATCCATTGCTGCTCTAAGTTTTGGCCACATCTATTGCCATTAACAGCCCGAAATTCACAATTTTCGGGTTCATTTTTCGGCTTCCGTGCACGGCTTTCACCTCGCGGATTTTAGCCTGACAGTCGCACGGTCCATCGCGGCTTTTGGCCTTTTTTCCGCGCGGTTCACCGCTGCTTTGTCGCCGGTTTCCGCGCTGCACATCGTGGCATCGCGGTCATTTACCGCGCTGCACATCGCGACTGCGCGGCCCTTTTCCGCGCGGTTCACCGCGACTTCGCGGCCTATTTGCGCGCTGGACACCGCGACTTCGCGAACATTTTCCGCACGGTCCATCGCGACTGTGCGATCGAAACCTGCGCGGTCCATCGCGACTGTGCGACCGAAACCCGCGCGGCCCATCGCGGCTTTTCTGTTAAAACCCGTGCTGCTGATTTTTTCATTCGGCCATTCTGATTTTAAAAATTAATTTTTACTGTACTTCCTGCCCACATAGCACATTTTTTACAGTATTAAATTCTGCATATTTTACAGCCTTGAAAAAAATTTTACTATTTAAAATGCATTTCTAGAAGTCTTTTTAAAAATTTTCAAGAAAGTGAAAGAAGGACTTATTTCTGCATTTTTATCTAGATTAAAAATTTTCCTGTTTACTTTTAAAAAAAATCTTGCCCTTAGCAATTTCCTTGAAAAAAGAAATCCATTTATTTCTGTTAAAAAAGTCTATTATTTGCTTTCAGAATTCAAAAGATTCTTTGTCTTTTGAGTTGATATTTGTAAAGCAATTTAATTTCCATTCATTTGAAAAAGTCATAAATATTTGCTTTTTTATTTTCCAAAGCTCCTTTGTTTGGTGAAAATTTCCTATAAAGCATTTCCCTTTTTCAAGTTCAGTTTACAATACCTCATGTGCACTCACTCGATCACTTAATTGAACTAAGCCTTAAAACGTACCCTAATTTCAACACACTTTCAACCCCACTTGGGGAACACTAAAAGAACTTTGTAGCTAGGTAGTATTGGGGGGATAGGTGTTCCAATAACACACCTCAGTTATTACATCTGAGACATAGAAGTTGTCCAATTAGGGAGCTAAAATCTCTTAGTACTTTTTGGCGCGGTCACAACCGGTTTGTGGGAAGGCCTCTCCCTTAGGAGGGTTGAAGTCGCGAGGATGGTTCCGGAAGCCTGAGTGGAATACCGAAATCCATTCAGTTACCGAAGGGCTACCATTCGCAGTTCTCGGGATATCCCTGTATTGGGATATTGCGATCAAAGGACCAAATGGCAGATTTACCTTTTCTCGACGCGTCATGAACGGAGTATCCTAGTAGCCTGTCTTTAGGATTGATTACCCGGTGTCCCTCCCGGTAGGGGGATATCTAGCCGTTGTCTCAACACTCATATTGTCTGACTTGGATTTCATCACCTTACAGAGGATATCGTTTCTTTGAGTCACAATACTTTTAGTTAGGTGTTTGCATGACTCAACCTACCTTTGGTCTAGTTACACCTATTTTTTCTAGAAGCCGTTTGCATGTTGGTACTCTGACCATTTGTTGCATTCCTCCACTTATTGTAGCACAGATGCTAGAATAAGTGCCTTTTTTGAGGTTGATTTTTTGGCCTGAGAGCCTTCTTTTCGCACTCCCCTTCTTGCACCCTTGGTTGCATTAGGGTTTTGAGTCTTTTATATATACATCACCACCTGATACTTAAACAAATTTTTTACACAAAAACTTAATTCTCACCATTGAGAATTTTAGACGCTCTCATCGTGTACAAGGCGAACTCCCAGAGTTTAGTCCACTTGGCTCTCCACGTCACGGACGCAGAGCCTTATCCCTTGATTCGACACATCATCAATCAGTTAGACAGTCATCCGATTCTGACACGCCTCACTTCACATTTGATTTAGAGGCAGAATCCGAAAACCCCACAGAGTTACCACCAACCACCATTATGGCTAGAACACCATTTGATCCACTCTTTACCAGCACCATAGGTGAGACATCCACAGAGCCTTCTACGGCGGTGCCATCCATGGCGACAACCACCCCCCTGGGTATGCCCAACATGGGCAACAATCCACATTTAGGAATGCCCAACACAGGGCCACCTCCTGTTATAGGAAACCCCAACATAGGGCCACCACCTGTTATGGGTATTCCCAACATAGGGGTCACACCCCCTCTGGTTTCCACAAACCCTATCCCAGGAATCCCCACTGCTATTCCTAACCCAAGTGCAACCCATGTTGCACTTGGAGGCGCTGGCCCATACCAGACTACATCTTTTGGAGGGAACATACCCTCCATACCTAGCATTCCTTTAGGCGCTACTGGACCCCCACATCATACCACAATGACTAGACATGTCCCGGTCCCAGTTACTACGTCTGCTAGTTTACCATACATGGCGAGTCTGAACCTGCCAGACTTAGCTAGGCTCACTAATGACCCCATCAGACACGATCCTGCGTGGCCTCACATGCCCACCAAACTCCCATCTGACATCCCTAAGTTTGAGGGTAAGACGGGTGAAGACCCCCAGAACCATATCATGTCCTTCCATCTATGGTGTTCCTCCAACTCCATAGTGGATGACTCTGTCCGCCTCCGGCTCTTACAGCGCACCTTCACTGGCTCTGCAGCCAAGTGGTATATTGAGCAGTCCCATGGGACGCATGCCACCTTTACCTCCCTTGCCTCGACCTTCCTGCAGTTTTTCCAGTTACCTGTCCGCTATGATGCGGGACTCGACATCCTACTATCTTGCAGATAGAACACGGCCACCCATATCACTGACCACATTCATGAGTGGCGTCGATGCCGAAGCCTCTGCAAAATCAAGTTAGACGACCGTATCTTTTTAGATTGGTTTCTAAAATCCCTCCTCCCGCTCATTGCGAAGGATGTGGCATCTGAAAGACCCCAGTCTGAAGAAGAGGCCATCCTCAAAGCCCAACAGTTTGATCTCATTTACGCCCAGTCGGGTTATCTATACACAATCATACCAGACGCCCCACGATGCGACTCTTCACGCAGTGACGCGCCGGGGGCATCTCATGCCGCCGATGGCATTATTGGCCAAATCACACCCCAACCTAAACCTTTCAGCATGGTGAGCACCACGCCCGCCCCAGACCTCTCTAGGGCTACATCCAGTTCCGGAGCGACAACTTCTTACGCTCCAACAAACCAGACCCATCACATTCATGGACCCTCTTGCCCGCAACATTGCTATGTTCAAGCGCCATCCGCATATGTGCCTTCTACATACCATATCCAACCTGTGACACAGAACCCCATTCAGTTCTCGCCATAGCAGATGCAGTACCCACAGCAAGCTGCACCAGCTAATCCACCACATCCAATAGATCAGGGTTACCAACAACCCCAACAGGCAGCTGGACCACCTCCAGCTCCACCAACATATTATCCACCGCAACCTGCTCCTGCACCTGCGGCTCCCTAGAATCCCCCAATGCTCAAGGGCATGTGTACGCACAACAACATCAGCCCCAATACCAAAATAACCAACGCAACCAGGGTGGGCAACCAAACCGCGGAAGAGGACGTAACCGTGGAAACAACCAAAACCATAACCAAGCATCTACATCCACCGCATCTAACCAGCTATCGGTCGAATCGAAAGATTTCATACCCACTAAGGTCGATTGGTTAAAGGACCCCATCCCAACACTGGATGCCTTTGAAGAAGGGAACATGTCAAACATTTCCCCCACTATACAGATAAACATTTCCACAACACCAGGGAAACCTGAGCTCATCTCGCTGGGCGCATCTTGCACTCAAGCAGAAACTCAGGCGTACAAAAAGCTCTTTCAAGAGTTCCGTGATGTCTTTGCCTGGTTCTATACTGAGATGCCTGGTCTCGACCCCGCCATTATTGAACACCACATTGATACATGGCCTGAGGTACCCCCTGTTCATCAGAAATAGCGACCCATTCACCCTTCCAAGCTCCCCGCTATTAAAGCTGAGGTCGAGAAACTTCGCAAAGCAGGATTCATTTACCCTATTCCATACACCACCTGGGTGTCGAACCCCGTTCCCGTCAACAAAAAGCAAGGCACCCTTAGAGTATGCACTGACTTCCGTGATTTAAACCACGCTTGTCCAAAAGACAATTTCCCCACGCCATTCATTGACCAACTCATTGATGAGTGTGCGGGCCATGAAGTCCTATCCTTCATGGACGGGTTTTCCGGATATAACCAGATTCACATCCGCAAGGAAGATCAGTACAAGACTGCCTTCACCACCCCATGGGGCACCTTTGCCTATCGCGTCATGCCATTTGGCCTTAAAAATGCTGGTGCCACTTTCCAGCGAGCCATGACCTATTGCTTTCACGACATGGTCCATATCCTACGAGTCTATCTTGACGACCTCACAGCTCGTTCCCGAAAACTATCAGACCACCTTAACGACCTCCGGCAAGTTTTCCTGCGTTGTCGCAAATATAAAATCCGCTTGAACCCACACAAGTGTGTCTTTTGCGTCCCGGCAGGCCGCTTGTTGGGTTTCATTGTTTCCCAAGATGGAATCACTGTCGATCCCCTGAAAGTCAAAGCCATCTTAGAACTTCCGCCTCCTCGCACGCTTCGGCAGCTCCAAAGTCTACAGGGGCGGTCCAATTTCCTTAGGTGCTTCGTTCCTGATTATGCAACCAAAGTTCACGGTTTCTTACGCTTACTTCGTACCCACATACCCTTTGTTTGGGATGAGCAAGCAGACACGGCATTCGAAGCCCTCAAGAAAGCTCTCACACAAGCCCCCTTGATATCCCCACCGGATTTCTCTCAAGACTTCACCCTTTATATCTCGGCATCTGAACATGCTGTGTCCGGAGTTTTGGTCCAAGAAGATGCCTCCCACCAAGAGCATGTGATTTATTACGTCAGCCAAACCTTGTCTGGCCCACCTCTGCGTTACCCATACGAGGAGAGATTAGCCCTAGCTGTAGTCTTTTCCGTACAAAAATTGCGACACTACATTCTACTCAGTCATACCACGGTCGTGGCCGACTCCAACCCTATGGTCTAACTCCTAACCCGGCGGCTCTTACAAGGTCGTGTTGCTAAATGGGTCATTATCCTCCAGGAATATGACCTCACCTTCAGAACTCCCAAAAGCACTAAAGCCCTCGCGCTTTCTCACCTCATCACTAACCTCCCATCCTCTTCAACATCACCCGTTATCCAAACGGACCTCATTGACAAGCAGATCTTCATCATTTCGTCTGACGACCCTTGGTACGGAGACATTTTGACTTACCTTCGTACGCAAAAATTTCGACCACACATCAATCGTGATGGATGCCGTCGCATACGACACCATGCCCCCCGATACCTCTTGTTAGGGGATGTAATTTACCTACGCGGCGTTGATACCATCTTACGCCGCTGCCTATCCCATAGTGAGGCAGAACAAGTCCTCAATGATTGTCATAGCGGTGCCTGCGGAGGCCATTTCTCCGGCATGGCCACCGCCCAGAAAATCATTCGGGCCGGTTATTTTTGGCCATCATTGTTTACTGATTGCATCACCGCAGTCAAGCATTTCCAGAACTGCCAACTATTTTCCCCCAAAGCAAGAACCCCCCCCGCCCCCCTTCATCCAGTTATCACCATTGGACCATTCTGCAAATGGGCCATCGACTTCCTCGACTGCAACACCACGTCAGCCGGAGGTCACAAACACATCGTTGTGGCTGTAGATTATTTCACCAAGTGGGCAGAAGCCATGCCGACCTATAATTGCAAAGCCGACACTGCAGCACGGTTTTTCTTCAACCATGTTATCGCTCGTTTCGGAGTGCCAAAGCAACTAGTCTCTGACCACGACTCTCACTTCGAAGATGCCGTCTAGAAGGAATTATCAACCATGTTGAAATTTGAACACCATTTCTCTTCCGCTTACTATCCCCAAGGAAACGGCCAAGTCGAAGCGATCAATAAAATTTTGAAGACCATTCTCCAACGTACTGTAGACAAGCACAAATCCAATTGGCACCACATGCTTTTCCCGGCACTATGGGCCTACCGCACCTCAACCAAAACCGCCACCGGTTTTACCCCTTTCCATTTAGTTCACAGTGTCGAATCCGTCCTCCCTATTGAGTGCCAGATCCCAGCCTTACATATCGCCGTTGAACTCCTACCGGACACTTCCCCGATCGAGCAACGTTTACTACTCCTAGAGCAGGCCGATGAAGATCGGCGCACAGCCATTCAAAACATGGAAGCAGCTAAACAACGATCGAAACTAAGTTACGACAAACACGTCCACCCAAGAACCTTTTCTGAGGGAGACCTTGTCCTCGCTTACGATCAAGCTCATGATAAAATCGGAAAGGGAAAGTTCGTGTCTATGTGGCAAGGCCCCTACATCATACACACCTGCCTCTGGCAGGGGGCATACATTCTGACCGATTCAGAAGGCAATCCCCTACACAACCCACGCAACGGGTTGTACCTTAAACGATTTTACCCATAGAAAATCTAATGGACACCATCGTCCATTTTAGTATAGGCATACTTTCTTTACTCACAAAAAATTCAAAAAACCTAAATATTTGTTTTTCTCTGCATGACCACGGATGGAGCCTCTTCCACTCTGCCATGTCGGTTTCGCTGATGGTGCAATCCATTGGTCTCCCAATATCGCCTCCGCAGCTTGGGTAATATACTCCCCTTCACATGAGTTAATTCACATTGACGGAGTATGTTTAGGTGCCGCTACCAATAATCAAGCTGAATACGATGCTGTGACCGATCTCCTGGCCGCTGCTCTCCAAATGAGCATCCGTCACCTCAACGTTTTCTTAGACTCACAGCTCCTAGTTTCCCAGCTCAACAATGATTACCAGGTACGCGATCCCTGTCTTTTCAAAAAATTCCTGTGCACTAAACAAATGGTTAGATAGTTTGAATCCATTTCATTCACACATGTCCCAAGACACCTCAATAGTGTAGCAGATAATATGGCCAACAATGTCCTCGACTGGCACACCAATCACATCATGTCATATCCATAAACAAAATGCATCCACGTGCATAACATGTGCCTCCACGGGCATATCTATAAACAAAATGCATCCACGTGCATAACATGTGCCTCCACAGGCATATACAAAAAACAATATTGCATCCACGTGCATAACATGTGCCTCCACGGGCATAAAACAAATAACCAAATAATGCATCCACGTGCATAACATCTGCCTCCACGGGCATACATAAATAAACAACATACTGCATCCAAGTACATAACATGTGCCTCCACGGGAATATACAAAAGACAAAGGTGCATCCACGTGCATACACGACAATACATCCAAATATATATCCACATATATATATATAAGCCAAATAGTCAACATGTCATAGGTGCCCTCAGCACCCGATATACAAAAAAATACATCTGTCATACAAAAATGCTTTCCCATATGCTCATCAGCATTTGGGGGCAGATACAATATCATCTACTCATCTGGATCCCTAGGATCCTTCGGCTCCTCCTCCGGCTCCTCTTCCGGCTCCTCCTCCGCTGGCCCCGCCGGGTCATGGCGAGCCCGAACTCTCCGCTCTGCCGGCCCCGCTGGATCGTCCCGCAGACGTATCCTCCCCTGAGCCGGCCCTGCCGGATCATCTCGTCTACCATCCCTGTGCCCCGCCACGAACACCGCTGTCCTCAATAGGAGCGACTGCCACTCAGGCGGTGCACCAAAAAAACCCTGCAAAATATCCCGATCCAGGTCTCTCCAACCATCCTCGGGGAGTCCAGCTAGGATCCTGGAAAAGGTCTGTCTGACACCCTCTATGGAGTCATCTCGAGGGCCAACCCCTCGCCCACGAGCCGCAAATCCTCCACCACATGGAGGTGGTACCGCTGCGGGTGGATGGGAAACCACCATCGCCCGCCCCTGACGAGGCACGTAGTCGTCCAGTGGCACTGGACCCACATCTGCACAAAGAAAGTAAGCCATCACGTACTATACAACAATAATCATCAATGATAAATCAAACAACATATGATATAATATCAAATAAAACACAAAACATACCGTCTAAACTCCAGGCCTGTCCTGGGGCAAGAGGCATCTCTGGGTCACCTCGGTAATCCATGCCGGCGTAGGGGTAGTCCTCAATCACCAGAGGCATCTGCTCCCACTGCTGATAAAAATCCTCCGTGAAGTAGCCGCGGACACCACCGCCGCCACGAGGCATCATCTGCCCCCATCTCATCATACGAGGCTCACTCGGAAGACCAGCACGAATGGGTACCCGTGGCCGCAAGGTCGGCACCCGCTCGAAGAAAAAACAACATAAAAATGAGGCATAACAAAACTCGCCTCCCTCTCTAATGGCCTTGTCCAGATCTCTCCGGAAACCAGCCAGAAACATTTGCCCCCAGGCATAATAAGTACCCTGAAGAACAGAATCCACCATCATCATCTGTCCCCCAGACATATGATGTGGCGCAGCAGCACCCAATATCCGCAGAACGCAGGCCCCAACAGCTCGCATATCCCACTCACGTAGGGATCGCAGACTAATAGAGCTGTTCTGCAAAACAGCATCATCAACACAGAAAGTCTGTAACAGGTCCTCCATATCTACACCTGGAGGCAACCTCGACAAGATATCACCCACCTCACCCAAGCGAGGCAACCCAGTCAAAAAATAGACATCCGTGAGAGTGATCTCTAACCTCTCACCACCAATGATGAATGCACCCTCTGCCGGCACCCACCAACTCACAAGCTTGTTCAGGAGCCGTCTCACTGAACGAATAGGTGGGATTTGAGCGAACTTCAAAATTCCACTCATAGCTAGAGTCTGCCTCACCCCTGCATCAGTCTCAATCCTCGCCATAAGATCATCATCGATCTCTCGCTCCCGCCACGAGGACTGTGGCCTCCTCAACATCCTGCCAGAAAACAAAAGAAATTTTTAGCCCCAGCATAAAATTCTTTTGAAAAAATCCCATCGCGGCTTTTACACAAAAAGCCGCGATGCCCATCGCGGCTTTTCCACCAAAAGCCGCGATGACCATCGCGGGATCCATGCAAAAACCCGCGATGAACATCGCGGTTTTTGGCCGGACAGTCGCGATGAACATCGCGACTATCCCCCATGAACCCGCGATGAACATCGCGGTTTCCATCCTTGCAGTCGCAATGAACATCGCGACTGTCAGCCTAAAACCCGCGCGGTTCATCGCGGGAACAGCCCCTAAACCCACGATATTCCACATTGGAGAGTCAACATGGAATTTCGCGGCCTTCGGGGGCCCGCCGCCAAACAAAAAAGACATAATTGACAAGGCTAAGGCAAATAGAGTTACCTACAACTCGCTGAATCGAAAACCAACGGTGAAATCTCCCGGAAATCGAGAAATAGCTCTGACAGCTCTATCAAACTCGCACGTAACAATGACAAGTCATTTGGGCCCCACGCCCTATTTATAGAAATTCCACCAATTTTCCAACACCCATTGCGGTATCATACGAAGTCCATTTCTCAAACCGTTGGTACCGTTGGAATCAGCACAGCGAGAACTTCATGCAAGTTCCTTCCTTTTCCCGTTTTCACGGGGTCCATTTTTTGACCATTTTTTTGGCCTCTCTAGTGGCCTCGGTTTGTGTGCCACATCGGTCGTTCTCCGTTTTGGACGTGCCTTATATCACCGGATTCATTTTTCCGCGCTCGTGATGATGCTTGAGATCATTTCTCGCTGTCACGTCCCAATTTTCAGGGCATTTCTTCCATGCCCCCTCGTCACCTCGATTTGCGTGCCACATCGGCCGTTCTCTGTTTTGGACGTGCCTTGTATCACCGGATTCAGTTTTCCACGCTCGTGATGATGCTTGAGATCATTTCTCGCTGTCACGTCCCGATTTTCAGGGCATTTCTTCCATGCCCCTTCGTCACCTCGGTTTGCGTGCCACATCGGCCGTTCTCCGTTTTGGGTGTGCCTTATATCACCGGATTCAGTTTTCCGTGCTCGTGATGATGCTCAAGATAATTTATCGCTCTCACCTTTATATTTTTCGGGCATTTTTTCCATGCCCCCCACATAGCCTCGGTTTGCGTGCCACATCGGCCGTTTTCCGTTTTCGACAATCCTTATGTCACTGGATCCAGTTTTCTGCACTGATGACGATGCTTGAGACCTTTTCTCGCCCTCATCAATCCCTTTTTGTTTGGTATAATTTTATCCCTTTTTCGGGCCCAGCAACCCCTTTTACGAAAAAGGCACTAAGGGAGTTTCTGTTAAGCTCTTTTCTGACTCCTACAAACAATGAAAAGATTGTCGAGCAACCTTGTTTCCTTTCATGCTCGTTAAACGTATCTGAAATGGCATCTACCTGGTATAAGTTTACCCCTTTTCCGGACCTTGTAGACTAATTACGAAAAAGGTATACTCTAGTCACATCGGCTAGAAGAGTTCTCCATCCGCATCATTTTATGCTTTTTTCGGGCCTTGGAGACTAAACTTATGAAAAAGAAACACCAATAGAGTCCACTTATCGTTTTCAGACTCTCTAAACATGAAAGAAACCATGAGCATGAGCCGTCGTGGGCTCACAAAATCCACAGGACCGTACCATTTCAGAGCACACTTTTATCCCTTCTTGGAGCTCATTAAAACTACAAAGAAGGAATCAATGGTGCCTCTTGGCGCCATGACAGATCACATCTACTCATTAGGAAGCTTCCCCATGTTGGTCGCCTTTGTTCAGAGTATTCTGCAGTATGTCACCTTGATAATCCCTCGACGGCACCTATAAGCTCGTCCTCCCCCCCAGAGTCAATATATAACATTCAGTCAAAGCAATGATCCCCACACCTACAAGTCAGTTCCCTACGCTGCCAGGTCAACCATGTCATCGTGCTCTGAACAAAGGAAGTTTGAGTCTACCCAGTTTTTGACCCAGTTTTTTCCCATTCCCACAAGTATGTCAGTCCTACCATCAGTACTACAACACTTCAGTTTTAGACCCCGTGCTCCTACCAAAGAAACATCATTGCCTTATTAGTTGCTGGTCTCCCTCTGTCGACGACAACCACATTGATTCCAGAGGATAGACCTAGAGGTCCCTGTGTCTTGGACTCATCACCATTTATGATGAGTGCCTACGAATCATTTCGAGAGGAATCTTCAGTGCCTCTCCAAATGGTTGTTTCTCACATGCTCGACTTCAACACCTTGATTGCATCGTTGAGACTCGCACAGGGTATTCGTCCATTTCACTTATTAGTCGAAGACCCCGGATACCTCCTGACTCCTCCACATTTGAGAGTCTTCCTATGGATAACACCAGTTACACTTTTTCTATAGATATCCGGGTTGTGCATGGCGACATTATTCAGATTTACCCCAGTTTCATACTCCCTTGAGTATACAGTTACATTATTTCTCAGAGATGACTCATAGTCTTTGAGTACCTATAGATGTTGGACACCTTCAGTTTCAGCAGTTCCTCAGTTATTCCAGTGTATCAGTTATTGAGATCCGTTATGATCAGGAGTACATCCCAAAATAATGTCCCCCCTGGACCATTATGGTGTACCAGTAGATTCTTTATGTATTAGATCCCCCTTCTTGGGACTAATTGTTATGTATATGTCTTGATACGAGCATGGGAATGCCCGCCTCGTCCATTATCAGAGATTATACCTCATTCATATTGAGGCCATGTAATATTTTTTGTTTCTTGCAGCTTCCAAGGGCCGTGGCTCCAGTCTCCAATCGGTCTCTTCTCCTTCCCAAACCCCTGAAAAAAGACAAAAGAACTATGATGTCTATCGGCCATATGATGAGCTCCTACCCTCACACATCAGGGGGCAATCTGTTAACACCTAAAAAGTGCTCACTAGCTCATTCCCTTATTCACATGACCCATTTGTCCACTTTTCCACCATCTGAGCCTCTGAAACCAACAAAAGGTCACCAAAAGACCTTAGTACACCCCTTTTTCCATTAAAAAAGATTATTTTTCCTGAAAAGCATAAAAAACCCTCAAAAAGGGTCCAAATTCCCAAAAATATTAAAAAATGAATTAAAATATTAATTTTATTCAAAAAAGGAAAAAGGAGGGAAAAGTACCTAAACCATGTTGGTCAATACCATTTGGTTTCCACAAAACCACAAATGGTATTCCCCACCACCAAAACCTATAAAAAGGTGGTAGGGGCTCCTCATTTCACATCCATCGATTATCTCATCCTTATGCTGCTGAAATCTCCCTTGAGCATTTTAGCCATTGAAGCAACCTTGGAGAAGGAGACCTCTTGGAGTTTGGAGCTACTCATCTTGGGAGTTGCTCAACATCAACCTTCACCATTGGAGGTATTATCGCAAGCACTTGCTTGCCCCCCATTTTTCAATACAAATTCATTCTTTAATATTTTCTTGTTCTTGTTTTTAAATGTTTACATTATTTGCTTAGATTCTTGCATAGATCCATGATTAGTTTAGTTTAATTTAGTTTGTTGTTATTTTCTTTACATTGAAACTGCTGCTACTAGTTAGCAGGTGCCCATAGCACTAAGCCTGGTTGCAAAACCGGGCCAACACAACAACACCAAAATAAGATAACGATTTCCTCATCAATGACTGTTCCAACCATATATTAATTGGATGATAAGAATCAGGTTGGAAATTATTTGATACTAGCAATACTTCAATAGGGAGATTACAAGCCTTATCGAGATACAAAATTGAAAGGAAACTTACCCAAAATCAGAATTTGAAATTTCGGAAATGAAGAACGTTTCCTTTAGAGAGATATCATCGTTTTAAATTAAAAGGAAATATTTGGATCTGAGACTGGAAAATCATAAGTAAAATTTCCATCCTCTTGATAATGATCCTAATCCTTCAAACATGTAGGTGCATGAAATTCATTTGTTTTCAGATTAGATAATTTTCTTTCAAAACATGATTTTTAGAAAGCCTATACTTAAAATAAGCATTCTAAAATTAAACTCCAATTTCATGCAACCTCGCCTCTAAGGATTGATCTCCCTCAATTTATTTAAAATAATTAAAAAATCAAAGATGAAGATGCAAGGATTCCCTTAAATCATATTTATGAAGATAATTATGATCAACAACATATTGTTTGAAATTTGAAATATAATCAATTACTTCAAGGATTCCTAGATCTTCATTAGAATTGATTGATTGATATTTTTCATGTTTATAGAATATCCCAATGATGATTTTCCAAATGATACTTTGATGTCCTTTCTTATGACAAATGTTCAAAATGAGATACTACAAAATTTTCAATTTCCAGACCGAGGGTACTAAGTTATTCCTTTAATATTTCAAATTTGAATTTATGAAAATGAGTATAGTCGAAAATGTGTTCTTTGAAATATGGAATGTAACTTGTTTCCTCAAAAAATTCTGCATTAAGATCTATCATTTGAATAAAAGTGAATATCAGTTATGGAAATGGACTTTTAGATGGCTGAAAAATATGATTCCCAATTTTATTTTTGTAAGTTGCAGACTAAAATTTAATTAATAGAGCCAAAAAAGATGGCGAGAGATACATAGAGAGTCGAAGAGTCTATAGCTATCTGGGGAGGCCGCAGATGATGAAGCCACCATCCCAATCGCTCAAAAATACTGAAAGTAATATCATTATACAAAATTGTGACCCCCTAGGTGAGGTCTTCCCATAAAAAATACTGGTACTTTTTCTAAAAAAATAATTCATACTGTCTAGGAGTGCTATATATCAGATTGCAAAGCAAATAAAAGCAAAAAATCTAGTAGTCACAAAGATAACCCGGAGCTGGAGTGGCCCATCTAGTAGCGTACAGGCAGAGCATCTGGTTCTTCCTCAAGGATGGGGTAGCTTGCATAGAAATCCTCAAAAGCCCTCGGAGAGGGGAGAGCAGGGGAAGAAGGACCGGGGGTGCCATGACCATCGTGCGCCCAGTTGTTGGCCAGTGTTGTCGGAGTGGGAGCCTGGTCATTTCTAACCATGGTTTTTTCCTTAGAAGACCCATAATTATGTGTTGCAGGTTCAATACTACGACCCAAGGACAAGATATCCTAGGTCATTTTGGCATCCAAGGTGTTCAAGCATTCCGAAGCCTCTGCCAAGCTAAATTTAATATTTCGCACAATGCTGGTGTTAGCATCCCAGCTTGCTTCCATTTCTTCGACCAAGGTGCTCATTATGTTTTTCAACAATCAATGGTGATTGATGGCTCCTCCATTGCTTCCCGAGGCTAGGAGAGTCGCCACCCTACGAGCTTCCCAACCATTAATGAGACTGCGAGTCCATGTAGAGATACGCTCTACATATCCATTCATAACTGTCCAGTCCATAGGAACCTTAATCTGCCTACTAGAACCAAATCCTTTTCTTCCACTACCACGACGAGGGGTGCCTCTGGTGCGATTCATGGAGTCATGACGTCTAAGAGCATTCAAGATGCAAGTAGAGTGAGCCACAAGGACAACCCAGATAGATACCCGACAGCAGAGCAGGAATGCATATCGACAGATGGCTTTAAGGAGCCGAGCCAAGCCATTTCCCTCCCATGGAGGTAATTAATGTCGTAGGCTTTCATCTTTGAAAAAGGTGGCAGAATTAATGGCACCTCACACCAGCACAAAACGATCATCGTCATGAAATCAAAGATATGAGGTTAGGATCTGGGGGCTTGTCCTCCTGCCCTAAATGTACGTCGTCTCTCTGGGGAAAGTGTTGAACAGTGGAGCAAGCGGGCAGGTGGAAAGTAGTCACCGTCACGTGGCCTGGAGCATGTTGGTTGGGGTCGGTGCCTCGTGAAGATGGTTGCGTGTGGGAAGGAATCGAGGCAGAAGGATTATTGACACTTGAATCCAGGGAGGAAAGGTCTTTCTTTGCAAGAATCCGACACCGATGATGTAAGTCCTGTTGGTTGTGGAGCCAGATATTCTAGTCTCATAGATGATATTGTATCAGCCGTGTTTGTACCCCAGTTTTATATGATATGTAGGTGGACTGTACAGTCACCCCAACGGGGGGGTGTGGGGGGGCATCTCCCCCCCACGGGGTTCCATTTTTGGGGCTGTTTTCGCCAACTGTTTTGCGGGCCCATGGTTTTGGGTATCCCGTGGTATTTTCCCATTGTATTTCCCTTATAAAATAAATACATTGTAATACGGCTAGGGATGATGATGATGTATTAGGTTTTATGCATTGTAAAGATCTCTGAGATCAGGAGACAGACTGTGAAACAACAAAGAGGAAGTGCAGCGGTTGTGCTGCAGGTTGTATCCCTTCACTTTGCTGGATGGTAATAATAATAAGGACTGAAAAATTCAGTGTGGACATAGCCCAAGTTGGGTGAACCATGATATATCTGTGTCTCTCTTGTAATGTGTATGTGTGATTATATTTGCATTTCTATTTATTATTATTGCTCTGCGATCCTGTTTTTCTAACAATTGGTATCAGATCAAAAGGTCTATTTGGCAGTTAAACCCACAGGAAGCTAGGGTTTCTGGTTCGAGTGGGTGCAATGGCAGAAGAAGGAAAGTTTAAGGTCGAGAAGTTTAACGGCCAAAATTTCAGGTTATGGAAGATGCAAATGGAGGACTATCTATATTAGAAGGATCTATTCCTACCGTTGGGAGGAAAAGCAAAGCAGCCGACGGCTATGAAGGACGAAGAATGGGAGGTTCTTGACAGAAAAGCTCTGGGAACAATACGGTTGAGCCTGGCTTGGTCGGTGGCTTTCAATATCTCAAAAGAAATGACAACAGAGGGTTTGATGAGCGCATTGGGTAAGCTGTATGAAAAACCCTCGGCCTCCAATAAGGTATTTCTAATGAAGCATTTATTTAATATGAAGATGTCTGAAGGTGGATCTATTACTGATCATTTAAATGAGTTTAATACGGTTACAAATCAGCTAAGTTCTGTAAGTGTGAACTTTGATGATGAGGTTAGGGCTCTTCTAATCTTGTGTTCATTTCCAGAAAGCTGGAATAGCTTGGTCATGGCTGTAAGTAACTCTATCTCTGGTTCAAACACCTTGAAATTTGATGATGTTATTGGTGTTATTCTTAGCAAGGAAATGCAAAGAAAAAGCACAGGTGAGACACCAGGTAATGCGTTGACCATGGAGAGCAAGGGAAGACAAAAGGAGAGAGGAAAGATCCAAGGTAATCATGGAAAGTCTAAAATGGGCAGATCCAAGTCCAGACTGGGAAATATAGAGTGCTGGAACTGTGGAAAGAAAGGACATCTGAAGAAAGACTGCAAATCTCTAAAGAAGAAATGAGATGCACAAAAGGAAACTACCCAGGAATCAAATGTAGTAGGTGATGTGTTACAAGATGCTTTGATTCTTGCATTAGATAATACTAGTGATTAGTGGGTAGTAGATTCAGGAGCTTCATGTCATGCTACACCCCATAGGAAATACTTTCATGAGTATGTTCCTGGCGACTTTGGACATGTTTTATTGGGCGATGATGAGCCATGTAAAATTGTTGGAATCGGTAAGGTATGGATAAAAGTTAAGAATGGAACTGATTGGTTGTTGAAAGAACTTAGGCATATTCCTACTATGAAAAGAAATCTGATCTCAATAGGGTAGTTGGGAGATGGCGGCTGTCTATCTACGTTCGAAGAAAAGTGGTGGAAGATCACTAAATGATCAATGGTGATAGAAAAAGGAGACATAGTAGGTACATTGTATTTATGTCCTCATAATACTGACCATTTTATCTCTTTAGCTTCCACAGGAAAAGATACAGTATTGTGGCATCATAGGCTTGGCCACATGAGTGAGAAGGGGATGCAGATTCTCCACTCAAGGAAGTTGCTACCAGATTTGAAGCAGGTAAGTTTGGAATTCTGTGAAAACTGTGTTTATGGAAAATAGAAGAGAGTCAGATTTCTCAGGGTTGGGAAACAGAATAAGAATGAAAAATTAGAGCTTGTGCATACAGATATATGGGGACCGGCTCAGGTACAATCTCTTGGTGGCTCTCATTATTATGTTACATTTATTGAGGATGCAACTATAAAAACTTGGGTTTATTGCATTAGACAGAAATATGATGCGTTTGCTACTTTTAAGAAGTGGAAAGCTTTGGTTGAGAATGAGACAGGAAAAAGATTGAAGTGTCTCAGATCTGATAATGGAGGTGAGTACTGCAGCAAGGAGTTTGATAGTTACTGTTCATACCATGGGATTCGTAGAGAGAAGACAGTCCCAGGAACACCACAGGAAAATGGGTGTGTGTCAGAAAGGATGAACAAAATGATCATGGAGCATGAAAGGTGTATGAGACTGCATGCAGGGTTTCCCTTACAGTTTTGGGCGGATGCTGTAAATATTACTGTTTATTTAATAAACAGAGGACCTTCAAGTGCTTTGGATGGTGGTATTCCAGAGGAAGCATGGACAGATAAAAAGCTAAACTACTCATTTCTAAGAACGTTTGGTTGTGAAGCATTTGTCCATATTGATAAAGAAAATAGAACAAAGCTTGAAGCTAAATCCAAGAAATGTACCTTTATTGGATATGGGGTTGATGAATTTGGTTATCGTTTATGGGATTATGAAAATAACAAAATCATCAGGAGTAGAGATGTGATATTCAATGAAAAGGTCATGTATAAAGATCAGTTGCAGGGAAAGAAACAGGAAAAGAAAAACACAGAGTACATAGTGCTTGATAAAATTAAAGAAAATGAAGTTCCGAAGGTGCCAGAAAATCAAGAGAAACAGCAAGTACTTGAAACTCCTGCAACTGTAAGAAGATCTACCATGTTAAGTAGACTCCCTGAACAATACTCTCCTTCAATGTATTATTTATTGATGACTTATTCTGGTGAACCAGAATGTTATGAAGAAGCAATGCAGGTGGAAACTAGAAAGAAGTGGGAGCAAGGCATGAATGAGGATATGGACTCATTGATAGGAAACCAGACTTGGGATTTGGTTTAGTTTCCTATTGGTAAAAGAGCATTGCAAACCAAATAGATTTACAGCTTGAAGGAAGAAGAAGGAGGTAAGAAGCGGTACAAGGCCAGACTTGTTGTAAAGGGGTTTGCACAGAAGAAAGGTATAGATTTTGATGACATATTTTCTCCTGTTGTTAAGATGACTTCAATTAGGACTATCTTAAGTCTAGTGGCGGTAGAAGATTTGCATCTTGAACAATTAGATGTAAAAATAGCCTTCCTCCATGGGGATTTAGAGGAAGAAGTATATATGCAGCAGCCACAAGGGTATGAGGTCAAAGGTAAGGAGGATCTAGTATGCAGGTTGAAAAAGAGCTTGTATGGCTTGAAGCAAGCTCCAAGGTAGTGGTATCTAAAGTTTGACAGGTTTATGACAGAACAAGGTTATAGTAGATGTCATTTTGACCACTGTGTTTATTTCAAGAAGCTAGACAATGGAAGATATATTATCTTGTTATTGTATGTGGATGACATGCTTGTTGCAGGGTCTGACATGCAGGATATAAATGTACTCAAAAGGAAGCTATCTAATTCATTTGCGATGAAGGATTTGGGTGCTGCAAAGCAAATCCTTGGTATGAGAATAACGAGAGACAGGAAAAATCGCAAATTGACATTGTCTCAAAGTGAGTACATACAAAAGGTGTTGGAGAGGTTCAGAATGCAGAATGCAAAACCTGTTAGTACACCTTTGGCTAGCCATTTCAGTCTAAGTAAGGAAATGTGTCCCAAGACACAAGAAGAGACAGATTACATGTCCAAGATTCCCTATCAATTAGCAGTTGGCAGCTTGATGTATGCCATGGTGTGCACAAGACCAGATATTGCACATGCAGTGGGAGTTGTGAGCAGATATATGAACAATCCAGGTAAAGAACATTGGAAGGCAGTACAGTGGATTCTCAGGTATTTGAGAGGTACTACCATTGAGGCATTATGTTTTGGAGGTTCAGACACTGTTCTACAGGGATATGTTGATGCAGATATGGTAGGTGACAAGGATAGCAGGAGGAGCATGACAGGGTATGTGTTTACTGCAGGTGGAACAACAGTAAGCTAGATTTCGAAACTATAGAAGGTTGTTGCACTTTCAACAACAGAAGCAGAGTATGTTTCCATTACAGAGGCTAGTAAAGAGATGATTTGGCTGCAGAGGTTTATGGAGGAAGTGGGTAAGAAGCAGAAGGATAGCAGATTGTATAGTGATAGCCAGAGTGCCATTCATCTTGCAAAGAACTCAACATTCCATTCTAGGACTAAACATATACAGCTCAAGTACCATTTCATACGCTCTATTCTGGAAGATGAACTGTTGAAGCTGGAAAAGATACATACTAGCCAGAATCCTGCAGACATGTTCACAAAGGTAGTGACCAGAGAGAAACTGAGTTCGTGCTCGGTTTCAGTTGGTCTTCTAGCATGAAGGTGAAGAGGAGAAATTTTCCAAGTCCAAGTCTAGCAAGTGCAGCAGCGGTGGAGTTGTTGTGATCAGTCTCCAAGTGAGAGATTGTTGGTTGTGGAGCCAGATCTTCTAGTCTCATAGATGATATTGTATCAGCCGTGTTTATACCCCAGTTTTATATGATATGTAGGTGGATTGTACAGTCACCCTAGTGGGGGGGTGTGGGGGGGCATCGCCCCCCCACGGGGTTCCATTTTTGGGGTTGTTTTCACTAGCTGTTTTGCAGGCCCATGGTTTTGGGTATCCCATGGTATTTTCCCGTTGTATTTCCCTTATAAAATAAAGACATTGTAATACGGCTAGGGATGATGATGATGTATTAGGTTTTATGCATTGTAAAGATCTCTGATATCAGGAGAGAGACTCTGAAACAGAGAAGAGGAAGTGCAGCGGTTCTGCTGTAGGTTGTATCCCTTCACCTTGCTGGACGGTAATAATAATAAGGACTGGAAAATTCAGTGTGGATGTAGCCCAAGTTGGGTGAACCACGATATATCTGTGTCTCTCTTGTAATGTGTATGTGTGATTATATTTACATTTCTGTTTATTGTTATTGCTCTACGATCTTGTTTTTCTAACAAGTCCCTATGATCCATAGTGGATGGAGTGTCAATCGTATGAAGAGAATTATCTTCAACTCCTTTGTTGGCTAAGATGTCTGCAACAGAGTTGGCTTCACATTTGACATGCTGGAAGGAGATGGTTCTGATTCTTTTGAGAACCTCCATAAGATCAAAGAGGCGTTGTTCCAAACGCCATCTAGGGGAGAATTTCTTGACTGTTGTGCCATAGTAGAGCTTCATTGCCAAAGAGATTATGATTTGGGAGTCTCCTTCAATGATTAGAGGAGTGAATCTATTAGTTTCAACAATTTTTAGGCCTTCCAGCATCCCTGAGAGTTCAACAATGTTGTTGGTGTCATGGATAAGAGATCCATGAAATATACAGAGGATGATTCCTGAGGAGTCTCTGAAGACCCCCCAAATCCTACCACCCCCCGGGTTTCCTTTTGAGGCTCCATCGAAATTAAGTTTGAAGAAATTTGTCGGAGGTCTTCTCCAAAAGTCAGGACTAGCAGTGTTGGTCGAGCACGTATGACAAGAATGATGGAGAGGTGGGATGGAGAGTTCCCATCTACAGAGTACATATTTTTTCCTATGAAGTAGTGGGGAGATCAGTTGCATTCCAAATCAATATTGCGAGTCTCCTGAAGGTTGGAATTGAAGGAGTGTCAAATTTCAGTGAAGATTCTGAGCTTTCCTTCAAAAATCCTCATGTTTCTTTCTTTCCATATGTTCCAAGTGACGAAACCTAGCATGAGATCCCATATGTGATTGAGCAGGTTACTTTGGAATGGATGTCGATCCCAAATGGAGATGGTATGAACAATGTCTCCAAGCATTCTGTTGGTGCGTTGGAATTTTTCAGATAATTTGGTTCCAGAATTATGCAGTTATGTCACAAGAGTCAAAAAGGTGATCAATGTCCTCATCATGATAGCCACACATGATGCACCAAGAGGGTAAATAGAAGCCTCTTTTGAGGATATTATCCCAGGTGAGGATCTTACGATGAGCCAACAACCAAAGGAAGGTTGCAATTTTTGGCCATAAGTTTAAACTCCAGATATTTTTCCATATTGGATTCTGAGGGTCATCATTTTCCTGAGTTTTGATAGAATAAGCTTCTTTCACAGTGAAAGTGCCTTTGGTGGAGTAGCCCCATCTCAAAATGTCATGGTCTTGATTAACCTTTTGATGTCTTGTCTGCAATTCAGTCCAAATAAGATCCGCGCTGTCCGGGGGGTACTGGGGGATCCCAGTTTCGGGGATCTTTTCATATTCTGTTGCCAAGTTGATCTTCCAGTTTCCAATAATTACTGATTTTGTCTTTGCCTCTTACTTGAAGATACTGAAAAGGTCCACGGGTGCAGTGAGTGAGGCGAGACTTGGATGTTGTTGCCAGGAATCATGCCAAAAAAGAGCCTAGTCACCTGCCCTCAGTTCCTAGAAACTATTATGTTGGCCCAGAGCGCGCTGACAATTGGAAGCTCGCCAAATAAGGGTTCCAAGAGGGTCTAGGTTGTAATGTATTCTTTATAGAGGGGTCAAGTTGGGGGCATATTTACTGTTCCAGAGTTGAATCCAGGTGGCATTTTCAGATGTGACCCAATTCCACCAAATTTTGGCAGAGAGAACCTAATTACTAGACTCTAGATCCCTGAGGCCAAGTCCACCATTTTTTTTAGGTCTACAAACGGTCTTCCAATTGAATAAGGCCCATTTATGGTTGTCATGATTACCGCCCCATAGAAAGGAGCATTGAATCTTTTTCATAGATTTGAGGACCCATTTGGGGGCATCCAACATCGAGAAAAGATAGAGGGGCATAGATTGGTGGACAACTTTGAGTAGTATAAGATGACTGGGCAGTTTAAGGGCTCTAAAAGTCCAGGAGGATATTTTAGATTCCAACTTGTCAAGGAGTTCTCTCCAGGAGGAGTGTTTAATAGCAGTTTCAAAGAGTGAGGCACCGAGGTATTTAGAAGGGAGGTTGGAGACCTGGAAGCCTATAATACATGAGATGTTTCTTTGAGTGATGGCATTGGTGATGAAAAAAAAGAGCTGGGACTCATCAAGGTTGATAGTGAGGCATCAGAGAAGGTGTTAAGGGTATTTTTCAGGGTGTGGGATTCCTTCACTGAGGGGTGTCCAAAGAGAATATTGTCATCAACAAATTATTGGTGTGTGATAGGAGGGCATCCATGAGGGGATAGGCCCTTGAGAGAATATGTGGAAACCAGGTTTTTGAGCATGCGACTGAGGGCTTCCATCATTAGAATAAAAAGGAACGGAGAGAGTGGATCGCCTTGGCGGATGCCTCTGAAAGGAGAGAAGGTGGAGGAAGGAAAGCCATTGACCAAAATGGAGAAAAAAACGGATGAGGTAAGGGCAAGAATCCATTGTATCCACTCATTGCAAAAACCATAGGCTTGTAACATTTTCTCAATGAAATCCTAACTAAGCTTGTCGAAAGCTTTTGAGAGATCTAATTTTACAAGAATTCTAGGGGTTTTAGTAATCTTTAGGGAGTGAATCACCTCATGAGCCAAAATGATTCCATCCAAGATTTATATGCCTTCTACATATCCGGTTTGCTCCGGTGAGATGAGGATCAGAAGCAGAGCTTTAAGCCTATTAGCTACCACTTTAGTGATGATTTTATAAACAACATTGCAGAGGGAGATAGGTCAAAACTTACCAGGGTAGGTGGTTCCCACTTCCTTGGGGATCAACGTGAGGAAAGTAGCGTTTAAGGCTTGGAATAACCAACGTTTTTGTCTGGATTCTTCCACAAGGTCCATAATGTCCTGTTTTAGAAAGCTCCAACAATGTTTGAAGAAGTTGATCGTCAAGCCATCAGGTCTTGGGGATTTTCCCTCTGCTATTTGATTGACCACGAGTTCCACTTCCTGCAAGGTGACAGTTTTCATAAGAGAGACGTTATGCTCTACCGTCAGAGTTTTTGGTATATGGCGTGTGACTTGGTTGATGGCCTTAGCTCTGTTGGGGGTATTTTCTGAAAGGAAGCTATGGAAATGATTGGTGAGCTCCTGTTCAATGTCATCCTGGGTCCTTAGAAGGTTTCCTTGATCATCCTTGATTGCAGAGATGCGATTGGTCATTCTGTGTTGGATAGTAGAGCGATGGAAGAAAGTAGTGTTTTTTTCACCTTCCTTCAGCCAGTTGATGCGGGACTTTTGCTTCCATAGTATCTCTTCCTGTTTGCATCGGTCCTTGTTGATGCCTCAGATGTGCTAGAAGTATCCCAAGAAACAATGTAAGGGAGATAGCCCAGTCAAAGACTTCAAATAATCCTACACAAGGATTACCCTATCCTCAAGTTGTTTGGTGTAGCTAACTCCCACGGATATTCGGCCTCCATTGGCACTCTTTGAGTTGGTGAGTTTTCTCCTTAAAAGGGAGAATTTGAATTAGATCTGAAACTAATCCTAAATGTAATTTGAATGCAATATAAAATTAATAATTCTGTAACTATAAGAAGAAATTATATAGTTACAGAATTACTAATTTTAGATTGCATTCAAATTACATTTACGATTATTTTCAGATCTAATTCAAAGTCTCCCTTTTAAGGAGAAAACTCACCAACTCAAAGAGTGCTAGCGGTGTCTGAATATCTGTGGGAGTTAGCTGCACCAAACAACTTGAGGATAGGGTAATCCTTGTGTAGGATTATTCGAAGCCTTCGGCTGGGCTATCTCTCGTATGTTGTTGCTTGGGATACTTCCAGCACATCCGAGGAATAACCAAATGGCGCTAGAATGATGACATGATCTGGCACGTTCCCATAGTAAGAGCTAACTTTAATTTATTATACTTTAATAGATCTTTCCCAAATACCTGCATGGGATTTTGATACTGCGTTGAGCCTACAAGGTCCTTTACATGAGCTCCCTAAAAAGCCAGTTAAAATCTTGCCGAAGTTCGATGGAGAAGGTAATGTTTCTGTCACCGAGCATATTAGAAGGTATGAATCTATTTTGCGTTTATTTAATGTCATACATGAAGATGATTCTTACAGATTATTCCCATTTACCTTCGAAGGTAAGGCTTCTCTTTGGTTTTATTTTTTACCTTTAAATTCAATTTCTAGCTAGTTAGAATTTAAGAATGTGTTTAGAGATTCTTTTGAAGATTATGATGTAATTGAAACTCATCAAAATTTGATTCAAATGCAGGTACATGATGGAGAATCAAATTGGAATTTTAACACGCATTTTCGACAAGTGTATTATATCTTACACGAAGAAGATAGGCCTTCATCACAACTCACTTTTTGCTGGTATGTTAGATCTCTTCCTAAGACTATGGCTATGTTCATCTTACATGAAGGAATGACAAATTTCCATGAAGCATGCAAAGAGGCTCAAGATATTGAAAAGGAATCCTTTAGACTGTTTTTCTTCTTCTGTTTCATATGATGTAGAATATGTTGAAGAAAAACTGAATGTTTCACAAATGGTTCAATTAAGTAAACAAATTAATGATTTGTACAATGAAGTTATGTCCATTAAAAAGGAAAGAAATATTCAAAATACTTTACATGATTTGAAACAAATAGTTTTTGCATCTAAAATTCCATCTTCCTTAGATACAAAAAGAAAATTAATTGCAAATTCCAATCATTATTTTTCTCTTTCAAATGAATGTGAGTACGATGAGTGTTTCACATCTTCCCTTCATTGTTTGGAATGTCAATATGAAATCGTCGAAGAAAATGTTAATCCTAATACTTCCAATCGATAATGAACAATTTGGTCAAACTCAATTTGAACATTTTCCTTTTTCTCAATTTGATCATAATGATCCAACTATCAATAAAAATGAAGATTTCGAGAATTATGAAGAAGGTTCCCCATCTATTTCTAATAATTTAAAAGATCCTCTTTCTTTAAGTGATATTCACTCTTCTAAATTTAATCAAAAGATGGATCTTAGGATTGAAAGCTTTAAAGATGCTAATTACACTTCAGATTTTGAAGAACATGTTGATTCTACTTATTTTTCGAAATCTGAAAATTCCCTTTTTTCATCCTTCAATTTTGATTGTTGTGAAAAAAATGAGAACCATAAGTCTTTAGAGGATGAGTTGGCTGAAATTGAGATTGAATTTCAAAATATTTGTTCCAAATATACTTTCTCTATAAATCAAATTTCAAATGAAAAGTTATTTCGATCAAATAATTTGAAATCAAATAAATCTGATGCACTTGACAAGGATGAATATCTAAATAAAAATCAAGAAGACGAAGTTAATCATTCACAAGATTCAAATTCCGAAGTTTTCTTTCAATGCAATAACCATGATATATTGAAAAGGGAAATATTCTCCACTTTCAATTTTGATGAAATTCTTTTGAATCATGATCTTAATAATTTCCAACCCACTTTTTATGATCCATTTTATTTATGGTTGGAACAATCATTTTTGAACCATTTTTCATGTCATTTTCATTTCTTTGTAAATAAGAAGCTTAGTTTAGTTTTTCTGCGAGGAATCTGCAACAATTAATTAATGAAAATACACTAGATAGCAGTAATAACAGAACTCAGAATCACTTTATTGATCACAGGCCACTTGGAGGGGGAAACCTCCTTTGAGCAAGCTCAATACAAATAACTTCTCGGTGCCTTCATTGGCCTCAACACACACCTATATACTAAGTCTAGGCGCCAATACTATGGGTCAAAACCATGGGCCAATACAAACTATGGGTCAACAATTACTACAGGCCACTTACAAAGCATATGCGCCCAACAACAATAACACAAACTATGGATCAACAAATACTACAGGACGTCTTACAAAGCATATGCGTCCAACAACAATATACTAACAAAGTAAAGACATGGGTTCCTAACATCCCCTCTCCCTTAGAAAAAGATTTGTCCTCAAATCTTTAGATGTGGAAATTGATGTTGAATCTGAAGGAGTGGTGCCCATGTAGTAGCCGTTGGTTGCATGTTGTGCCACTGAATGAATACCTCTATGATAGAGAGAGAGATAAGTGGACGCCCTTTGAGTGTCATGGAGGATTGCTTGGAAGGATGTAGACAAAAAAAAACCATATCAACTACTTGAAAAATGTGCTCAGAATGGTGTTGATCGGTTTGTTGTTTCATTCGAATTCTGGCCATGTGAAGAGTGTCCTGCAAAATGCGAAGAATCTGATCGCGGTTTCGAAGAACCGTCTCAAATTCCTGAATTGGTGCACTGTTGAGGGTGTATGGAAGAAGAAATGGCGGTTCCTGACCATATATTGCTTCATATGGAGTAATTTTAGATGCAGTAGGGTACCACCATTTAGCGAGAGGGAGCCACTTTGCCCACGGAGGTTGTTGTTCGGAGGTGAAGCCATGAATATAATTTTCCAAACATTTATTGGTAATGTTAGCCTGCCCTCTTGATTTAGGGAGCCCTTCAATGAATTCCAGAGACATATCTGTCCAGATCCGTGGAAGGATGGGTACAGGTTTGAGCAATCCCGGAAGGAGCTGGAAGGTATCATATTCAGGCACCATCTGTTGAATTGTCCTTTTCATTGCCTACCAAAAGAAGGTATGTTGTGCCTGCTCATATGTTTGGAGGAACCCAGAGTGCCTGACCAATGGAAACACATGGAGTTTAGAGAAGACATAGCCCTGTTGAATAGATTGCAACCAATTTGGAACAAGCAGAGAAATAGCTGAAAGAGAAACTTGGGCATCAATTCTGAGAGAAGGAGCATCTACCACCAAATTGTCTTGACCCTTCATGTAAGTGATCTCATTGGCATAAACTAGGAGTTGGCGAATCCATTTCAGTTGTGCGGGTGAGGAGACCCATTGTTCCAGGAAATATTTTAGACTCTGGTGAGCAGCCGTGATGCAGAAATAATTCCCTATTAGGTATGGTTGCCACGTCTATACTACATGCAAAATAGCCATCATTTCCTTCGCAGATGTAGAGGCGGCTAAATTCTTACTGAAAAGGTTTTGTGAAGGCGACAATCCCACTGGTTTAGCAAAGGCACTGACATATCTATCCAAAATTGGTTGTATATCCAAAGGAGTAGTGGAGACCGTTGATGGGTGCATCTGAATGGAATGGATCTGAGCGATGACACCATGTGAATTCTTCTTAAGGATTTTTTCTAGGGGATGTGAACTGATGATGCGGAGAGACCTTGGTTGTAATCCTGTAAATTTGTGTTTTTGCCCATTGACTGAAAACTGCATCCAAAGTTCAACAAAATCCCATAAGATGGGTCCACGTGTGCATAACCATTGAACACCCAAAACCACATCACATCCGCCTAAGGCCAAGGAAAACATGTCAGAACGCAAGTTATAATCTTCCATAGAGATACGCACATTGTGACACTTCCCCTTGTAAGGTAAGGTGCCCCCATTGGCAACCATGACTTCAAAGTTGGAGCAAGGATGGATACAAAAATCAGCCTGTTTGGAGATCCGAGGGTCAATGAAGTTATGAGTGCTACCAGAATCAATGAGTATGATAAGAGGGAGCTTCTTGAAGTAACCCCTGATCCACATAGTTTGGGGGGTGGTGATTCTGGCTAAAGCAGGGAGAGATATATCTGGGTGGTCTTCCTGAGACGGAGGGTCAATAGGTGTCTCCTGAATGTCGACCTGATCATCCATTGTATCTGAAGCTTCTTCACCAATTTCAGAGGAAGACGGAGAATCCACATCCAAGAGATAGAGCTTTTGCTGAACACATCTATGACCCCAAGTGAATTTCTCATCACAATTATAACAAATCCCTATTTCTCTGTGTGCCTACATCTCTGTTTCAGACAAATGCTTGCTAGGAGTTGGTCGAGGAGCTGGTGGGATAGGAGGTCATTGAGAACCCATATTTTGGAAGGGAACAAAAGTGGGTTTGGAGTGGGTTGGGATACAATCTTGTCTTCTGCCAACTTATCCAACCCCAGGGCTTCCATCATTGTGTTGGGACAGAACATTTTAACCTCCGAGTGGATTTTATCCTTAATACCATTGATAAAACAACTCCCGTAGAATTCATCAAACAATCCTTCTGTGTGATTGGTTAGTTTCTCAAATTCTGTTTGATACTCTCTCACAGTGCCAATTTGGCGAAGTTTAGTGAGGGATCCTGTGAAGTCATCAAAAACACTATGACCAAATCGTTGCAAAAGGAACTCGAAAAAATCTGGCCATTTTGGCTCTTCATGAGCCTTGATGTACCAACGGTACCATTAAAGAGCTTCCTGTTCCAAATGAAAGGATGCAAGTGGAACTGTGGTGACATCAAAAGTATTATGCAGACTGAAATACTGTTTTGAACGATAGATCCAACCAGTCGGATCAGTACCATTGAAGTGAGGGAAATCAAGCTTTAGACCACGGAAATTGCTAGAAGAAGAGAACCCATTGTCTGATGAAGACTCGGACTGCTGTTTGTTGTTCATGGTTGAATGCTTAAGATGGAGGCCGAGAAATTTTTCATTCAGATCCTGGATTTTGGTTTGGATGGCTGCAAGTGCTTCTTCCATGGTTTTTGCTCCTGCGCGGGTGACAACCATAACCATGAGTTTTTTATTTGCTTTTTTTTTGAATGGGTAGAAAAACACAAACAAAAGCTTATTTAGTAAAGGGAAATTTGGATTTGGGAAAAAATATGTTGGGTAATTGGGGTTTGACTAGGTTTTGGACACTTTCGAATGGACAAGGAAGCAGAAAATGAGGATTTCAGAAGCAGGGTGAAAGAATGGGAAAACTTTTCATAGGGGGAAAAGAAGCAGAAATAGGGAATGAACACGGTCGCAAAATTTGAAGGCAATTGGGTGAAAATTAAAGAAGTTATGGAAAACCCTAAAAATAGACAAATGTGAGATTTCTGGCTTTGGGAAGTGGAATTTGGGGTAGGCTCCTCAGGAATGAAAGATGCAAAATGGGATGACAGAGGTGTCAGGGAAGTTTCAAGGGAAATAGAGTGAAAACAAGGGAGATATGGTGAAAAAAAAAATTATACCTTTTTCTTTTAGAATGGATCTAGTATGGCGCAGAAGGGATCGGAAACAAATGGATCTGCGACGGGGTAGAAGGGATCGGAAACAGATGGATCTGAAACGACGTGGAAGGGATCGGCAACAGATGGATCTGAAATGGCGCGAAAGTGATCGGCAATAGATAGATCTAAAACGACGTGGAAGTGATCAGCAATAGTTCTGGATAGAGGAAATCTGTGATTTATCAGATGAAAATAGATATGGACCCCGCATGCTCTGCTTCCTAACTGTTCAAGCGATTCACTCGGCCAACAATGTTGTCTGAAAACTTGTGTATTGGGGCAGTACCCCTCACTCCATGGCTCAGGTAAAACTGATAACCGCTTTGCCACAAACGATAGCTCTTGGTTTACCTCACAGGTGGGAACTAGTCAATCAGGTAGGGTTCGCTGCCATTTTTGCTGGCAGGTCCTCTTAATGGTCAACCTACTTTGGGGTTCCTGTGGTACTCCTCACAATGATTTTTAGGGATTATGCCCAAGTACCTCCCATAGTGAAGCGGATAGGGATTATTCCCAGATCCGAACCTGCAACAGATGCGAAAAAAAAAAATTGGCAGAAATTTCACCCAACGAGCCCAAGAAAGTGCTCTGATACCAGATGTGAGGAACCTGCAACAATTAATTAATGAAAATACACGAGATAGCAGTAATAACAGAACTTAGAATCACTTTATTGATCACATGCCACTTCGAGGGGGCAACCTCCTTTGAGCAAGCTCAATACAAATAACTTCTCGGTGCCTTCATTGGCCTCAACACACACTTGTATACTAAGTCTAGGCGCCAATACTATGGGTCAAAACGATGGGCCAATACAAACTATGGGTCAACAATTACTACGGGTGACTTACAAAGCATATGCGCCCAACAACAATAACACAAACTATGGATCAACAAATACTACAGGACGTCTTACAAAGCATATGCACCCAACAACAATATACTAACAAAGTAAAGACATGGGTTCCTTTTTCCAATTTTTGGATCTCCATTTTTAAGATTTTTATTGCTGATGCATCATTTGTTTTTTCTTGCAGGTTTAAAGTTGCTTGATTGGGTCCATTGGAAATTCAATTATACTTAGTTTTTGTTTACTTTTTAGACTAATGTAGGAGTAGGTGTAGAATAGATTAGTTTTGTTTATTTCTTTAGTAAGTAGATTATTCTTTTGGTTTTCTTCAATAAAATATTTGCGACGACAAGCCAAGTCAAAGTTGGAAATGACACTTCTTCATATGCATCCAGGGAAGTATTTTTATCCTCCTTCACTTTCTCTTATTCATGCTCTCGCTTATTATTTTATTGGTTCAAGGCATTCATGTTTGAATTATATCTTTAGTTTTAAATTATAATAATATTGTGATGAAATGTTTTGAATTAATTATTTTCCAAGTTTTAAGAGCAAGAAAATTTTGGAAGAAGACAAAGTAATTAAAATTAGAACATCATTACACACGAATTTTGATCTTTTTTGGATATGCATTTGAAAGAAGGGGTTTTTACATATTTTGTTGTTGCAAATTGTGCACAATTTAGTTAGTATTATTTCATTTTATTTCTTTCTGTACATAATCTTTAATAAAGGAGGCCTTATTGTCCTAAACAACTTTATGTGACAAACAACAATATTTATCGTAATTATTCAACCGAAGGAGAATAAATTTATTTTAAGAGTTTTATTATAATGAATTCAATTAATCGATTCAATGCATTTTCATTTATGAATTGATATAATTACACTCTTTACAATAACAAATTCTTTCGATTCTACAAATACGACACCAAACCCTACTTTTGTTCGCATGAGACAATTTGTTAAGGCCTATTTTTACAATTATTTTACATTTCTTTTAATTAAGTTTTCTAAATAAAAGGGCTTCAATTGGCTCAATATCTTATGTGGTTCATAATACTATCAATTGAATCTTTAAAGTAAAAGAATATGTAATTACATTTAAGGGGTTCTTCTACAAATACTATTGTAATCAATTCAAATAATTATGTACAATTTATGAATTGATACAATCAATTTACTATTTATCACCCCTGTATAATACAAAATTCTTTTCAACTACAAAACTTTTAAACACATGTTTTCCACATGAGATGTCAGTCATAATCATAAAGCCTCGTTTTCTTTAATTTTATTAGACCACTTTTCGTTTCATTTTCAAATTGTTTGATTAGGTTTGGATTTCTTAGTTTGATAATTGTTTGCATTGGGGAGAAAGGTTGAAATGTTAATTATCCAAAATCGAATCCAATCGATTCTACAATTCCTTATTTTTAATCATGTTGTATCTATCAAACCTTTTCTAAAAAATTAATTGATAGAGGATTGTTGATCCTTAGTTTATGGGGCAAGCTTAGTCATTTCGAGCCTACATCTTTTGAAGTCTTGTATGTGAAGGAATTTTTTCAAGGTGATTTTCAAGAAGGGACTATCTCTTTTCCTGTGGTGGAACACTTTCCAAGTTTTACCTTCATACATAAACTTAGTTGCATTGATTATATTTCTCCTTTTAATTATCACAAAACAATACGCAAAGCTATTTGTTTAACTAGACTCTGCAACTGTATTTTAATTGAATCCTTCTTTACGAGCAAATGAGTGGGGCTTGCATTGTTATCATCTCAAACCTCTTAACTCCATCCCACTCTCTGAAGGAGTATAGTCGCTTCCCCATCCATTAAGTAATCTCTTATGAGATTAACATAAAGCCCAATCCTCTTCTTTAACATCTCTAGGAGTGAGTTGGGAAAAAGGAGGTCTTATTATAAGCCGACCTTTTCATGATCATACCTTCTTATGGAATGACTTTATCAATATTTGGTCACCAATCCATGATACTAGCTTGTAGCCGCAAAAACGGTTGCAAGACGGGGGGTCTCATCACGAGCCAGCCCACTCATTATCTATAAGTTGGTGTGAATGACACTGCCACCAAGTCAGGACAGTGATTTCCAGCTTCTTTCCAAGGATGCAAATCTTTAACAAGGATTGATAAGCTTCACATATTTATCTAGTGGATGGGATAAAAGAAGCTTATTGGGTTAAAGGTAACCCTGTCAAGGCTATAGATGCCTACTGGTAGTAGAGCCATGCCTGTGGTATTAGAGGTAAGATAACATCTTCTAGTCATCACACATTGTTCATTTAAAGCGTTTTTCAATGAACATATTTTTTTGGAAATCTAGTCAATCGATACTTGTCTTTGCATTTTCAATGATGGTTAGAAAGTTATAATTAAAAAATCAATTGCAAATGGGTAGATCTTTAAAAGGTTGACTCGTTAATGTGGTACCCATGTTATAGGGTAAACTCTCTTTTCATTGGAAACCTTACCTTTTGTTTTCATGTATATGTAAAGCTTCCATCTTTTCAAGGAAGAGATAACTACTTTGTCCCAGCATGTCGCCATTTGTTGGCACTCCAACAACTCCCCTTAGATTTTGTAAAATCAAAGGGACCCCATGTATATTTTGTAAAATCAAAGGGACCCCATGTAGATTTTGTAAATACTCAGCTTTCGGTTTTCTTTTCTTTTTGATTTAGTAGGAATTTTTATGGATAGATCTTTCTTTGATCTTTCACTCCTTGTGCTGCCTTTTCTGGGGTTTGTTTTTTCATTTTATGAGGATTCAGTGGTTTGGCTAAATGCTTATTTTCAAAGATTTTGATTTGAATCTTGAAGAAGTGCTTATCAAAAGATGGAATCGTGGGTATAGTTCTTGATTTTGAGCGATCTGATAAATTTCACAAGCCTTTAACTTTTATTAAAATTTTTGTCTCTTTCACAATTTGTATAGTTTAGGAGAAATTAAGATTTCCTGAGGCTTGTTTATTTTTTAGGAAGAACTTACTCTTCCCCTAAGGCAACTTCTACACTATTATAATGATTCTTATCCTTAAAATTACTTTATTATTTTTATGCCAAAATTAATTAATCAATAAGAATGAAAAGAATTATGAAATGATGTTAAGTATTGAGAAATACTTTATATACTCATTTTTTCTATTTCTTTGATTGAGAAACTAACCATTACTTTTTCATAACCTTTTGGAGTATATATATAAGGAGAAGATTATTTTATTTCATAAAATTTGAGACGACTTTTTAATCCTTTCTTGTAAATTTGATGAAGTTATTATCTTGTATAAAACAAGATATTATTAATTTTAATTGATTTTTATATCTTTACACCATAGTCGTTTTCACCATGGAGAAGCATTACCTCCACATCAACAAGATTCCTCGCTCATGGAGTGAATGGAATCTTGCCACGTGGAAGGTTCTTCTTCTCCACGACTTCCTCCTCTCGCCGCAGACCTCCTCGACCTCCTCCGCCTCCTCTTTGCGCGAAATTGTTCCTTCCTTGGCCGTTGCACCAAATCTTCGACTATTTAAACAATCCTGACAATCGCCCTTCAATTGCAATTGTTTTCAACGATTGCCCTTTGAAGCTGCTGACTGCCTCAAAATTCCATTGCAAGTCTAGAGTCCAGAAATCTTCTATTTGTTTTTCGATTAGCAGGTCTTCGTATCCAAGTCTTAACTAATGGCGTTGGAAACAGCTTGTCCTCATGGCGCAGAGGGGCCTTCTTGGCATCAGAATGGTCTATTGGTATCAGCAGAGAGGCTGTTAGAAGACGTATGGGCTCATTTCATTGCAGCAGGGTCTGATCATCTAATACATGATGACTTGCAACCATCTGCCAAAGAAGAAAACTGTAGCTGGAATCTTGAAATTCCAGTGCTAGCTTTGAAGGAGAACGATTCAGAGGACATGATACTCTTCCAACTTCTCAATGAGGCTTCCAAGATTGGATTCTCTGCATCCCATGAATAGCACGAGACGGCGATCCATGGCCTACATGCCTGCGATATGCAGGAATGCAACTACCAGGCCACACAGTGAATGTGCAGAGATGGATATTGTTCTCGGTGACACGTCGCTGCACTCTGCGATTGACAGAAACTCGCGAGCATGCAGCGACATCATTCGCACTTTCGTTGTAGTTTGTCTTGTTTTTGCAAAAATACTCGCGACCGATGACCGGACATCTTGCCATCTCACTAAGGGAAGCCATATTTCGTAATTTGGTTTTGCAAACATTCATGCGACCGACGAAAGTAGCGATCAGTGACCAGTCATCTTACCCTGTTCGTTGTATTCGCACTTTGTCCTGCTTTTGCAAGAATACTCGCGACTGGCGACCGACGACGGGTCATCTCATTGGGGGCAACCATATTTCGCTATTTAGTTTTGCAAACATTCGTGTGACCGGACCATTCAATTACAGATTTCCGATAAATTACAAAGAAAACAACTTTCTTGATAAGTAAAACAATCTTTGGAAATTGTCTCTAAATCTCTCTTAACTGAGCAAAATAAATTCTCAATGAGAGACTTCAAATTCAATCATACAGTCTTTGATTTCTAACATCCCAATAAGCTTCCCGTGCAATTAAATTTAACTCGTGCTATCTTATTTCAGCAATGGCGACAATAAGGGTTCCTGTAGTTGCTACCTAGTGGTCACGTTGCTCAGGCTTGAACTAGATGTAGCTGTATCGTTGTTCTCCTCCGAGCTAATCGACGGATTGGTGTGGTCATCATCGCCCTTAGAACCCATCTCAGACTGTAATCACCAAATGAAAGTAATCTTATCTGCTGTTTGCTGACAGTGTTCTTTGACGTTCTTACTCAACTCCAGTACAGTGAATAAGTAATGTTTGGAGATGTCCATTTGTAATTAATGAAACGGCAGCGACTAAATCAAACAATGCAAATGTACTGGAAAAAAAAATAAAAATTTATATCCGTTTTTTATGCAAAAAATATGTTTTAACATGCTGAAAATTTGATTCTTAGATATATATTTTTATAAGATGAAGAATTTTACTAACCTTTACGTGAACCAATTAAGCCTCAAGTTATATCTAGATTGTTTACATAGATATGTTTCTCCTCTCCCAAGCTTTGTAAAACATAAGCAAAGTTTCAAGTTAATGGTATTTGTAAAACATAAATGTCAGCAGCAGTATTTAAAGATATATGTGAAAGGTTACAATTCTCATTTTAAGGTAGTATTATGATAAACAAGGGAAAGAAGCACAAGTTTTGATCTTCAGAATGGGAATTTATCCCTTGAAAGGAGGTTGCAAAGCGCATCCATGTGTGAAACACAACATTGCTCTTGGTGATGGGAGGTCATGTAGTTGCATGGTTGTGAAAGACGAAATTTGTGAGACAATGAAAAGAATAAACATTAATGGCCAAGCAAGTAGTGGACAAGGGAATCCGTTTATTGGACACTTTGAAATTTGCAGCAAACTGATTTAGTTTTCTAAATAGAGGTAAACATTATTGATCAAGTGAAAAATGCTCCTTAAACTAAGTTAATTAATTAATAGGTTGTCATGCATTTAAAAATATGAATTATTTCATTCATTCAAACTTACTTTTTGAATCTTAATCACAAGATTTTGAATCTTAATCACAAGAGTTGCGAGCTGATTTCAAATTTAATTCCAAGTCAGTGTTAGTATTTTACAAAGCTATCTCTCACACTTTAGAGAGGTAGCATCATTTGGAAGTTTACAGATAGAGAACATTTTTTTGTTTATCAAATTCATCATCACTAATAAAATAGTAAAAGAGTTTTGTTATAGAATTTTTTATTAAAATGGAAATTTTGATTTAAAATTGTATTTTAATGGTCTCATAACTATTTTAGTAATATTTTGAAAACTCTTGAATTTAACAGCAAACTTGTTTTTGTTATGTACTTCTATTGCTTGAAGAAACCAAACAACTTTTTTTAATATAAATGTTAACCATTTTTATTAAAAAAAATTTATATCCCTTTTATGACTCTTCAAACTAGTTGCAACCAATCAATAACCTTTGTTATTGTAACTTAAACTCAAGCAAATTACTATGAAAATGAAATACCTTATGAGTGAACATTTTAATTGATATCTTCTAAATATTTATCATGGTTATAGAATTATTTTTTTAAATATCAATATAGTTTTAAAAATAAAAAATAGAAATTATAATATAATACCTATAAACTTTTAAATTTTAAAATATTCTCTCATCATTAATGAAGAAGATGTGTGCGATTGTAGGAGGAGGCGTGTTCTTATAAACTACTCAATTTTCTTTCTATTTATTGACAATATGTTTCTGAATGTCATTGCACCAAAGTGTATCTTTATCCATTGTCCCATTCTTAATGCTCTAGTGCTTTCCAATCCGTCGTCTTCAGATTTGGATGTGGGGGATTAAAAAATTAGTTAACCATATACGTAGAGATTTAAGGAAAAGCTGAAGTTGAAGGAGAAGGTAAAGCTTCTGGAATTATAGCAATATTCGAGATTCACGGAATTGAGACATTCGACATTGCTCAAGCCTCAATTAGGTTGTTTGCAATGGACCACATCATGGTCATGGAAGAAGACACAGTCGAGCAAAACACAAAATGATCAACAATGGACAATCTATCGATCTTGTCATCAATTGCAAGAAAAAATAAATCTACTCATCATGAGCATGACCTTAAACATATATGTTCTACAAGATTTTTTATATTTAGGTCAATATGTAAATTTTTATACAAACTAGATAACTAATAACAACGTCAGATTTAAAGATAAAATAAATAAATAAACAATTGATAGAAGAATACACACCAGAACAAAACACTCAACATGTAAGATTTTATACAAACTAGATAACTAATAACAACGTCAGATTTAGTGATAAAATAAATAAATAAACAATTGATATATCATTTTGAAACTCTTGAAAGTTATTTAAAAGGGTTTACATCTCCTATTTATATTAAATGTTGAAAAGGTTCAACCACATCCTTGCCCTTTTTTATATAATATAAACAATACATATTCTTGTTTAAAAAAATAGTATCCAAAATAAAACATCCTCTAAGACACTAAATCCAAGATGAAATGTCTTCATAGAAAACTTGCCTATTAAAAATGGTATATTCATAAAAATACTCAAAATGATATATTCATTATAGTCAATATCGAGTTAGTCATTCTCTAAACACTTGCTTTTCCTTTTATCCCAAAAATTTAAAATAAATGTCTAAAGAAGTGTATATAACCACCTTGTATTCCTTTGCGAGGCCTTATGATTGAAATTTTTATTGAAATAAAATTTATTTTATTTTTAAGTAAAATTAAATAAAAATATATATTTTAAATATTTTATTAAGTTAATTTAAAATATTAACTGAAATTATTTTAATAACAAATAATAATAATATATAATCTTTTTTAACATATAATTTATTTATTTTATTTTTATCTTTTATGTATAATAAAATCATTTAATTTATTTTTTAGTAATGAAATATTTTCTAAATAATATTATTTATATTAAAAAAAAATTCTAAATAATATTATTAATATTAAAACAAATTCTAAATAATATTATTAATACTTTAAAATATATATTCTAAATATTATTGAATGTTTGAAAAAAAAGAATATTAATATCAATATTAATATTACTAAATTATGAGTGAATATAGAACATATATATTTTTTATTTTTTTACATATTAAAAACATTAAATCATATTCAAGTTTTAATTAAATTTTTATGATACTTTTTAAGTTGACATAATAGGTTTTGTTTTTAAATTTTGAGATAAATAATAAATATTGGGTTTTAAAAATAGTGTTAATTGCTTCAATTTACAATTAAGCATTTCTTTTTTCTTTCATATTCAAAAGGATATTTATTTATTTACAAATTCAAATGATAGATATTTTCATTTCATTTAAATAATTGATCTTGTTAAAAGTCTCAAAATATTATTAAAATTAAGATGGATATCAACAAAATGAAAGTTTAGAGGCAAAACAAACTTTACTTTGAATTAGGGATGTCATTTTGTGAGTACAATGAAACGTATGTTCTCTTTTGGCTTGGCGCATTGAATCCTATGGCTTATACATTCCAAGAGATTAATGATGTAAAGCATGTACACTTTAGTTATTGCCATTAGAAACCTCGCATTGTCATGAATAGATGTTGCTTGCAATGATAAGCAAAGTCCTTCTCTTTGTATCTTTTTTAATAATTGTGGTTTTTTCATATAGTAAGAGTTGACCTTAAAATCTATTCTATGAAATATGAAATTAAACTTGCCAAAAGATTAATGATCATGCCACCCATCAAATTGAAGACTATTCCTGGGCCAAAAATTGTTCTTTTTTAAAATTTTATTAATAACCATTGTGGCAAAAAAAAATTCTAAATAATATTATTAATATTAATAATTCAAGACTATCTTCCGCCAAAGGAGTCGAGAGTTTTAGCCCATCCACCGCGTGAAGGATTTGTTCCCAATGACTATTCTATTGTTGGAATGCATGGTTTCACTCATAAATGAGCATAAGGATATAATGTATTTCAATAAATTCAAGGTAGGTATGCAGTTCAAAACATCAAGGAAGATTTGATTACATATCTTTGCCTTTTAATGTCCATATGAATATTTTCCTGCACTCTCATATTCATAATATCACATATCTAAGAGTGATTATTAGCAAATGGACTGTCATAGCAAGATCTCATCAAGGAACTTTCAAGATGAAATGGATTGAAGCGAGAGAGTACCGTGATCAATGACCTTGCTATTGATATTGTCTATCATGGCTATTGTGGTTGTTGGCGAGACACCTTATGCAGAAACAAATGGGGACAATTTGAATTTGACAATTCCCTTAGGTGGAGGTAACACGATTAAAAAATTATGTGGTTCCTTCAAATGTCTTGTAATCTTGATTTTGACCTAAGAGTTTCGAGAAAAGGGTGAGTTTTCGACTTAGTACAACTCATGCTTTTACGACGAAAGATGTTGCAGTTATGTTGTGAATTTTCACATCATTTTGACGAATCTGCACCAATAGATTTGCATCGGTTGTGCAAGTTGCCCCGACATTTTCGCATCATTTGAACGAGACACGCCGACCGCCTAACAATGGAAGTTTTCGGCAAAAGTAAATTGATGTCAACATCAGTATAAAACAACAAAGGTCTCCAACTATTTCGCTGCAAATGAGCGAAACACGCCGACTGCGGACAATTATAAGAGATCAAGGTCGGACCTTTCACACAAGGATCCAGATGCGAGGGTTGATAGAAGTAACCATGAACAAAGGAGGGATGATGAAACTCCTAAAAATCGAACAGTAGGGGCAAGAGAAGGAAACACTACTGTAGAATTTCCGAAAGCAAATCCCCCCGTTGTTTCAACTCGAAAAAAGAGAGTTGCAGGTCATGTATGAAATCCCAAATGCCATCACCTAGATTTACTGATGTTTTTCACTGCCTTGGTTGCTGTGGTGAATACAAAATTTCCAGAAGTTGGTAATCTGCTTTTGAGAAGACTTATTTTCCAACTTAAAAGGGCATTCAAACGCAATGACAAGGTTGGTTTGCCTTTATCTTATTAGCTAATTTTTGGCCTTGTCGATTCCTGTTTTATTTTGAAACTATCTTTTGCATGATATGCTTATTTTTTGTTTAGCTATTATGCAGCGTCTGTTATTGGGAGCAACAAAATTCATAGCTAATCTAGCGAACCAACAAGTTGCACATGAGATCATTACTTTGGATAAGCTAAAAACTCGAGTTTATTTTATTTTGATTGGAGCAATAAAATGCCAAATAGTATTGACCCATCCCTTAGAAGGTTTGTAAGGTTTAAGTTGTGTATATAAGCACTATGGTGCAATGTTGTCTTTCTATCTTTATTTGTTTATTTATGGTAAATAGTGTATATATAACAACATGTTAAGAATTGTTCGATAGTTTGTTGAGGTGCCCAATGTTTGGAAAATGTCAAGAGGAACCTTCAAACAGTAAATTACCAAAGATTCAATGTTGATTTGTATACTGTTGTTTTATGGATCACCTCGTTGTAGTAAGACTCTACTTGCAAAAGCCATTGCTAATGAGTGTCAAGCTGATTTCATCAGTGAAAAAGGCCTAAAATTCTTAACAATGTGGTTTGGAGAAGCTTAGGTTAATGTACAAGATATTTTGACAAATATCGACAATCTGCCCCATGTGTCTTGTTATTTGATGAGCTTGATTCTATTGCTGCACAAGTTAGATGTCGTATCTTTGATTGACATGATACTTGACCATAGATTTACCCCATCTTTGTTTCTTCTACCTTTGCTCTTTTCTTATCGGCGTTCACTTTGCCGCTCCAGGGGCAAATGCTAGTTTTATATCTTTAATAATGTCTAGTCATATCTTCATCAAATCATTATTTTTAAAATAAGTGCTCTTTAAATAAAATTTAGGTTCCAAGGCATTTAGTCATTTTGAGGAATGTGTACTTATTTACACCCTTTTCATTATAACTCCACACATTAATACTTTCCCAAATTTAGAATAGTCATCCTATTATATTTTTATTTATAATCTTGGAGAACGTTTATAACATCTTTATATTAAAGTGAAATATTCGTTCTTGAATAGGGTATACAAATTGGATGGGCTTAAAAATGGAATTTTTAAAGCTTAATGACGTTGGCTCCATGCATAGCTTTTCCTTCATCTTGCCACGAGTATAAACATGCATTCTCATTTGGATATTAAAGATTTTTGGACTCTAGTAAGTTGTCAATACATGTTAAGGTAAGTTATTTCTATATCTTAATTATCCAAGACTTGAAATATGCCACTAGATTACCATAAGTTAATTTTCCAACAGATTATTAAATCTATTATGGAAACGTCTCATCTTGTTACAAGAAATCCAACACGTACTCTTCACCATGTCACACCATCAGAAGTAAGAAGCTTACGCGCATTAAAGAAAATTGGCAGCATATATATATTTTCATTTCACAAGAATTAAAGCTTTAAAGAAGGTCCAATATCTGTTATTAAGTAATCCATGGCAAGGGAAATGCCCAGTTTTTAGTGAAGAACTTTTACTAAATCATTCAAGCTTAAATATAAGGATTTTGTGTTGGCATTAATATCCCGTGTATCTTAAGGAGGTTATACAAGTTGTCATTAAATTACTGGCAGCATTAAATTTAATATACACAGCTGGCCAACAAGGCATTGGTATTTCACGCTACCAAATCATTGAAGGATCACGCCCCGAATCACAAGAAATTTATCAGGAGTTCACAGAGTTCAAATGAAAACATTTTTATCCTTTTAAGTAGTTTTACTATTCTGTCAATCCATGATAAACAATTATCGTCCTTTTCCTTTTTGATGTTAATTTATATGAATTACATTTTGGATGTGCAGGTAAAAGAAGAAGCCTGAGATACGACGGAAGCGAGGAAAGAAATAAAATCGAGGAATGAGATGATGTGGAGGAGACTGTTACGAGTCCTTCTACCTATTTATGCTGAGGCAATTCGAATGCCGAAAGGGGAAGCGCTCGACAGAGCTGGAAAGATTTCCCTTTCAGAACTGAGCAGACGCTGCCAGGGAGAGATCTTCATACCAGAGAATGAATGTTTTCTTCTATGCAATCTATTGTAAATGTCTTTCAAGGGATAATGTACGAAGGTTTTGTCCACAGGATTTCTGGGAAGATTATAAAGCTCTGTAATTTCTTACTGAAGCTGGAAGAAAAGACCAGAAACCGCTACAACAATCATTTAACACAGATTCATCTGAGTTATATTGGATTTTTCTGCATTTTCTCAGTTGAATATATAATCAGATTTGAACATTCTATGTGCAACATTTGCAGCTAATGTTTTACTGCATTATTTTGTGGCAGGTTTGTTTAATCTGATTGTGATAAATGACTGGAGGTTTAATGCATAAAATATTCAAACGGCAATAATGTCTTATTGTTCAATTTTTTTTTAGAAAAACGGATGTGCCTATTAATTGCTGAGTTGTTTGAATTTCTTTAAGCAATGCAGTAATTATCTTTTATATGCGTTAAATTTCTCTTAAATTAGGCTCCCCGTAATAGTTGCAGAATTATTAACATTAGATTGCATTCAAATTGCATTTAGGATTAGTTTCAGATTTAATTCAAAGTCTCCCTTTTAAGGAGCAAACTCACCAACTCAAAGAGTGTCAGCGGAGGCTGAATATCCGTGGGAGTTAGCTACACCAAACAGCTTGAGGATAAGGTAATCCTTGCGTAGGGTTATTCAAAGCCTTCGGTTGGAATATCTCCCTTACATTATTGCCTGGGGTACTTCCAACACATCTGAGGCTTAAACAGTCCTCAAGATGTTTTTGAAGGTCGCGCTCTTTTTCTTTGAGGGGTTCAATATATCCTTCTTCCATAATATTTTTCTAGGTTTATTCCAGCTCTCTCTCCAGAGACCTTTTGGCCATGAAAATATTTCCAAAAGTGGTCTGGTTCCAAAGCTTAAGCTTGGCTCTCAAAACCTTAAGTTTTTGGTGCATGATTGCCATTTTAGAGCGTCCTTCAACACTGGTGTTCATCCACCAGACCGACTAGGCGTTGACCATATCCAAAAAGGTAGGATGGTTCAGCCAAAATTTTTCAAAATGAAAAGGGCGGAATTTGTGATTACCTAAGTTTTTCCAAACTAGAGAAATGGGCTAGTGATCAGAGCCAGCGGAGGGAAGGACGGTGGTAGTAATTGTTCCCAGAGCTTCGATGATTTCATGAGTGATGAGGAAGCGGTCTAGCTGAGAGGCAATCTGAGTGTTTCCCCCTCTTTTATTGTTCCAGGTCTTGAACCCCTCAGGAAGAAGAAGATCTATGAGGTTGCAGTCTTCGATGCAAGCTTTGAAGCTGATATCCTCATTCGAGAGAGCACGACGCCCACCTCTTTTGTCTTGGACGGAAGTTATCATATTGAAGTCACCACCTATGATCACCATTTTCTCCAAGTGTTGTTGAGAGACCCATTTGATATGATCCAAGAGCTGAAGTTTCAGAGCAGGGACTTGAGGTCCATAGACAATCATGAGATGACCAGTGATTTCCAATTCTTCTAGGTGAAAGGAGGAAGAGAGAGAGTGTGCGGTGGAAGCAAAATCATTAATTCTGATCTGAGAAGGGTTCTAGGCTATTGCTAAACCGCCCGAGGCCCCGGTGGAATCGATCGCCATTGATTGACAACCTCTCCAAATTTTAGAGAAGAGATTTTGGAGGGTGGATCCTGAGCATTTGGTTTCCTGAATGAAGATTACAGTGGGTTTGTCTTGCATAATTTTTCTTTTCAGCATACGGTGTTTAGAGGCCCAGTTGAGCCTTCTTACATTCCAATAGATTAGCTGCATTAAGAACCAGAATTAAAAGCAGGAAAAAATTCCATAATCTGGGCATATTGTCCTGATTCAATGAGCCTTGTTCCAAGCTGGCTCATTCTTTGAAGGTCTGTTTTCCTACCTCATTTCTTATTGTCTCTCTAGAGTTTCTGCTTATCTTTTTGGTGAAGATTCAGGACTCCCAGTTTGTTGTTCTTGACATTTTTTAAGACTTCTCAAAGAAGTTGGATTTGCTTGGGTTGGATAGAGTTGAAGGCTTTTCTAGATCATGCGTCTTCTAGACCCAGAATGTCTAGATCACCAAATTCCAAGTCAGTCACTGATTCTTCCATGAGGATCTCAGGGTTGATATATTCACTGGTTTCCTGGGCAGTAGCCGCCTCTACTCTTGTTTTGTTTTGTGCAGTGTCTTGAGGTTGAGATGTGGTCCCTGGATGGGTTGCAGTCAAGATGGGTGCTTCATGCTCAGGATTGTAATAATTGGGGTTCGGTGGATTCGTGCTCTCATTTCCTGGTTCTTCAACTAGATTTTCCGGTTTCTCATCGAGGACATCAAAATTGTTGCTAGAGTTGGGAAGGTCCATTTTTTTTCCTTCCTATTATGGTTTGCGATTATGTCGTCTTCTTTTTCTTAGTTTTTGGAAGCCTTCCTCATCTCTTTCCATTTCTTGGATAGATTGGCTGAGAGGGAAGTCTTTGTATAGATGGCTGTGTTCATGGCACTTTCTACAGGGAAAGGGAATGTGCTCGTAATCCAGGGGTTGGATCCATTCAAAGTCATCATGATTAAGACTAATGGATTCGGGCAAATATTTAGCTATATGCATATAGACACAGATTCGAGCATAGGAGGTATACCTGTTATGTCTTATCTGTTCAACAACTTTGACAAAGCTTCCAAGAGAATTTCCAATATCTCTGAGGGTATCCTCGTCCCAGTATTCCTGTGGGAGTGAGTACACATGTATCCAAACTGGTGCCCATGTGAAATCTTCCTTCTCAGTACTAAATCTTTCTGCCCAGGTTTTTAGATAGAGACTGGTTGAGTTGAAGAATTATGGCCCTCCTTCTTCCACTCTAGCTTTGTCATCCAACCTTTGGAAAATAATAGTGAAGAAACCTTTGGATCCTAGCTGAAGGTCAAAGTGCACTTTGGGCTTCCATTTAGCCATGATCCATCCTCGTAGGGCTTGTTCTGTGGACCAGATTGCCATGAACTTCCCTATGAGAGTGTGATCCTTCATTTGCTACGCTCTAAAATTTATGCGTTCCGCTGGGAGGTAGAGGGTCGGTCGCTCTGCAGTTTTTTCTATACAGGTCGTGGTACCATTCGCTGATGAAGTGTTTTCTATAGTTTTCAGATCTGGCAGAGAGGTGCGGTTATTACCCAAAGGTACGTTGGAGGAGCCGATCCATATGGTCGCATCATTAGGAGAGATAGGAGACTTCTGATTCGGGTGACTAGACTTATGGGAAGGGCCTTCAACACCTCCTGGGGAGGATTCCATTGGAGCAGCCAAGGACAGTGGTCAAGGGGCCACCACACCAGCAGAGAGAGCTGCAAGAGAGTTAGAGAAACCCTATCGGGCGCATCTACAGAAACCCTAGCGCATCATCTCTCGCTTTTGTCTTTGTTTGAATTATTCCCAAAAATATTAACTTCCATTCAAAATTGGATTGTCATGATAAAACTCAGAAAATGATAGAGGCTGAATATCAGAGTATGTAGATTGTTCATTCAGAAACATTAGGATTAAGATTTTCTTCCAGCTGAGCAATTTCTGAAACTATAGTTCAGCATTAAAGCCTTTAATTCTTTATTTAAGTTGTTCTTGCTTGCTAGTGGTACTAAATGTTTCAAAATATAGTAAAAAATAATTTAAAACTTAAAGATTTGACTAGGGAGAAACATGTAAATGACAAGTAAGAAAATAAATAACATATAAGAAGAGTGAGGTTTACTTCCCTGTTGATGTACTGATTTGATATTGAGCATGATATGTTTCTTCATAGCCATGTTATTGAAAACAGTGAAAAAAACCTACATATAGAAAAAGTAAATAGAAAACTAACTAATATAAATCTACACCTATTCTAGTCTGCTGAATATGCAAAAAGGCTAAGTAAAATGAAATTTCCAATGGAGGAAATCAAGTAACTTTAAACCTACAAGACGAAATAAATCAACCATCAGTACTGGAAATAAAGATACTTGAAATGTGAAATGCTGAGAAACTAAATCTAATTCCTTATTTACAAAGAGGCGATGGGGAAATTTATTTAGGAAGGATCATTCCAACCATAAATAAATTGGATCATAAAATACATGTTGGAATTTATTTGAAATTTGAGACAATCCAACAAGAAGAACTTGTTCCTCATTGGAGTAAGAATTAAGATAAAATTCCTCAAAATCAGAATGATAAATGAGGTTTGTTTCTTTTTAAAAAGTATCATCATTAATTGTTTGAAAGGAGACATGGGTGCTTGATGTTACCTTAAAGCACAACAGTTGGTTTCTCTTCTCTTGTTGAAGTTTCTCACTTGAAAAGATAAGTGCATGAGACTCATTAGTTGGCATGGTACTTGACTGACTAAATGTTTTATCAAAAATATGATTTTTGGTCATATCTTTTTTAGAACAAATATCCTGAAATTCATTTTCAATTGCAGCTAGTTATACTTCAAGTGATCCTTCATAATATAATTTGACATGAGGAAAAATTTCATTAATTTTTTATTGAATAACCAATGAATCTGAAAAAATAGATGGATATGCATGACTTTGATCATAAATGATGTCTGAAATTAACATATCCTCTTCTCGATGGTCTTGAAATATTTCAGATTGAATAAACAAACTATTATTATTTTCACAAAGGACTTCTTGAGAACTTTGTATCAAGGCTGAATTTGACCGCAACTCCTTTTTAACCTGAAAATTATTAACATGCAAACTGTGATCATAAAATATATCAGGATACAAAAAAAAATAGATGTCAGAATACAGTGAATTAAATGCTTCCCTTTGTACAGAATCAACTACCATAATTGTTGTAAGAGAAACATTATCATGTGAAATTCCTCCTTATGGTAACCCTTGTGTAAAAGTGGCATAATTTGAATGATCATTAAAAGAAGAGAAAATATTATAATCTTATGTAGAGCTACCAGTGACCGATTCATTTTCAAAAGGTAAAATGATTGAATCCTCATCTGCCATATCATTTTTAATATATGTATGAAAATTATCATTTGATATGGTAGATAAATCACCATTAACATTTTCCTTTTGAAATTCAAAAGATTTCAATGATTGGAAAACCATTTCAGTGTTACTAATAGACTAAACAAAATTAGATATAATATCATCATCAATTAACATATTAGAATGTTGAGTATCATCAATGTCATGCAACGGATCAACTTGAAATCCCATCTCATATTTTAAAGGAATTAAGTCTATGTGAGATTCAAATAGAGTTTGAGGATCGTTATTTAATCCACTAATTGAATTGTTAAATTGTTCATCATGTGATCTTAACTCTTGTTGTTGTACGCCATTAGACTCAATACAATTTGAATTTGAATCTAATTATGGATCTAGTAAAGTGACATCTTTATTGACATGCATATCATGAGATAAATCTTCTTTATGTTCGAGATTGATGTTAGAAACCGAATTCAGATATAAAAACATAATTGATAGTCCCATGCAAAGTTGATCTGTCTCATGAAATCTAAAGTGAATTGACATAAATCTTGCAAAGAAAGCATTGAGAGACTCACCTTCCTGTCGATGAAGATTATCGATTTCGTACCTTAATTCTTCATAGTTGTAATACTCATGACTATTGATGAACAACTCCATGAATTGTCTCCATGAGCAGATGGATCTGGCTGACAACATTTCAAACCATCCTCAAATTCTTCCTTTAAAAGTAATGGTAAAAATCCTGCATAACTCACTTTCATCCCATATACATAAATTATTGCAAATAAGATTAAAACTAAATAAATGACATAATGCAGAGATTTTACCTTCCCCATTAAAACTCAAATTTTGCAAGAGATTAACTACTTTTCTAGAAACACCTCCAACAGGCTCGGGAAAATTGAAGGCGTGTTCCAAAATAGTAATATGAGCCATTTTAACATAGATCAAACTTAAAATAAATAGCTCAAGAGATATTAATTTCCAATTTCCCTCTTTCTAGCGCCATTTATTGACACCTGAGATTGTCCGACATGTCAATGCAAATGATAGCAATCCGATCCAAGAACTTCAGTAAACCCCTGTAGGGATATCCCTATTTCCCAGTCATTTGGGATGATTTCTTCCGACAGATTTAAGCATCCGTTACCTTTATGGTTTTGCTCCAAAAAGAGACTCATTGGTTATGTGAACTAAGTGGCTAATTTCTAAAAGTGTAATAAGATTAATGAGGTCTTAGATTCACTATTCAGAAATGAAAACCTATTTGAAATTCATTGGAGTTAGTTAATTAGATTATGCTTTAGAATGGAATATAACAACGATAATAAAGAAGAAAAATATTCCTTATTCTCTGCCGAGCATTCACTGATAACAAAAATGGAAAATCACTTAATTTGCATAAGTTAAATATTGTAGAGACTAAGTATATAGGATTAATAAAAGATACCATTTAATAAAATCTAAACAGTTAGTATCTTAACATGCTGATAATCCATAGGGAAATGTGTCATGTACATAGATCAATGAAAACATTCAATATACCCTATCATCACAATTTGTTTACAGAAAACATTCAAAGTAAACAATCATTTCCTGCAATTATCAACATCTAAAAAAAATTAGTTAATGAATAATGTAAGAGGAACATAATCAAGACAATAAAAATTTATCTGATCATGCACTGTTGGAACCAAATGGAGGCAGCATCCCATCTTCCATTAACAAGCATGCAAAAAATTATAGACCAATCTCTGAGAGACAGAGCATTCCACAAAGTCTTATACAAGAAATTACATCAGAATTACCCCCCCTTCTCTCTGCATAGCAGGTAGGTATTTATACAAAATGAATGACAGAGAAGATAAGATCAGTCTCCTCAATCCCTGAGCTAACTAGTTAAGTTGTCTCACTTAGCAAATCCGTCCATGAGAAAAAATATGGGAAAATCCATTTTAGAAAACTAGCCAGATCTCCTAAATGAAGCACTTCTAAGTATTCTGCACATTAACTAGCTAATTGGGGTCATCTTGTACAAAACCCATGTCTCGAATTTTCTAGATTCATCTCCATTGCTCCATAAATCGCGCCCGAAAATCACTTCTTTTAGGTTGAGGTTTTTTAATTATTCATGATCCAAGATGTTAATTGGTCTCTTTAGATTCGAATCCACACCTGTACAATTCAAAATATTAAATTAGAAACAATAAAAAAAATTATAAATCTAATGAAACAAACCCAAATCCATAAAAATCCATTTGCAAACCAAATAATAATAAAAATAGGAAAATCTAATACAAATCTGAAATTGTTTTTTCAAGCATATTTTTAGGGTAGTTAATCTGTCCATTTGGCAAAATGAATGTTCCGAAATCATTATTCATCCTCTAATCTTTCCAACAAGCCATCCCGAGATCGATTTGGACTTCTAGAACTCAATATCTTGCTCTCGGAAGCTAACACTCAACAACCATTGATTTTAATTTTGGGTGAATCGTGATCGTTGATTTGGATATCAAAATCAATATCCCACATGCATTGGGTAAAATAATTTATAAGTGTTTATATTGATTTTTCCAAATGTAATAGTTTGTAACAAAACATAGGGGAGAAATAGATAATGGGACCTGCAAACTTAATTTTAGATTGTACACGTAAAAACTAAAATGATTTAAAAGCTAATTCTTAAAAAGTAAATGTTAGAAACAAGTTACGTATTCTTGTTGAACGAATTTTAATAAGCTTAAATTAAACATCCAAAATATCAAACTAGCCTAAGCAAACAAACTTAAAAAAAATAAGATTATTTATGATTATTTATAAAGTATCATGATTCTAGATTTGCAAATGTAGAAAGAAGACTTGAATATCATATCAATGTAATATCTAGACTCATGACAGGTAAAATCAAACGATCAATCAAAATCTCAAAACGAAAAAGGTAATAATCATCCATCATCTTGAATAATAAACTTATGCAATGAAGACCAAATCTAGGTGAGGAAACGCGAAGAACAACATTGTAAGTTACCCACCAAGAGCATGGAACCAACCCAGTCAAATCCAAAAAGCAAATGCATGCTAGAGATTTGCAAAAATGGGATAATTGAAATGATGCCAGATATGCAGAAGAAGGATCGGTTAGATGATGCAACTAATTGATCATTGAAACATCATGTATATGGATGAAATCTCTGTAAAAATCATGTCTCGATATATCATAGCAGCAAGTCAATCAACATCCAAATAGATCACATCAAATAAATCTGAAAGGACCAAACCAAACGATTAATTAGGAAAAACATAAAAAAAATTCAGTTCCACGATATCGGCCATGCCAAAGTCGAGATGGGAAAGATTTTGGAAAAGTTGGGAGTCAGGAACAAAAATTTGACAACTTCTACAAGCACATTGACTGACGATTGTCGACTTATCCTCAAATGTTGGAGTCGTGGATTTAATAAATTTAAAACAATTCGTGGACATGGACACCGACTCCCGACTGCCAAAAAAGTTGGGGAGTCGGAAAGTCGGGATAAAAAGTTGAGCATAACAAATAGCCCTCCCAACTACCGACTGCCGAAAACATCGTGACAAGTTAATATAAACATAGACAAATTTCGTGCCGACTTTTGAATTCTGTAAGAAATCGTGAACTTCAAGGTCGAGAAGTTGAAATTGAAATTTAATTGTAGAAATTAATTCCTGAATTCCAAAATTTATAAATTTTAAACTGTCGATAAAATTTAAACAAACAAACGTTCCCGCAATGCTCATCCCAAAGTTGTGGATATGTTATATCTGAGCAGTATCGTTATAAAATCCAAAAGGACGAGATATGAATATATCGAAATCAATATGAAAGATCAAGAAACGAATTGAATCAAATAAATGTTGATTTCTAAGGCATAATTGTGCATCGTACCAGAGATAAAATGAAAAATATATCATACCAGGATCAAATAGAAACGTAATCAAAATATATTGACCCAAGATCCATCAAACTAGAGTAGGGTGATTATCAATTTCGAAAATTTAAGTGAGGGGACCCTTCTTTTTGATGAAAATGTAGGGGAATTGTTGTAGCCACAACAATCACATGAACATATATCGTACACTCATAAGTAAAGAGAGTAAGTGTGACAACAAAAACAAGTGTTTGTATTAATAGAGATAAAATACTGTACATTGTTCAATGCAGGATTTCCCTTTAGACATGGCTCACCAGCCTATATATATTGTTTACAATTAGTCATTCAGTTACAACTTCCAATTTGGTCGACTACCTAACCATCTGTATTAACTCAACCATAGTTAGGTGGAGGACCTAGTTGGCCAGTATACTAGGATCCTCCAACATCTCCCCCCACCAACAGAGTGTTTCTTCATCCCAAAGAGGATAAAGAGATGCAAAAATAACACTGAAAAATACAATTGCTTATTCGGATTTTTCTTATGGTTACTGCTGATTGGATGGAACAATGAAATGGTTGGCTTTGCTGCATGTTTCAACGATAGCACTGGTAGAGGAGGTAAGTTGGTGTTGGAAATATTCCCACTCATGAAGAAATGTGTGGATGCTTAGACTAATTGAAGTGAGCTCTGTCAGTTTGGCAATTTTTGCAGTGATTATATCGTTTTTTATATTTTGCATTTTCATCCTGAGAATCAAGTGACGGTTGCTGGCATCGACAAGTAACTTGTCTATCTGGTTAGATATGAGGTCAAATTTTTTTTTTGCTGGTTTTTCTTTCTTTTCCCACTACTCTGCCTTTTTCTAAGTTGATGCTAGTCAGTTCTGTTCAAGCTCAATCTGTTGCTCTAGATCCTGCAGAGTTGTCGAATCCGCCATGGCCTTTTGCTGAAATATAGTCGCTAAATTAATTTGGATCTTGCTCATTTCTACAAAACCTTGTCCATAATGTGAGTACCAATTATCATAACAATGGATGACTATTTTTATACCAGTTCATATTCCTTCAATTTAGTATGTCATTAAAAAAATAGTCGATATTGATTGTCCAATAGTGTTTCTATCTGCTATTCATTTTCTTGGTTCCTCTGGGTAGAGGCTTCTTCTAAAAGTGAAATCAATGATTCAAACAAGCTCATTATTTGGTCTAATTAATTTTTAGCAGGGGGTCCACATAAGGTCGGTTCTACCTCCCTTATTAAGTTGTCACAATTTATTAATACTTCTACTTGCTCATCCTTGACACTGTCTAGTTTCCTTTTGTATTTCGACCATCTTTTAAGTTTTGTTGCTTGATTATAATGGTCTGCAGGAGAGCTTCCAGTTCATGATCTTTGGCTGCAGCAGAATCCAAGGTAACATGTGCACCTGAAGAATTTGTGATTGACTGAAGCGGTACTCTAAGAGGATTCTTTTTTGGTTGCTTTCTCCTTTTCTTCTTTTTGTGAGCTGCACCGATTGAATTCTTATTAGGTTGAGCTAGGGTCGACAAGGGTACATAAGTGGTGGAAGTGGAGACAGTTGATACTGGTGCAATCGAAGAGGGAGCTAGTGGAATTGAACTAGTTGCTAGTGGGATAGTTGGGATAGGTATGGATGTCAAAAGGATATTGAGAGTCCATTGACTAGGTACTATTGAGACGGTTGGTAAAGTTGTGGAGGGAGGAAGTTGTACTACTGGGTCAGAGGATCCATTGGAAAATGACGGTGTAGGAGTCATTATCGATGGAGTTGAAGATGTTAAAGTTCTGACTAAACTAGTGGAGGGATTAAATGGTTGTGTGGATGAGACTGTGGTGAATGTGGATTGCATAAAAGTTGGTGTGTCTATAGTATTTGGGGAGACTCCTTCCATAGTAATTTGGTGTGTTCCTACTATATTTGGTTGTTTGGGGTTTTTTAGTGATTGTATAGAAATTTTAGTTCAAGGAGGGGGTCTGGCTCGGGTCTTGGGCAGAGATGTCGACTCTATGATAGGTTTGTTGAAGACAAACTTTGCCAATTTGGGGAATTTGTTTGGAATGGTAGAAATAAACTTGAGAAAGTTTGGATCTTGTAGAGTGGAAATATAAGTTTGCTCTAATGTGTCTTCTTCTATACAGGTCAATGATGCAAGTGGTGAATTGTCAAAAATTGCCAAGGGCTCTTCTTTCTAGGACTAAAATCAAGCTTTTAACTTTTTGGGTTGGGAATACTCACCTTGGCCAGTGCAAATTTTTCAGTCAAATTATTTTGAATTTGCTACTCAACCGTAGTGTTATTGAGTACAATATCTCTGATGACCTGCTCCGCTTATTCATTTAATTCTTTGATTTCATCTTCATTCGGTGCATATAGTATTAGCTTTCTCTTCATGGACTGCTTGGAAAAATTCTACTGCATTGTATCAATTTGTTATGCTACCACGTCGAGCTTTTCCTTGGTCATGTTGGGCTCTTACTCTTCCTCTTCTCATGCTTCATCCTCTTCTGTTGTTTCTCCCAATAGTTATTCTATATATGTTGGATTAGGTTGAGTCTTCAACACAATGGCAGCTAAAGGGTTTTCTTCATCGTCATCAGGACCAAAATTTTCTAAATACAACCTAGCTTCATATACTTCTTCTTTTTCTCCATCGGCCAATGTTTTCTATAATTCCTGGACTTTTGTCTGGGAAAATTATGGTATCTGGTAGATTGTATTTGATTGTGGAGCTAAGTCAATGAAAATATCTTGGACGGTCAGGTATTAATCTAACTCAGTAGCATCCCCTTCTACTCCTTGCATGAACCATACCTTTTTGTAATCATGCTCGAGTTGGATATGCGTAGGTCAGATGGGTCGTGAAACCCCCCATCTCAACGAGGTAGTCTTCGAGACATGAAACCAGTTTTTGAGCAATAAATTAGCAATTAGTGATGAGAGGAAATCTGTGGATGAATTTTTAAATTTGATAGTTTCGAACCTTTTAAGCAGGTTCATCCTCAGGAGAAGCAAATTGCACTCTTTTTAGCATGGGGAAATGAAGTATAATTGTTGCTAATATTTTCATGGAAGATCTGAAAGATAAAGCAATCAATGCATTTCCACATAAACCAAAGTGGTGGCTTAGATTTGTAGATGACGTTTTTAGTAATTGGCCATGTGGTGAGGATAAACTGAATGAGTTCTTAAACCATATGAATGATCAATGTGAAAGTATAAAATTTACCATAGAAAAGGAGGTACATAACTCCCTTCCTTTCTTGGATTTTCTTATCACAAAGAATCTGGATGGCTCTCTTTCTCACCAAGTACACAGAAAGAAAACTCACATGAATAGATACCTCCATGCCAACTCACAACATCATCCATCCCAAAAAGTTGGTATTATAAACACCTTAGCCACACGTGCATGGCGAGTCTCAGATCAAGACCACTTAGAAGATGAGCTAAAGCACCTTAAAGAGTCCCTCATAAACAATGGTTATAAAGGTAAATATATTGATAAAGTCTTCCACAACATAAAAAAGAAGAACAAAAATAAAATCAATAAAAAAGAAGTTGATATAAACCGCTCTAGAATTACTCTTCCATATATACATGGCACCACTAACAAGATTGCGAGTGCTCTAAAAAAGAATAACATTATGGTATCGTTTGCTCCTCCCAATTCCTTGAGAACCATGCTTGACGAATCCAAGGACCCCATCGATCCCAAAAACCAAAAAGGTGTATACAAAACACCATGCTCATGTGGTGAATCCTACAGAGGTGAGACTGGTAGATCAATCGCAATTAGATTAAAGGAACATAGCGTAGACCTACGACATGAAAGAATAAAAAACTCAACCATGGTTGAACATGCTCACAACACAAAACATCATATTTGCTTAGAAGACTCTAAGGTCTTATCCATTGTTCCTCAATATCACAGAAGAAAAACTCACGAAGCCATAGAAATTGAGAAATGTAGAAGGAATTTTGAACCAGGACGATGGCTTCAAACTAAAAGAAGCATGGAAACCTGTAATTCATAAACTTAAAACAAGTTAATTTGGATAAATCTAACAAGACATATACAATTATGAAACAATTAAGAGCAACTTAAATTAATAAACATTGAAATAGGATGGATGAATAATAAACACTTATTTCTAAATGCATTGTAATATGCCATTGAATTTATTAATAATCCTAATACTATACTAAAAACTAATAGTCAAATTATTTAATATAACTACACACCATTAATTTATAAATTAATATTATTAATAACTTTTTAAATTATTAATGAAATGTTTTAACAACTATGTTAAACCCTAACCCTAAAAACTAAACCAACATGTTCAGTTAAGACTAAAACAACTATGCTAAACCCTAACCCTTAAAACTAAACAAAAAACATTTATACTTCATTTCCCCATGCTAAAAAGAGTGATATTGGTTCTCCTGACGATGAACCTGCTTAAAAGGTTCGAAACTGTCGAATTTAAAAATTCATCCACAGATTTCCTCTCATCACTAATTACAGAACTGTGGGGTAAAGATGAACAACCAAATTAGCAATTTTTGGTCCCTTTGGGAAGCCTTGTGGTCGGAATAGCTTAAAAATATTCATCAATGAACTTGTCCTTACTATAAAATAAGGGTCTCCAACTAGGTTTATCTTGTACATAACTATCCAAATAAGTAAGGAAGGGTACTGAATTGTCAATCTCGACCCTTGGCATTTTTCGCATTTTGCCTTGACGAATGAAGCTAAATAATGAACCCAGTTAAAAAAATTCGCATATTTGGCTATTGCTTTGACAAATTCAAGCATGTCAAGCCTGATGTCTAACAGGTGGATAGTATTTGTTAAGTAGATTGATACTATAATTATAGCATATTTATATGTCTAATACTGAATTTTTTTTATGACTAACCCCTTTGAGTTATTTCCTTAGGGAGTTCTTATGAATTCTTTGATTAAGTTAGGTTTGATACTGACTGGTACCTATAGCCCTTGATTTGGTAATCCGATTATAATTGTAATGAGTGTGGCATTGATTTCAATAGTCTTGCCAAACCAAATATTCCCTTTGTGGCATCTGCTGAAAATATACTATGCAATTAGGTCTTTTAAACCATCAAAGTTGTTAAGCAGGGGTGCATTCAAGAAGTGCCTACTCTTTTCTACAACCAATTTGTTTGCTTCCTCACTCCATATATCATTCTAAATACCCAATTTACACAATTATTTCCAATACCTTTTCCAATGGTGCTCCTCTATGTGGGATTTCCTTATTACGATCAGTCAGGATTTCAGAGGCGGCATGGCGACTTCTTTTGCTTCCCATCTAGCTTTTTCTGTTGTTTTCATGGCTCTGGTGATGATGGAAGATTTCTTTGGATCCATCTCATTCATGGTTGCAAGTACAAGTATAGGGTTTATAACCTTTGGAATTTCAAGTTCTAGCTGCTACTGCTCTAACTCTTTGCAAAATTGTTCCCAAATTTGCTCGAGGTTCTCATTTATAGTTTGGTTAATCGATACACATTCATGGCATTTAGGTGATGGTATTAATTGAAAATTATGTGCTTGAAATCTTCTTGTCATGTGCGGGGAGCCTTTTGACTCATGCTTTGGTCGATGGTCTTCATGACTCCTATGTCAGGATCGATAGTAGTAAAGTGCGTTATGCACGGGTCAACTTGTTCTATGCTTGCTTGAATTCTTTCTTAGTCAGTCATGGACCACTTCAACACATTGGTCTTCATTGGTTGAATTTTTCTGATCCATTCCCCTACTCTGAATTTCCTCGTTCTCCTTATTCCAGTCTACCATCATTATGTTATACTTATTTCTGCCAACATCCATGTTTTAGGGTCCTCTTATATAGTTTTAAGGTGCAAGTTAGTTTTCATAACTACTTTTCTCTAACTAATGTAGTTAAGCAGGTTAAGATACTAGTTAATTACAAACCTGGGGCACAACGGTCGACCAAATGGTGATACAACCATTCAGTCAGCGCCATGCCAATTTTACGTTTTATATCTTTTTAGCCTTGCACCATTGACAAATTTGGTAAAAACTTTGCCTTGTAAAGTATTTAGTTGAACTAAGCCATTGCTATTTAGTTCCTCGACTGTATATGTCCCAAGCCATGCTGTATGCAATTTTTTGGGTTTTCCTTTTATTTGACTATCGTATAGTAATGTTAGGTCACCAAATGATATGTCTTTCCCTTTTATATTACGGTCATGCCAAGATTTGTGTTTTTTTTTAGCTTCCTGATGGTGGATTTCTATTTGGCGTTGTTCTTCCAAATTTTACAGGTCAAAATTTCTATCTTCCGTGGCTCTGGAAATATCTAAATGAAGTATATCTGCAATGATGGGTGCCTTCTATATGAAATGTAACGAGACGACTACTTCACGTCCATAGACAAGTTTAAAGGGTGGTGTCTGTCCTATAGACCATTTATAAAATGTTGAATAAGCCCATAGAATCGCGGGTATCATTTTGTCCTAGTCATCCTTATAATTATTACAAATCTTTGTTAGACCTTTAGTTAAAGTTTTGTTGAATTATTCAATAGCCCCATTCGATTATGGATGATATGCTGAACACTTTTGGTGGTTGATCATGAATTCCTTTAGTAATATTGATATATTCTTGTTGATAAAATGTGTCCCCCTGTCACTGATGAGAGTAACGTGGAATCCAAATCTTGTGATGATATTTTCATAAAGAAATTTTGCAGCTATTGCACTAGAACATGCTTTGATAGGTTCAGCTTATTCCTATTTAGTAACATACTCGACTGCTGTGATAATATATCGAGATCCGGTTCGTCGGACAAGAATTGGGAAGGCTCCGATGAAGTCAATATCCCATATTCCAAATGTTAATCTTGGATTAATAGGTATTAGTGGCATCTCAGTTTTGGGCAGCGGTCGTCCTAACCTTTGGCACCTGTCACATTTATTTACTTGAGTTCTACAATCTTTATGTAGTGTTGGCCACCATAGTCTAGACTGTAGAATTTTCCTTGTAGTTGTGTCGGCTTGGTAGTGTCCTCCTTCCATCCCACTATGTGCTTCATGGATGATATCTTGTCGTTTGTGCTCTAAGACACGTCGTTGTAGTACTTCATTTGGTCCCAATTTATAAAATAATCCATTTATTAGAGTGTAGGGTGCAACCTTCATTGCAAGTATCTTATTTTGATTTTCTAACATTCCTTCTGGGGCGTGAAATTGCTTGAGGTATTGTGCTATCTTCCAATTCTGTCGATACAAATTCAACTCTAAATAAGTGAGCATTGGGTAACTCATCATTGATTTTGACGGGATCTTCTCATGTTTCTATTCGTAATAAGTGGTTAGGGCCAACATTATTCTTTCCAGGTTGGACGATTATTTCAAACTCAAATTGTTGGAACAGGGTCAACCATCTACATAATCGGCCATGATGGAGAGGTTTTTTTACTAAGTACTTGAGTGCTTGCTGATCCTTTTAGAATAAAAACGGTATAGCCAACCGATAGTGTTGATACTTCTGCAATGCAAAGATCATGCCTAAGGATTCTCGTTCTGTTGTAGAGTAATTGCTTTGTGCCTTATTTAATTTTCTGCTAGCATATGCATTCGGGTAATCCATTCCATCTTCTCGTAGTTGAGTTAAGTATTGCACTGACTGCAATACCAAATGCATCGATATGGGCATGAAATTTAATCGACCAATTTGGAAATATTAGAATTGGGGCTTCAACAAGATTTCTCTTAAGTAACTCAAATGATTCTGCACATTCTTGAGACCATCCAAGGTCTTGATTTTCCTTTAGTAGTTCCTCTAGAGGATATGTCATATCAGATTAATATCTTATAAATTTTCGATAGTATCTTGTATGTACAAGAAGTATTCTCACCTGCTTTGGGTTTAATGGTGGTTTTAAGTCAAGAATAACTTTAATCTTGTCATTGTTGACTTTGATTCCTTCTTTGTAGACAACATGTCCTAACATGATTCCAATTAGTGTTGCGAATATGCACTTTTTAATATTCAAAGATAGTTGTATTTGTCTGCACTGTTCTAACATAAGTCGAAGGTATTGAACATGATATTTTAATAGTGAATATATTGACCAGTCATTGAAGTAGATAACCATGGTTTTGTATAGATATCATTGAAATGATTTTACTACTATTATGGAGAATACTGCTAGTGCATTCATTAGAATGAAGGGTATAACCTTATAAGCAAAGGATCCAAATTCACAAACAAATGTGGTTTTGTGCTAATCTTATTTTGCAAGAGGAACTTGGTTATATCCCGGAAATATGTTGGTGAAAGAATAACACTCATGACCTACAACTTCATTGATGATTTAGTCGATGAAAGGTGTAGGAAATGGGTCAGTTAATGTCACTTTATTTAGTCCTATGAAGTCAACGTAGATTTGTAATCTTGTTGGATCATGTTTCTTTGTTTGAATGACCACGAGAATGGCCCATTTTGACTGATCCACTAGGTATATGATTCCTATAGCTAGCATATTCTCGATTTCCTTCTTTACTATATATTTATATTTGTGTGCCAGCTTATATGGTTGTTTCTTGACAGGTTTGGAATTGGGTTTCATGACGATTTTCATTTCACCCATTTCTTGAACTAACCCTTTTAAATATTTATAAGCTCTTGCAAAGACATCCTGACATTCTCTTAACAAATTGGTTATTTCTACTACCTGCTGGTCGAACCAATAATATCCAATCTTTACCATATTTGGTCGATCATCATTGAAAATGTTGACTTCTTTCGTTTTTATTTGCGCATCCACCCATCCTGGTGCCCTTTTTTCATTGATTGGTCGATCTCACTCTTTAAATTCTGTGAGGGCCTAGGGAAAGTCCTTTGTAGTGAATTTTTCTTGTTCTGTCTTTGCTTCTATGCTGACTTGCATAATATTTTTTACAATGCTAGGATGATTTCTTTTTCATTTGAAACTTTTACCCAATTTTTTGTCATTTTTAGTTCTAGTTGGTTCGATCAACATGTTGGCTTAGTCGTAATATTATTACATGTTCGTTGCGGTCGTTTGGTCGATGCCAACATAATATTGCTTATCGGTTCTATGAAATTTTTAATTTCTCCGAGTGCTTCTTTGATGTATTCTTAATTTTCCGGGGTGAACGAAAAATATTTGATAAATTTTTCTTTCAATTCTTTCCAATTGAATGTTTCTCCTCTGGCTTATTCCATCTTATACCATTTGTTTGGTAGATATTTTAGTGTATTTGGGAAAATATGGGGATATAACATTTCGTCTCTATATCCTACTCATTTCCATTCAATTTTATATATATTGATATGCCTAGATGGGTCTTGACCTTGTATAAATTTTGGTATCTCTACTTGTGCTGTGAGTTTCTTACCTCAAAGTGTTCAATGCAATTTGTTGAAGAGGTAGTCTATGTTTGGAGACAATACTGATGTGTGTGCCACCATCTTGTGAAAATTTTGACTAGAGTTTCAAGTCAACCTTGGTCACCAACATTTTTAGAAACTTCCTCAATATGTGCAATAAGATATTCTCATTCTTTGTATCATAGGGGAGAAATACTCGTTGGATCTTTTTTATTCGAGATGATAGTCAGATATTATCTTACTTTCTTCTCAAATATTTTTGGAATGATGGATATAGTAAAACACTGTTGCACTCTTTTTCTAGGAATAATCTTGACTGACCAACATTCACGGGCTTGTGCTTTATAATTTTCTATTTTCTAGTCATATAGCTTTGAGTCGGAGTTATATCCAACAGACAGGGGATTTCCCAAGTGGATTTCCCCATTATTGTTTTGTTCGATGGTATATTCATTATTTTGGACTATTTGGTATAGTCATCAAATGTCATCATCATTGTCAATTGGTTCATCCTAGGGTTTCCCTTGAGATGGATTAATGGGCACTATTATTTTCTTTCCCTCTCCTTTAATTTTAATTCTTTCTTTCTTTAGTGATATGAATGCTTTCATTCTGCATCCCCATGGTAGTCCAACTAGGGTGAGAAAGGATTTAGATTCTTCTCATGGGTAGATGATTTCAAAGTCGATGTATGTATTGATTCCCATAATTGAATTTTTAATGTTTTTCCACACTACAATGGGTTTAATTAGTCCTTGGTCGGCTATCTTAAGATAGATTCTTGACTCCTCTAGTCGAGTTCGACCGACACTTTCCCATGTTAATCTTGTCATTATATTTTCTTGCAACCCGAAGTCAAGGACGACTTGTGCGATGTTGAATCCTTTGAATTCAAGGTCAACAAGTGGATCGATATCAATTTTTTATTTATGATTAATATTGCAAAGAGTTTTAGTAATCCTTTTATTTTGTGAACTATTCATGAGGAGATACATTAAATTAATTAGTTGTGAAACAACTTCCTCTTTTGTTAAGAGTTGTAGCAGCTCATTAAGTGTTTTATTATTATTTTATGCATTGATTTCTTCAGAGGAAATTTGTGTAAATATTTATGATGCATTGTTAAATATTTCTTTCTACTTCAGTGGATTGGGGTACTCCTCTTGCTTTCTTTGTATCCTTGTAACCTGGGGGTTGTCCCTACCAATTTTTGTGCCTTGTCTAGTGATGATTTGCAAGTTTTTAGTATTGCATGCTTCATTTTTAGAGACACAAGACAAGACATTAACATTTTTTCTTTTATTAAGTGCATTTAGCATTATGGGGCACTCTTCTATATTGTGCTCCCTAACGCCACATTTTGTACAAAATTTTAAATATGTCCCATCTTTCCATCGAAAGTCAGGGCTCAAATGATCTTCACTATAGCACACATAGTAGCGAGGTTTACTTTGACTTGGAGGTCAGTGTCCCCGATTATTGTTTCTTCCATGACCATTGTATCCTCCTAGTCGATAACTTCGATTGTTGCGCTAGTTGTTGTTACAACTCTCCTGACCTTTTTTCTCTGGTTTTTGTGCCTGATATACTATGAGGTATTTTGATTTAGTCTTTAATTTCTTTATACATTCTACAATTGAATTTTGTGTTGATTAACAATTCCACACCATTTTGTATTTACATTGTTGGCATTGTATGGATAGTCTGTGGTCGAGTGAGCCTCAAATATTTCATAGATGTCACAAAAATACATCGTCTGTATGGACTGGAATTTTTCTGGCATCCTTTCTTCCAGAAATATGTTCGAGATTTATTCCAGTTGCCTCATTTCTCATTGGTACGCATTGTAATCATTGTGGTACATTCTTCTTTCATCATTAGGGAAGGTATCTTTAGTATGTCCTAATTCTCGAGAGAATTTGGTACACCATAGGTCATTATGTTGCATTGTCAAATATTGCAGTGATTCCCCTAGCGTTTCAAGTCGTTTGTTGATGGGTCTAGTCAAATAATTTGAATTTTATTTGAATCTCAAATATTTCTTTAGGACGTTGTCATAGGTTGTATATTTGTGCATTAGTAATGGAGTCTTGATTCTCTCCAGAAGTCCTTCGAAAAATAATTGAATCACTAGTGCAGGGTCCATCTTGGTTGGCATTTGACTGAGGATATCTTTGAATATTTTGTCATATTCTCATACAAATTCTCCTAATCTTTGTTTAATTTGATTCAATTTATGTCCATCTGAATGATTTATGTCATCAGCTTTAAAAAAATCTAGGAAATTATCTTTTATTTTTTGTTTTGTCTTTGGATCTTCTTCAAGAAATTTCATATACCATATGAGAGATCTATTTCTAAGTCCTCCTGGAAATTCTGCAATCTATTGGTTCTGATCATCTATAAGGTTAGCTTGTTGTTGTAGTCTAGGGAATTGCATCAATTACCAGTAGTACAATATATTAACATGAATGAAGAGTCACATACACACACACATTACATAATCATATGTAAGAGAGTAAGTGGGACAATAACAATGACAAGCTCTTGTATTAACATGACCAAAATAGAGTACAATATCGGTGGAAATACATATTCTGTTGTCGGCTCTATAGCCTATTTATATTGATTACAAATAGTTATTCAGTTACAACTTCCTGGTCGGTCGGAAAACCAAAAAATGGATTTGGGCCAACCATAGTCAGCAGAGTACCTAGTCAACCAGTTGACTAGGCTCCTCCAACATATCCCCCATCAAAAAAATGATTCTTCCTCCAGAAGTGATCAAGAACATAACTTAAGAACCAGGTCAACATTTGTAGCCGTTGCTGCTTCAGGTTGCGAACTAGTGGAGGCAGTTGCTAGAACTTGAGTGATACAAGCTTCTACAATGGCCGGGGTTGAGGAAGCAAGTCGTCATTTGAATTCTTCCCAAGTGTGAGAAGTCGTATTCATGTATACACTTAGTGCAATAAGGTCACTGATCTAAGTGATCTTATCAGGAATAGACAGATGTTTAATATTGCGAAGATCAGGTCACAAGAGTAAGTGTTCTTGGTCAACAGCCAGGAGGAGATGGTCAATACGAGGGGCAATTGATTTGACTTCTATATTTGAAATCTGTGCTTGAGTATCCCACTGTTCCTATTTCTCTTGGACTTTAGCTAGCCTAATTTGCTCCATTTGAATTTGTTATTCAAGGTTTTGAAGAGCGTAAGGATCTGCGGTAGCCTTCTGCTAGAATATCTACGCTAACATTGTTTGTACCTTTCCCATGTCGATAAAAAATTGTCCATAAGAACTATACCATTTATTAAATACAATGGTAGACCGTTGTTCCTGGAGAGGATATTCCTTTAGTTGCTTATGTCGGTCAATAAATAACTGATATTGCTTTGCAAGAAGAGAAAAAGTTTGCTTTACATTTTCTTGATCTTTTTGTCGAATAGATTCCAGATATAATGAGACTAGGGACCCCACCAAGATGGTGATTTATTCTAATGGATTCCTGGCCAAGGGTCCATGAAGGGTTGGTGCCACTTGAAGAATAATATCTTGATAGGTGTGCAATATTTTTCTCTGTTCTTCCCTCATCCTGTTGACTTTATGTTTTTCCTATGCCCTTCGTTTTTGTTTTTAATTATGAATGACATCCAAGAGTCTATCCAACTCATTATTCGTTGGTATTGTAGGATCAAATGTAACCAGTGCTTCTTCAAGTTCCTTTTTGAGATTTAGTTTTACTTTCGACAGCTTCCTCTTATTCTTTTTATTCTTCTTTTTCTGGGAACTGTCAGTAGGAGCTACTGTATGAGGGGTTGCCGGTATAGAAGATGATGGTGGGATAGTCGAATTTGGTTGAACAAACGACAAAAATGAAGTGGCCAACTTAGCGGGAATGATCGACTTGAGGAAACTAGTTGATTTTGGGGAAATGGTCAACTTGGGAAGAATGGTCGACTAAGGTGGCAAACTCAACTCAGATCGAACGATCGATTTAGGGTCAGTCAACTCACTAGGAATAGTCGATGTAGGAATAAATGACTTAGGAATATCACTTAAACTTTCCTAATTAATTTGTTTTATAGGTGAGTCATGGGGAATGGGTGACTGAGGCGAATATGGACTATTGATTTGTTCATACCGAGTGGTGTAAGTGGGGAGTGGTAGAGGATTCAAGGGTGGGGAAGTGGATTGTTCAGTAAGGACCTCTCTAGGTGGGGGGACTACAAGGATGTCTGGAAGTTCATTAGCTTCTTGAACAATATGTGTGGTAACAATTGATTTCCAATTAGGAAATAGTTTGGGTAAGTTGGAAACAAATTTTCGGAAATTGGGATCTTGCATATAGTTGGGCCCGACGGGGAATCCTCCTCAATAAAAGTTAGAGATAGGGGAGGTGAGTTGTCGGGGACGTAAATAGGGTATTCAACTTGTGCCTGCATATGAATTTTTGTCTTCTTCACTGGGGTCGACTTTACCTGTACCGGAACAACTCGACTGGAAATAAATTGGTCAATCTATTTATCGATTGTGATGTGGCATGTAGCTTTATATTTAATGATCTACTCAGCCTTCGCGTGTAATTCCTGGAGATTATCCTCAGTTGGGGCATTCAATATCATTTTCCATTTTTTAGATCCTTTTAATTTGAATAACTGCTTCTTATTGAACGATATTTCTACTACAATATCGAGTTGTTCTTTAGTCACATCGATTTCATACCGTTGGTCATCGATTATATCATCGTCGGTAGTTTTTCCTGATAGTTCATCGATTTCCATTTTCCCTGCCTATTTTGTTTGCTTTCTCTGCTTGGGAAAGGGAATGATATCCAAAGGATTTTATTCTTCCTCTCGAGGCCCAAATATTTGGAGATACATCCCAGCCTCATAAAATTCTTCTCTTTCTCCATCGGTTAGGGGTTCTTGTAGTTGATTCGGTACCTTCCATGCCCACTCGGGAATTGAGTGCACAATATTCGAATGAGCACTAATGTCTGAGAAAATATATTGAATAGATGGATGGTAGTCTAATTCATATGCATTATCGGTGGTGCCTTGCATGTAACAAAATTTAGTGTAGTCGAGTTCCAGCTGAATGTGGACAGTCAGTGGTAAGCTTCGATGAACTTGCTGCGGAACTCGCCACCTAGAGCATGTTGTTTTAAGGATTTGAAACCAATTTTCAAGCCACATTTTATCCATTGGAGGACCCTTGATGCATCCATGAGAATGGAAGGCTTGGAACCTATGCATAGTTGTTGGATAGTTGGCTATAAAGGAAGTGTCTCCGATGGTTCTTATTCAATACATTGCCAACCATATTAATAAAGAAGGGTATCGAATTGTCAACCTAGTTTCTTGAAATTTTTCGCAAGTCGAATGGACTATCCCTGCTAAATAATTCGCCTAGTTAAATATTTTTGCTTCTGTTACGACTGCTTTTACAAATTCCAACATATCCAGTCGGATGTCAGACGATTGACCTATGCTGGTTAGAAAGATTGAAATGGTGATAGCGACAAACTTATAGTTATTATATTGGATTTTGTTAATAACCAGTCCTTTGGAGTTCTTCCCCTACGATGTCCCTGTGGACTCTTCAACAAGTTTTGGATTGACTCGGATCAACACGTCGGGTCTTGTGGTAGAAATCCTTGTGACCATTCCAATTAGATCAACATTGATCTCAACAGGTTGGTCCAACCATAGCTTCCCTGCATTGTGGTACCAAATGACTATAAATTGCACAATTAAGTCTTTCATTCCATTGAAATGGTCCAACAGTGGATCTTGCAAATAGTGTCAGATTTTTGCGACAGAAAATATATTAGTGGCTTCAGTCCATTTATCATTTTATATGCCCCAATTACACAGTTATTTTCAATAATGGCTCCATTGATGTTCTTATGTTCTTTCTTTGCAAATTCTGAGCAGGCAAGCTTTCAGCAGTGAGGTTGAAATATCCTCTACTTATGGTTAATCCTTCTCAATGAGTTTCATTGATCTTGTTGTAGCAGTGGTTCTCTTTCGGCCCATTGTATGCATTGTTTTAGGTAGAGAGGTCAGATTTCTATGTATGGCCGGAATAGTTGCTAAATGAACTTGCTCAATTTCTTTGCAAAAGTGTTCCCATAAGGTACGTATTTATAGCTTGAGCATCTATTGTGAATTCAAGTCAGGCAGGAGAATGCATTAATTTCTAGATGAGTTATGGGCACATGCGATGATCCTTCCTATCCATGCATTTCTTGAATTTCTTCATGCGACCTCCATCGGGGTCATTCATGCCAATGTCTATTATGAGCTGGCCAACTCGTTCTTGAATGTTCTTTTGATCAATACTAGGAGCCTTCCATTCTTCGACTGGTTGTAGGTGTATTCTTGTGTTCCACTCTCCGACTGTGACTTATCTCGTTCTACTTATTCCAGTCTACCGTCATTGTGATGCACTTAGTTTATGCCAACCCTCCATGCTTTAGTTCCTTTTATACAATTTTTCTCTTTGGGTTCAAGTTATTTTTTTAATAACTACCTTCCTCTTAACTAATGTAATTATGCTTAAAATAGTTGATATCATGTCGTCCTAGTCATTTTTCTCCGTACTACAAAGCTTTGTTAGTCCTTTAGTTATTTCCTTGAGTAGTATTGATATCATCTTGTTGAAAATATGTGTCCCTCTATCGCTAATAAGAGTGAGGGGCCATATGAACCTTGTGATGATATTCTCATATATGAATTTTACAACTAATTCACTAGAACATGCTTCGACAGCTTTAGAATCCACCCATTTAGTAATATATTCGACTAATGTGATAATGTATCTAACTATTGTTTTTCAACTAGGGCCTGGAAATGGTCTAATAAAGTCGATAGCCCAATTTTCAAATGTTAAACTAGGATTAATAGGAATTAATGGCATTTCATTCTTTGGTAGCAGTCGGCCTAATATTTGACACTTGTCACATTTATTTACCTAGTTTCTATAATCTTTATGCAATGTAGGCCACCACAGACCAGACTATAAATTTGTCTTGCAGTCGTATTGTCGTGGTAGTGCCCTCGAGTATGTCCATTCTGAGCTTTGTCGATGATCTCTTGACGTTCATGTTCTGATACACACCGCCTCAATACTTTGTCAAGTCCAATATTATACAAAAATCCATTCATTAAAGTATATGGGGTAGCCTTTATTGCAAGTATCTTCATTTTATTTTTTGGCATTCCTTCAGGAGCTTGACTTTGCTGAAGAGATTCTTCTATATCCTTCAGTTTGGTCGATATGGCTTCAACTCGAAATAAATGGGCATCGAGAAACTTGTCGTCAATTTCGTTGGGATCTTCCCATGTTTCGACTCTTTCCAAATGGTTGGTTAATGTCCCTTTATTCAGTCCTCTGAAGTCAACACATATTATTAATTTTGTTGGATCATGTTTCTTGATATGGCGGACTGGATCTTAACCTTGCATAAATTTAGGTATCATAACTTGTGTTGTCATATGCTTTCCTCCAAATCATTCAATAAAGTTTGTAGAAGCAGTAGTCCAAGTCTAAAGATGAGATTGATGTGTGTCCCACCATCTTGTTTCTTGTCCAATAAGTGTTTCGACTAGATTCTATAGTCGACCTTGATTACCGACATTTTTAAATACTTTCTCGATGTAAGCAGTCAGATATTATCGTTCTTTGTATCATAGAGGTGCAATACTCAACGATTCCTTCTTTGTTGGAATGATAGTCAGATATTCTCTTATTTTTCTCAAATATTTGTGGGATGACGGACATAGCGAAGCATTGTTGTGTTCTCTTTCTAGGAATCACCTCAATAGACCAACAGTCACAAGCTTGTGCTTCATATTTTTCAATTTTCCAATCATACAACTCTGATTCAGAATTGTACCCGACATAAAAAGGACTCCCAAGTTGTAGTTCTCCACGGTTATCGGGTTCGACAGAATCTTCATTTTTGTGGACTATATGATATAGAAAACGGATGTCTTCATCATGATCGTCAAGTTCCGCCCAGGGTTTTCCTTGGGAGGTATTGATAGGTACAATTGCTTTCTTTCCATCTCCTTTGAGTTTAATTCTTTCTTTTTCTAGTGAGATGGATGCTTTCATTTTTCATCCCCAGGGTCATCCGACTAGGGTTGGAAAATATGTAGCCCCTTCTCATGGGTCAATAATTTCGAAGTTGATATGTGTGCTAATACCTATGATTGTTGTTTCTACATTCTGTAACACGCCAATAGGTTCAATTAGTCCTTGGTCGGCTAATTTGAGATAGATCCGAGACTCTTCAAGTTGTGGTTGACCAACACTTTCCCATGTCGATTTGGTCATTATATTTGCTTGTGACCCAAAGTCGAGGATGACTTGTGTAATGTGAAATCCATCGACTTCCAGATCAACAAGGACGTCCATATCGGTTTTTTATTTATGGTTCAACCCACACAACATTTTAGTGACCTTTTCATTTTGAGTATTATTTTTTATGAGATCCATTAAGTCAATCAACCATGCCACAACTTCTTCTTTCATTAGGAGGTGGAGTAAATCATTAAGTTTTTTAGTCTTATGTTCTTCCTTACTTTCTGCAGATGCAATTTGTGAAAATATTTCTGATGCATTTTTAAAAATTTATTTCTGCTTTAGCGAATTAGGATAGTCTTCTTGCTTATTTTGCAGTCGTATGACCAATTTTTGTGCCTTGTATAGTGATTATATGCAAATATTTAGTACCACAAGCTTCATTCTTGGAAACAAAAGAAAAAATGTTAACAAATTTTCTTTTATTAAGAGCATCTAACATTATGGGGCACTCTTCAAGATTGTGCTCCCCCACTCCACACTTTGCACAAAATTTTAAGTATGTCTTGTCCTTCCACAGACAATCAAGACTTAAATGATCTTCACTGAAACATATATAGTAGCACAGTTGACTTCGACCTGGTGGTTAGTATCCTCGATTATTATTGTTTCTTTCTTGACCAGTGTATACTCCTTGTCAATTATTACCATTGTTGTGGTAGTCGTTGTTGCGATTGTCCCGACCTATTTGATCAATTATCTCCGTCTGGTAGACTGTCTGGTGGTTTGATTTGGTGTTTAAATTATTTATACACTTTGAAGTTGTATGTTGTGTCATTCTATAGATTCCACGCCATTTTGTCTTGAAATTTTCATCATTATAAGGACAATATGTAGTTGAATGTGGTTCAAGTATTTCACATATGTCGCAAAAGTAAGTCGTTTGTACCAACTGGAAATTCTCTGGATTTCTTTCTTCTAGGAATGTGAATCAATATTTCTTCAAGTATTCTCATGTCACTTTGATGAACATTATAATTAGTTTGGTAGCTACTCTTATCATCATATGGGAAGATGTCTTTAGTGTGTCCTTCATTTGAGCATTTGGTGCACCATAGGTCATTATTTCACAGGGTCAAGTGTTGCATTGATTTCTCCATCCTCTCAATTATATCTTCCAGTTGTTTGTCAATAGTGTGACTTGAATGGTTCTAATTCGACTTGATTCTTAAGGATTTCTTCAGAACATATTCGTAATATGAGTAGTCGTGCATTAGCAGTGGAGTTCTAATTCTTTCAAGCAGTCCTTCGACAAAAAATTGAATTACTATAGCAGGGTCCATATTGGCTGGAATTTGGCTTAGAAGGTCTTTAAATATTCTATCATATTCACATTCAGATTCTCCCAGAGTTTGTTGAATTTTATTTAGCTTGTGCATTTCCAAATGGTTTGTATCGTCGACTTTGAAGAAGTCTAAGAAAGTATCTCTTATGCGTTGCTTCATTTTTGGACCTTCTTCCAAAAATTTCATATACCATGTAAGCGCTCTGTTTCTAAGGGCTCTTTCAAACTGCGCAATCTGTTGATTCTCATCATCAAAAAGGTTATCTTGCCACAAGGCTTCACACACAAACCAATTCTTTTTAGGATCACCATCCCCTCCAAATATAGGAGCATTTACTAGAAGACACACAACCATATTTCAACTTTTATGAGTTTTAGGACTTACTGACTGCTTGTTAAAAGGAATATTAGATGACTACTGGTTACTTGTGATGGATGTGACTTTTGCCATGACAAATATATTTCTTCTACAGACTCCTCTTTTCCAGGTCGAGCTCCGACAATTTCACTGGTTCTATCAATAATGTGGTTGGCACGGGGTACTTCAATGTGTTTTGAATAAAATAAATTAAAAGAGTGTCTTATGAACTCAGGTGTGAATGTAATCCAATTGCCTCATTCTATACACTGGATCATCAATATATTTGAAATTTTTCCACATTGGTCTAGTCGATTCCATATACTAGTATCACTTGGTTGTAATCCCATGTCACGCTCAACTATTTTTCTAATGGTCAGTCCAGTCATCATTATCATATGTACATAACTGACGGGAGTTCAATCATTTAGGATTGTGACATACAAGTTTTTTGGGGGTCAACACCATTTCTTTTTACTGCTCTTCCAATGTCGACGCATCACCTTCGTCTTCAACTAGTCAACTTTCCCTCGACTCAAGTAGGACTTTTGGCTACTCGACCATTTTTCACGATGTCTTCATACTTCTCTTATTGTGTAACTAACTAGAAATCTCCCTCAATTTTTCTCATTGTCAGTATATTTTTTCTCTTTCTAGTCTTTGTATATCTGTTGTTTGCTTGTGGACGACTAGACATTTTTTTCGTCGCAGCGGACTCGACTTTTTAGAGGCCTTCATTTTTTTGTCGACTAACCTTATAATTATTTATTTATAACTTATATTCAAAGACCCCCCCATTGTTGACCCGACTCTTATTGGGAGACAAATGTGAGGTAAGTAATGGTCATCATTTGTATAGGAAGTACTCCCACTGTCCGGTTCATTGAAAAAACACTCCCACTGTTTTTGTTTCTTTTCCTAATGTGTCGTCGCATGTTATTATAATGGAAGTTGAGGTTCGACTATGTGTCCAGTGCCATTCTCAATCAAAAATATGTATATCAAGCTTGGTAGAGAACAAAAAAAACTTTCATGGAGTTTAGTATTAAATTTACGTCAGACTTTGTCAGAAGATACTATTTCCTCAATGGCTTGCTCTTCACAAACGTCTTCGCATATTTTTTTGAACCATTCATACAAGTTTTTCCTTCCTCCATTATAGATCTTTCTCATTAAAAAAATTTCATTATGGATCTCCAATTTGGTCATGAACATCGATCAGGAACTTCTTTATCTCATAGGGAATAGTCTCTATCAATTTTTCATGGGCTTCAGTGAAGAATTTCTCCCTTGTCTATGCTAATGTCAGCTTCTTCCATCTTGCATAATTTTGAATATAGTTGGCTACTTTCTTGTCCAGCCACTCTTGAATATCTCTTTCGGTTATGATTTATGCATCTTCCTCATTTCTTCACAATTGTGTACTACTGAAAACATAACCAATGTTTTCGTCTAGGGAATTGCATCAATTACCAGTAGTACAATATATTAACATGAAGGAAGAGTCACATACACACACACATTACATAATCATACATAAGAGAGTAAGTGGGGAAACAACAACAAGATATTGTATTAACAAGACCAAAATAGAGTACAATATCGGTGCAGAGATATATTCGGTTGTCGGATCTACAACCTATTTATATTGATTACAAACAATTATTCAGTTACAACTGCCTGGTAGGTCGACTAACTGACCGACGGCTTTGGGCTAACCATAGTCGATAGAGGACCTAGTCGTCTAGTCGACTAGGCTCATCCAACACTTTCCAAAGGGATTCAGATACAAACCAGTGTTTTCTAGGGTCATCATACCCCTAAAAAATAAGAGTGTTAATTGGAAGATGAGAAGCCATGTTGCTAGATATACAATTTTTTGGACTTACGAAATCAAACTGATTACTTGATAAACTTACTATCAAACAATTACTAATGAATTCTTGTGATTGTGATTTATGCCACGACATGCATACCTATTCTACAGAATCCTTGTTATTGGGTTGGTTCTCCGACGATTGTTTGATTCTATTAATAATGTTGCTGGAAGGGGGGTACTGTTTAAATTTTGTTTTCATTGATGTCAACTAATGTCAAAGAGGATGTCAATTGATTCAGTTTGAGTCATTGATGTCAATTGATGTCAAAGTGGATGTAGTATTCGTATGGAATTTTGAAGAAGTATATGCACAAGAAATATGGAGGAGTATATTGATGCCACTCTGAAAAAGTATATATTTATTCCATGGATGCCAATATTAAGAAATATATCTAAAATTTGCATTCAGTCCGAAGAGGTATGTCTAGAGGTACGTCATACATATCTAGTTTAAAGAAGTATATAAGGAATACATCATGCATATCCAGTTTGAAGAAGTACATAAGGAATGTCTACTACTACATGTGGTACATGAGTAGACATTTGTCCACCAAGTCACTCTCCTTCAAGGTAAAATCCAAAGAATTGGTTGGAAAAAGGTACAAGTGCGCAAGAAGCATGGAAAAAGAAATGGTTGAGCAATAGTACAAATACCAGAAAGCACAAAAGTGTCACCAATCATAGAAATATTTTAGTTGTTGACTCACACACAAGTTCCAAGAAGGGTGTAGCAGTTGAAGTTAATATATCCACAAATTCCACAACCGATGATACAACAACTGCACAAGACCCACAAGTGATGGTACCACAAGGGTTAAAGTCCCATTAAGTAAAGTACCATATATGCACAAATATCACAAAGCAATGGTACATCAAGAATGCAAGACTACTATGCAAGGGTGAAAATCCCACTAAGATGAGGACCATGTATGTGAAAGACCCACAAAGAGTTGGAAAATCAACGATGTAGAACATGACATGTGGCAAAAGCATAAATCGTGAAGCAAAGAATAAGGAAGGCCGCAGCCAACTTGTGGACATACAATCCATGCATGACATGTATAAATAAGGAAGCAAGTTGGAGATTTGAAGTAATATTGATAGTGAATATGAAGAGTTTGTAAGTGGAAGATACAAATTCATATTCAGGGCATGAAGGGCTCGAGGTACAAAACAACAATGATATAACAAAGAGCTAAGTTCACATAAACATAAGGATGATACAGATGATTTTTCCTAGAATGATGTTGTATATCTATGATGATCGCGCTAAGATAGAAAAGACAGCAAGCAAAGGTGCAAATGCGTGAGGACCGAATGACAGTATCAAACAAAGCACGTAGACAGTCATAGATATTCTAAGATAGTAGTGCACAAAGTAAGATCTGAATTATATCATAAGATGTTGTGAAGAACCTGCAATAATTAATTAATGCAAATACACGAGATATCAAAAATAACATAACTCATAATCACTTTTATATTGATCACAGGCCACTTCGAGGGGGCAACCTCCTTTGAGCAAGCTCAATACAATTAACTTCACGGTGCCTTCATAGGCCTCAACACACACTTATTTACTAAGTCTAGGTGCCAATACCATGGTTCAATGCCATGTGTCAATACAAACCATGGGCCAATACAAAATATAGATCAACAATTACTACGGGTCAAAACCATGGGCCAATACAAACTATGGATCAATAAAACTATGGGTGACTTACAAAGCATATGCGCCAACAAAAATAACACAAACTATGGATCAACAAATACTACGGGACGAATTACAAAGTATATGTGTCCAACAACAATATACTAACAAAGTAAAGACATGGGTTCCTAACATCCCCTCTCCCTTAGAAAAAGCTTTGTCCTCAAAGCTTTAGATGTGGAAATTGATGCAGAATCTGAAGGAGTGGGTCCCTTGTAGCATCCTCGGGTTGCATTCTGGGCCACTGGCGCCTTTTGAGTTTCAGGGAGGATTGCATGGAAGGTTGTAGATGAAGAAGAACCATGTCAACGACATGAAAAGTGAGCACAGAATGGTGTTTATCAGCTTGTTGTTTCAGTCGAATTATTGCCATGTGAAGATTGTCCTGCAGAATGAGAAGAAGATGATCGTGGTTTCAAAGAATTGAGTCAATTGGCTGAACTGGGGAGCTGCTGAAGGTGTGTGGAAGAAGAACTGGTGGTGCCTGTCCAGAGATTGCTTCATATGGTGTCCTTTTAGATGTGGTACTATACCACTATAGCGCTTCCAGGAAATCCATAGAAATAGTTGTCCAAATCTGTGTAGGGATGGGAAAGGGTTCGAGCAGTCCCGAAAGGAGGGTCGTTTCACCCTTGTTGACTTGGAAAGTATCATAGTCAACCACCATCCATTGAATTGTCATTTTCAATCCCTGCCAAAAGAAGTTACATTGTTCCCGGTCATACATTTTGAAGAACCCAGAGTGCCCTGCTAATGAAGAAGCATGGAGTTCATAGAAGTGATAGCCCTGTTGAACATATTGCAACCAATTTGGAACAAGTAGAGAAAGAGCTGTAAGAGAAACTGGGTCATCAATTGTGCGAGAAGGAGCATCTACCACCATATTGTCCTCACCCTTCTTGTAAGTGATCGCATAGGGATAACCCATTTCAGGTGTGTTGGGTAGGAGACCCATTGTTCCAAAAAAATTTCTAGACTCTGGAGATCATTCTTGATGCAGAAATAATTCCCTAATAGGTATGGCTGCCACTTCTGTACTGCATGCAAAATAGCCATCAGCTCCTGTTGAGAGGTATATGTGACTAAATTCTTATCGGAAAGGTCTCTTGAAGGCAGCAAGCTCATTAGTTCAACAAAGACACCTGCATATCTATCCAAGGAAGTAGTGGAGACCGTTGATGGGTGCATCTGAATGGAATGGAGCTGAGTGATGACACCATGTGAATTCTTCTTAAGGATTTTTTCCAGGCGATGTGAACTGATGATGCAGAGAGACCCTGGTTGTAAGCCCATTAATTTGTGTTGTGCCCCATTGACTGAAAACTGCATCCAAAGTTCCGCAAAATCCCATAAGATGGGGCCAAGTGTGCATAACCATTGAACACCCAAAACCACATCACATCCGCCTAAGGACAAGGAAAACATGTCAGAGCGCAGGTTATATTCTTCCATAGAGATACGCACATTGCGACACTTCCCCTTGCAAGGTAAGGTGCCCCCATTGGCAATCATGACTTCAAAGTTGGAGCAAGGATGGACAAAACAATCAGCCTATTTGGAAATCCGAGGGTCAATGAAGTTATGAGTGCTACCAGAATCAATGAGTATGGTAAGAGGGAGCTTCTTGAAGTATCCCCTGACTCGCATTGTTTGTGGGGTGGTGACGCCGGTTACAGCATGGAGAGAGATCTCAGGTGGGTCGTCTTGAGATGGGGTGTCAACAGGCGGGTGTTGATGTCGACCTGATCATCTACTGTATCTGGAGCTTCTTCATCAAATTCTGAGGCAGGCGGAGAATCCACATCCAAGAGATAGAGCTTTTGTTGAACACATCTATGTCCCCGAGTGAATTTCTCATCACAATTATAACAAAGCCCTTTTTCTCGGCGTGCCTGCATCTCTATTTCATACAAATGCTTGATAGGAGTTGGTTGAGGAGCAAGCGTGATGGGAGGTTGTTGGGAACCCATATTTCTGAAGGGAACAAAGGTGGTTTTGGAGCATTGTTGAGCTGTGATCTTGTCCTCTGCCAACTTAGCCAACCCTAGGACTTCCATCATTGTGTTGGGATAGAACATTTTGACCTCTAAGCAGATTTCATCCTTGAGACCATTGATAAAACAACTCCTGTAGAATTCATCAGACAATCCTTCTGTATGATTGGCCAATTTCTTAAATTCTGTCTGATACTCTCTCACTGTGCCAATTTGGTGAAGTTTAGTGAGTGCTCCTGTGAAGTCATCAAAAGCACTAGGACCAAATCGTGGCAAAAGGAGTTGGCAAAAATCTATCTAGTTTGGTTCGGGATGAGCTTTGATGTACCAACGGTACCATTGAAGGGCTTTTTGTTCCAAATGAAAGGATGCAAGTGGAACTTTCTGGACATCAAAAGTATTATGCACACTGAAATATTGTTTTGCTCGGTATATCTATCCAGTCGGATCAGTACCATTGAAGCGAGGAAAATCAAGCTTCAGCCCACGAAAATTGCTAGAAGAAGAGAATCCAGTGGCTACAAAAGATTCTGGATGTCGGTTATTGTTCATGGCTGAATGCTGAAGATGGAGGCTGAGAAATTTTTTATCCAGATCTTGGAGTTTGGTTTGTATGGCTGCAAGTGCTTCCTCCATGGTGTTTGCTCCTGTGCGGGTGACAACCACAACCAAGAGTTTTTTTTTTTGGGGGGGGGGGGGAATGGATAGAAAAACAAAAACAAAAGCTTATTTAGTAAAGGAAGATTTGGATTTGGGAAAAAATCGGATGTGTAATTGGGGTATGACTAGGTTTTGGACACTTTCTGATGGACAGGGAAGCAAAAAATGGGGATTTCAGAAGTGGGGTCAAGAATGAGAAAATTTGGTAGAGAGGCACAAAGAAGCAGAATTAGGAAAGGAACACGGTGGCAAAATTTAAAGGTATTTGGGTGAAAATTGAAGGAGTTATAGAAAATCCTAAAAATAGACAAATGTGGGATTTCTGATCTTGGAAAGTGGAATTTGGGATAGGGTCTTCAAGAATGAAATATGCAGAATGGGATTGTAGGGATGTTAATGAAGTTTCAGCGAAAACAGAGTTGAAACAAGGGATATATGGCCGAAAAACAGCAGTGCAGAAGGGATCTGCAATAGATGGATCTGCAACGGCGTGGAAGGGATCGAAAATGGCTGGATCTGAAACAACGATTGGATCTAGAATGACTTTCAGAATAGATCTGAAACAGCTGTATCTGGAGCAGAAGTGATTGGTAACAGTTCAGCTGAAAATAGATATGGACCCCAGTTATGTGCGGCTTCCTATCGGTTCAGGGGATTCACTCGGCCACCAATGCTGTCTGACGGCTTGCGTATTGGGGCAATACCCCTCACTCCACGGCTCAGGTAAAACTGATAACCGCTTTGCCACAAACGACAGCTCTTGGTTTACCCCACGGGTGGGAACTAGTCAATCAGGTAGTGGTCGTTGCCCTTTTCACTGGCAGGTCCTCTCAATGGGCCAACTACTTTGGGGTTCCTGTGGTACTCCTCACAATGAGTTTTAGGGCTTATGCCCAAGTACTTCCCACAGTTAAGCAGATAGGGGTTATACCCAGATCCGAATTTGCAACATATGCGAAAAAAAAAATGGCAGAAATTCCACCCAACGAGCCCAAGAAAGTGCTCTGATACCAGATGTGAAGAACCTGCAATAATTAATTAATGCAAATACACGAGATATCAGAAATAACAGAACTCAGAATCACTTTTATATTGATCACATGCCACTTCGAGGGGGCAACCTCCTTTGAGCAAGCTCAATACAATTAACTTCACGATGCCTTCATAGGCCTCAACACACACTTATATACTAAGTCTAGGTGCCAATACCATGGGTCAATACCATGTGTCAATACAAACCATGGGCCAATACAAAATATAGATCAACAATTACTACGGGTCAAAACCATGGGCCAATACAAACTATGGATCAATAAAACTATGGGCGACTTACAAAGCATATGCGCCAACAACAATAACACAAACTATGGATCAACAAATACTACGGGATGACTTACAAAGCATATGCGTCCAACAACAACATACTAACAAAGTAAAGACATGGGTTCCTAACAGATGCATGTTGTGAAGAATTTTAACTGATGCACGAGGATTGAGTATAAGTGTGCGGAGTAAAGAAGTCAATCAGATTCACAAAGACAGAGTAGAAGAAGAATCAAGTATGTGTGTCATGATGAGGATGATCTGAGACAAGTGCGTTCAAACGAAAGGACAAATCATATGGTGCACTTCAGGTCGCATATTATCTGAAAGACTGCGACACTTAAAACCGAACGGACACATCTCAGAGAGTGTGTAGTTCGATTTGATACTATTGCACTACATCAAAAAAGTAATTCATCAATTGTTGCATAGTATCATTTGAGAGTGCAGTTGCGCGACAACAGAATGATATAGTGAATCTTGGCACAAATTGCAGGATTAGTTGAAGTAGCACATGACACAAGAAGTGCGACATCGGTTAAAATGAAGTGTTGAGTGGAATGAGAAGTCAAGTTATTTATGTAGGGAAGTGATAGAAATATGACTACATACATAAGGTGTGCACAACAAAAGAACATTAGAACATCAAAAGTGTGCATGTGTCCGAAGTTCAGCAGAGTAACATCTAATTATTGTATATCTAGGTGGCAAGACAGGGTAAGGAGCAGGGGGTTGTATCCTCCTTCCAGTTGGTTCTAGTAAACATAGGAATTTGGTGCTTCCTCAAATGTAATATTTTTCATTATAAAAGAGCACTCTATGGTTTTCTCCCGTTTGGGTTTCCTCGCATTTTGTTTTTTGTGTTCTGGGTTATGTGTTTTGATGCATATGTGAATGAATGATTTATTTATGGTGGATGAATAATTGAAGATCAATTTAAGTTCATATTAATATGTGAAAGAAGTTAAAAAATGTTCATAACTGCTCTAATACTAATTCACCCCCCCTCTCAATATTAAAGCGATTCCAACAATTGGTATCAAAGCGGGTGTCTTCAGTAACAAATTAACATCTAGAAGATAGATCCATGCGCAGATATGGGCAAGAAGGAGATTACCAACCAAGGAGAAGCACCATGGATACGATAAAATGGAAACCTATAAAATCTCTCTATTACAAAAGCAAGTGATATTATTCGCACACAGAGAAAAACGATAGAAGAAGTAAAAAGGATAGAAACCAAAACTATGAACATATTGAAAAAGAAAGAAGAAGAATCAAAGTTATTTGCAGCAGCTTTCACTAGCTAGTTACAGGAAATGGATGAGACCTATCAAACTATAATACTGATGAATGATACTTTGGAAATAAAACTGAAGAAAACAGTTGCAGAAAATCGGGAACTCGAAAAAGAGATCTCTTTTCTAAAGAAAAAAATGGAATAATCTATAAAGGAAAAGGAAGAAAAAGTTAAATAAGTACCGACACTGAATGAACAACTTCAAAAGCAATGTGATGATCGATTTCAACTTCAAGAAAGGAAATTGGAGGCCACAAAAAGGAATCCAGAGTATGAAATTATGCTTGATGAACAGAGGATCCAATTATGAGAAAAGGAAAAAGAAGTTGAAAGGATGTAAGATAAATTTATAACAAATGAAAGATTTGTCAAAAGCACAGAAGTATTGAATGACATTCTCAACAAGAAAAGATCACCTTTCAACAAAATTGGTGTAGGGTATGAATATGATTGCAAGAATATTGATCAAAGAAAAGGGGAAGTTGCACAAATAAATAAGATGACCATGCGTAGATATGTTCAATGTTGGAAATGCACAATGGAAGGACACATTGGAAAGTACTGTAACAATATTATTTGTTACAAGTGTAACAAAATTGGTCACAAAGCTCAGTACTGTGGAAAGTCAGGAAAATATGTCAATCATTGGAAGAAGAAACAATTGAGGAATCCCAACCCATTAATAGATGTAGTATTTTTGAAAATGGAGGAAAAGAACAATGCAGGATGATCTGGAAAAGGAAGACTCTGAACAATGAATTAGACTCTATCAAACCCTTGAATGAAAATGTGGAGAACTTGGAAAACCAATCCTTCTCCACTCCAATATAAGGTTGGCTCACCAATAGTTGGACCTGTTACAGTAAAGTATATGTGCACCAACAGGAACTGCGACAAAAGTGAGCCTTAATGATTAGTGGAGAAATGGAACGAATAGTAATAAATGCTTGAATGACGGTTACACCTCAAATTGTCACACCATGGGTCATTGAGGGCATTCATGTCATATCACCATGATAAAAATGATGTATTTTTACCTCCTAGGGATTTTTGACCCTTTGTCATGTCATCATCCTATCCCTTGTTCATATTTGGAACCTTCCATGACATGTGGAGCTCGAAAACCTACCAAATCAAACCATATTTTGGCCTCCTAGGGATATTTTCGCGCCCTGTCTAGTGTGAAAGGAGTGAAAAATCCCTTATTTTCACACCCTGCATGCCTAGGAGGGACCAAAATTTTTCTCCTTTCTCAGTTATAGATGAACAAAAATCCATGTTAAGGCTTATCCCTTGTTTTTTGGATCTTGGATCTCGAGGATATTTTGTTGGGATGAGGTCCCTCTTCGAATCCTCTCTTATATTCCTCTTTTGGTGTGTTGGAGATATTATAACCACATCTCCCTCACTTAGATTCATCATCTTCTCGAAGTGGTTGGCTTGTCAAATCCTATAATAAGATACCCATTGATGACCTTGTGGGGGGGGCGGGGCTTCTTGGATAGCATCAAACTTATGGTCTTATGTCTTTGGGAGCACACTCAAGGAGGTCGTACTAGTATTTTAAGTCTTGCAAAGGAGGTGTTGGAGAGCTTGGAAGGAGGTGTTATCATCTTGGATATCAAGGTATAACATTGTAATCAACTTCTTTTTCTTTCTTATTTATGATAACTTGGCCTATTCTCCCGTATTATCCTTCTTGTTCATTTGATGTATGATATGTTGTATTTTGAGCTAGCTTAAGTACATTTGTATGCTTGGAAGGTTGGTTTCCTATTTTGTTTGTAGATCTACAAGTTTGGACATCAATCTTGGAGCTGGAGCTAGGAAATCCTACAGATTGGAGGTTAGGCATCTACCTCTTTCCTTTTTTATGATTGCATGCTTGTGTACTGTGCTAGATCTAGGGGAGTATATAACCATTTCTTTCCTTTCTCTCTTGGGTAGAAAAAATAGAGGTCTTTACAATCCCAAGAGGATATCAACCTATCCATAGGGATATTTTCCTAGAACAATGACAATAGATTTAATGAAGGAAAGTGGTCAAATGAATTTGGACAAGATCAATCCAAATCTTGGGTAAATTTGAAACTTTCTGGTTTAAAAATAGACCAAATCTAGGTAAATCTGCAGAAGATGGAAATCATTAATGACAGAGGATGGAAAAGAAGGCTCTTATAAACCATGGGAATTATCAAAATGAAAACTTGCATCTATTGAGAACAGATGCTACATAAGTGAACAGTGAGAAAGATTTGAAGGTTGAAGCCATGGCACCCATGAGACAACATAGATCAAAGAACCCATTAGTACATAAGCAAGAATATTCTGCAAAAGTTGAAGGTGTGTCTTCATCAAATCTTGTCGTGACTATATTCCATCATGAAAACCCGATGCTCCACATGTTTCCCTGCCCAAGGTATAAGATGCACATCTACAAGATTGAAAAGGGTATGAAGGTGTAACTATTGAAGGAAATCTGCATGGACAACTATACAAGTTCACATTTGCAAATTATGATGTCATCAACCATGATAATTTCCATGGATTACCTATGGAAAAGTGCATGGATAATAAAGAGAGATCAGATCCGAATATACCAACTATGATGGAGCTCAAGGAATGGGAAAATGGACTGTCAAAATCAAGGATTTTGAATATGTTGGAAATTCTACACTTTGGAAGAACCCCACAAGTAAAAATGTGTGCAAAATTGTTGCTATCACAAGTACATGGTGGGTACCTATGGCTGAAAAAATCTATATCCATTGACACTAAGATTATCGAGGCAATAACAGGGCTTCCCTCTGCTGGGGAAGACATGAATATTCTTATGAGTATAAGTCAAGAAAAGGCTCTTGGAAAGAAGATGGCTGAAAAATACAAAACTCAGTGTGCAAGAAGAGGGTTTTCAGTTGCACAAATAAAGGATGATGCAGTAAGTTTCACTACCTAGTTACTAGCATGTGATCTATTTAGAAAGAGCCATCAGGACCAAGTTTCAACAACAATCATTGTGTTGATGTATATGTAACTTCGGAATGTATTTCGTCCATGTATTTAATTTATATATCATTGTACTCCTATAGAGATGTGGCATTCCTCTATACGGAAGTGTCGTCATGTGTATTGACAAGTGTCGCAAGAGTGTGACCTTGTCGATGGGTTATTAGACAACCATATGTGGGGTCGGCCCTGATTTATACATTATATGGTTGATGTACCTAGCTAGACAAGTCGGCCCCATAAGGTCACTATGTAAACAGACAAGTATAAATAGAGATCGAGAGATCTCTATTTTGATCATTCGGAAACTCATTCTTCATTCACTCAGAAAGTGGCACACTAGTGAGGAGGAGGATCATCTGCTACTAGGAGACTATCTCTGTGTATTTTGGTTGTACTTTGGCTGAGCCATTGCTCTCTCTATCTCCGAGGATGTTGTGGGGTTTTTCACCTTAGGGTTTTCCCCATGGAAACTCAGTGTCTCTTGTCTCTCATGATTTTGATTCTTGTGATGATTGACATGCTTGTTATGATTGATATGCATTGATATACTGTACATGTTATTCTCTTAGTGAAGATCCTAGAGTATTGTGAATTAATGCTCAAAATTTAACATGGTATCAGAGCTAACCTGAGAAGAAGACATTGTGCAGTGACAGAAACTAGGGTTTCTTGTTTATTGGGTTTCTCTCCATAGATTTTGGAAAAGCAGTATAGTAGATTGACTCTACTCATCAAGTAGAATCTATCTGTCCAATCAGAATTCAATTTTGAGCATTTTTAGATTTGGCCCTAAAAACTAGGGTTTCCACAAAAATAGGAATTTCTGGAATCTGAAGACATAGCTGGAATCTCCTTGCAAAAATCGAAGTTTAGAGCTTTGGATCGAGATTTTTGGCTAAGTAAATCTTCAAGAAATGCAAACCCTAATTCAGGGCTGTCCTTAGTGAATCTGGGAAGACAGAAAGGCAGTTTTGAAGGGTGTAGCTTTGCATATCTCAAATTTTGAATACATTAGGTTGATTAGCTCATCAAGGCGCATCTTTCTATCCTTTCAGAAAGTTGAAATTCACATTTTGAATTTTTAGGGTTTTTTCGACAAACCCTAATCTGGGACCAGATCCAGTTTTCAGCGATTCAAGTGTAAGACCTAAATATTTTCTATTTCCATTTGAAGTACTCTTTAAGATGTCTCACCACACCAAGCTTGAGGATAAGCTTGAAGGGGCTGATAACTTCCGAGCCTGGAAGTATAGGATTGGGTTAATCCTGGAAGAGAATGAGTTGGATTCATATGTAAAAGAAGACATCCTATCCCAGAGGATGAAGAGGCTAAAATATTGCATAAGAAGAACTTGGTCAAGGCAAAGAGAATCATTGTTGATTCTATCAAAGACCATCTCATACCACATGTGCCATCTCTGAAGACACCCAAGGAGATGTTTGACTCTTTGACCAAGCTATTTGAAGGGAAGAACATAAATCGGAAGATGACCCTATGGAATCAATTGAAAGGGGTCAAGATGTCGAATGGAGAAACCATTCAATCCTATTTCTCCAAGGTCTCTTAGATCAAGGAACAACTTGAAGTTGTGGATGAAATGGTGGAGAAAGGTGAAATTGTTATGACCACTTTGAATGGCCTACCTAGGTCATAGGACTCTTTTATCTAAGGGATCTGTGCAAGAAAGAAATTAATCTCCTTCAGTAGAATGTGGTAGGAATGTTCTCAAGAAGAACCAAGGCTTGTGGCAAGAGAAGAAAAGATGGGGAATGAAGATCAAGCCCTCACAGTACACACCAAGAAAGGAAAGTTCAAGAGGGAGCCATCCCATCACAAGAAGAAATCTTCTCATCCTTATCACAAAGAGAAGAAAGATCTAAGGTGTTTCAAATGCAATGAGAAAGGTCACTTTGCTTTAGAATATCCCAAGAACAAAAGGGATAACAAAAACAACTCCAGCAAGAAAAAGAAGGCAGCAAAAGAAAGTTCCATGCTCATGCTACTAAAGATGATGAACCTCCAAAGAAGAAAGTTAGGGCAGAAAGTGATGATGACTCCTCAAGTGAAGAAGAGTATGTTCTAATCTCTACTCTCACAGGTACTATCTCCCCTGGTTGTAATGATTGGTTAATTGACAGTGGGGCTTCCAAACACATGACTGGGTTTAAAGAATCTTTTGTAAATCTATCTGAACATGAATCATCCCATAAAGTGAAACTTGGGGATGATTATCAATACCCCATCAAAGGAAGTGGTGAAGCCTCCTACAACCTAGATTCTGGAAAATATTTGAAGATGAAAGAATTTCTTTATGTACTTGGGCTCAAGAAGAATCTTCTCTTCATCTCTGCATTGGATGCAAAAGGCATGACGGTTTCATTTGTAGATGGCCAAGTCCTAATTTGGCCAAAGGGTAAAACAATCGATGATGCAGTAGTGATTGGAGAGCAAGAGGGAGGATTGTATAAATTGAAGGGACAACCTAAACATGCCATGGTGCATTACTCCATGGAGCCAAGTGAACTTTGGCATAGAAGACTTGCACATATGCACTACAGAGCATTACCAATTGCAAGTAAGGCTGTAGAAGGTATTCCTAAAATCAAGACCAAGCATGAAGGTCTTTGCAAAGGATGTGCAAAAGGAAAGAACATTAAGAAGGCATTTCCAAGCAATGAAAGCAAGGAAAAAGGTATCTTGGAAATCATCCACTCAGATGTATGTGGTCCTATGTCATCCAATTCTCTGAGTGGGTATGTTTACTATGTCTCTTTCATTGATGACTTCTCTAGGAAGACTTGGGTTTACTTCTTGAAGAACAAAAATGAAGTATTTGATAAGTTCAAGGAATTCAAAACCTTGATGGAGAATCAAACTAATAAGAAGATCAAAACATTCAGATCCAACAATGGTGGAGAATTCACCTCAGGTGACTTTAAGAAGCTTTGCAGTGATTCAGGGATTAAGAGGGAGTTGACTGCTCCTTACAATCCACAATAGAATGGAGTTGCAGAAAGAAAGAACAAAACAATCATGGAAGCAGCAAGGGCAATGCTGCATGACCAGGATCTACCTATGCACTTATGGGCAAAAGCAGCTAGAACAGCTGTATATGTGCAAAACATAACACCCCACAAGATATTGGACAACAAGACACCAGAAGAGGTCTTCTCTGGTAAGAAACCTGAAGTGAGCCATCTCAGAAATTTGGTTGTCCAGTATACACTCATGTCCCAAAGGAAAAGAGGACCAAGCTAGATCCTTCAGGAAAGAAGGGTATCTTTGTGGGTTACAGTGAAAGCTCGAAGGCTTACATAATATACTTTCCTGGGTTCAAGAAAATTGATGTCAGCAAGGATGCAACATTTGATGAAAACTCAGCATTCATCAAATCAAGGAAGGCAACTATTGAAGTTTATGAAGAACCTAAGGAAACTAGATTTCAAGACACTACCATGACTGAAGCAATTCTAGAAGTTGTTCGTGTGTTTGAAGATCCACAAGAACCTGTAGATCCACCCCATGAGGATAACTCTCACAAGAGGAAACTTGCATGGGATAGAGAGCTCATTCAAGATGCATAAAGATTTGGCATTCCAGAAGAAGAACACAAAGCAAAGAAGAGAACTAGATCACATACCTGCTATGTTGCTTTACTATGTGATATCATGAACAAAGAACCTTCCAGTTATGAAGAAGTAGCGAAAAAGAAAGAATGGAAGGATGCCATGATCGAGGAATAGCAATCAATAATGAAGAATGATGTTTGCGATGTTGTCCCAAGACCTAAAGAGAAGTCTGTTGTGACTTCCAAATGGATCTACAAAATCAAGCATGCTGTAGATGGTAGTGTAGAGGAATACAAGGCAAGATTCGTAGCTCGTGGCTTCTCTCAGAAAGAGGGAATAGATTATGAAGAAACGTTTGCACCTGTAGCTAGGTATACTTCCATCAGAACAGTACTTGCCCTGGCTGTAGCGATGAAATGGAAAATACACCAGATGGATGTCAAGACTGCTTTCTTGAATGGTGTAGTTGAAGAGGAAGTATATGTGGAGAAGCCACTTGGTTTTGAAATACATGACAGGGAGTGATACATATGTAGATTGAAGAAAGCCTTGTATGGCTTGAAGCAAGCTCCCAGAACTTGGTATGGTAGGATGGATAGTTTCCTATCTAGTTTGGGTTTTACAAAAAGTAAAGCGGATTCCAACCTTTACTACAAGGTTGAAGAAGGGAATCCTGTGATTCTACTCCTGTATGTGGATGACCTATTTGTAACAGGAGATGACAGATTGATTGCAGATACAAAGATGAAGCTTGTTACCGAATTCGATATGAAGGACTTGGGGATGATGCACTATTTCCTAGGTATGGAGGTGTGGCAGAGTACAGATGGGATCTTCCTTGGACAAGGGAAGTATACTGTAGATATCCTGAAGAGGTTCGGGATGATGGATTGCAAGGCCATGGCTACACCTATGGCATCGAATCTGAAGCTTCTGTGTGATGCTTCATCTGAGAAAATTGATATCTCTATGTATCGTCAGATGATTGGGTCCTTGATGTACCTGACTAACACGAGACCAGATATTTGCTTTGCTGTGAACACATTGAGTCAGTTCCTAACAGATCCGAGGAGTGTTCACCTGATTGCTGTAAAGCATATTCTGAGGTACCTGAAGGGTTCAGTTGATTATGGGCTCAAGTATGAAGCGAATCAAAAGTTTAACCTACAGGGTTATGTTGATTCAGATTGGGCAGGCAATGCTGCAGATAGGAAGAGCACATCTGGGTGCTGCTTTAATATGGGATCAGGTGTTATCTTTTGGTTTAGCAGGAAGCAGTCCTGCGTAGCACTGAGTACAGCTGAGGCAGAGTATATTGCAACCTGTTCAGCTAGTTGTGAGGCAGTATGGCTCCGGAAGCTACTGTATGAGTTATTTGATCTCTCGTTGGAGGCTACTGGTATCTTTTGTGACAACCAAAGTTGTGTGAAGATGTCTGAGAACCCGGTGTTCCACAATAGGTCGAAACACATAGAGATCAAATATCACTATATCAGGGATATGGTGCAGAGAGGAGTAGTGAAGCTCCTGTATGTTGCGACGGACGAGCAGATTGCAGATGTACTGACGAAGCCACTAGCCAGAGTGAAGTTTGAGTACTTCAGGGAGAGGCTTGGTGTTCTTCAGATCAACGAAACTTTGAGGAAGAAGTGATGGACACATTTACTGAAGCCAATCCAAGCATGCTGGAAGGAGGATCCTTCACATGGCTATGGATGTAAGTGCTGGATGATGAGCATCAGGATGATGCTCCAGTTACTGCTCTGTATATGCATCAGGTTGATGCTGGATATGATTAGTTGGATAATTTATATGTATATGTATGTATGCATCATGTTGGATGCTGGATATGATCAGTTGGATCATTTGTATGTATTTTGTATATGCATCATGTTGGATGCTTGGACCATGTATCTGATATGTATCAGGTAGATACTTGATATGCATCAGGTGGATGCATTGTATGATTAGGATGATCATGATGACGACCTTCAGGATGTTGCTCCAGATGATATGTACCAGAACGGTACAGTGATGATGATCAGTCCTGGAGATCCAATAGGTTGAGCTGTGTGCTCGTAATAAGTCCTGGGATGCTCTTTAGAGATCTTGTCGGTCGTGATGTGGCTCATAAATGTTCCTGGGATGCTCTTTAAAGGTATTGTCTATTCACATGTAATCAGTCCTGGAGATGCGAGAGGTTGAGCTGTGTGCTCGTAATAAGTCCTGGGATGCTCTTTAGAGATCTTGTCGGTCGTGCTGCGGCACATAAATGTTCCTGGGATGCTCTTTAAAGGTATTGTGAAGGAGATGTATGTAATCAGTCCTGAGGAGATCTTTTCGGTCATGCTTAGGCACATAAATGTTCCTGGGATGCTCTTTTCAGGTATTGCATCCGCACATAAAATTAGTCCTGAGAGACCACCTCTATCAAACCGTTTGCACAGATGATGAAGACCTGTAGGTGGTGGGCCTACATCCAATATGAAAAAGGACTGGCACTGTAGAACTTCCTATGACGAGTAGATTTAGAGATTGGTTGAGATAGCAGCAGCAGTGACGATAATGATGACGATGATCCAAAGAAGAAGACTTGTGCTAGCAGATATGTGTCGCGAAATACATTCCTAGTTAAGAGCGAGTGTTGATGTATATGTAACTTCGGAATGTATTTCATCCATGTATTTAATTTATATATCATTGCACTCCTATAGACATGTGTCATTCCTCTATACGGAAGTGTTGTCATGTGTATTGACAAGTGTCGCAAGTGTGTGAACTTGCCAATGGGTTATTAGACCACCATATGTGGGTTCGGCCCTGATTTATATATTATATGGTTGATGTACCTAGCTAAACAAGTCGGCCCCATAAGGTTACTGGGAAAACAGACAAGTATAAATAGAGATCGGGAGATCTCTATTTTGATCATTCGGAAACTCATTCTTCCTTCACTCAGAAAGTGGCGCACTAGTGAGGAGGAGGATCATCTGCTACTAGGAGACTATCTCTGTGTATTTTGGTTGTACTTTGGTTGAGCCATTGCTCTCTCTATCTCTGAGGAAGTTGTGGGGTTTTTCACCTTAGGGTTTTCCCCACGGAAACTCAGTGTCTCTTGTCTCTCATGCTTTTGATTCTTGTGATGATTGACATGCTTGTTATGATTGATATGCATTGATATACTGTACATGTTATTCTCTTAGTAAAGATCCTAGAGTATTGTGAATTAATGCTCAAAATTTAACACATTGTAGTAGCTGAAAAAATGTGTCAAGGGAATCCAGATGAACTGGTCAAAATTATTACTGAATGAATTTATTGAAGACTTCCTGGAAGCACAAGAAAAGGGTAATACCTTTTATTATACTTGGTTATTGATTTGTGTTTCACTCACAGGATGTAAGGAACCTGAAGGGAGTTAGTTCTTTGATGAAAACAGATGTCCCTTCCAAGCTGCAAGATATACAAACATGTGGTTTTCCAACATTTCTGGTATACAGAAGGAAAACAATATAATTTTTTTCTTATACTGTGAATAAATTATATTCATTTTATGAGAGACTCCATGCATACCACCTCATATAGTCAAATCATATAAGGGGATTATGCATTTCATAATTGGAATGCATCACACTTACATGCAAGAAAAAAGGGATCCTAGAAAATGGTGGTTGTTTACTGTGTTTATTTGTTCTGAAGAGGATATTGTTAAAATTGTTCAAGAATGGGACGGGGAGTGGAGAATTCAATTAACAAAAGAAGAAGAAACACTGCAACAAAAACAATCAAGCAAGACAACACCCCTAGTAGAGGAAAATGTCATATCAAAAATGTCTCCCAAGCCCATGCAACAATCTAGGCAAGTTGAGAAGAGAAAAGAAGTGATGCAACATGAAAGCCCCTCAAAGAAGAAAATAAAAGCATTCCAACCCATCTCTACTCAAACATTGACAACATATGACCTTGATAAAATCCGCACAGAAATCAGGAAGGATGCAGAAGAAGCCATTGAGAATGTGGCTACAAAGAGTGAGATTGAGAAACTTGTTTCAAAACAAGAAAGAATCTTGATGAAAATCGATGAAAAGGTTGTTGCATTGGAATAGCTGATGTAGATGAACAGTGGAGAACCAAAAATATTCGAGGAATCTTCGAGAAATTCACACCTTATTCTCCAGTTGAAGGAAATTGAGTCACATAAAAAACTGAATATCTCGTATGTGGCCTTGACATTTCCTACTCAAGAAATACAAAATGCAGTAATTCAAGTAAAATTAACTCTATCACAATTACCATTGAATGAGTTGTATGTACTATGCACATCTATTGCACAAGAAATCAGGTGGAGACATGAAGTGGTTACAACAAAACTAAACAAAATCCAGAATGAGAGGGAATGTATACAAGAAGAATGTTCGAGATTGAATATGGAGAGAGAATTGACTGTACAAAAGACATCGCTATTAGAAAAAGAAGCAGATGAAGTAGTCGCAAAAGGAATTTATTTAAGACATGAATTGAACATAGCACAAAAGGATGCTTGGTAACTGCAAATAACAGTAGAGGGAGTATACAAAGTGCTTCCAGAATCCCTAAACAATGACGACACTTATTCATAAGAAAAAGTGGTAAAGATGAGAGAGGCCATTCAGGGACTACGAACTAGAATTGAAGATCTTTCACCAAAACAAACACCAAGGACTCCTCTAGAAGTCAAGACAGAGCATGAAAGAAGGTTAGAAAGAATAAACATTGCAATTGAAGAAATTAATACTCTGGAATTGAAATGTGCAGAGATGAATGAATAATGTGTTCAATTATGGAGAAATTTGGTCGAAGACGAGCAACTGAAGGAAGTAAATAAGAAGCTTCAGATTGCCCAAGATTTAGAGCAAAAGATCCATGATAGTTTGACCTTCCTTCCAACCATTGAGATGACAGGTAAAATGGGAGAATGTAAGAAGCAACAACAAGAAGTAAATAAGATACGAGAAGAGAAACATAAGGTAATTGAAAGGCTTGAACCTTTAGAGGAAGAATCCTTCAACATTACAGAAATATTCCCCCTTCTGCAAGGAGAAATCAAAGAAGTAATTGATGAATGATTAGAAACTCTAGAATGAGTTCCTAATGAAAAAGTGGAAGCAAATATTATGGATAAGGAAGAGGAATTGAAAGGAAAAGTTTCAACTATAAAAACAAATCTGCATAAGATTAAATCTACAGCTCATGCAGGGAAGTAAGCAGAGAATTCAACAAAAGAAATGAAGGATGAATCCAGGGGGAGTTATCCCTGTAAGCATATAAGTGAAGTCTAGTGCAAAATATAAGAAAGAAGAACCTATAATTGCACAAGTAATGGCACCTCTTTTCCATTGATGTCAAAGTGGGAAAAAATTATGAAGCTGAGAAGTATTGTAGCTGAGAAGAAACAACATGAAGCAAGAAGAAAGAATATGCAGTAGAAAATATATTGAAAAAGAATGAAGTAGATCATTGGAGAAATAACAAGAAGTTGAGAAGTCAATACCATGCAACAGTGGAGTGAAAATGATCATGAAGCATGTGGTCTGCATAGAAGTAACATAAAGTAGAAGAAGTATTGATAGAAGAATGCGCAGATGTGAAAGGTTCAAACTGACAAAGAACTAAGGGGGAGTATTGTGACAAGAACAGATGAAGTATACAAGCTCAAGAAGATGATTATGCACAACTTCATAAGGTGTTGACATCAATTCCAAAGGGGGATATTATTGAACTTTGGTTTTCATTGATGTCAACTAATGTTAAAGAGGATTTCAACTGATTCATTTTGATTCATTGATGTCAACTGATGTCAAAGTGGATGCAATATTCCTAAGGAAGTTTGAAGAAGTATATGCTAGCCGCTTTGAAGAAGTATATGTGCAAGCAATATGGAGGAGTTTATTGATGCCAATTTGAAAAAGTATATATCTATTCCATGGACTCCAATATGAAGAAGTATGTTGCACAAAATTGCAAGTAGTCAGCGCTCCCTGGTGTATCGTGACAAGGGACTAATCGCCTCTCGTGGATCCTTGAAATCTGGTGGTGATGAGTTTACCAATCACCTGCGGGTTTTTGTGTAACGGTAGCCGTACTACCAACAATTGGTATCATAGCTAGAGGTCACGAGTTTGATACACAATTGGCTCGCGCTGAGGGGGAGATTGTTCCACGAAATTGCAAGTAGTCAGCGCTCCCCGGTGTATCGTGACAAGGGACTAATCGCCTCTCGTGGATCCTTAAATCTGGCGGTGATGAGTTTACCAATCACCTGTGGGTTTTGGTGTAACGGCAGCCGTACTACGTATATCTAAAATTTGCATCTAGTCTAAAGAGGTATGTCCAAAGGTACATCATACATATCCATTTTAAAGAAGTATATAAGGAATGCATCATGCATATCCAGTTTTAAGAAGTACATAAGGAATATATTCTGCTACATGTGGTACATGCATAGACATTAGTCCAACAAGTCACTCTCCTTCAAGGTAAAACCAAAGAGTTGGTTGGAAAAAGGTACAAGAGCGCAAGAAGCATGTAATAAGAAATGGTTGAACAATAGTAAAAATCCCAGAAAGCACGCAAGTCTCACCAATCAGAGAAATATTTCATTTGTTGAAGCATGCACAAGTTCCAAGAAGGGTGTAGCAGTTGAAGTTAGTATATCCACAAATTCCACAGCCGATGATACAACAAGTGCAAAATACCCACAAGTGATGGTACCACAAGGGTTAAAGTCCCACTAAGTCAAGGACCATGTATGTGAAAATATCACAAAGAAATGGTACATCAAGAGTGCAAGACTACTCCGCAAGGGTGGAAATACCACTAAGACAAGGGTCATGTATGTGTAAGACCCCCAAAGAGTTGGAATATCAATGGAACAAAACATGACATGTGGCATAAACATAAGCCACGAAGCAAAGAAGAAGGAAGGACACAACCAACTTGTGGACACACAATCCATCCAGGACATGTATAAATAAGGAAGCAAGTTGGATAATTGAAGTAAGCTTGATAGTGAAGATGAAGAGTTTGAAAGTGTAAGATACAAGTTTATATTAGGGGCATCAAGGGATCGAGGTACAGAACAATAATGATCTAGCAGAGATTCAAGTGCGCACAAGTAAAAGGATGATATAGATTATGGTGCATAGAATGATGTTGTATATCTATGATGGTTGCGTTAAGACAGAAAGCAGAGGTGCAAATGCGTGAGGACCAAATGACAGTACCATAGAAAGAACGCAGACAGTCACATATGTTCTAAGATAGTAGTGCGGAGAGGTAGATCTAAAGTATATCAGAATATGCGTGATGTGAAGAAGTTTAACTGATGCACAAGGATTGAGTATAAGTGTGTGAAGTAAAGAAGTCAATCAAATGTGCAAAGACATAGTAGCAGCAGAATCAAGTATGCACGTCATGATGAGGATGATCTGAGACAAGTGTGCTAATCCGAAAGGATGAATCATATGATGCACTGTAGGTCACAGATTGTCTGAAATACTATGGCACTTAAACCAAACAGACACATCTCAGAGAGTGCGCAATTCCATCTGATACTATTACACTACATCATACAATCAAGTCATCAATTGTTGCACAGTATATATTGAGAGTAGAGTTGTGCGGCAGTAGAATGACATAGTGAATCTTGGAGTTGACTGCGGGATCAATTGAAGTAGCACACAAGAAAAGAACTGCGGCATCAGTTAAAGTGAAGTGTTGAATGGAATGAGAAGTTAAGTGATGTATGCAAGTAAGTGACAATAATACGACTGCATTCAGAATGTGTGCACAACGGAAGAACATCAGAAGATCAGAAGTGTGCATGTGTCATAATTTCAATAGAGTAACATCCAATTATTGTATATCTAGGTGACATGACGGGGAAAGGAGCAAGGGGTTGTAGCTTCCTTCCAGTTGGTGTTGGAGAAAACAGGGATTTGGTTCTTCCTTCAGGTCGATGCTTGTAAAACTAGGGGGTCGGTGCCTCCTTCCAGTTCATGTTGGTAAACACAGGAAGTTAGTTCTTCCTTGAATGTAATCTTTTTCATTATAAAAGAGCATTTTGTGGTTTTCTCCTGTTTGGGTTTCCACATAAGAATTATGTGTGTTCTGTGTTTTGTGTTTTGTGTTTTGATTCATATGTGAATGAATTATTTATTTATGGTGGATAAATAATTGAATATCAAGTTAAGTTTAGATTAATATATTAAAGAAGTTAAAAAATGTTCATAACTGCGCTAATACTGATTCACCCTCCCTCTCAGTATTAAATTGATTCCAGCAGGTACTTCCATATGTTCTAAAGAAAATAAGTTAAATGAGTGTCTTCTGAATTTATATGTGAAGGTAATACAGTTTCCATGTTCTAGACGCTAAATCATCAACCTATCTGCAATTCGTCCACTTTGGTCTAGTTGATTCCATATGCTAGTATCGCCTGGTAGTAGTTCCATGTTGCACTCAACTATTTGTCTAATGATGGGCCCAATTGTAATTATCATGGGTACATAATTGACGAGATTCGAAGCATCTGGGATTGTAATGCACAATGTTTGTGGATCGAACACTATTGCGTGTGACTGATCTTTGGGTGTCAACACCTCACCTTCTTTCTCAACTAGTCGACTTTCCCTCGACTTGGGTAGGAATTTTTGTTGCTCGATCATCTCACCTGTATTCTTTATACTTCGTTTGGTTTGCAAAGGACTAACAATATATCTTATGTTATCTCATTTTCTGTATCTTTTATCTCTTTCTATTTTTTGTATGTCTACTATTTTCTTCTGAGCAGTTGGGCACTTATTTCGATGAAGTGGAATCAATTTTTTAAAGGCCTTCATTCTTTTCTTATTTCATCGACTAGCTTCATTCATTTATTTAGAACACATTTTCAGTGACCTCCCCATTTCCAACTTGACTCCTATTGTTCAATGGAAGTGAGTTCGGAAATGGTCGTCATTTTCTAAAGAAATATTCCCACTGTCATTCATTGACAAAATGCTCCCAATCTTCCTGCTGCTTCTTCCGATTTGATGTAACGGGTTCTTCCATTAGCAGTTGTGGATTAACTATGTGTTCAGCTCCGTTATCGATCAGAAATTTATATAGTAAACTTGGTATAGCACACGAGAATCCTTTATGGAGGTCAGTATAGAACTTACGTCAGAATTCGTTGGCAGATGATCTCTCTTCCATAGCTTGTTATTCAAAAAATTATTCACAAATTTTATCGAGCCACTTGCACAATTTTTTTCTTCCTCCATTATACATCTTGCACATCAACAATTTCTCATTCAAAGCATCCAATTTGGTCATTAACAACGTTCAAGAATTTCTTTATCTCCTAGGGAATGGTCTCTATCAACTTTTCATTGGACTCAGTGAAGAATTTATCCCTTTCCTGTGCTATTGTTAGCTTGTTCGTCTCTGCATAATTTTGAATATAATTCGCTACTTTTTTGTCCCACCACTCTCAAATCTCTCTCTCTCTCTCGATTATCATTTAAACATGCTCCTCATTTCCTCATGATTACATACTACCGGAAACATAATCAATGTTGTAGTCTAGGGAATCATATAGGTTACTCATAGTACAACATATAAACATATATATAGATCACATGAACATATATCATACACCCACAAGTAAAGAGAATAAGTGGGACAATAGCAATAAGCGTTTGTATTAATAGAGATAAAATACTGTACAATGCTCAATGTAGGATTTCCCTTTAGATCATGGCACACCAACCTATATATATTGTTTACAATTAGTTATTTAGTTACAACATCCAATTCAGTTGGATACCCGGCCAATTACACCGACTCGACCATAGTCGGGTGGAGGACCTAGTCAGTCAGTCTACTAGGATCTTCCAACAATACACCATATAACTTCACCATGGGTCTCTACTCTTCCAAATACAATAATGGCTTTGTCCAATGAATTGGTAAATTCAACATTCTTAACTCGCTTTGGATTTATGAACGCATATTTGAGATGCATATATTTTGCACTAGATATGTTATTGTGGTCCTATATACACCTTATAGATTCACCATGAGTCTCTACTATTCTAGATACAATAAATTATTTTCCGAAAGAATTGGTTTCCAACATTCTTACTTCACTAATTTTGATTTATGAACTCATATTTGAGATGTATACCTTTCACATTAAATATGTTATTGTGGTCATTATATACAGCTTATATGTGGTCTTATAAAAAATATGTTTTTCATAAAGATGATAATTATATAAACTTTTATGTGGGCCTATATACACCTTATAGCTTGACCACAAGTATCTACTCTTCTTGTTACAGTAATGGATTTGTCCATAGAATTGGTTTTCAACATTCTTATATCACTTTGGATTTATGAACTCATATTTGAAATGTAGATGTTTCACATTATATATTTTATTATGGTCCTATATACACATTATAGCTTCACCATGAGTCACTACTCTTCTAGCTAAGTAATGTATTTGTCCAAAGAATTGGTTTTCAACATTCTTACCTCAATGTTTTGGCTTTATGGACTTATATCTGATATGTTGACCTTTCACACTAGATATGTTATTGTGGTCATTATATACATCTTATATCTAGTCATATAAAATATTATAATTTTCATAAAGGTGGTCATTATATACACCTTACATGTGGTCCTATATACACCTTATAGCTTCACCATGAGTATCTACTCTTCTAGCTACAATAATGGCTTTTTCCATAGAATTAGTTTTCAACATTCTTACCTCACTTTGGATTTATGAACCCACATTTGAGATTTAGACCTTTCACACTAGATATTTCATTGTGGTCATTATACACACCTTATATATGGTCCTATAAAAAAATATAGTTTTCATAAAGGTGATCATTATATACGTATTATATGTGGTCCCATATACACCTTATATCTTCACCATGGGTTTCTACTCTTCTAGCCACAATAATGGTTTTGTACAAATAATTGGTTTTCAACATTCTTACCTCACTAATTTGGATTTATGAACTCGTATTTGAGATGTGGAAATTTCACACTAGATATGTTATTGTGGTCATTATATACATCTTATATGTGGTCCTATAAAAAATAGTAACTTTCATAAAGGTGGTCATTATATACACATTATATGTGGTCCTATATAAACCTTATATCTTCATGACCATAAGTCTCTACTCTTCTAGCTACAATAATGGATTTGTCCATATAATTGGTTTTCAACATTCTTAGCTCAATTTGGATTTATGAGCTCATTTTTGAGATGTAGACCTTTCACACTAGATAATTTAATATTGTCTTATATACACCTTATAATTTCACCACGAGTCTCTTCTCTTCTAGATATAGTAATGAATTTGTCCAAAAAATGGTTTTCATCATTCTTAACTCGCTAGTTTGGATTTATGAACTCATCTTTAAGATGTAGACCATTCACACTACATATGTTATTGTGGTAATTATATAGACCTTATAAGTGGGTCTATATACACCATATAAATTCACCATGAGTCTCTACTCTTATAACTATGATAATGACTTTGTCCAAAGTGGTTTTCAGCATTCTTACATCACTTTGGAATTATGAAGTCATATTTGAGATGTAGACATTTCGCAGTAGATATGTAGAGAGTTTGTATTTTAATTTCAAGACTTAGAACTTCTTAACATATTATTTGAATATCATGTCCTAATGGAACAAGTGCATGATTTGAACAATAGGGTTCATTCTAATTATGGCCTTTAATGTGTCTACGAACTTTCCAAAGTCCCCTTTGATACATGATCTTGACTTTGAGTTCCATTATTAAGGAAGAAAAAATGATGTCAAGATTAAAGTCAAATATAATTTCTTTGTTTATTTTAGAAAATCATTTGATATTGCTCCTATCCATTACACTACAAGGAAAGAACCTTCTAGCTAAGGTTTTTGTGGGCCCTTCACAAAAAGATCCTATTTATCCATTTATAGCGGAGGCAGGTGAGTGGAGGTTTTAGCCAAGTTTTTTAATTGGTGCACATAAACATATGAACCACATTGGTGCGATTAATAACCTGATGCACTAGTGCACCAAAATAGTAAAATCATTGACAAACCAGTGCACCAAAATAGTAAAATCACTGACAAACTAGTGCACCTAATTAGGATGCGCACTAAAGTCAAAATAAATCGATGTCATTTCAAAAATATATATAATTTTTCTTTCCTAGAAAAACTAGGCAATGTGTGTTAAGTACCAAGATGCATTGGTCCATGTAATGTCCCTTTTTAATAATTTTATTAAAATGGCAAATTTTTCACTTTTTTCCCTAGTTCGACCTTTGACTAGTTTTGATGCCTAGGTCTCCAATTTGCTCCAATTGATCCCAAATATTCTAAGAAGGTATATGAATGATATTAGGAATTTAATATGATGTTCAAGGATGATATATGACCTTTATATTACTTCTGCAAATCCTCTTTTAATTCTGTCCAAAGTAGGGAGTTTGACTAGTAATTCCTCTTTGACTAGTATTGGTCTCTTGGTCTCCAAATGACCCCAAATGATTGTATAATGGGTCTGAAGGTATTTGAGAGGTATTAAAACATATAAAAAAGGCTCATGGATACTTAAACACCCTTAAAACACTTCTTCACATTCATTTACAATCTGGACAAAGTAGGGAATTTTACTAGTAATTTTGAGCTTCAAACCCCCAATGGTATATGGCTCTAAATAAACCCAAATGCCCTCAAATTGTACCAATAGGTGTATGAATTATGTTAATACATAAAAAAAATTTTTATAGGTGTGTTTTAACCATCAAATGACTTCTGCAACTCACTTTGGAAATCTAATCAATGTATAGGGTTTTACTAGTAAAATTGTGGTTAAAATCCCCTAGGGGTAGATGATGAAAATGACTTTCCAAATGCACTCAATACAACTCGAAATTATAAATAGAAGAAGGGTAAATATAAAGTACATCAACATGAACTCATATGCATCACCATTCAAATTTTAATGTCTTCTATAACTCCCTTAAATCAGATGCAAGAAGACTGATTTCGACCTTGGGGGAAATAACATTAAATCTTCTTCAAATGAAATAAGATTGAGCAAGATGGCTCCAAATGATTAAGTGCTGAAAATGAAACTTTTAATATTCATACATGGAAGTCCATACATCATAAATATCTCATAGAAACATTCTTCCATTTGAAATAATCATCAATACATTGGTATACATCAATCTAGTGGGGGAATGGTCACTGTTTGCTCAAAATCATCAATTTTACATAAACCACTTGATATTTCGACCTGAAAATTTATGTAGATGAAGAAAAGAGTATTTAATTCATATTATAAAATAAATGGGGCATTATAATCTCCCCCAAAGAGTACAATAGCTCACCAAAAATGCCCTCCCTCAAGGATCAAGAATATGCAATGAAAACTAGAAATGGTTGAAGGAATGAGCTGCAATAGAAGAAACCATGATCTGCCATGTAGCTTACACCTTAAACCAATGAATCCATTAAATCTCCAAATTAAAGTTCTGAATGGCCTTTCCAATTACCAACTTGGATGGGAATCTTTCACCCTCGAAATTAGCTAAGGCAAGAAACTAGTCATCCACTAGCTCTCCCTCTTCACAAATGCAATTGCAAATTTCTCAAATGATCAAAAGCTGCCATTATTATTTTTTAATGAATTTTATGAACTTATAATGTCCTACATTGGTCTAATTCCTTCCAAGATATTCATGCCAACTCAATTTGGGAAGAGATTCCCAAGTATGCCACCTGTCCTTCCAATTCTAGCCCTCTCCTTCTCCCAATTCGAATTGGTGTCTCTTTGGTTGCTTTAACTCACTTGAGTGCCCTCTTGGAGGCTAATTTTAGCCCTGATATGTCATAAATTTCATATGTTAGCCCTCAGGTCTGATATTTGTCATAGGTGTCATATCATCTTCATCATTGTTGTCATAGAGCTAGGGAATCTAGCCCAAAAGTCTCAATAGCTCCAAATTGCCTCTTCCTCTACCATAGGAGTTATTCTTCCAATCCAATTCAACCTTACATTACTCATTCCAAGTATATTGACCTTCTAACTCACCCCAAGAACATTTTTCTTCTTATGGATTCGAAATGGCAAGAGTAGGATGCCATGTGGCATTGCAAATCTAGCTTGTGTGGGTCCCAAATCCTCCATGTGTCTTCATGATCAATTGCCACTTTTATTTTATCTTGTATTTATTTATTTAGATCCTTTATTAAATATTTATTCCATTCGAATGTGAAAACATCATTTATTATCCTCCTTATGTCAAATCCCAAAGCTTCCACCCTCAACCTAGGAAACTAGTAATTTTCCTCCTAGGAAATATTTTGACCCTTAACATCAATTTGACAAACTCTCATGAATATGGTCATTGGGCTTAGGCCCTTGTGACCCAATGCCAAATTTGGGACATGAAAAATACTCCCTTCCCAATATTGCTTGTCCTCAAGCAATTTCAAACATGGGCATTGAAGAACCTGCTTTTTGTATAATTCTTTGAAGTTGCAACTAAGTTGCCCAACTTTGAGTCTTCGAGATTCCATGAAGATTTTAGAGAGGAACCACCATGCTTGCTGCTGCACTACTCTGATTAAAATCACTTTATTGAGTGGGAAATCCATCTCCCATACTGCTTTTTTCCCCAAAAAATTGAAACCAATGAAACAAAAATTATTCCAGGGCCCCATTGCTTGTATTGCACTCCAACAATTAAGAGTGTTATCCAATTCATAGTTCTTGGATCACATTTTCTTGTATGCATTCTTCCAAACATCATGATTTCAAAATATATATCATCAAATCACATAACAACATAATTAAAATGTACATCAAGAAGGTGACTCATCAAAAAATCATGAAAGTGCTTATACCTCCAAGCAAGTAGACCCCCACATTCCAATTTCATACAAGCATCAAGTGACCAATCAAATATGCTCCACTGACATAGGTGAGGATCCCATGTCCTATAATGCTGCTAAAAAAGAATGTGTTATGCCTCAAAATATTCAGCCATGTATTCTTTCAGCCAAGAAGTGAATGAAGAATCTCCCCTAAATTCTGAACCAAATAATGAGCAAGAAAAACAAGGAGACTTCAAATGACTCAAAGAAGTCTCTCCCATACATCCCTGAATGTGAGAATCATAAAGATATAAAAAAGTATGTGGCTTCCAACAAAAATTTTCTCCAATCATAAATCTATTCACCCAAGTGTTGGATGAAGTTCCTCCAACATCAAATGAACCAAGTGTTGAGCAAGAAAAACCATGATTCTTCAAGTGACTCAAATGCATATCATAGGTGCATCCATATAGGTGTGCATCATCATAAAGTAACAAAGGATGCGGTTGCAAATATTAATAAGAATTTTCTCCAACCATGTCATCATAAAAGGTAAATCTAGGAGTTCCATACTCCTCATGTGGCACCATAAAAAAGAACCCTTTCACCCATACTTCATTGAGACTAATGCTGCAAAACATGGAATTGTAGGATGTAGAAGAATGAACTAACTCACACAAATAATCAAAATGTGCAGAAGTTTCATCATAGGAAGGATCCATATGGGTATTATCATGCAACTCCTTCAAAAGTGTGAAACCTTTGTCATAGATTGGTTCCAATGTAGAGGAATCATGCTCTTCTTTAAAAATTGCATAACCTTCATCAAGAGACAATTCAAGTTCCTCTTCCACCACATCAAGTATTTGAATCTCATCAAGTTCATATTCAAACACATAAAGAACATTCAAATTTCCACATTTCTCATGATCCACCATGTCATGAGAATCCTCCAAATAATCTACCATTTGAAAATCTGAAACATGGGAGGAAAAACAAGTATCTTGCAACTTTTCAAGAAGTTGCTCATTTTGAATTGTGAGCTTATGATTATCCTCATTATTCTTCAAGTATGCATCATGTAACAATTCATTTGTTAAATTTTCTGAATTTACTTCAATCTGATCTAGGATCTTAACTGAGAGAACAACATGTACAGCATATCTACAACATATCAATCATGGAGACAATAATGCAAGCACACAAGAGACACAAAGATTTACTTGGGGAAAACCATAAAGGTGAAAAACCCCAATAACTTCCTCAGAGATAGATAGAGCAATGATACAACCAACCATGAGAGATAGACATAACCTAGCAGCAGATCCTCCTCCTCCATAAGTGTGCCACTCCTCCTTGAGTGCATGTGTGAGAAGTGAGTGAGAAAATAGAGTGCCTCCCGCACTCTATTTATACTTGACTTGACTTGCCTTTTTACCTAACTCATGTAGGCTCGAACTTAACCACATAACATAATGCTGACTGGGCCGACCCCCAATAGGGTGGTCTAATAACCCTTTGACCCACATGGTCGACCCCCAATAGGGTGGTCTAATAACCCTTTGACCCACATGACTTATACAGGGTCGACCCCAAACAAGGTGGTCTAATAACCCATCAAGTATAAGTTACGACACTTACAATATAAATAATGACACTTCCGTATAGAGGAATAATAACATCTCTATAGGAATACAATATACATATATGTGAAATACATTCCGAAGTTACATATACATCAACACTCCCTCTTAACTAGGAAGCTATTTCTCAGCACAGTTCTTCTAGCACAAGTCATCTTCTATGGATCATCGTCACTGGATAATCATCATCGAGTCATCATCATCGTCACTGCTGCTGCTATCTCAATCAATCTCTGAATCTACTCGTCATAGGAAGTTCTACAAAGCCAGTCCTTTTTCATACTGGATGTAGGCCCACCACCTGCAGGTCTTCATCATCACTGGCCATACTGTGGAATCCTCAGGACTTTTTACGTGCGTCACAAAACCTCGAAAGAGCATCCCAGGATGTTACGGGTACACAAATCCAACCTGTAAGATCTCCCAGGGCGCTATTACATGTGACCCCACCACAAAACCTCGAAAGAGCATCCCAGGATGTTACGGGTACACAACTCCAACCTGAAGGATCTCCCAGGGCACAAATTACATGTGGTCACCACAAAACCTAGCAAGAGCATCTTAGGATGTTACGGGTACACAACTCCGACCTGAAATCTCCCAGGGCACAAATTACATGTGGTCATGGAAAAACCTCGAAAGAGCATTTCAGGATGTTACGGGTACACAACTCTGACCTGAAATCTCCCAGGGCACAAATTACATGCCATAGGACAAAACCTCGAAAGAGCATCTGCCAGATATCCCAGGGCACCGAATTACATGCCATAGGCAAAACCTCGAAAGACTATCTGCAAATCTCCAAGGGCACCAAATTATATGTCCTTCCAGAGCAAAACCTCGAAAGAGCATTTGCCAGATGTCCCGGGGCACCGAATTACATGCCATAGGAAAAACCTCGAAAGACCATCTGCAAATCTCCCAGGGCACCGGATTACATGCTCATCTTGCACAACCTGATCCACGACCATAGAGTATCAACCTAATACTCACCATACATCATCCTGATGTATCCATGATCATCCTGATCATCATCACTGCAATGTCCTGCTGCATGTCATCTGGAGCAACATCCTGAAGCTCGTCATCCATGATCATCCTGATCATCAATGCATCCATCTAATGCACACCACGTATCTACCTGATACATATCATCATCCATGATCCACCTGATCATACAATGTATCCATCTGATACAAACACATGATACATATCACCTCACATGATCCACCTGATCATACAATGTATCCACCTGATACATATACAGATACATGGACCAAGCATCCAACATGATGCATATAGAAAATACATACACATGATCCAACTGATCATATCCAGCATCCAACATGATGCGTACATATAAATGATCCAACTGATCATATCCAGCATCAACATGATGCGTACATACATACATAAAAATGATCCAATTGATCATATCCAGCATCCAACATGATGCGTACATACATGCATAAAAATGATCCAACTGATCATATCCAAGCAGAAACCAGAACATCATCCTGATGCTCATCATCCTGATGCTCATCATCCAGCGCTTATATCCACAACCATGTGAAGGATCCTCCTTCCAACATGCTTGGAATGGCTTCAGTAAATGTGTCCATCACTTCTTCCTCGAAGTGTCCTCGATCTGAAGAACGCCAAGCCTCTCTCTGAAGTACTCGAACTTCACCCTGGCTAGTGGCTTCGTCAGCACATCTGCAATCTGCTCGTCCGTCGCAACATACAGGAGTTTCACAGCTCCTCTCTGCACCATATCCCTGATATAGTGATATTTGATCTCTATGTGTTTCGACCTGTCATGAAACACTGGGTTCTCGGACAGCTTCACACAACTCTGGTTATCACAGAAGATACCAGTAGCCTCCAACGGGAGATCAAATAACTCAGACAGTAGCTTCTGTAGCCATACCGCCTCACAACTAGCTGAGCAGGCTGCAACATACTCTGCCTCAGCTGTACTCGGTGCTACGCAGGACTGCTTCCTGCTAAACCAAGAGATCACACCTGATCCCATACTGAAGCAACACCCAGATGTGCTCTTCCTGTCTGCAGCACTGCCAGCCCAATCTGAATCAACATAACCCTGCAGGTTAAACTTTTGATTCGCCTCATACCTGAGCCCATAATCCACTGTACCCTTCAGGTACCTCAGAACATGCTTTACAGCAACCAGGTGAACACTCCTCAGATCCGTCAGGAACTGGCTCAATGTGTTCACAGCAAAGCAAATGTCTGGTCTCGTGTTTTTCAGGTACATCAAGGACCCAATCATCTGACGATACAAAGAGACATCAACCGGCTCAGATTGGGCATCACATAGAAGCTTCAGATTTGATGCCATAGGTGTGGCCATGGCCTTGCAATCCATCATTCCGAACCTCTTCAGGATCTCTACTACATACTTCCCTTGTCCTAGGAAAATTCCATCTACACTCTGCCACACCTCCATGCCAAAAAAAAATAGTGCATCATCCCCAAGTTCTTCATCTCGAACTCGGCAGAAAGCTTCCGCTGCGTGTCGGTAATCAATCTATCTTTACCTGTAACAAACAGGTTATCTGCATACAAAAGTAGTATCACTGGATTGCCTTCCTCAACCTTGTAGAAAAGGTTGGAATCTGCTTTACTCTTGGTAACGCCCAAACTGAATAGAAAGCTGTCTATCCTACCATACCAAGTTCTGCACACATATATGACTACACCATGCTGTCTTGAGATCCATTTGGTACATCTTCTATTTCATCACTTTTATATTTCTCAATGCTGCCATCTGCAACATGCTATATCTTGATAGATCCATATGGAAGTCATAACAAACTTCCCTTCAGGTCTTGGGACTACATCCCAAACATCATTCTTCATGATCGATGGATCATGGCATTCCATTCCAGATCCTGGGAACTTCAATATCTTCAATATCTTCAATAGATATCTTTGTTGCTGGAACAAATGTTGTAGTCCTTTTGTAGGTGAAGATATACGGTCTTTCCTACAAAACAAGTTAAATTGCATGATTAGAAACATCTCATAATTTTCAGAACAAATTCTTACACATAAAGAAATATGTCATATAGTCATGCAATTATCTTAGTCAATGCTTCAATACAACATTTATCCATATCCCGTAACTTTCTAGATGCCTTCCAATCTCTACCAGAACATTGTTAAGAGTGTGCACAACTCCCAACATGTCAGCAAAGAGGTTTCATTCTAGATAAGTAGCAATGGAATGTTGTACAGTTCCATAGGCCACTTACCCATGTATATTAGTACTATACTGTTCATCAATGCAACTATTCTAATATGCACAATACATATCCTAAGTCTAGGAACATGAGCATATACATTATTGAACAATTTTATTTAAACAAACACATATGCAAGAAATGATAATTAAAATACTTATCTTTGTTTGTTCGTTGGGTGGACTCCCTCTGAGTCTTCGCTTTCTTGCAGGAGCTGCTGGAGTCCTAATCTGCAGTAGCTTCTTCTACAACTTTCTGTTGTGGAATGTAGACAGATGGCCAACTCCCTCTGAATATCTGCATCCTTTCATAAACCACTGGAGTGTACTCCCTCTTGATCTTTGCTTCCTGGATTACCTGTTCTTCAACTCATATTCATCCTTGGTCCCTATGCATGCTTATTAGTATCATCATTGAGTTATCCTTGTGATCTCATATAAAATCATACATTCATTAGTATACTTTTAAAACACAATAATCTCAAGCATGTATAATCATGATCATTTCAAACAGAAAATAATAAGCATTAGCATTCAAGGTTTATGTAGGATTCTTATGGTTAGTCAAATCATAAGAAACATAACATGTCTAAACCTGTAATTACTCAAACCTATGACTCATATATTCTTCTGGTTAGTCATATCATCAATTATGGTAAGAAACATAATATGCATACAACCATGATTATTCAAACCTATGACTCTTCGTGAATAATTATTATCAACAACACATTAGTATAAGATCCTAACACAAGGTAGGATTCTAGCTTGATATAGGAAAAACATTCCTGGATTAGCATGCTAGCTATTTATGTCTAACATACCCGCATAATGTCTTCTGGTTCTCTTCAGTGACTTGTGCTAGTAACCTGCATGTCTCATAAGTTAACCATTATAGAAACAAGTTATACATACCTCGAAACTAGATCTTCTATGTAATCCATGACAATGGATGAATCCTTGTCTTCATGTCACCATGATCATACGTTCTTGAAGTAGAACATGATTTGTATTTCTTGGTGTACGTTTTATGTTAGCAGACAACATAAACCTCATACAACACCATAATGCATTAGTACAATCATAAGTGTCAACACCCTAACCAATGAATATCTTCTATCATGCATTCAAAAATTTTGTTAAGGTGATACGACAAATCTAAAATCAAGATTGTACTAACCGTAATAACATGAAGACAAACATACCATAAACTTAATCATGAACAAATATCGAAACGTACCTTGATGAGTCATACCTGTCGAGATCGCTTGTAATATTCTTATGTAAAGCCTTAGCCTCATCTCCCTCTGAAACAGGAACTCCTTCACTTATGCAGGTGACCAATCCATCTTCTTCTAGGATTAACCCTATCCACTTGATTTGCAAGAACTGGACCTAGAGCTGGATATGGGTTTGTCAGAGAAACCCCAAAAATTCAAACTTTGAATTTCAAACTTCCGAAAGGATAGAAATATGCGCCTTGATGAGCTGATCAAGCTGGTATATTTAGAATTTGAAAACTGCAAAGTTTCACTCCTCAATTTTGCCTTTGAAACTTCCAGATTCACTGGACGTGACCCTGAACTGGGGTTTGATGAAGCCCACTCTTTTTCCCCATCAAAAGGTTTGATCCAAATCTCTAAGCTTCTATTTTTCTGAGGAACTTCCAGCCGTGGTCACAGATTTCAAAAATTCCCATTTTTACAGAAGCCCTAATTTTCCACTTTTCTGATCAAAGTCCCGAACTGGGGTTTGATCAAGCCCGGCCTTCTGCCCAACCAAAAATTCTGATCTTGGTCTCTAAATTTCTATTTTGATGAGTACCATCCAGCCGTGGTCTCCGATTACAAAAATTTCAACTTTCTTCAAAGCCCTAAATTTCGGAAGTCATGAATGAAGGTACTCAAAAATAATTTTGTTTTGACAGAAATATGTACCTGATTGTTTTTTGTGTAACTCCAAACTTTCTGATCCACAGGGTCTGAAAAACGTTTCCTGAGATAGCCTGACCTGTTACCTTTCCATCCTGACAGGTATGACCTCAATTGGATTCTCTGAGAGAGAGTTATGTCAAATGTCGCAACGTGACCTGTTTTGGGATAAAACAGGAGAGCGAACTTGTACGGATTTCCACGTGTCACTACTTGAACTTCGGCCTCTGAAAAACTTTTATGAGATAGCTCGGCCTGTTATATTTCCATCCTGACAGGTCTGACCTCAATTGGACTCTCTGAGAGAGAGTTATGCCAAGTGTCGCAACATGACCTGTTTATGGGATAATACAGGAGAGCGAACTTGTACGGCATTCCACGTGTCACTGTTTCAACTTCGGCCTCTGAAAACGTTTTCTGAGATAGTGCAGACTGTTTACTACCTGTCACTTTTTACGAAATTTCATTTGGAGCTTCCTAGCCCAGGTTATGACCTTTTTCCCAAGGTCACCTAATTTTGACTCAGATCTGGAAGAGGCAGAAACCCTATATTGTACAGATCATAAATCACAAAGTACAATGAATTAGAGGTTGTCCTTTGGATACAAGGTACCTAGAGATTTAATATTCGTCTTGTAACAATTTCAGATCCGAAAAATTTTCCAAAACGGAATTATAGCGAAAGTGCTACGATGACTGGTTTTTGCTATATCAAGCCCTAGCATCGTAAGTGCAACAAGTATCATACATGCCATATCATGCCTTCTTTCAGGCTAGCTCTGATACCATGTTAAATTTTCTGAATTTACTTCAATCTGATCTAGGATCTTAACTGAGAGAACAACATGTACAGCATATCTACAACATATCAATCATGGAGACAATAATGCAAGCACACAAGAGACACAAAGATTTACTTGGGGAAAACCATAAAGGTGAAAAACCCCAATAACTTCCTCAGAGATAGATAGAGCAATGATACAACCAACCATGAGAGATAGACATAACCTAGCAGCAGATCCTCCTCCTCCATAAGTGTGCCACTCCTCCTTGAGTGCATGTGTGAGAAGTGAGTGAGCAAATAGAGTGCCTCCCGCACTCTATTTATACTTGACTTGACTTGCCTTTTTACCTAACTCATGTAGGCTCGAACTTAACCACATAACATAATGCTGACTAGGCCGACCCCCAATAGGGTGGTCTAATAACCCTTTGACCCACATGGCCGACCCCCAATAGGGTGGTCTAATAACCCATCAAGTATAAGTTACGACACTTACAATATAAATAACAACACTTCCGTATAGAGGAATAATAACATCTCTATATGAATACAATATACATATATGTGAAATACATTCCGAAGTTACATATACATCAACATCATTAAGCTCAAATAAATGGTTTCTATGAAAAAGTAAAGACATGAAATTACCTTTGATGTGTCACATTGCTCTTTGAATCTTCTCCATGTCTTCAAGGAAGGATGTTTCCGCCAATGAAGTAGCTCTCCAACAAGAATTTGACACCAATGCTTGAGTGTCATGGAGAATGCTGAGGGACACTTGGATATTCTTTTCATTCATCTTTAAGGACCCTTCAAAAAAATGAGGCTCTTGCAAATGAACCTCCTCATCTTCTTCCTTCTTTCTTGGACCAACTTCATGAATCTCAAGTGGTGATGGGGAAGTTGATCTTGTTTCTTCTTCAACTGCTACAAGGTCTTCATTTTCATGCTTAGGGGAATTTTGTCTTACAGAAATACTTTCAAAAGTGATCTCTATGTCACCAACATAGATTTGTGAGCACCCATCAGTAGGTACTCCTCCATAGTTCAAGCATCCATCAGTAGATGCTCCTTAATTCATGTCTAGGGTAGAATGTGTCTCGAAATGATCTTCAATATTTTCAATAGGATCTTCTTCAAGCTCATGGGATGTAGCTTCATCTTTATCCTTCAAGCAATGTGATGTACGTTTCCCATTGGTTTCCTTAATATCAATACCTTTAGAATCTATTCTTGAAGAGTACCCAAGGAGTCTCGCCCAGATGGAAATACCTGCACTCCTTGAAGCTTCAAATTTTTAATTGCTCCTTTCGCTCACACATATATGATTTTCTCTCCAAGGTTTTTTACAAGAAGGGAATAAACCTTTCTTCAGTAACTCCACATCTTCATTTTTGGGTCTATTTGCAAACAATGCATGAGCATAGTCTTCAAAAGACATGGCATTTTGTGTATCTTCCTTCGAAGCAAGATATGCTTTATATCTTCAATATTGTTGGGGCAAGGTTTTATATGTTGTTCTCCATCTTTGTAACTCATCCATATAATTATCCTTTGGTGGTGTTACATACTCATATTTATCATACATATGGTCATAATAATAATCTTCATTCCTCCTGAAATTGTAAGAAGTGTTGTATGATGACACCTCTTCCTCATACCATTCACATTCCGCTTCATACTATTCATAAGCATCTGCATATTCCTCATAAGAATTGTACTCATAGGATTCATCATAATAGTAATACATGGCTGCAAATTATTCTTCAATGTATGATATTAACTCACAGGTGCAAGGACCATGCTCTGATACCACTGTAATGTCCCTTTTTAATCATTTTATTAAAATGGCAAATTTTTCACTTTTTTCCCTAGTTCGACCTTTGACTAGTTTTGATGTCTAAGTCTCCAATTTCCTCCAGTTGCTCCAAATATTCTGATAATTTATATGAATTATATTAGGACTTAATATTATGTTAAGGGATGATATATGACCTTTATATTACTTCTTCAAATCCTCTTTTAATTATGTCCAAAGTAGGGAGTTTGACTAGCAATTCCTCTTTGACTAGTATTGGTCTCTTAGTCTCCAAATGACCCCAAATGATTGTATAATCGGTCTAAAGGTATTTGAGAGGTATTAATACATATAAAATAGGCTCATGGATACTTAAATACCCTTAAAACACTTCTTCACATTCATTTATAATCTGGACAAAGTAGGGAATATTACTAGTAATTTCGAGCTTCAAACCCCCAATGGTAGATGGCTCTAAATAGCCCCAAACGCTCTCAAATTGTACCAGTAGGTGTATGAAATATGTTAATACATAAAAATGGTGTTTATAGGTGTCTTTTAACCATCAAATGACTTCTGAAACTCACTTTGGAAATCTGATCAATGTATAGAGTTTTACTAGTAAAATTATGGTTCAAATCCCCTAGGGGTACATGATGAAAATGACTTTCCAAATGCACTCAATCCAACTAGAAATTATAAATGGAATAAGGGGACATATAAATTACATAAAAATAAACTCATATGAATCACCATTCAACTTTTAATGTATTCTATAACTCCCTTAAATCAAATGCAAGAAGACTAGTTTCGACCTTGCGGGAAATAACATTAAATCTTCTTCAAATGAAATAAAACTAAGAAAGATGGCTCCAAATGCTTAAGTGATGAACATGAAACTTGTAAAACTCATAAATTACAGTCCATACATCATAAATATATCATATAAACATTTTTCCATTCGAAATAATCATCAATACATTGGTATACATCAATCTAATGGGGGAATGGTCACTGTTTGCTCAATAATCATCAATTTTACATACAACCACTTGATATTTCGACCTGAAACTTTCTGGAGATGAATAACAGAGTATTTAATTCATATTATAAAATAAATGGGGAATTAGAAGCTCCCCCAAAGAGTACAATATCTCACCAAAAACGCCCTCCCTCAAGGATCAAGAATATGCAATGAAACCTGGAAATGGTTGAAGGAATGAGCTGCAATAGAAGAAACCATGATCTTCCATGTAGCTTACATTGGAAACAAATGAATCCATTAAATATCCAAATGAAATTTCTGAATGTCCTTTCCAATTACCAACTTGGATGGGAATCTTTCACCCTCGAATTTGGCTAAGGCAAGAAACTAGTCATCCACTAGCTCTCCCTCTTCACAAATGCAATTGCAAATTTCTCAAATGATAAAAAGTTGTCATTCTTCTTTGTTCATGAATTTTATATACTTATAATGTCCTCCATGGGTCGAATTCCTTCCAATAGATTCATGCCAACTCAATTCGGGAAGAGATTCCCAAGTATGCCACTTGTCCTTCCAATTCTAGCCCTCTCCTTCTCCCAATTCGAATCGGTGTCTCTTTGGCTGCCTTAACTCACTTGAGCACCCTCTTGGAGGCTATTTTTAGCCCTGACATGTAATGGATTTGTCCATAGAGTTGGTTTTCAACATTCTTATATCACTTTGGATTTATGAACTCTTATTTGAAATGTAGATGTTTCACACTATATATTTTATTATGGTCCTATATACACACTATAGCTTCACTATGAGTCACTACTCTTCTAGATACAGTAATGTATTTGTCCAAAGAATTGGTTTTCAACATTCTTACCTCAATGTTTTGGATTTATGGACTTATATATGATATGTTGACCTTTCACACTAGATATGTTAATGTGGTCATTATATACATCTTATATCTAGTCATATAAAATATTATAATTTTCATAAAGGTGGTCATTATATACACCCTACATGTGGTCCTATATACACCTTATAGATTCACCATGAGTATGTACTCTTGTAGCTACAATAATGGCTATTTACATAGAATTAGTTTTCATCATTCTTACCTCACTTTGGATTTAGGAACCCACATTTGAAATTTAGACCTTTCACACTAGATATTTCACTTTGGTCATTATACACACCTTATATATGGTCCTATCAAAAAATATATTTTTCATAAAGGTGGTCATTATATACATATTATATGTGGTCCCATATACACCTTATATCTTCACCATGGGTTTCTACTCTTCTAGCCACAATAATGGTTTTGTACAAATAATGGGTTTTCAGCATTCTTACCTCACTAATTTGGATTTATGAACCCGTATTTGAGACGTGGAAATTTCACACTAGATATGTTATTGTGGTCATTATATACATCTTATATGTGGTCCTATAAAAAATAGTAACTTTCATAAAGGTGGTCATTATATACACATTGTATGTGGTCCTATATAAACCTTATATCTTCATGACCATGAGTCTCTACTCTTCTAGCTACAATAATGGATTTGTCCATATAATTGGTTTTCAACATTCTTAGCTCAATTTGGATTTATGAGCTTATATTTGAGATGTAGAGCTTTCACACTAGATACTTTTAATATTGTCTTATATACACCTTATAATTTCACCACGAGTCTCTTCTCTTCTAGATATAGTAATGAATTTGTCCAAAAAAATGGTTTTCATCATTCTTAACTCACTAGTTTGGATTTATGAACTCATATTTAAGATGTAGACCATTCACACTACATATGTTATTGTGGTCATTATATAGACCTTATAAGTGGTTCTATATAGACCTTATAACTTCACCATGAGTCTCTACTCTTATAACTACAATAATGACTTTGTCCAAAGTGGTTTTCAACATTCTTACATCACTTTGGAATTATGAAGTCATATTTGAGATGTAGACGTTTCACGGTAGATATGTAGAGAGTTTGTATTTTAATTTCGAGACTTAGATATGTAGAGAGTTTGTTTCGCAGTAGATATATGATGTACTTTTCCCCTTGGTTTCCTTCATATCAATACCTTTGGAATCAATTTTTGAAGAGTACTCAAGAAGACTCGCGTAGGTGGAAATACCTACATTTCCCGAAGCTTCAAATTTTTCATTGCTCCATTCGCTCACACATATATGATTTTATATCCAAGGTTTTTTACAAGAAGGGCATAAACCTTTCTTCAATAACTCCACATATTCATTTTTGGGTCTATTTGACAACAATGCATGAGCATAGTCTTCAAAAGACATGGCATTTTGTGTATCTTCCTTCGAAGCAAGATATGCTTGATATCTTTGATATTGTTGGGGCAAGGTTTTATATGTTGCTCTCCATCTTTGTAACTCATCCATATAATTATCCTTTGGTGGTGTTACATACTCATATCTAGCATACATATGGTCATAATAATGATCTTCATTCCTCTTGAAATTGTAAGAAGTGTTGCATGATGGCACCTCTTCCTCATACCATTCACATTCTGCTTCATACTGTTCATAAGCATCTGCATATTCCTCATAAGAATTGTACTCATAGGATTCATCATAATAGTAAGACATGGCTGCAAATTATTCTTCAATGTATGATATTAACTCACAGGTGCAAGGACCATGCTCTGATACCACGGTAGTGTCCCTTTTTAATAATTTTATTAAAATGGCAAATTTTTCACTTTTTCCCCTAGTTCGACCTTTGCTAGTTTTGATGTCTAGGTCTCCAATTTGCTCCAATTGCTCCAAATATTTTGAGAAGGTATATGACTGATATTAGGACTTAATATGATGTTAAGGGATGATATATGACCTTTATATTACTTCTACAAACCCTCTTTTAATTATGTCCAAAGTAGGGAGTTTGACTAGCAATTCCTCTTTGACTAGTATTGGTCTCTTGGTCTCCAAATGACCCCAAATGATTGTATAATGGGTCTGAAGGTATTTGAGAGGTATTAATACATATAAAATAGGATCATGGATACTTAAAAACCCTTAAAACACTTCTTCACATTCATTTACAATCTGGATAAAGTAGGGAAGATTACTAGTAATTTCGAGCTTCAAACCCCCAATGGTAGATGGCTCTAAATAGCCCCAAATGCTCTCAAATTGTAACAGTGGGTGTATGAATGATGTTAGTACATAAAAATGGTGTTTATAGGTGTCTTTTAACCATCAAATTACTTCCGCAACTCACTTTGGAAATATGATCAATGTATAGAGTTTTACTAGTAAAATTATGGTTCAAATCCCCTAGGGGTAGATGATGAAAATGACTTTCCGAATGCACTCAATCCAACTCAAAATTATTAATGGAATCAGGGGACATATAAATCACATCAAAGTAAACTTATGTGCATCACCATTCAACGTTTAATGTCTACTATAACTCCCTTAAATCAGATGCAAGAAGACTAGTTTCGACCTTGGGGGAAATAACATTAAATCTTCTTCAAATGAAATAAAACTGAGCAAGATGGCTCCAAATGATTAAGTGTTGAACATGAAACTTGTAATACTCATCAATGACAGTCCATAAATCATAAATATATCATAGAAACATTCTTCCATTCGAAATAATCATCAGTGCATTGGTATACATCAATCTAGTGGGGGAATGGTCACTGTTTGCTCAATAATCATCAATTTTACATACAACCACTTGATATTTCGACCTAAAAATTTCTGGAGATGAATAAAAGAGTATTTACTTCATATTATAAAATAAATGGGGAATTAGAAGATCCCCCAAAGAGTGTCGAGCACCCAATATGCAGATAGATTATTACCAACATACAGAGCATACGAGATTTATTGTCAACCTGAGAAAGTCTTTTATTTCAAAGGATAAATGCACAATCTATGCTTAAAAACCAAATCACTATAATTGAACACTTTTATCCTCTAACAACTATGTCCATCCCAAGAATCTGTGTAATCCCAATTGCCTTCTAAATGCTACAATTTCAATTCCTTTCTACCATGTATCAACAAGAAATGATATAAGATTCAACGACAATTGCAGATAAAAAGAAATCCTATTCACATCCCAGAACAAGTAACTCACCTATTCAATCTGATCACTCTTGAAAACCATAAGCATAAACTGAATATTAATCTAGAAATTCAATTGCAAGGGATTGAGTTCAACTGCTCTAAGAAATTGAATTACAGGAATGAAAATCAACAATTGTAACAGGAAAGATAAATTGCAAGGATTCATGGGATAACAAGTTAAACTGCAGGATGAACAAAGCTGTGTACAACTATTACATGAATTGCATAAAGAAAGTTTCCTACTCAGTCGACTGTCACTTTATACCACTTACCAATCTCAAAGAAATGTAATCCTAATTATACTACAAATCCACACTTACTACTGCTGCGTACAAAGGAAATATCATCAACAAACACCACACAACAATAAATTCGAAAAATCCTACTTTAACTCAGCAATCTCTGTGGAAGACGGGCCCAGCCTTCATACAGAGATGCTGGCTGAACAACGTAAAGCTCCTTTAACTCAGAGGTAACTCTTTATATTAACGAAAGGATGATTACACAAATTGCTTCCACTGCTAATACAATGAATGAATTATCCGTTGTTCAACCCCCTGGGTCGAGACAGCTCCCCATATTTATTCATGCAGATCATAACATCCGATCCTATTAACGGGCAGCCATGAAGATCTCTGATCTTCAGGCGCCCTATGTAATACTAGCTGTTACAAATGTGGCATAGTAAAGACATAGAAAAATGCGAGAAAGCTGTTGATTGGCCCAGGAGTGGCGATCTTTCCAGATCACAATTATACTCGAGCAGCAATATACTAAAGATCTCCAATTATAGTGCATTCTGTTACAGCTGCCCTGTCACAGCTCTGTCTAGGATGTTGCATTAGAACCACGTGCCTTAATTGTTGATCGGAGCCCCGAGGATCCTTTTAAGCAGCGAACATCCCTCCTTTCAAGACTTGTTCAGCCCCACCTTCCTGCAGTCCACTTATCTCAAACTACCTTCATAAATCATAACATGTTAGCACAATTGAGAGATACACAGCCTTAATTATCACAATCATAAGCATTAATAAGATAAAGCAATGATCAGTCATACCTTGGCAGCTTGGGGGAATAAAGTGAGGACAACAGGTCTGATTAACATGCTAAATGGTGTAGGACAGGGGAAGAAAAGGTGATCGAGGATGATTAAAAGGGGCCAATTCTAGGCTCAACAAAGAGTACAATAGCTCACCAAAAACGCCCTCCCTCAAGGATCAAGAATATGTAATGAAAACCGGAAATGGTTGAAGGAATGAGCTGCAATAGAAGAAACCATGATCTGCCCTGTAGCTTACACCTGAAACAAATGACTCCATTAAAGCTCCAAATGAAAGTTCTGAATGGCCTTTCCAATTACCAACTTGGATGAGAATCTTTCACCCTCGAAATTGTCTAAGGCAAGAAACTAGTCATCCACTAGCTCTCCCTCTTCACAAATGCAATTGCAAAGTTCTCAAATGATAAAAAGCTGTCATTCTTCTTTTTTCATGAATTTTATAAACTTCTAATGTCCTCCATGGGTCTAATTCCTTCCAAGAGATTCATGCCAACTCAATTTGGGAAGAGATTCCCAAGTATGCCACTTGTCCTTCCAATTCTAGCCCTCTCACTCTCCCAATTCGAATTGGTGTCTCTTTGGCTGCCTTAACTCACTTGAGCACCCTCTTGCAGGCTATTTTTAGCCCTAGCATGTCATAAATTTCATATGTCAGCCCTTAGGTCTGATTTGTGTCATAGGTGTCATAACATCTTCATCATTGTTGTCATAGAGCTAGGGAATCTAGCCCAAGTGTCTCACTAGCTCCAAATTGCCTCTTCCTCTTCCATCTGAGTTATTATTCCACTCCAATTTGACCTTACATGACTCATTCCAAGTATATTGACGTTCTAACTCACCCCAAGAACATTTTTCTTCTTATGGATTAGAAATGGCAAGAGTAGGATGCCATGTGGCATGGCAAATCTAGCTTGTGTGCGTCCCACATCCTCCATTTGTCTTCATGATCAATTGCCACTTTGATTTTCTCTTGTATTTATTTATTTATATCCTTTATTAAATATTTATGCCATTCTAATATGCAAACATCATTTATTATCCTCCTTATGTCAAGTCCCAAGGCTTCCACCCTCAACCTAGGAAACTAGTAATTTTCCTCCTAGGCAATATTTTGACCCTTAACATCAATTTGACAAACTCTCGTGAATATGGTCATTGGGCTTAGCTCCTTGTGACCCAATTCCAAATTTAGGACATGATAGTGCATGACAAAGTAAAATGCACTATTTAAAATACATAAAAAAAAAATTCATTATTTTTAAAAGAAAAAACCAGTGCTCCAGATCTCCCTAGTAGCACCAGTGTGCTAACATTAATGATGCACTATTGAAACTAATGAAACAAAGCATCAATGTCAAAATAATTCGATGCAATTTGTAAATATATGTCTTTTTTTATTTTTCCCAAAAAACTGTTTGATGTGTGGGAATGATATAGAAGTTTAGTGTGTCATCTAACAATACAATACACCGCTTTATGTCAAAAAAAGCATGCCCTTGACTGGAAAAAAACTATTTTTAATTTTTCCAATAGGGAACCCGGGTGCGTTATAAATTCTAAGATGCATCAGTGCACTAGTAATATATTGTATTGGATTATAATAAAAATCATAATATCTGTTCATTTTGTAAAAATAGAAAAACCTAACGGTGCTCTCTATAATGAGAAGCACATCGATGCAAATCATATAGGAGGTGCACCAATGTGCCACTAACTCAGCCACACTGGAATATGGTAAAATAAAAAAATTGCGGAATTGAATAACTCATTTGACTCATTTGTTAGTTCTAAACATCACCTAGTCCCACCTACGCACCGATGTTGTACATTCTCATTGATCCCCCCAACACACAATGCTCCTTAGTTCTCAGATTTCTCTCGTGGTTTGGTGAGTTGGTGGAGTTGGATTTTTTCCAAACTAATGGAAAAAATAATTTGGTGTGTACATGGAAACCATGCCTCCCATGCTAGAAAGAGTCTAGGTATTGTATTTATTACCTTCTCATTTATCTTTCTAATGGATTAAAAATAAATTAAAAAATCTGTGCGACACATTTCATAAGTTCGGCTCACACCGTTATTATTGGTGAATTGCATGTAAACACAAAGTGCATCAATAATAGGGTCCGAATTAAGACATTCAAACACTGTGCTCGGTGCATTATAGAAAACATAATGCACCGACATTGAAACCATAAAACAATATTTTTAAATACGCGATGGTTTGTAAATATGTTGACACACTGCAAATGGTGCATCAGTATATATAAAGGAAACCATCTAGTTAAAAAAAATATGTAGGGTCACAATGACTTTTAGTACCCTTAATGTACCTCCTTGCAACCATAAAACAATTTTTAAAAAACTTTGGTTCTCTATACATATATTGGTGCATTGGTATAAAAAAAGAGAACTGTATAAGGCACACAAAATTTAAATGCAGAGTGTGTTGGAGGAAACGAAACGCACCACCATTGAAACCATAAAACTAATTTTATGAACAAATTAGTGCTCTAAAATATATATTGAGGCATCTCTAATGGTTTGTCAGGATATATAAAGAGCATAATTTAGTAAACAAAAAATTTAATACCCACAATCCATTTTAGTAAACTAAATTCATTGCCTTGAAACCATAAAACAATTTTTTTTAAACATGATGTTCTCTAAATATATATACACACCGACACTAATGTTCCTGTATATATAAACAACACCGTATACAAAACATAACTTTAGGCCCACGATGCATTTTGGTGAACCGCAACACACCGCCACTAAAACCATAAAATTATTTTTTTAACAAAGCAATGCTCTTTAAATATATTAACACACTGGAGCCAATACATTGGTATATATAAAGAGAAAAGTATTTATATTGGCACACCTTGATCAGTTCGTCTATATATATTCAGTGTACTGGAAAAATAATAAACTTAGTGTTCGAATATATCAATGATCTATATATCGCGACATATTGTGATGCTGCGTATGTTTATATACAACACAATGACACTATACAAATCCATAAAAATATGTATTAATGGTAGAGAACTGATAGATATGTGCTTATGTTATAGCACCACAAGTGGTGTGCATTTATTTACAAAGCACCATTAGCGGTGCAATTATGTTTCAAAATAACCATGCTTGGTGCATTACTATTTTTTAGGCGCACCAATTATGGTTCAGATTTGTTCTGAGAAAAAAATGATTTTCTGGTTCTGTTAAATAAACATGTAATTTAATAAAAAAAATTATGTTTAATATATGTATGTATGTGTCTGTTTTTATGTTTCTAACAAAACTTATCTTTGGATCAGTGACAGGAGAAACGAGAGCATCAACACACGGGGGCTTCACTAGAAGGCAATATAATATCATGTTCATTCATATTGGGGTATTAAATAATCATGAAAACCCAAAATTTATATTGCTTATATATTAAGGGGCAAAGAGTTTTTTTTATTTAATGTAACAATACAAAAATACTTTGGGGTCTTTTTTATATGGGCGGGATGACAAATATCCGCCAAATGAAGATGGCGGGATCACGGTCGGATGAGAAATCGGGTTGAGGCAAGGCACGAGCGTACCAGTACGCAGGGAAATTATGTCTTGATGCATGCTTGAGGCCAGGGGTTTCGTGGTGAAGAGGGCTTCCAGTCGATCATAATCGAGAGACAGTGGTCATTGACATCTAGTTGTTACCAATAGCCTTGGGAGGATCTAAGCCTCCAGGGCCTGTTATAGGCCCTTGATAGGCCTTGGGGGCTTGAATACCCAACCACTCATGCCTATTACAAGCCTTGGTAGGTTGAGTCAGTATCCTAGAACTTGTTACAAGCATTGGGGGCTTGGATACCTAGCCCACAACAAGCTTAGTCACCAATTGGGAACTGCAACATGCAATCTAAATGTTGTACTATGTGCATTGGCTCTAGTGACATACAAGAAGTGATCTCCTATCTCTTCATTAGACCATTCGATGTTGCAAATCATAATGATATGTGGTTGAGTAATTACATTGTGGGTGAACTAATGTGCATCCACAATATACATCGAAAGAAGCAAGGTGAATTGTAGAATGCATGTGGGGTCATAAGAGGGGTATCATATCAATATACTAGGTAGAAATATAAAGGGGTATAAAAAAATTTAATGAGAAAATTGATACATACAATACCTAGTGAAAAGAGGGGTTTTTTTAAATTGGGAGGGGGTTAAAAAAAATGATTTTGGAAGGTATTTTCCAATATTTAGTGAAATTAGGGGTATTGTTATGATAGCGTTTTATTGAGTGAATCCCCCATGCATCAACACGACCAACAACATCACCTTGACTCACATAATGTTATAAGAGAGTGGGAGGCACAAGAGAGGGAGATCAGGGATTTTATCCCTTTCCCTATTACACCACAAACGCATGTCTTATTATGGATTGTTGGCCTACTCAAGTTTTGTGAGGACACGTTGCTGAGGTGGCACTCACAAATAGTGAGGATTTTGACATATCATTGGGATCAACGTCGACATGCATTCAGGGTGGGTTTCTATCTATGGTTCCTTCCCATAGAGGAGGAAATTTATTTCATTACTGAGTTATCTAGGAGAGGGGAGGATTTTCCACGTTCCCCGATGTCCCACCTAGAATCGCAGTATCCAACCAGCTAGGATATGTTCAAAGCTATGTTAGTGAGTATTCCACTATAGTCCCTGATGACTTCCAAGTAGCTTGTGGCTAGTTGCATGTAACTTCTTTTGGTGCAAAGGAGGTTAGGTTCCTCTCGCTTTTGGTCATGACAGTGTACCACTACACTACTAATGGGAAATGCATTAGTTTCTCGTTATTATGTTATGTTGATTCTTTAGTGCAGAGTCCCAAATGCATTAGGTGGTCTGCCATCTTTTTGCAATAGTTTTGGTTTTCTCTGGATCATTGTCGCACCATGTTTTATGGGAGGATAGGATTCCCATTTGATTCTAATTTGTTTTGTTTATTTTTTTAGAGGTTTCCAGCCACTCGTTCATCATTTAACTGCCACCCTCCTAGGCCAATGACTGAGGTGCAGATTCACATGTGGGGAAATATGTGGCCCAAGAGGGGCTAGGAAGAGTTCCTAGGTAGGATCACTACAAAGACACTAGATTTGATTTCCTATGAGGACAATCACACCATGGATATTTTGTCATACCCATACACATGGATAGATTGATAAGGATATCCCAAAAATCCTATTTACCCAAGATGAACCACCAGATAATAGAGGTAATATTATTGTTATGTTTTGATTAATCTAGTTGCATTTTATTGTATAATTTGATACATATGTAATTTATTATAACATTTTCTTTAAATTGTTTAGTTAAATTGTCTCATTATTGTTATGTATTATTTTCCATATATTATCCCTTATGTTGGGGAGGTCCTCCCCAACAAGATGAGTACATGGTTGAGGCTATGGAGGTGCCTCAGTTATAGAGACTCGGCCTATGATGTAGGCCAAATAATAGATTCCACCAGGATGTGGCATATCGATTATATGGATTGTTGGCACGATAGGGAGTGAACCTTACTTAGGTCAACCAGATCCTATGGGACCTAGACCTCTCAGATATATGGAGGACCCTCCCATGTGACATGACGTCATTGATGTGTCATATTATTAGTTCAACCAACCTACTAGAGAGGTGGAGGCCTACTCATAGCTCTTTAAATTCCTTTGATGAGGATGGTGGTACTCCACTTCCTAATGCAACCGACCCACCCCCAACACCACCAAATCCTCCTCCATATTCTTATCATCCTCCTTGGATAATCAACCGACCACAATCTCTTCCTCTATCGATCCACTGAACACCCTATCATCCTCACCGAGCTGACCCACCACCATCTCCTCCATAGGTCGATTGACCACCCTCTTCTCCACACTGAGTAGAATGACCTCCATATCCTTCTCACCCAATCGACCCACCATCACTTCCTACATCATTGGACAACGTTATAGATACAATAGTTTCATTGGGTCATATAGATCCTCATGGAGAGATATATTAGTTGCTTCATTCTAGATTTTTATTTAGCAAAGGTACTAATGCCTTTGGCTCTACTGGTCAAGGTACTGATGCCTCTTGCTCTAGTGGTGAACCCGCTAACTCAAAAAATTTACTAAGCACATGTATATATGTGACTTTTATATTTGACATATATTATGATTTTGATATTATTGTTCATATTATGCTTGTTTCAGATCGATTTGATGTTGATGTTGATGTATATCATGTTGATAACATTCATGTATATTTATGTCTTTTCATGTTATGTTGATGTTGTTTTCTTTATAAAATGTATTGTGTGCCAATGATCTAAATTAGAGATGTAATATAATGTTTGACTATAGTTAAGATAATTTAATGTCATTTTTCTACAGTAATTATTTAATGTGACTATACAATAATAAATTTAACTATCTAACAATTTGTTTTAGAAATGCATTTTTTATGTGTTTTATTTAGATCGGTAGTCAGTTAAAGTATGATTTTACTACGTTAATAGTTTATTTTGAAAAAAAAATGTTATTTAAAATAGTTAAATGAAATTTCTATACTAAATTAATTTTATTCAGAAAGAAAAAGTATGAATATAAATGTGAATTAACGATGACTACTTCAACATATAAGAAATAATAATAATTCGAAAAAACAAATATTTATTGATTTAAAAATAGATTTTAAAGTACCTACTCAATAAATATATAAAATAGATGTCTATATTAATGTGTTTGAGTACATCCTAAATAATATAATCAATATATAAAATTTGGTACAAATATAAACGATAATAAATAGTAAATTTATTTAAATATAAATCATAAGTTATTATGGGTTCACGGCATATAAATCATAAGTTATTAACATACGTTATTTGTTTTAATTCATGACACATTGACAAATTTTAATTCCAGGCATTTTCGACGGATTTGAAAATTAATAATGAGTGTTGTACATGTCGTTTAGCTCTAGGATAATTTCATGTGCGTGAAAGGGGAGGTCAAGCTACCATTTAGTCATTAAAACTAGGCCCTGAGTGTGCTCCACTTCTCTCCATGTGTGAAGCCTAACATAGGATTTGCACTAAAATATGCCAGATACCATTATAATTTGATAGATTCTCGTCAATCGAGTTGTCTAATCAACACAATAAAGTATGTGGTAGTTTTTAATTCTACCTGATTTACACAGTAAAAGATATTTCCTTATTTTATATTTCACCTAACAATATTAATTTGGGCATAAAAATTTACCAACTTTACTTTGTTTTAGGAATTCATTTCACAAGTCCAGGCTTGATCCATGTGGCCATAAACTTTATTTTTTTCCTGGGTAGCGATTTCACAAGTTCAGGCTTTCTCCAAGCGACAATAAAATTTCACAAATTTAGGTCATAGAGGATATCTCATCAGTGACGTAGGTGAAGCCGAAGGAAACAATATGAGGAAAAATAGATTAGTAAATGTTAATGGCTCACAGTGTTGAAGTGAATAACAAAGACATATGTTTTCTAGTTTTAAAATCTTTTTTTTCTCAATTAATTAAAGTTGTTTAAAATATCATTATTTCTTAATGAATTGAAGCCCCTGTTATTTATGTAAATATCATTGTTTTTAACTTATAGCGCTTTAACTTACAGTGGGATAAATTAAACTTGCAAAGTGAAAGAAAATTGGAGATTCCTGAATAGATTAAGTGCAACCAAGGAAACATATGTAAAATTCATCTACTATGGGAAAGGTTTTTGGTTTTTAATGCTTAACCGTTTTAGTACTATGGGAAAGGTTTTTGGTTTTTAATGCTTAACCGTTTTAGTAAAATTTAAAGAGTGATTCACTGTTTGTGAAGCTCATTATTTTCCTATCTTTTAAATTTTAAAAATAAAAAAATTCAATTAACTTAAACCCCTTTTGTCTATGTATATAGGCTTGTTCTAGTCACACCAAGAGAAATTGAACTTGCAATTAAGTGTATGAGAAGTATGAAAACAATTTGAACTTGCAATTAAGTGTATGAGAAGTATGAAAACAAATTTTTAATTGAGGAATTTTCTTTTTAATACTATAGTTTTTTAGTCAATTTAAAATCCTTTTTTTTTTTATGTTTATATCAAGTACTTACTTATCATGCCATTCAAAATTTATCGAGAATTACTTGTAAATTTAACAAGTATATTTTGATTTGGAGATTTACTTGTAAATTTAACAAGTATATTTTGACTTGGAGTATGATTGGGTGGATTCATGTTGTGATAGCATATTGTTAAATGCATTCAGCAATATCATATTTTTTCTTGCAAATCATTTTTTGGTAATATAATAATTTTATTATGTTTTTTCTATTTGCAAATCAGATTTGGGTATTGCATAACAATATTATTATGTCTTTTATTATTTGTGAATTAGATTTGGGCGTTGTAATAATATTTTTCATGTTGTTTTATTTAACATTATTGGAAGTTGGATGCAATGGAAAAAGTACGACTTCATGGAAATTGTTCAAATGAACTATTAGTGTTTCTACAACAGAGTTTTAAATCATCTTCTAAAAATGTCCAAACCTCTGTGGGTTCCTCATATGAAACTTCGACCAAGCATCATGATTTGGTATTTTTAATGGATAATTCACATGGGAATTGAGTTCAATGTTCACAAACAAATAACAATTATCAATCACAATTCCCTAATTACCTTCCACATTCACAAATACATTTGAATGATGCATATGATGTTGTTTTGGATGCATATTACAACCCATCTAATAAAAAATTTGTTTCCAATGATGGATGTGAAAATTCCTCAACATGCTTCTGATATAGAGGAAGTCATTCCATTGACTCGAACCATAGAAAATGAGAAAAAAAATGAAAAAGAGATGAGTAAGGAATGTAAACAAGAACTTTAGCCCAAAAATGACGTCTAAACATTGATTTTAAAGTTTTAGGATTTTACATGAATTTAAACCATGGAAATCTAGTTAAAAAGCATTGGGATATAGTGCCAAAATATGTAAATCTTGAATGAAAAACATATTTCATGGGAACTCATTGTAAGTACAAGTGGATGAAATTGAAGAAGACTTTCAAGAAAGAGAAACAAATGGAAAAAAACATAGGAGGAATTCCATCAACATGGAATTTTTATGACAATATGGAATGCATTATAGGGAAAAATACCAAGGTGATTGGTCTGATGAAAGGTTATAATAGAGAATATTGGGTTAACCTGAACACTTCCAAAATAGATAAAGAATCAAAGGAGATGGGTAAATCACATGAAGAAATTTCAACTATGAATGTAGAAGATATTGAAGAAGAAAAAATGCATGAAGAAACTCATTTAACCAAAAAACAAATTGAATGCAAACACATAAAAAGGAAGAGAGATTCCAATGAAGACTTGGGAAAGACGATGGAGAAAAGTATTATTCATTTCACTCAAAAAATGAAAGAAATTGAACAAGGAAGATTAAAACTTGAGCATGAAAAATGGAGCAAGAAAGAAAAATGATGCACAAAATATATTGTCTTACCCATTCATGAAATATAATATTTCTTTGTGCTCGACCTTCATCTATCTTCATGTCTTAAATCCACAATTGAGTTTTAGAATTTACATGTGGATCTACTTGGGTGTCTATCTCATCTTCATGATTAATTTGTAAGAAATTATGGAGCACACAACATGCCACTACAATTTTAGGAACCTTCTCCAATTCTACATTTGCATATCTAAGAAATATCCATCTCCCTTTGAGTGTACCTGTAACATCCCGAAAAATTCACAAAAATTTAAAATTTTCAATGTAGCATTAAATGTTGTACTTGCTATGCGGAAATAAAATAAGTGTCGATCCTTTTAACTAATAACTATTAATGATAACGACACTTCATACTTTTTGAAACATAATATGACCATAATTTTTGCTCGTACTAAACTCTGAATCTATATGATGTATTTAAGTTCACTTGCGATACAGTTTTCTTGATGTGTACTGACAATTTGCTTTTGGATGATGATGAAGGGGTCCTACGAGGTACCCTGAGGTTTACTTAGCTATGTAGCTAAAGCATTTGAACCTTTCTTTTCGTAGATTTGCAGGTAAGAGTTACACAACAGTTCGAGTACTACAAGTATTTTTAAGAAGATTTAAATGTACTTTCAGTTAGCAGTCAATGCTTTGTTATAATTTTAAGTACTCCATGTTGAGAGCTATTAATGGTTTGAACCTCAATTTAATTTCTGTAAGTGTTACTTAAACCATATTTGAAAATCGCAAAAGTTGCAACTATCGTTAGCTACTCTAGACTATTAGTGAGTCGTCCAAATGAGGAGATATATTCTAAGAGTTCTTCAAGTACATCCTAGAATAAGATGCCTAAGTGCTTAACATGATACTATCTTCTTTTCCCATTTGATAGTTACATGATGGATTATAATATTGTAGCATTGTTTTGTAAAAAGGGTGACAACATAAATATAAGGTTAAAAGCATGCATTTGTGGAATTCCAAACTATATGCAATATACCAAGTATTTCCTATAGCATGTGATCTATATACAACGTATGAAATATGGAATTATTTGAAACTATGCAAAACATGTACTAACCTTTTAACCCTAAGTTCGATGCTTGGTGGATGCATTACGAAAGGTGGCAACCATAGACTTATGATGTTATATAAAGTGATACGTTGTAACCAAAACCATTGTATTGAAATTCGATAAGGACAAGGCAATAAATTTGTAGTTGTTATACGCTGGCAGGTCGAACGTGTCCAGTCTAAGCATTAAACACTCCTATCTACTTCCTTGGTGGAATGTCTTGATGGCTTCTATCGTGGCGTAAATCACGTGGAGGCCTTGTGAGAATACAGTTAACAAGGTCGTGGTGTGCAAGATGTAGCCTGGAGGTTTTTTGAGCTAGATTCTATAGTGGAAATGATCATTAATGTAGTCTTAAATGTGGTTGTTGCTTCATAATTGGTTGTGCCTCGATGGTATGATCTCTCCCGTTGATCTTGAATTGCCTTGGTTTTGGGACTTAAACCCTAGTCCTCCACTATGTTTGCATTGAGGTTGTTCTTTTGGCATTCATTGTGATTTAGTGGTAGCATGGTGGAGAGGCTGACTGGTCTGCAGAAATGCAGGGTTTGTTAGTAGTTTTTCCGAGGACTCCTTTCTCAGATTCGATGTCGAGACTAGTGACTGTAAACTTGATGTTCTAGGGCCGAACCTTTTTAAGAGTATTAAATCGCTGCAAAAGTGTAAAAGGAAATAGCTCTAGGTTTAAGATAGTTTTAAGAGCCGAGCTCTGAAGTGAGAGTTCACTGCAATGTTTTGGTGTTTGAATGGCGCAGGAAATACCATACCGGTTATAGTGATGTTTCAGTTTCGATCCTTGTTTCTCTATAAGGTAATGTCTCAGTTATGTTATAGGCTTCCTACAACTACGTTTTCAATAATATAATGCGTAAATTTTAACCACCACTGGTCTTGTTGAAAAGTACCTCCTCTTGTCTGTAGATGACTTTGATTGAAGCTTAAGAGGAAATGCAACTCTACCATCCGGTAAGCCTCGGTGGTTTTTCCCCCTGTCAGTACTCATGGCACTCTTGGTCGTTGTTTGATGTTTAGACAAGAACTGAGGTTTAGTTCTTGGTAGAGGATTTTGGCTGTCGTTGTGATATTTTGTGAGCCAAAAGATGTATGTGCAGAGGATGGGATCCTCGGCGTATTTTGATGTTCTGCCTTGCAGCGTTTCGTTGTAGCATTTTTTGAAATGTATAATGTTAAAGGGATAAAACTCTCGATCGTTTAATGGAAATGCAAGTGTTAAATACTTAATAAATTTAAGTGCACTGTGTATGTATTTATCTAAATCAATATTTTCTTTAAGAAAATACTATGTTTTGATACTGGCTGAGAGCCATAGGCTATCTATCTCGTAATGGAAAACCCTATGTTCATTATGGTTTAATCAAATGTATTGAATAGGTTAAGAAGCTTAAATGGATGTTGAGACTCAGTCTCGTATCAAACCATACATAACCTAAATTATTCGATTATTTTGCTATGGATAATAATAGTATCCTTTGTCTGAGTTTGACTTTGTATAGGTAGATGATTAATGTAACTATAATGGTTGAACTTAGGCATTGAGTTTGGTTTGGAACCCTATTGTAACGAGTTGATGTTTTAAAAATTAAAGGTTTGGCCGCAAGTTGGCTATTTGGTACCCTTAGGGTTTTGATTCAAAACCTGTAGATGTAAGGAAAATTATTGTAGTTGATTTCAGTCTTGTAGATTCCTTTCAAACATTGGTTGCTTTACTACAGAAGATGATATATATAGCTAGGGTTCTGGTTTTGTCAAAATGGGACACTCGTCCACATCAGAGTTGTTTGTTTGCATATTGTGCTATAATAACAATGATAGGTTATATATTTATTTCAATAATTACTTTCAAGGGATTGATTATTAGTAATTGTTTCGATACCAAAAATAAATGCTAAGAATTCTTGAAGTCTTATTAAAGGATTCAAATATTAGGTAAAAACATTTTGTTTGCTAAATGTAAAAGATAATTTTATTGCAGAGGTTTGGAAAACATGGAAATGTTAAATTCTATTTTAATCTGTTGTTGCAAATAAAAATAGAATACTAAGGTATCAGAATAACATGGATATTCTATGTTTATTTTATAGCTATTTTTAAAAGACTAAGTACAGTTTTGAATATTAAAAGTAAGGAAAGAAAAGGGGAAAATGTTAAGAGACTGTGATATTTATATTTGTTGTAAGCAACCAGATAACTTGTAAATAAAACCTAGATTATGCAGAAACTGTAACTATTTGGTTTCTGTCATTTGTCTTTGTTATGAATATATTTGCATGTCTATATAATATACATGTCATTATATTTTTCTATGACAAAGGGAATAAGATAATCATTTAAATTCCAAACATAACAGAATGAGAAATTTTAAGGAATACATAACAGAGTTTAGTCTGTTCTTTCAATGCATATCATTTATCTATATTAATACTTCCTTCCTTGTATTAGAGTATGATATAGAAAACAGTACATGGAAAAATACAAGGAAGTCATTTATTCAATCATTTCATCTATTTTAATCATCATTTTACAATTTCATAACTAGATCAAAATTCAAACAATTACTTCTGCATAATGATACTAACATTTTGTTTTTAACTAATGAATACTCAAACAATAATTATAGAAAATCATTTAACTACTTAGAAACAGAAATGACAAGTAGAACCTGTAAGTGTAGATAGGGTGGACAAACACCCAAGGAGGCTTGTTCCTCCCAACCTTCTCCAGAAGAAGCAGCCAATCTACTTGCCTCCTTTGGACCCCCGAGCCTGTTCACTGAACCGCTAGGTAGAAGACTCTGTGTAGAAGCAAGGAACTCAGAAATTGTATAACCAACAATCAATAGAGACTTGCTCCTCGGCTTTTAAGACTCTGCACTCAGCAGTAAAACAGGGAGACTTACACCATGATCAAAAACTAGTTTTTCCCCTCATCAAATCTCTTCGGTGCATACAGTAGAACCACAAGGTAAATTTTCTCGTCAGGAAAAGTGATGAACCTCAGTCCAAAATTCGATGGCTCTTAAAAAGATTGCCTAGGTCTTTAGTGGTCAGTTTTCAATAAATGAACCTCAAGCTCCAGCCCCATCTTTCAGGGCACTATGACCACATTTCAAGGGAGTTGTCCCATACCAACAACTAGTTACTTGCCTCATGATGCTGCCACTTGTCCTTTGCCTTCTACCCCAGATTCCATTCCACCTAGTGGGTCAGTAAACACTTTTTTAACAGATCTCCATAGGTGAGTGTCTCTTATTTTATTTATTTAAATAATAATATTGTGCAATTACAGTCATCCTTGGACACTTTGTCCAAATATAAAACTTTACAATAAAAGTTAAGATAATGTCTTCTTCAAACATAAAATGTTTTCAGCAAAAGGGTATGTTATAGTACCAAATAAAATCTTTATTTTCACATGACCTCTAGAAAAGTATTTGTCAAAAAGAGTGTGTAATGGTGATGCATTGTTATTAAACGAATTCAATAAAAAAGGAGATATAGGATATAAAAAATCTCCAATTAATTGAGGATAAATAATTTTTCCTTCAATTTGAAATGTTGGAGTTGCTAACACCTCTATGTTTTGCATACTTCTTTTTATCATAGAATGATTCCAATGATCTACATCATGAGCACCATCAAGAGCATAGACATAGACATCCCAAAATACTTTTTGTGCATCACATATTCCTTGCATCAAAACACTATAGAAATGATGTCTATATACATAGTTCATAGGATGATGCTCTCTTGGATGGTATGAAAGATTAATATGTGTGCCATCAATTGCACCATGCATTGTGGGAAGTCAAGTTCAAGTATTAAAATCACTCATAATGTTTTGCAACCTACTATGCGGCTATGCAAGTAAACACATTGTTTTTCTAGGTTATATTGCCTCCCTAACAAACTACAATGTTTTTTGTGTTTGGCATATATGGTTCTATTTTTGTTAACTACACATGGAAAAGAAGAAAATATATTCTATAGTGGCAATGATATAATATGTCACAATAATGTGGATGTTATGGACATATTTGTTGTTGAATTAAATTCTAAAATGTGTATTTCCTTGGAAATTTCCACCAATCTTTGATTGTTTGCATGCTAAATAGTGATTCAATTTCTGTATATATGACCATCATCTATATAAAAACAGATAACAAAAGTATTGGATAAACCTGATGTTTTTGAAAAACAAAAGGTTGTAAGCATTTCCCTTAGTAAGTTTGTCTAAAATAAAATGAACCTTAGATCCATAGATAAAAAAATAGTAGAAATATAATTTTGTACGCAAAAAAAAGAGTTTAATATTGGTGAAATAAAATGAATCTCCCTAACATTAGATTTAAACAATTTTATATTATATTTATATTATTGAAAAATAAGTATAAAAGAAAATTATAAATGTATATGAAAACAATTATGACTATATAAAGGCAATCACCAACACTTTCTTTTATAAAATAAAATCTATTTGAACCCCTGAATCTGTAAAAAACAACATTAGTTTTATAGTATTCGTCCATCCATGTACAATATTGAATGGCTGCCAAAGGATTCTCAAGGGCATGGCTAGGAAGTTGGCTGAGGGCTTATACAACTTTAAATTTTGATATGAGGGTAGCAGGAAATTCTATACGGGAAATGAAATTCTATAGGGAAATATTTTCGATACTTCTGGTTGAATCTTTTGGAGGTATTCTTATTTATCTTTTGTTTTTTAATTTTTTTATCTTTTATTTTTTTTAGCAATTTGAAACTCTGTATTAATATGTAAAATACTTTCACTAAATAAAATTATCAGCTAGAAGCAATTATTGAATATACATTCTTGTTATATCCAATTGAATATAGATTCTTGTTATATCTAACTTAAGGGATTTCCTACCTCCGTGGTACTCAAGGAATTACATAAACCAACACTATTTTTAAAAAGAAATACATCACGGCAAGTTTGAAAGACATAGAATGTCTCGTTTATATATATATAAATTTTTTTGCATGGGGTGTTATCTTTTGCATTTTGAATTTTTGGATAGAAAGGAAATATATCCAAATTATGGCATTTTCTACCTCCCTGCTCAAGGAATTACATAAACTATTACTATTTTTTTAAGAAATACATCATAGCAAGTTTGTTCCAGGCATAGAATGTTATGAGAATGTCTCATTTATATAGTTGTCACCAAATACAAATTAAATACTAAAAAAAGTTTATGAATACATGCAAAAGGTTTATGAATACATACAGAGTTAACAAGAAAAAGTGATTTATGAATACATACAAGATTAGCGAGCAAATTGCGTAGTGTTGTAGAGGACAATTGCAAAATAAATATGGAAAATGGTTTTGGATTTATACAGTTACTAACAAATGAACTTCCCAACATAGCTATGCAAGAAAAACTAGAATGCTATGACTATTTGTTACTTGAATTCTGTAAGTTTTCCTTTGCTTGTGGCTTTTGGAACCTTTTCCCAATGAGACTTAGGCTGGCACTACCCAGCACAACTAACCAGCAAGCTTCCCAACATAGATATTTTATAACGAGTTTTTAAAATTCAGAGTTTTGTTATTCCCAACAAATAGAATTGTTTTATTCATTGAAAAATTTGTTTAGTTTGAGGTATGTTGACAAATTTCAATTCCAGGCATATTGACGAATTTGAAAATTAATAAGCATCACTATACACATCAGTTAACTCAGATATAATTTCATGTGTGCAAAAGGGGAGGTTGAGATACCATTGTATCATCAAAACTTCACCCAAAGTGGACTGTACTTCTCTCGATGTGCAAAGCCTAACATAAGATTTACACATGAATACAAGAAGCAAGCTCTAAGCATGCATGCTCTTAGCTTGCTTTAGTGTAATCATGATGACTCTTTAATGGACCTCGGTGTAGCTAGAGCTCCGATGAAGCTATCTGCCAAAGTTGTACTAAAATATTACATATATAATTATAATTTGAGAGATGCTGATCAATCAGGTGGTCTAACTAACATCTAATATCTGTAATATGGGGTAGTTTTTAATTCTACTAGATTTACACAGTAAAAAAAAATATTTCCTTATTTTATATTTCACTTAATACTATTAATTGAGGCATAAAAACTTACCAAAAACTTTAATTTGTTCTAGGTAGCAATTTCGCAAGTTCAGGCTTGCTCCATGCGGCCATCGAATTTATTTTGTTTTGGGCACTGCTTTCACAGTTTAGGCTTGCTCCAGGCGGCCATTAAAAGTTCACAAATTTAGGCCGTAGAGTATTTCTCATCGGCCATCCTTGGGTGAAGGAGGAAAATATATGAAGGGAATTATATTAGTAAATGGTTATGGTTCACAATTTTGAGGTGGATAATAGAGAGGTATGTTTTCTAGTTTTGAAAGGAAATTTTAAGGGTAAAATTTATCTATGTTGTATTTTTTGATTTTTTTTTCAGAAAAATATTTTTCAATTTTCATTTATTTTTAAAATGATTTATTTAACTTCTACAGAGTTAAGTTTTTCTACTTTAAATACTATTAAAATTATCCAAAAATTTTATAATTTTTTTTTAAAAATTCAAATATTTTTATAAAAATATTGTCAAATATTTTATGGTTGGAAATTGAAGAATTAGTAAATTTTGCCAAAATTACAAGTTAAGAAAATTATAAAAACTTAAAATTTTTCATGCTAATTTAAAAATCTTATCATTTCCTAATAAATTAAAACTATTTAAAAACTTATGATTTCTTAATAAATTATATACCGTGTTTTTTATGTAAATATCATTGTTTTAACCTACAATGAGATAAATTAAACTTGTAAAGTGAAAGAACACTGCAGATACCTTAATAAATTAAGTCTAGCTATGGAAAGGTATGTAAGTTTCTCCTTTTTTCATTAGAGTGATGCGTTGTTTATGAAGCTTAATGTTTGCTTATCTTTTAAATTTTAAAAATTAAAGTTTTTCAATTAACGTGAACCCCTGTTGTTTATGTGTATAGGCTTGTTCAAGTCACACCGAGAGAAATTGAACTTGCAATTAAGTATATGAGAATTATGAAAAACCTTTGTTAACAAAGAGAATTTTTTTTTTATGTTATAGTTTATCGATCAATTTAAAACCCTTGTTGTTTATGTATATATCATGTAGTTACTTATTATGTCGTTCAAAATTTACGAGAATTTCATTGTAAATGTAACAAGTATATTTTAACTTGGAGCATGATTGGGTGGATTCATCATGTGATACCATATTGTTAAATGAACATTCAATAATAACACATCATTTTTCTAATTTTTTCTTGCAAACATTTTGTTATTATAATAATTTTATTATGTTTTTTCTATTTGCAAATGAGATTTGGGTATTGCATAATAATATTATTTTGTCTTTTATTTCTTGCCAATTATATTTCTTGCCAATTATAATGGGGGTATTGTAATAATATTTGTTATGTTGTTTTATTTAATATTTTTTTGCATTTTTAAAATAAAATTTTATGTCATTTATAAATATTTGTAGGAATTATTGGAAGTCGGATGCAATGGATAAAGTATTATTTTATGAAAAATGTTCAAATGCATTTTGAATGTTTCAATTGCAGAGTTTTAAATCATCTTCTTTAAATTTCCAAAACTTTATGGGTTCCTCAAATAAAACTTTGACCAATCATCATGATTTGGTATTTTGAATGGATAATTTAGATGATAATTGTGTTCCATGTTCACAACCAAGTAATAGTTAAATCAATAGAAATTACATGATTGCATTCCACGTTCACAAACAAATTTGAATGATGCATATGATGTTGATTTAGAGGAATATTACAATGCATATAATCAAGAAGTTGCTTCCAATCATGGATGTGAAACATGTCCTCAACATGATTATGATATGGAGGAACTCATTCCATTGGCTCAAACCATAGAAAATGAGAAAACAAATGAAGACATGAGTAAGGAATCTAAAGAGGAAATTTTGCCCAGAAATGTTGTGCAAACATTGATTTTAAAGTTTGAGGATGTTTACGTGAATTTAAACCATGGACAAATTGGAAAATTATATAAATCTTGAATGGAAAACATATTTCTCAAGATCCCAACACAAGTACAAGTGGAATAGATTGAAGAAGACTTTCAAGAAAGAGAAGCAAATGGAAAACAATATAGGAGGAAATTAGTCAGCATGTAATTTTTATGACAATATGGAATGCATTATAGGGAAACCACCAAGGTGATTGGTCTCATGAAAGGTTATAGTGGAAAAAAATGGGTTAACTTGAACAATTCCACAATAGAGAAAGAAATAGAGGAGATGGGGAATCACATGAAGATTCTGTGTTTAAACAAAAGGATGGAATTAAATGCAAACACATAAAAAGGAAGAGAGATTCCAATGAAGACTTGGGAAAGAGGATGGAGAAAAGGATTATGCATTTCAGTCAAACAATGAAAGAAATTGAGCAAGGCATATTACAACTTGAGCATGAAAGCAAAAGTATGGACAAAATATTGGATGCACAACTTCAAATTGGAAAACGTTTTGCTCAGGTAAATAACATGACATAAACCACACTCAAAAAAAAATTTATCATTAAGAATACATGCATCTTTGCCCCATACTAAAATTGTTTTGTCATACCCATTCATGAAATTAAATACCACTTTGTGCTCAACCTTCATCTCTATCCATGGCTTGACTTAGCAATTGAGTGTTAAATTTGGCATGTGGATCTACTTGGGTGTCAGGTTCATCTTCATGATTCATTAGTAAGAAATTATGGAGTAGACAACATGGCACTACAATTTTAGGCACCTTCTCCAATTCTACACTTACATCTCTAAGAAATATCCATCTCCCTTTGAGTATGCCAAATGCATTCTCTATTTTAACACAACATTTGGATGTGTATTTTTTAAAAAGAGTGTGTAATGGTGATGCATTGTAATTAAATGAATTCAATAAACAAGGAAATATAGGATACCGAAAATATCCAATTAATTGAGGATATATATTTTCTCATTCAATTTGAAATGTTGGAGTTGCTAACACCACTCTATTTTTTAAACTTCTTTTTATCGCAAAACAATTCCAATTATTAGTGTCATGAGCACCATTGGGAGGATTGACACAGACATCCCAAAATATTTTTGTGCATCACATAATCCTTGTAGAAAATCACTATAGAAATTATGTATATTTGCATAGTTCATAGGAATATGATGCTCTCTTGGACGGAATGAAAGCTTAATTTATGTGTGCCATCAAATGAACCACATATTGTGGGAAGCAAAGTTAAAGTATGAAAATCACTCATAATGTTTTGCAACCTGCTACCAGATAGAATATTAATATACTCGTTTTGCATAAGGATAATATCAATAACAATCATAATGTATTTTCTTACTATAGTTTCACCCATACAATATAATTCTATTGTTATGTATGTAGAAGTTCCATGGGCTAGACTATGCAAAAGTAAACACAATGCTTTTCTAGGTTGTACTGCCTTCCTAACAAACTGCACTGTGTTTTTTCTTGGCATATATTGTTCTATTTTTTATAACAACACATGGAAAAGAGAAAAATAAATTCTATAGTGGTGAGGGTATAATATATGTCTCAATAATGTGGATGTTCTTGTCATACTTGTGCTAAATTAAATTCCAAAATGTTTTTTAAATGTTGAATAGTGATTCAATTTCTTCATATATGAGCATCATTTGTATAAAATGGTTAACGAAAGTATTGGATAACTTCGATGTGTTTGAAGAAGAAGAGATTATAAGCACTTCTCTTAGTAAGTATGTCCAAAATAAAATGAAATTTTAATCCATAGATGAGAAATAATACAATTCTTGCAAAAAAAAAATAGAGTTTAATATATGTGAAATAAAATGAATCTCTGTAACATTATATTACACATTGTTATGCTTACAATATTTAAATAGTTTTTACATTATATTTATTAATATTTATATTATTGGAAAATGAGTATGAAAACAAATTTATTAATGTATATGAAAAACAATTATGAATATATAAAAGCAATTAGAAACACTTTCTTTTATAAAATAAGGGCTATTTTGTTGGCTCATATGTGGGAAAACCCAGGTTCACTAGCAACAGACCAACAAATCCCAACATACTGTCCCTTTCAGCATCACCTACGAGCAAGTGAAGTCTCACCCAAAGTACCTATGGGTACTGCATGAACCACATTTCTGCAATCGTGAAGGGGAGGGAAATATTTTCTAACATCAAAGCCATAAAAATGACCTCGACATGCAATATTTAAACCACAGAACATAGCATAATACATACATCAATTGTGCAGTAACATCATAATTGAATTCCTTCACAACTTATTATCGTTATGTTGAACATTATCATTAATCATTATTATACAAATCAAACATAACAATCACACAAATAAACATTCACAATACACCAGATACTTTTACGTGAAAACCCAAATGGGAAAAAATCACGGAAATGATTTTCCATTCATCCATGCCATTACATCTAACATTTCTACTTATTCCATATTTATGCACCCAACCTACGGATTCTAGCTCTTTACAAAAACCTTTCCAATACAACAATGCTCAACCACATTAACAATATGATCGCTCATCAAATTACCATCTTATCATTCTCTCCTTCCTTCATCTCATCATCTAATCGTCAACCTATTCTACCCAACTTGTTACATATATATAACCATTGAAATAACCCCCACGGACCACAAAGTGGACCCAAAATACTAACTTCCTGTTAAATTATCTTATCAGTTGATGTGATCAACCACTCTCCTTTCGTTCTTTTGGGCCACTACATCAAAGTCCTTCCTTCTTTTATGTGTTTCTCTCCCTTTGACTATTTCTACACACTACCCATTTTCACACCAAAACATACCAAAACTTATTCAAAATACCCTAAGGCCAATAGGTCCCAACGCTCACCTATGGTGCATCCCAAGCCACTCAAATCTACTCCTGGGGAGGCTTCCATGTAGCCAAAATTGGCCACATATCACCTTTGCTTCCTCGATTGTTCCTTTTACTTTATTTTCTTGTTGTTCCATTTCCTCTACCAACTGCATGGTTATATGTTCCTGCATATGCCCTTCAGTCATTTGCAATTTTTTCCTTATCTTTGCATGTTCTCTTCTGATGAGTTTGGATAATTGCATTGCTTCATTCTACAAGGTATCTAGCATTTGGTTCATATTCTATTGTTCATCCCTTAGCTACTTAATTTCTACCTGTAGTCGTTTAATTTCTACGACCTTCAACATTCTTTCTACTGGTGGCAAAGTCCTTATGAGATATTTTAACTTCACATCCCTATTTTGCGTATTGTCTAGCTTTCTTGTTACTCCTTGTAGTTCTTCATCATCCATCAATGCGTCCCATGCTTGCAAACTTTCATTAAATAAATTCTCAAATCCTTTGTCTAAGGCCTTAATACTATCTATTAATGCCTTCGTTGTGCCCTGTATTTGGTCTGGTAATTCCTAAGATGTGCTAGGAACCAACCATGCTTCCAACTCGCTAATCCTTACACATAATCCCTTAATGGATTCACTCAGGCTCATCATTTTTTCCTCGCTAGGTTTTTCCTCTGTCATTTCAACTTATGGGATTGCATTGCAGGTTGCTTCCATTACTTTCTAGAACTTCTCCTTTTGCTCAACCATCTCATCCCACTCCTTCTGAAGTAGTCTTTATTTATCTCTAAACTCATCTCTTTCTATTCCATACTTCAACATCTTTCCAAAATTATACTCTTCCCGTGCTTTGATTTCTTTTGCGATGCTCTGATGTAGATTGTGCAGTATACGCATAGGTAACTTTTCCAACTTTGTATCAATGTGACTCAACTCTTGGTCATGGTCCTATACATCTATTGTTGGAAAACTCAATGCCTTCGGTGTTTGTGTTACAATTCTGAGCTGTGCAACCGAGGATGGTTGCGGCATTGGTATTTCACCCTTGTCAAGGCTACTTTGTTGTTCACCTATTGTTTGAGCTGGTGTTATCCTTATGTCTTCTAATGCCTATTGTAGCTCAATCAACTATATCGTAATTTGTGCAAATCACTCCAAGTTCTTGTCATCATGATTTTTCCATATATCTTCAGTGGTGTCCTTGAACCTCTCCGTTAAAATTTCCATTTCATCCTTAGTTAGCGAGAGAACTTTGTTACTCTTTTGAGATTTCCTCTTTGTTCTCTTTCCTTCTAGTATTTTTGTGGCTTTTATTTTGTCCATGATCGAAGGATCAGTATGTATCACACTAAAATACTTCACTCCCTCCTGTGACTGTTACTACTTTTCATCTACTCCTTCTGATCCTCTAGATGCCTATCCCCCTGGTTCATCTTGTCCTTGGTCTGCTGCACCATTTTTTCACTCCACTACCTACGACACAGCTAGTGATATTTATTCTGCAAGAGCTAACACCTTCCATTCCTTAGGCCATTTCTGAATGATTCCACTTACATCTCCTTCTCTCAAATTATACAGCATAGGTAGCCACTGGCGAGTAGTGTCCCTCCTTACTTGCATAAACATATACTGCAACCCTGCCTTAAACCGAGAAATGTTCTTAAATAGCTATAAGACGTGATTCTCTGTGTGAGGGGTCTTCATAATACTGTACTGGATAATTTCCCTATATATAAAAAATTTAATATTTGTGTATCTCTATCAGTGTGTGTTTTCACTATACCACAACAATGAAAACCATGTAGCGAAACAATGACCAACTTTCCCCAAAAACAGGGAATCTTCTAGCTCTTCCCAATCAAATAGTGCAATCAATACCAATAACCAAGAGTAATGAAAAGGGACACCTTTTTCCTATGTGTCACGACAATCTCTCAAAAAATCGTTAAACAAGAATTTCTCCCAGTTCATTTGGAGACCTTCGAGAAATCGCTCATCCAACGCTATCACTGATGTAGAGACCTGATTGGGGTGACATTTCTTTAATAACTTGCTATCAATCACCCTTGTTACGAATCCTACTAACCGATCATCAACGGAATCCATTTCATATTCTTGATTGTTTTTCACTAATCCATATTTATCCTTCATCTTATTGCCAATTTCCTTATCCTTTTCCTTCCCCACAAAATAAGTTGATGGATCTGGTCTTGCAGTTCATAATCCCATGATCCTTTAACTAAACCTATATCAATAGAAACTTTTCTATTAAGCCATAAAAATCCTCCATGAACAAATAATAACATTTACTTTATGCAGGCGTTGACCTCCGTAGTGTGACCAAAATGTGGTGTCTCTAAGAGGCCCAATATACCAGTCTTTTCCAACCCTCTATCCCACTGTTGGACTTCAACTACGTGCATGGGTGCTCCTTGTGGTGCACCTCCATTAAATACTTTTTTGGGGAAAATTTAATGAATTTCCTTCTATCATCTAGGTCATGATCCACATAGTTAAGGTTGGGGACTTTCCCCGACATGTCTCCTTCCTTTAATACTCCTTTCGGAATCACTGGTGCTTATAATGTTTACTTAGCATCCTTACGAAATCTAACTGGTCTAAATTCGTATTCCTTGGTGGTAAATACAGTTGTAGAACAGATGACATGATCAACATCAAAGCCTATGCATCATGCTTCCCTTTAGTGTGGGCTTTAGAATTCTTTGCTCGTGTCGACCTTCATGCTAGTGCGATCGTTATTGATGGTGCTTCTGCCAGTAATACCTATGGTTCTTCACGTATTGTTGGTGGTCCTATCTCCATGAACTCTTTTACAATATGCTCAAGTGATTTCTCAACCATACTCTCTCCTAGCACACTGGTTTTTCGGCTCTATCATGTGATTAATTCACAACAACACTCTGCAAACAATGAGATTGATCTCCATCCCTTTACGATTATAATTCCCCGATATCTTGTCTTGTCACCGTGTTAAATTAATCAGATAAACACTTAGCACAGCATCGGAAGTGCAGAGTTAGATTGTTAGTTGTTATAGTGTATGAGTTCGCAAGGGTTGTAGTCTAATCTGCTGTTGAATGCGTCTTTTTACACTAAGTAAAGTCTATTCAATTGGCATAAGTCCTAAAGAGGAAGCGTAATCTCAGCTGTGTTGTCCTATCATCGAGAAACATCCCTCATCGTGCAGTCCTTGGATGCATGATAGTCTAAGTGTTAACCGCGAAGAGGTGAACTTTGCGCAGTCTGACGTCCACAGCACAAGTCCTATAGCGCGATGCTCGCCAATCCGTTGAAACACTCATCACCTAGTTATGGAAACCGATTCCAAAGCCCCCTATTACTTTTCCTTGGGTGAGACCTCAGTTTGTTCATAGATTGTTTCCTAAAGGGCCAGTGAAAATGGGTTTTGTTGGTTCCTCGAACCATGTAAAACCTGGGTCTTTCTAGAAAACCTCAAGAACAGTGATACAGCCAACAGGGATTGCCACCAACGAGAAGCGTATCCCATCAGATCGACTTGATTCCAAGTTCGAGCCTACCAAACAAGGCACCGCGTAGGATGAGTCAGACAGAAGGTCAGGAACTCAATCGACAGGTCCAGGATTTGTTGGACAAGGGATTGATCAAAGAAAGTTTGATTCCGTGCACGGTACAAGCAATATTAGCACTGAAGAAAGGTGGAGAATGGAGGATGTGTACATACTCCAAAGCCATTAAGAAGATCACGATCAAGTACCGATTTCCATTGTTGAGGTTGGACGACTTGATGTTTTGCTTAAGTGGAGCGAAGTACTACACGAAGATAGACCTGAAGAGCATTTATCACCAGATTCGGGTTAGAGAAGGAGATGAATGGAAGAAAACATTCAAGACAAAGGAAGGGTTGTATGAGTGGTTAGTCATGCCATTTGGATTGACTAATGCACCCAATACATTTATGCAGTTGATGAATGAGGTACTGAAACCATTATTGGGTAAGTTCATCGTAGTGTAACTAGACAACATCCTGATATTTAGTCGAACCAAGATAGAGCACTTGGGGCACATTCGACAAGTATTGCTGAAGTTGCAAGAAGAAAAGCTGAAGGTAAACCTCCAAAAGTGTTTCTTCATGAAGGAAGAACTGGTGTACTTGGGATTTGTAATCTCGGGTAAAGGGTTGGTGAAGGACCTAGATAAAGTGAAGGAAATATTGGATTGGTCGGAACCGACAAGTGCGATTGGAGTAAGGAGTTTCCAGTTTCTACAGGAATTTCATTCAGTGATTCAGTCGGATTTGTGCACCTTTGACATAGTGCATGAGAAAATGGGAGTTCAAGTGGACGGAAGCGACCCAGTGAGCTTTCGACAAGTTGAAGGAAAAGGTCCTAGATTTAGACAAATTTTTCCAGGTCAATTGCGATGTGAGTGGAATGGAAATTGGAGCAATGTTGATCCAGGAGGATTGACTAATTGCATTCTTCAGTGAGAAGTTGGATGATGTGAAGCAGCAATATTCGTTCTATGACCAGGAATTTTATGCTATTGTCCAAGCATTGAAGAAGTGGAGGTATTATTTGTTTCCCAAGGAATTTGTGTTATACATAGATCATCAAGCACTGAGGTATCTGAATACTCGGTCGAAGTTGAATCAGCGGCACATGAAATGGGTCAAATTCCTGCAAGGATATACTTTCATGGTGTGACATAAGTCAGGCAAGTCGAACAAGGTTTCCGACGTGCTGAGTCGAAGAGTTGCATTGCTGAACATGATGACAGTTCAGGTAATGGGAATAGAGTCCGTGAAGGCAAAGTATGCGACCGACGAGGATTTTGCAAAATCATGGGAGGCTTGTCATGAACCGTGGAGTGTCGACAGGACTCCATACATGGACTATTTTATCCAAGAGGGATACCTATTCAAGGGACAACAGTTGTGTATTCCCAGAGGATCCATAGGGGAGAACCTAATTTGAGAGTTGCATAGCGGTGGATTAGCAGGTCATTTTGGCATCGACAAGACCAGGGCATTGGTCGAAGAAAAGTATTAATGGCCAGGAATGATGACAAATGTCGAGAAGTGGGTACAACAGTGTCACGTTTTCCAGTTGGAAAAAGGAAGAAGTCGGAATACAGGGTTGTATACACCATTACCTATACTGGATACCCCATGGGAGCACCTGAGCATGGATTTTGTGCTAGGATTGTCGAAGACGCCGAAAGGAAGCGACTCAATCTTTGTTGTAGTTGACATATTTTCGAAGATGGCACACTTTATTCCATGTTGGAAGACAAGTGACGCCACAGGCATTGCTGTACTATTCTTCAAGGAGGTAGTCAGATTTCATGGGTTTTCGAATAGTATCACATCAGACAGAGATACCAAGTTTATGGGGCATTTCTAGAGAAACCTATGGAAGAAACTGGACACGAGGTTGCATTTTAGCTCGACATATCATCCGCAGATAGATGGATAGACCGAGGTGGTGAATAGAAGTTTGGGAAACCTTCTAAGGTGTTTGACGACCGACAGACCCAAGCAGTGGTAGAATGTGTTGGCACAAGCAAAGTTTGCATATAACAATTCTGTGAATCAGTCGACAGGGTTGATCCCATTCCTTATTGTTCAGGGAAGAAGCCCACATGGAGTGGTGGATTTGGTCGAATTACCAATAGAAACCAGAAAAAGCGCAGACGCAGAATCATTCACATAGCATATGAAAGAAGTACATGAAGATGTGAGAAAGTGCATAGAAAAGAGTAACACGGCATACAAGAAGACAGCTGATAGAAAGAAGAGGCTACAGTCGTTCGGGGTTGCTGAGGAAGTTATTAGCAGTTATTGCAGGTAGTTGGGATTGTGACGGATGTCAACACAGGCAGAGATTATGCAGCACAGCAGAGGTGCTGACATTCGCAAGTCTACAGGATCCGGGATATCGGCAGATAGAGGAAGCATGTCTCGAGGGGTCGAGGTCATGTCGGGAAAAGCAACAACAGAGTAGAAGTCCAAGTATTTTTGGGTCAGTTGGCTCACTTGGAAGTGGAGCAATCAGAACTCAAGAAAAGATTTGCAGATTGGATAGGAGAGTCACACATCTAACAAACACAGAGAAGATCGAGCCATAGCTCAGAGTTCCATAGTGAACCGGGAGAGGGTGAATATTGACACACTGAGATAGCACACAGTTACTTTTGCATTGTAATAGGATAGGTCCGACAATAGTTATTTATTTACATTCCTTGCATTTTGCATTGTAACTGTTTCGGTGGAAGTAACATAAGCCAACTTGTAGCATCCTGTTTACATCTTGTTTATGTGAACGTGTGTGTTGTGTGAAATTGTTAAGCAAGAACCTTTGTGAAGGCACCTTGTATCAGTGGGATTTTGGCAAGCCCAATTGAAGGAGTCTGAGTTCAAACACTGGTATGCATAGTCATAGGTTAATCACAACACTACTGAGAAGTTATCCAATATTAACATGAGAGTTGACTCCTTGGAATGAAAACAACAATAGATTATGGACCTCCTAAACTTGATTTGGACAGAACAATCCAATGCCAATGTGTCATCCTCAACTCTATAGCTTTGTCCACTGCATCCATATTCTGAATTCATCGAGCAAGCTCCGATGGATTTAGAACTTCATATTTCACAACAACCTAATGATCATGATGCGAGATTGGACCTTGAGTTGTAACTTTGAATCATCTTTGTAACTCTCAATTTTGTTTGATACAACTCCCAATGTGGTCTTTGTACTTCAATTGTCGTTAGGCCTTGGCATGCTTCCTCTTGTACTTCAATCTATTTTCTGTGACAGAGGACTCATGAAATTTTGAAATGGAAAATTTTTGAATATAATACAAACTTTGTTTATGCATTTGTGCGCATTTATTCTCTTGTTTTTACTGTTTCATTTATGCGACAATTCAACTCAATCTTGCACATAATTGAATAAGAACACATTTTCTTTGCAACATTACATTAATGTGACAACCATCTTCAAACATTTTCTAACTTTAAAACTTTACTAACACACTCCTTGAATTCTTGATGCGTGTCATGTTGAATTCAAGGATTTTACTCAATCTATTAGTGATCATCACAATGGGAATCAATTACTTGCTGCTTGAGATGTACTTGGGTTGTTTGCTTCTTCTGCACATGCTTGAGGATTTTTTCTAATGCAGGAGCATCGACCTAAGTTCTATTTTTTCTGATTAAAGTTGTCAATGTTATTTGCTTTGTAATATTTCTAGAAGGTATAGGGTTAGTTGTTGATTAGTTTTCATTAGGTTTTGATTGTAATAATGGTGAATTGCAACATATTTCCTCGAATCTTGCAAGGGACAGCTAGAGGATAGGGTTTTTTGTGTAGTTGCTTTCTATAGGAGTCTAAGTCCTGCTTAATCGGATATGACAAGTATGTAGAGTCCTTATTTAATCATTGTATGTAAACGAGCAAAGGGTTGTTGATGAAATGAAGAACAGATCTTTCAGTCTCTGCGTTTGATTGAGTATATATTATCTTCTTTCAATAACCAGAACCTGTGTAAATTCTCTACATATGTGTGAATTGGGTGTATTAACAGAGATCTCCAGAAGAGAAGCTTGTGACATATTCATCCAAACATACATAGAGCTAAATTGATCGTTTCATGGATCAATTTACGAAGACATAGTATGATCGATCCGCGGAGTGAGCATTGGACAGTCGAGATCAGATCCAAGGAGGAGGATCAACAGTACAAGAAAGTTTTCGAAAGGACAAAGTATAAGTTTGTTAAAGTCGGGGCAAGCCGAGATCATACGGTGGAGATCGAGCCCGAGTTCACATGGGAAAGATAAACGGCGGGGAAATCCCATCGTGGGACAAAGTTGTGCAGAAGTTAGACCTCCACAATTCCTAAGTGGATGTTTGACTTTGATCACAGATCAATAGATAGGAGAGAATCCACAAGAGATAGATGGCTCAGAAAATTCTGGCGATCCAAAGCTAGTAACAGAAGCCACTTTGTCGAGGGAAATTATGGGGAGTAATTGTGGAAGGAATTCTGAAAAGACATCCGCAACTGTGGAAGAAGGAATACTCGCAACTGCGAGAAGGAGGCCATTGCGGGAGGATATTTGCATAGAGTGATTGCAGAAATCAATTGAGAGGAAGTTGTGATGTTGCATCTGCAATTGCGGGATGAAGGTAGTTGTGGAAAGGTGACTACGGAAAGGTGAATTGCGGGACAAAATTGTGGAAAGAATTATGTTTGACATTCTACAATCAGGTGAGACCCGCAATGCGCAATTCCGGAACTTTGTCTTTCAAAGGGAACTGCAGAAGAAAGACTTAGTTTTTTGGGATAAGTTTGGAGGTTCCATTATACTTGGAACCTAACTACTCCTGGGTTTGCGTATTGGATTTGGTTTTCTGGTCCTATCCTCCATCAATTGGTATCAGAGCGTGACTTATAGCAAGGAGAATTCATAGAAAGGATAAAGATGCCACCAAGACGAGGTAGAGTGCATGGAGTTTCAGTTGGATTTGGTCAAGGAAGACAAGCTACAAATCTAGATGCAGACACGGAAAGAGAATTAAGACGACTCCAAGCCAGAATGGAAGCCATGGAGAGAAGAAATCCTAGGACTGTAGAAGTCACTGATGAATAAGTATCTTCTGAAGAGGAAGCAGAGGAGGTTGATGATGAAGTGAAGGTATTGAGGATGTTGGTAAAGGCTGGTAGCAGGCCTAAAGTGGAATTCCCCATGTATGAAGGTAACCTGAATGTTGAATATCTCATGGACTGGATAAATTCTTTAGAAAAGTATTTTGACTTTGAAGAAGTTGAAAACAAAAATAAGGTGAATTATGCAGCTACCAGACTGAAGGATATGAAACTATTTGGTGGGGTGAACTACAAATCCATAGGGAAAGAAAAGGGAAGTCCAAAATAAAAAATTGGAATAAAATGTTGGGTAAAATAAAAGTCAATTTATGCCTAAGGATTATCAATTAACTCTCATTAGGCAGCTGCAAAATCTTAGACAGAAAAGTATGAGTGTTAAAGAATACACGGAAGAATTCTTTAGGCTGAGTATTAGAGCTGGACAAACACAAGGAGACATAAAAAGAGTGGCCAGGTATCTAAATGGACTACGGTATGAAATACAAGATGAGATCATCTTATTGAATTTTGTGACTTTTGAAGATGCTTATTAGGAAGCCACTAGGGTGGAAGAGAAGTTACTAAGAAAACAAAACCAGAAGAATAGAGGAAGAAGTATAGCAAGAGGAAAAGGCTCTTCAAACAGAGAGAAGTTTCAGACTTCTAGGAATGAAGCAAATGATTCCAGTAGCCAACCACCCCAAAGAGGAGGATTCAGGGGACACAGATTTGGTGCTAGAGGAATAGGCAGAGGCAGAGAAGTGAAATGCTATGCATGTGGTGATATTGGACACATGTATTGGGAGTTCCCAAAGAAAAAACAAACAACTGAGAGGAATGCAAACATTACTGAGGCTAGAGATGATTCCAATGAGAGGGAAGAGATAGAAAATCCTCCCGAGGAAGGAGAATCTCTTATGATGAAGAGAGGTTTGGTAAAAATAGAGAAATAAGTGCATGAACTAGCACAAAGGAAGATTCTATTTAGGACTAAGTGCAAGTCACAAGGGAAATGTTGCAAGGTGATTATTGATAGTGATAGTATAGGCAATATGGTCTCCACTGAGGTGGTAGAGAAGTTGGGATTGAAGAGGATGAAACATCCCACTCCTTATAAAGTGTCTTGGTTGTAGAAAGGACATCAACTCTTGGTGAGTGAGTAGTGCAAGGTGGAGTTACAAATTGGTAACTACAAAGATTAGGTGTTATGTGATGTGATGCCTATGGATGTGTGTCATATACTCTTAGGAAGGCCATGGAAATATGACAAAATGGTTTTTCATGATGGAAGAAGAAACACTTTCTTTGGAAAAAGATGGAAAGTTGCATGTCCTGCTACCTTTACAGGATGAAGCAATTCAAGCAGTTGCAGGACCTAGCATTTTTCTAATGACTGAAAAATAACTGTTACAAGAAGTCAAGAAGGATGGGGAGCTACATTTTTCCCTTATTAGCAAACCAAAGGTAATTTTGACTGCCACAAACTTAGATGATTTTCCTGTTGAAGTTAGAATTCTGCTTGATGATTATGTTGAAATTATTGTGTATGAGTTACCAAATGCTTTACCTCCTGTGAGAAGTATTAGTCATCATATTGACTTAATACATGGTGCAATCTTACCAAATAAGGAAGTATTAGTCATCATATTAACTTAATAATTGGTGTGGGAGGATATTTGCAGAGAGACATTCTTGCATGCCTAGGTCTACATCCATTATTCAATGTGAATATACTTCGACCATACCATGAAACACTATTGGAACACAAAGACCTACCGACAGCAGAACCCGACGATATCAATCCATATGTTCATGAGCCTCTTCCTTGAGACACCATTGTGGGACGACGAGTATGCCATACAAAGATGAACACAAATACCTTCTTTCAGGTTGCTAAATCCAGACAAATCCCCGCACAAGGAAAATGGTACTCTGCTACTGAACTGACCGACAAGTTTCCTCACCTTCACAAGTAACCAATGGGGACCATTGTTTCTTAAGGAAGGAGGTCTGATCCACATCACAGTTGAAATTTTTTTTCGAATGCTAATGTCGACTGCGACAAGTCATTGATTGTTAGTTTTTCAGAAATTTACAATCTGATCTAGGATATTAACTGAGAGAATAACATGTACAGCATATCAATCATGGACACAATAAAGCAAGCACACAAGAGACATAGAGTTTCACCGGGGAAAACCAAGAAGGTGAAAAACCCCAAAACTTCCTCAGAGATAGATAGAGCAATGATACAACCCAAGTACAAGAGATAGTCTTCTCCTAGCAACTTCTCCTCCTCCACAAGTGCGCCACTCTCCAATGATAGTATGAGTGATAAAGTGAATAATGAAATAGAGTGCCTCCCACACTCTATTTATACTTGACTTGACTTGCCTAATAACCTTTACTAGGTCGGCCTTAACTTAACCACATAACGTAATGCTGACTGTGCCGACCCCCAATAGGGTGGTCTAATAACCCTTTGACCCACATGACTTATATAGGGCCGACCCCACCAAGGTGGTCTAATAACCCATCAAGTATAAGTTACGACACTTACAATATAAATGACAACACTTCCGTATAGAGGAATAATAACGTCTCTATAGGAATACAAACACTTCCATATAGAGGAATAATAACATCTCTATAGGAATACAATATACATATATGAAATACATTCCGAAGTTACAAATACATCAACACTCCCTCTTAACTAGGAAGGTATTTCTCGACACAAATCTACTAGCACAAGTCTTCTTCTCTGGATCATCATCACTGGATCGTCGTCATCGAATCATCAGCATCGTCACTGTTGCTGCTGTCTCAATCAATCTTCGATCTACTCGTCATAGGAAGTTCTACAGAGCCAGTCCTTTTTCATACTAGATGTAGGCCCACCACCTGTAGGTCTTCATCATCACTGGCCATACTGTGGAATCCTCGGGACTTATTACGTGCATCACAATGCCTCGAAAGAGTATCCCAGGACCATTTATGTGTCGAAGAACGACCGACAAGATCTCCTAGGTCCACTTACATGTGACTGTCACAAAAACTTAAAAGAGTGTCTTGCCAAGCAAGATCTCTAAAGATCATTTGAGGCCTTTTTCATCCTGTCCATATCTCCAGGACTTATTACATGTGACCCATACCACAATGCCTCGAAAGCGCATCCCAAGACTTATTACGAGCACACGGCCCAACCTATCGGATCTTCCAGGTCTACTTACATGTGGTCATGGCAATGCCTCGAAAGAGAATCCCAGGACTTATTACGGGCACACAGCCGAACCTATCGGATCTCCCAGGTCTACTTACATGCCATAGGACAATTCCTCGAAAGAGCATCCTAGGCTGTTATGAGCACATAGCTCTACCTGTCGGATCTCCCAGGTCTACTTATATGTCCTCTCAGAGCAATGCCTTAAAAGAGCATCCCAGGCTGTTACGATCACACAGCTCTACCTGTCGGATCTCCTAGGTCTACTTATATTCTCATTTGCACAAACTGTCCACGGCCACAGAGTATCAACCTGATACTCACCATACAACATCTTGATGTACATCATCACATGATCAACCTGATCATATAATGCATCCACCTGATGCATACCAAGTATCTACCTGATACATATCATCATACATGATCCACCTGATCATACAATGTATCCACCTAATACATATAGAGATACATGATCCATCTGATCATACAATGTATCCACCTGATATATATCAACATACATGATCTACCTGGTCATACAATCGTATCCACTTGATACATATACAGATACATGGTCCAAGCATCCAACATGATGCATATACATATACATGATCCAACTAATCATAATAAGCATCCAACATGATGCATATACATATACATGATCCAACTAATCATAACAAGCATCCAACATGATGCATATATGTATACATGATCCAACTGATCATAACCAACATCCAACATGATGCATATATGTATACATGATCCAACTGATCATAACAAGCATCCAACATGATGCATATACAGATCAGTAACTGGAGCATCATCCTGATGCTCATCATCCAGCACTTACATCCACAGCCATGGGAAGGATCCTCCTCTCACCATGCTTGGAATGGCTCCTGCAAATGTGTCCATCACTTCTTCCTCGAAGTGTCATCAATCTGAAGAACACCAAGACTCTCTCTGAAGTACTTGAACATCACTCTGGCCAGTGGTTTCATCAACACATCCACAACCTGCTCATCCGTCACAACATATAGGAGCTTCACTGCTCCTCTCTGCACCATATCCCTGATATAGTGATATTTGATCTCAATGTGCTTCGACCTGTCATGGAACACCGGGTTCTCAGACAGCTTCACGCAACTCTGGTTGTCACAAAAGATACCAGTAGCCTCCAACGGGAGATCAAATAGCTCAAACAGTAGCTTTCGGAGCCATACAACCTCACAACTAGCCGAACAAGCTACAACATACTCTGCTTCGGATGTACTCAGTGCTACACAAGACTGCTTCCTGCTAAATAAGAGATCACACCTGATCCCATACTGAAGTAGCACCCAAAAGTGCTCTTCCTATCTGCAGCACTTCCTGCCCAGTCTAAATCAACATAACCCTGTAGGTTAAACTTTTGATTCGCATCATACTTGATCCCATAATCAATTGTACCCTTCAGGTACCTCAGAATATGCTTTTACAGCAACCAGGTGAACACCTCTGAGATCCGTCAGGAACTGGCTCAATGTGTTCACCGCAAAGAAAATATCTGGTCTCGTGTTCGTCAGGTACATCAAGGACCCAATCATCTAACGATACACAGTGACATCAACTGGATCAAATGAAGCATCACACAGAAGCTTCAGGTTCGATGCCATAGGTGTGGCCACGGCCTTGCAGTCCGTCATCCTGAACCTCTTCAGGATCTCTACTACATACTTCCCTTGTCCAAGGAAGATTCCATCTGCACTCTGCCACACCTCCTTTCCTATAAAATAGTGCATCATCCCCAAGTCCTTCATCTCGAACTCGGCAGCAAGCTTCCTCTTCGTATCGGCAATCAATCTATCCTCACCTATTACAAACAGGTCATCCACATACAATAGTAGTATCACTGGATTTCCTTCCTCAACCTTGTAGTAAAGGTTGGAATCCACTTTACTCTCGGTAAAGCCCAAACTGGATAGGAAGCCATCTATCCTTCCATACTAGGTCCTGGGTGCTTGTTTCAAACCATACAAGGCTTTCTTCAGTTTGCACACATGTGACTCTCAGTCATGTGTCTCAAACCCGAGTGGTTGCTCCACATACCATTCCTCTTCAACTACACCATTCAATAAAGTTGTCTTGACATCCATCTGGTGTACCTTCCATTTCATCACTGCAGCCAGAGCAAGTACTGATCTAATGGAAGTGTATCTGGCTACAGGTGCAAAAGTCTCTTCATAGTCAATTCCTCTTTCTAGGAGGAGCCACGAGCTACAACCTCGCTTTGTATTTCTCCATGCTACCATCTGCAGCATGCTTGATCTTATAGATCCACTTGGAAGTCACAACAAACTTCCCTTCAGGTCTTGGGACCACATCCCAAACATGATCGATTGGTACTTCTTGACCATGGCATCCTTTTACTATATCCCGTATCCTGGGAACTTCAGATTCTTCAATATCTTCAATAGATAGTTTGAACTTCGTTGCTGGATCAAATGTTGTAGTCCTTCTTTTGTAGGTGATTGTATACAATCTTTCCTACAAAGCAAGTTAAATTGCATGATTAGAAACATCTCATAGTTTTCAGAGCAAATTCTTACACATAAAGAAATATGTCATACAATCATGCAATTATTTTAGCCAATGCTTCAATACAACATTTATCCATATCCCATAACTTTCTATATGCCTTCCAATCTCTACCAAAACATTTGTTAAGAGTGTGCACAACTCCCAACATGTCAGCAAAGAGGTTTCATTCTAGATAAGTAGCAATGGAATGTTGTACAATGCCATAGGCCACATACCCATCACATGCATATTAGTAGTATACTCTTCATTAATGCAATTATTCTAATATGCATAATACACACCCTAAGTCTAGTAACATAGGCATATACATCATTGAACAATATTATTTAAACAAACAAGTATGCAAAAAATGACAATTCAAATACTTATCGTTGTTTGGTTGTAGGGTGGACACCCTCTCAATATTTGTTTCCTTGTAGGAACTACTGGATTGTGCTCCCTCTTGATCTTTGCTTCCTGGATTACCTGTCCTTGGACTTATATTCATCCTGGACCACTATGCATGCTTAAGTATGCACTAGTGTCATGATTGTGCCATCCTCAAGATCTCATACATAATCATACATTCATTAGTACAGATACTAAAATAACATAATCTTAAACATGTATAGTCATGCTCATTTCAAACACAAATAATAAACATTAGTATTCAAGGTTTCATGGAATACTTCTTTTACTCATGCATATTCTTATTGACCATAGGACTCTTCTGGTTAGTCATATCATCAATCAAAGTAAGAAGCATAATATGCCTAAACCCACGATTACTAACTTCAATGAATAATTATTATCAATCATGCCATGTATACTTATATAAGAGATTCTAACACAAGGTAGGATTCTAACTTGATATAGAAAAAACATACATGGATTAATATGTTAGCTGGTTATTGTCTAATGTCTTCTTGTTCTCTTAAGTGACTTGTGCTAGTAACATGCATATCTCATAGGTTAACCATTATAGAACCAAGATATACATACCTCATAAGTATATCTTCTATGTGATCCATGACAATGGATGAATCTTTGTCTTCATGTCACCATGGTCATATGTTCTTGAACTAGAACATGATTTGTCTTTCTTGATGTACCTTTCATGTTAGCGGACAACATCAACCTCATACAACACCACAATGCATTAGTACAATCATAAGTGTCAAAACCCTAATCAATGAATATCTACATTCATAATTTTATTAAGGTGATACAACAAGTCTAAAGTTAATCAAGATTGTACTAACCTTAATGAAGACAAACATACCATAGACTTAATCATGAACAAATCTCGAAACATACCTGGATAAGTCATACCTATCGAGATTGCTTGTAATATTCTTAAGTAAGGCCTTAGCCTCAACTCCCTCTGAAACAAGAACTTCTTCACTTATGCAGGTGACTAATCCATTCTCTTCTAGGATTAACCCAATCCACTTTGATTTACAGAAACTGGATTTGGAGTTGGATTAGGGTTTGCAGAGAAACCCTAAAAATTCAAACTTTGAATTTCAAACATTTGAAATGATAGCAAGATGCGCCTTTCTGAGCTGGTCAAGCTGGTATACTCAGAATTTGAAAATTGCAAAGTTTCACCCCTAAAAATTGCCTTTTATATTTTCGGATTCACTAGGAGGACCCTGAATTAGGGTTTGCATTTCCTAGATCTTCATCCAACCAAATAGTTTGATCCAAAGCTCTAAACTTTGATTTTTCTAAGGAGCTTCCAGCTATGGTCACAAATTTCAAAAATTCCTATTTTTATAGAAGCCCTAATTTTTCACTTTTCCGATCAAAGTCCCGGACTAGGGTTTGATCAAGCCCGGCCTTCTACCCAACCAAAAAATTTGATCTTGGTCTCTAAATTTTTATTCTAATGAGTAGCATTCAGCCATGGTCTCCGATTACATAAATACCAACTTTCTCCGAAACCCTAATTCCCGGAGCCATGAATGAAGGTGCTCAAAATCCAATTCTGTTTTGACAGAAAGATGCACCTGATTGTTTTCTAGTGTAACTCTGAAATTACAAATCCACAGGGTCTGAAACTTTGACCTATGGTATCCTGACTTGTCATCTTTCGAACCCCATAGTTCTGACCTCAATTGGATTCTCTGAGATATAGTTATGCGAAGTGTCGCAACGTGACCTGTTTATGGGATAAAACAGGAGAGCGAACTTGTACGACGTTCCACATGTCACTGGTTCAACTTCAGCCTCTGAAAACCTTACCAAATAAACTACAATCCATGCCCTACCTGTCACTTTTTATGAAATTTCATTTGGAGTTTCCTAGCCCAAGTTGTGACATTTTTTCCTAGGTCACCTGTTTATGACTAAGATCTAGAAGAAGAAGAAACCCTAGATTGTACAGATCATAAAACACAAAGTACAACGAATTAGAAGGTGTGCTTCGGATACAAGGTACATGGGGATCGTATCTTCGACCTAAAACCTTTCCAAAATGGATTTATAGAGAAATTGCTATGATGACTAGTTTTTTTTGTTATATCAAGCCCTAGCTTCGCAAATGCAACAAGTGTCATAAATGCCATACCATGCCTTCTTTCAGGCTAGCTTTGATACCATGTTAGTTTTTTAGAAATTTACAATCTGATCTAGGATATTAACTGAGAGAATAACATGTACAACATATCTACAGCATATCAATCATGGACACAATAAAGCAAGCACACAAGAGACATAGACCGGGGAAAACCAAGAAGGTGAAAAACCCCGCAACTTCCTCAGAGATAGATAGAGCAATGAAACAACCCAAGTACAAGAGATAGTCTTCTCCTAGCAGTTTCTCCTCCTCCACAAGTGCGCCACTCTCCAATGAGAGTATGAGTGAGAAAGTGAATGATGAAATAGAGTGCCTCCCACACTCTATTTATACTTGACTTGACTTTCCTAATAACCTTTACTAGGTCGGCCTTAACTTAACCGCATAACATAATGTTGACTGGGACGACCCCCAACAGGGTGGTCTAATAGCCCTTTGACCCACATGACTTATATAGGGGTGACCCCACCAAAGTGGTCTAATAACCCATCAAGTATAAGTTACAACAGTTACAATATAAATGACGACACTTCCATATAGAGGAATAATAACATCTCTATAGGAATACAATATACATATATGAAATACATTCTGAAGTTACAAATACATCAACATCGATGTCGACACAACTTCAACAAGTTCCTACTTCGACAAGTTTAATGACCACAACACGGTTTCGTGATGTCGACCTGCGACTTGCGACTGTCGAACTATGACAGATTGTCTCTCTGTCTTCCAGCCGAATGTAACGGTTTCACTTCTAAAACTGCTCTAACTTCTCTTGTAAATGAACGTAATAGGCAGACACCCAAGCGTCTCAGCATTCTATATAATCATGTATAATATTGTAACATACATCTATTGATCTATCTTTTTGCTAGCAATAGAGAAGAACAGTTCGCATTCCTGCATATTGTCTATGTGTATCTGTGTAGTGTATTCCTGCTTTGCTTCTTTTATTTCTTAATCTTTTGCCATAACAGAGCCAACTCATTCATTCGAATTGTTGTCCCCCTCATCCTTCCTCAACGCATGCAGATCATTGATATTAAGTTTGATTTTCCTACATATAATGGTGAAATTAACACAGAAAAGTCAGATGATTGGATTGGGAAGATTGAAGTGTATTGTAATATCCAAAAGCTTGCATATGATTGTGAAAAGATCCAGTTGGCTACTCTCTGTCATGGAGGCACTGCACTCATCTGGTGGGAGAGTAAGACACTGAATACCTCCTTACAAAAGGTAAAATTATTTCTTCCTGGTATGAATTTACTGATGCGTTAAAGAAGCAATTTTATCCATTGGGATACATACAACAAGCCATGATGGATTAGAAAAACTTAAGGCAAGGTAAAGGTCAGAACGTACAAGAATACACTCAGGAATTCAGAAAGAGAGCTTCGATTTTGGGTATACCTCTTTACACTCAAGAAATTCTTCTAAAGTTTATTGGAGGATTAAACAGTTATTTGTGTCATACAATACTTATGTTTAATCCTACTAACCTTGATGATTTATGTGTTCAATCCACACATATTGAATCTAAAGGGAATAATACCTATGATGACAATCACTCAGTTGAATCCAGTCATTTGAAATAAGGAAAGGACAAAGGGAAGAGAAAGCATACATCTACCGTGAAGAAAGGGGATACAAAACTTTCATGTTCTCATTGTAAGAGAGATGGAAATGATGCAGAAAATTGTTGGAAGCTACATCCATAATTGAAACTGAAGTGGTTAAGGATCGGAAAGGGGAGAAAAATTCCATGGTTATCGTTGAGGACCTTGGATCAGATTCTAAGGATGAAACAAAGATATCAATCGTAGGCGTGAAAGGTAAATCTATTATTGGTAATGATTCTAACATTGGTTCTTCATGTGCTTCTACTTCTAAATATCATGACAGTTCTAAGGATAGAAAAAAGAATGCATTGTTTCATATAAGGGTAATTACAAAACAAACTAAGATCAACACACTCATAGATAGTGGATCCCAAGCTAATCTTATTTCAGAAGAAGTAGTTAAGAAGTTGGTATTAACAACAAAACCACACAGGAAACCTTATCCATTAGGCTGGGTATGAAAAGATAAGATATTACAAGTAACAAAGCAATATGATCTAAAGTTTGCAATAACATCCAAGTTTGTAGATGAAGTTGAATTTGATGTGGTTCCACTAGATATCTATGGAATTGTGTCTGGTATCCCATACTTATATGATCGAAAGGAAATTTTCTATAGAGAACATAATCAATATCATTTCTTTAAGGAAGCAATTGAGTATATAGTACATTTGCATTCATTTAAACATGACAGATCATTGGGAACTACACAACAACTAAAAAGGGCTGCTAATGCAAGTCGGAATTTAGCACTTATGTCTGTGCAATGTAAGGAAGAAAAGAATCATAAGCATGAAAATGAAGTGTCATTTCACCACAATGAACCTATCATGGTTGATAATGTTCATATGGTAAAACATAAGCATGATATGAGTACAATCTCTTTCATATGTTCAATTTTGATATTCGGTTTTCTAGTTATCAGTAATATATGGTTGGTTTCAACAATATTGAATGTAGATTTGGTTGAACAAGGGATTAAGGTACTTAACAATGTCAATGCAGTGTTGATTCTTATTATGATAAGTCAAATGTACAGGTTCCAAGAAGAATGGACAAATGATATGGGACAAGTGACATGAAAATGTCCTCACTTGAATTCTGAATGATTCAGGATTTCGGTGGTCCAAAAGCTTCTTAGTGGGAAGGTTCTACCCAAGAGGATCTCCGATATTGATCAAATATTAAGTATTCAAAATGAGAACAAAATCTTGCAGCTGCGTAGAACTCGGCTAGATATTTCTAGAAACGTTAGTTTCATGCAAAAAAGACATTGGACATGAAATTGATTTAGTTCTAAACTTTTGGCAAAACAGGTAAAAATGGCAAAAAAATGTGCCACGTGGCACCACTACAAGGGTGACATGTGGCTTATATGGCGCTACCGTGGCACCACCACAGAGAGCCATGTGGAATGTACAATTGGTAGGCATAGTTTGAAGAGTTGTGACATGGAAGCTCTACATGAGGCCATGTGGAGGTGACATCAAAGACGAGTGGTGACATGGCAACTTGAAGTGGACCAATCGAGGCATGCCATGTGGCAACCCTGTTGGAAGTTAGTTGGAAATTTTACCAAAATAATTGGATTCTGGGAGCATCAAACCCCTGACCTCCTTGCTTCCTAAACCTCCACCAAATATTCCTAGCCATCTCCTCAGTTGGTTGTTACTTGACCCTATAGTGTGTCACTTCCATCGCCTCAATCAGTTGTTACTTGACCCTATAGTGTGTCACTTCCATCTCCTCAGTCGGTTGTTACTTGACCCTATAGTGTGTCACTTCTATTTAAGTTTGAATTGTATTCAAATTTGCAAAAGGGACGGGACCAAGTGCTAAGCCCTCAGACCCATGTGCAATATATCCATGCCACATGACCACCACCGCCGGTCCACCAACAAAATCCAACAACGAACCATATATTATATCATATGCAACAAAATCATGATTTGGGCGGAGGTTCACGGGTTTGAACCCGTGACTGTGATCTTCTCCCACATTGCCAATGCTCTCAACCAATGCACCGAAGGTGCCTTGTGTTATGGGAATTGAAATATAATAATTTTAAATTAAGTTTGGAGTGGATTTTAGTCCAAAGAAGATTGTGCCTCCCTTTTGACCCAATTTTAAAACAAATTCATTATTATATGGTTTTTTTTACCATATATATTATATTTTCTGGATTGTGTTTATTGTTTTTAAACAAAAATGTGTATTAGGGAGATTTGCCATATTTTCTCCATTTTTAAATGGATATTTATCCCATTAACTTTGGGATCAAATATTTGCAAATCCCTTTGTATTTGGAGGTGGGTTATGTATTTTTGGGCTATATAAACATTGTAATTTTCCATGGGAAGGCATTGGAAAATGCATCAAAGGTTTGAAGCTTTTGAGGAGAGAATGGTAAGAAGCCATTATGCCTTTGTAAAGGCTTTGTAATCTTTGCTTTGTAAGAGGAATGTATCCATTCTTGAGAGTTTTGGAGAGTGAGCCTAAGTCTCTTTGTAGCAGTTTTGAAGAAGGCTTTTTGTACATGTTCAAGCATTTTGAAGACTAATCAGATCGGTCCTTATTGGAGCTGGACCCGGAGACGTAGTCCATCAGGGACAAACTCCGTTGTCATCTGCTATCCACATTCTTATGGTTTGCATCATTTTTTCATTTATATTCTTCCAGTTATTTTTAAGCCTTTGATAAGCTTGTTATTTGAAGCCTTTTTATAAGTTAAATGGTTTAAGAATTCACATGCAAATTCAAGTGTTAGTAGATCTTGTCATATTCAAATCATCTTGAGAGCATTATTATGTTGTATTCACTGTCCATTTTAAGGGGGGGTTTTCTTCCCACTGGGTTTTCCTTCTTTCGTCACTTACATGGACAAATAATTTGTAAAGGGTGACCATAGCCTTAGTTGTTAGGCCCTAATTTTGATATTTCATTCACATAATTCAGGCTTAAGTGGGGTTGTTAGAAAAAATTAACCATCTCGACCTTGGTATATTCCAATATTTTTCATCCTAGTGGTTTAGATTATGTGAGTTGCCTACCTAGTGCTTACTTTGACCCACCTTGTGATAGTTTATCCACTATAGAACCCATTGGATGCTTTTATTCTACGTTTATTAAGTTAAAGCGTCATTCCTACTTTATCCTACTTTTATCTAACTTTTGTGAGTTTAAAGCAACTTTATTATTCTTCTCTCTTGGATTAGGATGAACTAGGAGCGCTAGGATGACGACGCAAGTTTGCTAACTTTTTCCTCAACATATTCCTTCCTTTTCTAGCGAAAATAAACCCATGAGTTGTTTTTGGGTAACTCATGGACTAGCTAGGCCCACTTAGCCAATTCGTGACCATCTACTATGAGTTGGAGTTTGAAACTTTCCATATAGGGGGATTTTGATCTATTCTAATACTTCCACATGTGATATTTTCAGATGCCTTTAGAGGATCTCGAATTCTCTGTATGAGATGTATTCATGTTATTGAATAATTAGATGTGAGAGTTTATTCCAATTGAGTTCAATATTATGTGTTTCTAGCTCATTCTTCTTCTCTATTTTCTGCTAATATTTGTTGCAAATCTAAGTGAAGATTATATTGGATTTATATCCTTAGCTGTAGAATTCTTCCATGGCATCAAGGACATACAATTTTGACACAATAATCCATAAACTCAAAAAAAATACCCTTTTATCCTTTTCAATCACCCTTTGAACAAAATATTTTGTATTTATTAATATTAGCATAGCACTCAAATAACTTTTCAAAGTCACAACTCTTGGTTAAATGTTGTGTTAAAGGATACAACTTTGATTTTCACAGACATTCACTAATGTATGTCCATTGATTTCAATAAAATTTTGGATGTATAATAGATATGGTGGCTCTTAGGTAGATACACAATAGATATGGTGGTTGTCATGTAGATATGATAGTTGGATGTATAATAGATATGATGACTTACTTGCTTACTGAGAATGGTGTCACACAGATAGGTGGTTGAGACTAGTAGCTTAGAGGACACACAAATGGGACTAGGGATGATGGTTGGAATGTTTGTACTGAGTAGACTGTATGAAGAGATAGTTGGAGTAAGGATGCAATAATGGGACTAGGGACAATGGTTGAAGATTTGTTTTCCCAAAATATGTTGTAGCTTGATCTTGGTTTGTATTGTGATTTGACAATTGCTCTTTGTTTTTCTTGATCTCTGGTTCTCTTCAATCTTGCATGAATTTTTTTTCCTCCAGGAATGTATGGAATATCTAATTGTGTTGGTGGCCAAGGGTCTATTATGGTCAAAGAGCTAGTAATTCATATGTTGATGTATATGTAACTTCAGAATGTATTTCATCTATGTATATTGTACTCCTATAGAGATGTGTTATTCCTCTATACGGAAGTGTCGTCATTTGTATTGACAAGTGTTGCAAGTGTCATAACTTACTGATGAGTTATTAGACCACCATGTGTGGGGTAGTCCCTGATTAAGTTAACCATGGGTTATTAGGCTAAGCCAGACAAGTTGGCCCCATTAGTTTATTGGGCAAGACATGACAAGTATAAATAGAGATCGGGAAATCTCTATTTGGGTATCTCATTATTCACTTGTACATCACTCGGAAAATGGTGCACTAGTTGAGGAGGAGGAGGATATGCTAGTAGAAGGCTATCTCTTGTACTTTGGTTGTATTATTGCTCTATCTATCTCTAAGGAAGTTGTGGGGTTTTTCACCTTAGGGTTTTCCCCACGGAAACTCTGTGTGTCTATTGTCTCTTATGTTTGCCTCTTGTTGTGATTGACATGATTGACATGCTTGATATGATTGATATGTTGTACATGTTATTCTCTCAGTAAATATCCTAGAGTATATTGAATTAATGCTCAAAAATTAACATGGTATCAGAGCTTCCCTGAGAACAAGACATTGTGCAGTGGCGGAAACTAGGGTTTCTTGTTTATTGGGTTTCTCTCCACAGATTTTGGAAAAGAAGTAAGGTAGATTGACTCTAATCATCAAGGAGAATATATCTGTCCAATCAGAATTCAATTCTGAGCACTTTCAGTTTTGGCCCTAAAAAATAGGGTTTCCTCAAAAATAGGAATTTCTGAAATCTGAAGACATGGCTGGAATCTCCTTCGAAAACTCAAAGTTTAGAGCTTTGGATCGAGATTTGTGGTTGGGTGAAGCTCTGAGAAACTTAAACCCTAATTCAGGGTCCTCCTCGGTGAATCTGGGAGATTGAAAAGCATTTCTGAAGGGTGAATCCTTGCAGTTTTCAAATTCTGAATATATCAAGCTGATCAACTCATCAAGGTGCATCTTTCTATCCTTTTAGAATTTTGAAATTCACAATTTGAGTTTTTAGGGTTTCTCCAACAAACCCTAATCTGGGACCAGATCTAGTTTTCAGCAAATCAAGTGGTAAGACCTAAATCTTTTCTATTTCCATTTGAAGTACTCTTTAAGATGTCTCACCACACCAAGCTTGAGGATAAGCTTGAAGGGGCTGATAACTTCTGAGCATGGAAGTATAGGATTGGGTTAATCCTGGAAGAAAATAAATTGGACACCTACATCAGCTCCGAGGTCCCTATCCCAGAGGATTAAGAGGATAAGGAATTGAATAAGAAGAACTTGGTCAAGGCAAAGAGAATCATTGTTTATTCTATCAAAGACCATCTCATACCACATGTGTCATCTCTAAAGACACCCAAGGAGATGTTTGACTCTTTGACCAAGCTATTTGAAGGGAAGAACATAAATCAGAAGATGACTCTATGGAATCTATTGAAAGGGGTCAAGCTGTTGAATGGAGAGACAATTCAATCTTATTTCTCCAAAGTCTCTCAAATCAAGGAACAACTTGAAGCTGTAGATGAAGTGGTGGGGAATGGAGAAATTGTGATGACCACTCTGAATGGCCTACCTAGGTCATGGGATTCCTTTATCCAAGGAATATGTGCAAGAAGGAATTTAATCTCCTTCAATAGACTGTGGGATGAATGTTCACAAGAAGAGGCTAGGATTGTAGCCCAAGAAGAAAAGATGGGAAATGAAGATCAAGCTCTCACAGATCACACCAAAAGAAGCAAGTCTAATAAGGAGCACTCTCATTACAAGAAATACTCTCACACCCATCTAAAGAATAGGAAAGATACGAGATGCTTCACATGTAATGAGAAAGGACACTTTGATGTATATTGTCCCAAGAACAAAAAGGACAACAACTTCAACAAGAAGAAGAAAGGAAACAAGAAGAGATATCATGCTCATGTTGCTGAGGATGATGAACCTCCCAAGAAGAAGGCTAGAACAAAAAGTGATGATGATGACTCACCAAGCGAAGAAGAATATGTTCTAATCTCTGCTCTCATAGGTACTATCTCTCATGGTTGTAATGATTGGCTTATTGATAGTGGGGCTTCCAAACACATGACTGGGTTTAAAGAATATTTTGTAAATCTATCTAAACATGAGTCACCCCATAAGGTGAAACTTGGGGATGACTATCGATATCCTATCAAAGGAAGGGGTGAAGCCTCCTACAACCTAGACTTTGGGAAGTCTTTGAAGATGAAAGAGGTTCTATATGTACCTGGGCTCAAGAAGAACTTACTCTCCATATCTGCATTGGATGCAAAAGGAATGAGGGTTGCATTTGTAGATGGACAAGTCCTAATGTGGCCAAAAGGTAAAACTATAGATGATGTAGTGGTGATTGGAGAGCAAGAAGGAGGTTTATATAAATTAAAGGGACAACCTGAACATGACATGGTACATGAATCCATGGAGCCAAGTGAACTTTGGTATAGAAGGCTTGCACATGTGCACTATAGAGCACTACCAATTACAAGTAAAGTTGTACAGGGTCTTCCTAAAATCCAATCAAAGTATGAAGATGTTTGCAAAGGATTTGCAAAAGGAAAGAACACAAAGAAGGAAATCACAAGCAAGTAAGGAAAAAGGAATTATCCACTCTGATGTATGCAGTCCGATGTCATCTAGTTCTCTGAGTGGGTATGTATACAATGGTTCTTTCATTGATGATTTCTATAGGAAGACTTGGGATTTATTTCTTGAAGAACAAAGATGAAATATTCAACAAGTTCAAGGAATTCAAGCCTTGATAGAAAACCACACTGAAAAGAAGTTCAAGACCTTCAGATCCGACAATGGTGGAGAATTCACTTCAGCAGACTTCAAGTGCTATGCAATGATTCAGGAATTAAGAGGGAGTTCACCACTCCTTACAATTCACAACGGAAAGGTGTAGAAGAAGTTGCTTCAGAATAGGACTCCAGCAGCTCCTACAAGGAAGCAAAGATTCAGAGGGAGTCCACCCAACAAACAAACAAAGATAAGTATTTGAATTGTCATTTCTTATATATTTTGTTTGTTTAAAATAATGTTATTTAGTGATGTATATACTTATGTTCATAGACTTAGGTTGTGTATTATGCATATTAGAATAATTGCATTGATGAACAAGATACTACTAATATGCAAGTAATGGGTAAGTGGCCTATGGTACTATACAACATTCCATTGCTACTTATCTTGAATGAAACCTCTTTGCTGACATGTTGGGAGTTGTGTACACTCTTAACAATGTTCTGGTAGAGATTGGAAGGCATCTAGAAAGTTACGGGATATGGATAAATGTTGTATTGAAGCATTGGCTAAAATAATTGCATGACTGTCAGACATATATTATTATGTGTAATATTTTGTTATGAAACTATGAGATGTTTCTAATCATGCAATTTAACTTGTCTTGTAGGAAATATCGTATACCATCACCTACAAAAGAAGGACTACAACATTTGTTCCAACAACAAAGTTTTCTATTGAAGATATTGAAGTTCCCAGGATTCGGGAAGTATGCCATGATCAAGGAGTACCAGTCGATCATGAAGAATGACATTTGGGATGTAGTCCCAAGACCTAAAGGGAAGTCTGTTATGACTTCCAAGTGGATCTACAAGATCAAACATGCTGGAGATGGCAACATAGAGAAATACAAAGCGAGATTTGTAGCTCGTGGCTTCTCCCAGAAAGAAGGGAATGATTATGAAGAAACTTTTGCTCCTGTAGCCAGGTACACTTCCATTAGAACAGTACTTGCTCTGGCTGCAGCAATGAAATGGAAGATACACCAGATGGATGTCAAGACAGCTTTCTTGAATGGTGTAGTCGAAGAGGAAGTGTATGTGGAGAAGCCACTCGGTTTTGAGACACATGACAGAGATTCATATGTGTGCAAGTTGAAGAAAGCCTTGTATGGCTTGAAGCAAGCTCCTAGGACTTTGTATGGGAGGATAGACAGCTTTCCATCCAGTTTGGGATTTACCAAGAGTAAAGCGGATTCCAACCTTTACTACAAGGTTGAGGAGGGCAATCCTGTGATACTACTATTGTATGTGGATGACCTATTTGCTACAGGTGATGATAGATTAATTGCTGATACCAAGAGGAAGCTTGCAGTCGAGTTCGAGATGAAGGACTTGGGGATGATGCACTATTTTCTAGGCATGGAGGTGTGGCAGAGTACAGATGGAATCTTCCTTGGACAAGGGAAGTATGTAGTGGATATCTTGAAGAGGTTCGGGATGATGGACTGCAAGGCCATGGCCACACCTATGGCATCGAACCTGAAGCTTCTGTGTGATTCTTTATCTGATCCAATTGATGTCACAGTGTATCGTCAGATGATTGGGTCCTTGATGTACCTGACGAACACGAGACCATATATTTGCTTTGCGGTGAACACATTGAGCCAGTTCCTGACGGATCCCAGAGGTGTTCACCTGGTTGTTGTAAAGCATATTCTGAGGTACCTGAAGGGTACAATTGATTATGGGCTCAAGTATGATGCGAATCAAAAGTTTAACCTGCAAGGTTATGTTGATTCAGACTAGGCAGGCAGTGCTGCAGATAGGAAGAGGACATCTGGGTGCTGCTTTAGTATGGGATTAGGTGTGATCTCTTGGTTTAGCAGGAAGCAGTCCTGCGTAGCACTGAGTACAGCCGAAGTAGAGTATGTTGTAGCTTGTTTGGCTAGTTGCGAGGCAGTATGGCTCTGAAAGCTACTGTATGAGTTATTTGATCTACCACTGGAGGCTACTTGTGTCTTTTGTGATAACCATAGTTGTGTGAAGCTGTCTGAGAACCTGGTGTTCCACAATAGGTCGAAGCACATTGAGATCAAATATCACTATATCAGGGATATGGTGCAGAGAGGAGTAGTGAAGCTCCTGCATATTACGACAGATGAGCAGGTTGCAGATGTGCTAACGAAACCACTAGCCAGAGTGAAGTTTGAATACTTCAGAGAGAGGCTTGGTGTTCTTCAGATTGACGACACTTCAAGGAAGAATTGATGGACACATTTGCTAAATCCATTCCAAGCATGATGAGAGGAGGATCCTTCACATGGTTGTGGATGTAAGCACTGGATGATGAGCATCAGGATGATGCTCCAGTTACTGCTCTGTATATGCAACATGTTGGGTGCTTGTTATGATCAGTTGGATCATTTATATGTATGTATGTATGGATCATGTTGGATGCTGGGTATGATCAGTTGGATCATGTATATGTATATGCATCATGTTGGATGCTTGGACCATGTATATATATATGTATCAGGTGGATATGTTGTATGATCAGGAAGATCATGTATGATATATATGAGGTGGATACATTGTATGATCAGGTGGATCATGCATTTGTGTATGTATCAGGTGGATACATTGTATGATCAGGTGGATCATGTATGATGATATGTATCAGGTAGATACTTGGTATGCATTAGGTGGATGCATTGTATGATCAGGATGATCATGGATGACGAACTTCAGGATGTTTCTCCAGATGACATGCATCAGGACGATGCAGTGATGATGATCAGGATGATCATGTGTACATCACGATGATGTAAGGTGAGTATCAGGTTGATACTTTGTGGCCGTGGAACAGGTTGTGCAGATAAGCATATAATCTAGCCCTGGCAGGATTGCAGATAGTCTTTCGAGGTTATTCCTATGGCATGTAATGTGGCCCTAGGATATCTGGCAAACGCTCTTTCGAGGTTTTTCTTTGGGAGGACATATAATCCAGCCCAAGGAGATCCGATAGGTTGAGCTGTGTGCTCGTAATCATACCTGGGATGCTCTTTCGAGGTTTTATCCTATGGCATATAATCCAGCCCTGGGAGATCCTATAGTTCGGAGTTGTGTACCCGTAACAGCCTGGGATGCTCTTTCGAGGTTTTTCCATGACCACATATAATGCATCCCTTGGAGATCCTATAGGTCGAAGTTGTGTTCCCGTAACAGTCTAGGATGCTCTTTCGATGTTTTGTGGTGACCACATATAATACAGCCCTGGGAGATCCTATATGTCGGAGTTGTGTACCCGTAACAGCCTGGGATAAATATCCAATTTGGTTCGAACAATAAATATCCAAAATAGATATGATAATATAAAAGAATCCATATGGATAAGAATAAAATATAATATGAGAAAATGAAATATATGAGATATTATACAATTCCATGGGACAATGTGCTTAATTAAGCATTAATTGATCACCATGGATGAATATACATGTCCTTTAGTTAAGACAATTTTCATTTTATTATTATTATTATTATTATTATTATTATTATTATTACATGCGCGGGCGCACACACACACACACACACTACAGAAAACAATTTTGGCACTCTGCAAAAAGAATTTCACAGTATAATCCACTGCTAAGCTCTTCTTTGAGTGTGTTTTGGTTCGTTTTGGGCTACCACAAACCATTATTTTAGATAGGGTTAGTAGGTTCCTAAATACCTTTTGGTATATCTATGGTCTATGATGGACACCAAGCTCACCAAATCGACTATATTTGACTCCCAAATAAATAGACAAACAAAGGTGTTCAACAAGATGATTATGCATATCCTATGAATGTACAACTCTAGACAACCATGTACATGGGATGAGATCCTTTCATGTGTTCAACATAAATGCAATAGATCCATGCAAAACTCTTTTAAACACAATCCTTTTCAAGTTTGCATTGGGTTCCAGCTACTAGCCCCTATTGATGTAGCTCTTCCCAATGCATTTACACTAGAAGAGCCATCCCATGCTCAAATTGATGTAGATAGAGAAACCACATTTTTAACATATCTAGCACATCCAAAAACAAGTTCATGATATACTATAGAAATCCAATTCCAAGTACAATAAACAACATGACTAGCATCGGGTTCCACGCAAGTTTCAAGTTGGTGATAAGGTATGGTTGCATTTGGAGAAAGAGTGTGTCACAAGCCCCCACAAGAATATTAGACCACTTCGATATAGGCCTTACACCATCACAAAGGATGTGGATGAGAATTATTTCAAATTGAGTATCCCCTTTTCCTAGGATTACACCTAGTATTTAATGTGAAGCTACTTCAACCATATTTTCCACCTCTATTGGAGACCTTAGAGATGGAAAATTACTTTGCCACTAGAACTCAACCCTAACTACATTAATAAAGTTATAGTGGATCAATCATGTACATCTAGGTGAGGGGCACCCACTAACATAACATACAACTCTATTGGGTGGTTAAAGGAGGATAGCTCTTCACAAAGCCAAGTGGTTCACCAAAAATCTGATTTAGCAGATGCTTTGTAACTTGATGGAGGATCTTGATGCATGGGGTGGCATTAAATACTAAGGGGTGATGATTAATCTAGGTGGATATAAATGGACACACACTTCTTCCATTAAATCATAACAGTTATCCATCTCGGAAAATTTTCTACAAATTTTTAGGTTTTGAACTTCCAAGGCATTTTGAGGCCATAAACAATGTTGTTTGGCCCTGTGACATCTTGGGATTGCCAAAGCCTTGTTAATCCTTTATCAATTTTTTCTTCTCTTTGATATATTTCCAATAGGATATCATGCACCCAAAGAAAACTTAATTTGGAATATGTGGCCCTAGGAAGTTGATGCAGCAATTAGACTCCTCGGGGTCCACATTCCTTTTTCCACTTTATATCCTAGGATTAGGGTTTTGGATATTTAGGGTTTTTTTCCTATGTTTTAGCAATTTATGTGAAAAATTCATTTTTGGCATCTTATAATGGTATTATTGTGAATGAGCATATCTGACACATCTCTATTTAGATGCAACCTACCACCATTTTAGCCAATTTGTATTTCTTTGCAGTTTACAGTCTTTCTCCATTTAATTCATTAATAGAATTTGGATTTTAATATACAATTGTGCTCTTTGCAACATATTTGTGTGTGTGTGTGTGTGTGTGTGTGTGTGTGTGTGTGTGTGTGCATGTGTGTGTGCATGTTCGCACATGTGTTTGTGCGTGCGTGCGTGCGTGCATGCGCGCGCGCACGCACGCACGTGTGTGTGTGTGTGTGTGTGTGTGTGTTTCCATTTTATATTTATACCTTCATTGCATTATCAAAATAAACGAAATTAGGTGAAGTCAGCGGACTATAAGTCCCTCCTTTACGGATAATTTCGGGCACAATAATCATATGCATGATGATTGACTAAATAGTGGGAGAATTTGTTTTTGTGTGTGTGACTAATCAACTTATGACTCCACTTAGATTTAACCAAAGAAATGTTTAGTTTAGGATTTAGTTTTGGAATGCAAAAAAATCCCCCTTTAATCCCTTTGATGTCAAGGATTAATCATTAGGGTCATGACTCATAAATTTTATGACAATCCCAAAATTACAGTTCCAAAAACATGTTACAAATCTAGGTAGTTGAGACTAGTAGCTTAGAGGACACACAAATGGGACTAGGGATGGTGGTTGGAATATTTGTACTGATTAGATTGGATGATGAGATAATTGGAGTAAGGATGAACGAATGGGACTAGGGACAATGGCTGGAGATTTTTTTCCCAAAATAGGTTGTAGCTTGATCTTGGTTTGTATCTTGATTTGACAATTGTTCTTTTTTTTTTCTTGATATTTGGTTCTCTTCAATCTTGCATGATTTTATTTCTCTAGGAATGTATGGAATATCTAATTTTATTGGTGGCCAAGGGCCGATTGTGATAAAATACCTAGTAATCCATAGAAACTCTAAAATATTTGAGTGGCCAAAGGCCAGATCAAATAGTGAAACTCTAATACCAATGAAGCGAACAAATTTGGTTCAAACAATAAATATCAAAAATAGATATTATAATATAAAAAAATCCATATGGATAAGAATAAAATATAATATGAGAAAATGAAATATATGAGATATGATACAATGCCATGGGACAATGTGCTTAATTAAGCATTAACTAATCACCGTGGATGAATATACATGTCCTTTCGTTAAGACATGGCATTTAATTATTATTATTATTATTGCACACACACACTATAGAAAGCAATTTTGTCACTCTACAAAACGAGTATCATAGTATAATCCACTGCTAAGCTCTTCTTTGAGTGTGTTTTGGTTCGTTTTGGGCTCCCACAAACCATTATTTTAGACAAGGTTAATAGGTTCTGAAATACCTTTTGGTATATCTATGGTCTATGATGGACACCAAGCTCACCAAATCGACTATCTTTGACCCCCAAATAAATTGACAAACAAAGGTGGTCAACAAGATGATTGTGCATATCTTATGAATGTACAACTCTAGACAACCACATACATGGGAGGAGAGCCTTTCATGTGTTCAACATAACTGCAATAGATCCATGCACAACTCTTTTAGACACAACCCTTTTCAGGTATGCATTGGGTTCCAGCCACTGGCCCTTATTAATGTAGCTCTTTCCAATGCATTTGCACTAGAGGAGCCATACCATGCTCAAATTGAGGTAGATAGAGAAACCATTCTTTTAACATATCTAGCACACCCAACAACAAGTTCATGATATACTATAGAAATCCAATGCCAAATACAAGAAACAACATGACTAGCATCGAGTTTCACACAAGTTTCAAGTTGCATTTGGAGAAAGAGTGCATCACAATCCCCCACAAGAAGATTAGACCACTTCGATATAATCCTTACACCATCACAAAGGATGCGGATGAGAATGATTTCGAATTGAGTATTCCCACTTTCCTAGGGTTACACCCAATATTTAGTGTGGATCTACCGTCAACCATATTTTCCACCTCTATTGGATACCTCAAAGGTGGAAAAGAACATGGCTCCTAGAACTCAACCCTGACTACATTAATAAAGTTATAGTGGAATATATCATGAGCATCCATGTGAGATTTCCTAGTAGCATAACATACAACTTTATTAGGTTGTTAAAGGAGGATAGCTTCTTCACCAAGCCAAATGGTTCACCAAAAATCAGATTCAACAGATGTTTTGTAACCTAATGGAGGAGCTTGATGCAAGGGGGGCCATTTAATCCTAAGGGGTGATGATTGATATAGGTGGATATCAATGGACACCCAACTCTTCCATTAAATCATAACAGTTCTCCATCTTGGCAATTTTTCAAAAATCAGGTTTTAAACTTCCAAGGCATTTTTTAGGCCCTAAATAATGTTGTTTGACCCTGTGACAACTTGGTATTGCCAAAGGCTTGCTAATCCTTTATCTAATTGTTCTTCTATTTGATATATTTCAAATAGGATATCATGCACCCCAAACAAAACTTATAATAGAATTTTTGGCCCTAGGAAGTTGATGCAACAATTAGACTCCTCAGGGCCCACATTCCTTTTGCCACTTTATCTCCTAGGGTTAGAGTTTTGGATATTTAGGGTTCTTTTCCCAGGTTTTAGCACTTTATGTTAAAAATTCATTTTTGGTATCTTGTAATGGCATTATTGTGAATGAGCATAGCCAACACATCTCTCTTCAGATATAACCTACCACCAATTTAGCCAATTTGTATTTCTTTGCAGTACAATGTTTCTCCATTTAATCCATTAATAGAATTTGGATTTTAATATGCTATTGTGCTCTCTATAACATATTTGTGTGTGTGTGTTTTGTTGATGTATATGTAACTTCGGAATGTATTTCATATATGTATGTTGTATGTACTCCTATAGAGATGGTATTATTCCTCTGTACGGAAGTGTCGTCATTTATATTGTAAATGTCGTAACTTATACTTGATGGGTTATTAGACCACCTTGTTGGGGTCGGCCCTGTATAAGTCATGTGGGTCAAAGGGTTATTAGACCACCCTATTGGGGGTCGTCCCAGTCAGCATTATGTTATGTGGTTATGTTCGAGCCTACATGATTTATGTAAAAGGCAAGTCAAGTCAAGTATAAATAGAGTGCGGGAGGCACTCTATTTGTTCACTCACTTCTCACTCATGCACTCAAGGAGGAGTGGCACACTTATGGAGGAGGAGGATCTGCTGCTAGGATATGTCTATATCTTGTTTGGTTTGTATCATTGCTCTATCTATCTCTGAGGAAGTTATTGGGTTTTTTCACCTTTATGGTTTTCCCCAAGTAAATCTTTGTGTCTCTTGCATGCTTGCATTATTGTCTCCATGATTGCTATGCTGTAGATATGCTGTACATGTTGTTCTCTTAGTTAATATCCTAGATCATATTGACGTAAATTCTGAAAATTTAACATGGTATCAGAGCTAGCCTGAAAGAAGGCATGATATGGCATGTATGACACTTGTTGCACTTACGATGCTAGGGCTTGATATAGAAAAAACCAGTCATCGTAGCAATTTCGCTATAAATCCGTTTTGGCGAAGTTTTCGGATTTGAAATTTTAACAGGTCGAATATTAAATCCCCATGTACCTTGTGTCCAAAGGAAAACCTCTATCTCATTGTACTTTGTGATTTATGATCTGTACAATATAGGGTTTCTGCCTCTTCCAGATCTGAGTCAAATTCAGGTGACCTTCGGAAAAAGGTCATATCTTGGGCTAGGAAGCTCCAAATGAAATTTCGTAAAAAGTGACAGGTAGTACACAGACTGTAATATCTCAGAAAAAACTTTTAGAGGCCGAAGTTGAACCAGTGACATGTGGAACGCCGTACAAGTTCGCGCTCCTGTATTATCCCATAAATAGGTCACGTTACGACACTTGGCATAACTCTCTCTCAAAGAATCCAATTGAGGTCAGACATATCAGGATGGAAATCTAACAGGTCGGGATATCTTAGGAAGATTTTTCAGCCCCTGTGGATTGAAAAGTTCAGAGGTACACCAGAAACAATCAAGTACATATTTCTGTCAAAACAGATTATTTTTGAGTACCTTCATTCATGGCTTCCGGAATTTAGGGCTCCGGAGAAAGTTGGAATTTTTGAAATCAGAGACCACGGCTAGATGCTACTCATCAAAATCGAAATTTAGATACCAAGATCAGAATTTTTGGTTGGGCAGAAGGCTGGGCTTGATCAGACCCTAGTTCGGGACTTTGATCAGAAAAGTGGAAAATTAGGGCTTCTGTAAAAATGGGAATTTTTGAAATCTGTGACCACGGCTGGAAGCTCCTCAGAAAAATAGAATCTTAGAGCTTTGGATCAAACCTTTTGATTGGGCAGAAGAGTGGGCTTCATCAAACCCCAGTTCAGGGTCATGTCCAATGAATCCGGAAGTTTCAAAGGCAAAATTGAGGAGTGAAACTTTGCAGTTTTCAAATTCTGAATATACCAGCCTGATCAGCGCATCAAGGTGCATATTTCTATCCTTTTGGAAGTTTGAAATTCAAATTTTGAATTTTTGGGGTTTTTCTGACAAACCCTATTACAGCTCAAGATCCAGTTCCTGCAAATCAAGTGGATTGGGTTAATCCTAGAAGAAGATGGATTGGTCACCTGCATAAGTGAAGAACTTCCTGTTTCAGAGGGAGATGAGGCTAAGGCCTTACATAAGAATATTACAAGTGATCTCGATAGGTATGACTCATCGAGGTATGTTTTGATATTTTTTCATGATTAAGTTTATGGTATGTTTGTCTTCATGTTATTACGGTTAGTACAATCTTGATTTTAGACTTGTCGTATCACCTTAATAAAATTATGAATGCACTATAGAAAATATTCATTGATTAGGGTGTTGACACTTATGATTTTACTAATGCATTATGGTGTTGTATGAGGTTTATGTTGTCTACTAACATGACAAGTACACCAAGAAAGACAAATCATGTTCTGGTTCAAGAACATATGATCATGATGACATGAGGACAAAGATTCATCCATTGTCATGGATCTCATAGAAGATCCATTTACGAGGTATGTATAACTTGGTTTTATAACTGTTAACCTATGAGATATACAGGTTATTAGCACAAGTCATTGAAGAAGAACAAGAAGACATCATGTGAGTATGTTAGACATAACTAGCTAGCATGTTAATCCAGGTATGTTTTTCCTATATCAAGATAGAATCCTACCTTGTGTTAGGATCTTATACTGTTGTGTTGTTGATAATGATTATTCATGAAGTCATAGGTTTGAATAGTCATGGTTGTATGCATATTGTGTTTCTTACCATAATTGATGATATGACTAACCAGAAGAATCATGAAGGTATAGGTTTGAGTAATCACGGATTTTATGCATATTATATCTCTTATCTTGATTGATGATTTAACTAACCAAAAGAGTCCTATGATCAAATAAGAATATGCATGAGTAAAAGAAGACTTCCCTGAAACCTTGAACACTAATGTTTATTATCTATGTTTGAAATGATCCTGACTATACATGCTTGAGATTATTGTGATTATACTAATGAATGTTTAATTATGTATGAGACCTAGTGATACTAACAAGCATGCATAGGGATCGAGAATGAATATAAGTTCAAGGACAACTAATCCAGGAAGCAAAGATCAAGAGGGAGTACACTCCAATGGTTTCTGCAAGGATGCAAATATTTAGAGGGAGTTGACCATCTCTCTACATTCCACATCAAAAAGGTGTAGAAGAAGCTACTTCAGATTAGGACTCCAGTAGCTCCTGCAAGGAAGCGAAGAGTCAGAGTGAGTCCACCCAACAAACAAACAAAGATAAGTATTTGAATTGTCAATTCTTAAATAATACTGTTCAATAATGTATATGCTGAAGTTCCTAGAATTAGGTTTTGTATTATGCATATTAGAATAATTGCATTGATGAACAGTATACTACTAATATGCATGGGTAAGTGGCCTATGGCACTGTACAACATTCCATTGCTACTTATCTAGAATGAAACCTCTTTGCTGACACGTTGGGAGTTGTGCACACTCTTAACAATGTTCTGGTAGAGATTGGAAGGCGTCTAGAAAGTTACGGGATATGGATAAATGTTGTATTGAAGCATTGGCTAAGATAATTGCATGACTGTATGACATATTTCTTTATGTGTAAGAATTTGTTCTGAAAATTATGAGATGTTTCTAATCATGAAATTTAACCTGTTTTGTAGGAAAGACCGCATATCTTCACCTACAAAAGGACTACAACATTTGTTCCAGCAACAAAGATATTTATTGAAGATATTGAAGATATTGAAGTTCCCAGGATCTGGGATGAAGAAATGGAATGCCATGATCCGTCGATCATGAAGAATGATGTTTGGGATGTAGTCCCAAGACGTGAAGGGAAGTTTGTTATGACTTCCAAATGGAACTATCAGATCAAGCATGTTGCAGATGGTAGCATTGAGAAATATAAAAGTGATGAAATAGAAGATGCACCAGATGGATTTCAAGACAGCATGGTGCAGTCATATATGTGTGCAGAACTTGGTATGGTAGGATAGACAGCTTTCTATCCAGTTTGGGATTTACCAAGAATAAAGCGGATTCCAACCTTTTCTACAAGGTTGAGGAAGGAAATCCAGTGATACTACTTTTCTATGCGGATAGCCTGTTTCTTACAGGTGAAGATAGATTGATTGCCGACATGCAACAGAAGCTTGCTGCCGAGTTCGAGATGAAGAACTTGGGGATGATGCACTATTTGTTTTTGGCATGGAGGTGTGGCAGAGTGTAGATGGAATCTTCCTTGGACAAGGGAAGTATGCAGTAAGATATCCTGAAGAGGTTCGGGATGATGGATTGCAAGGCCATGGCCACACCTATGACATCGAATCTTAAGCTTCTATGTGATGCTTCTTCTGAGCCGGTTGATATCACTATGTATCGTCAGATGATTGGGTCCTTGATATACTTGATGAACACAAGACCAGATATTTGCTTTGCGGTGAACACATTGAGCCAATTCCTGATGGATCCGAGGAGTGTTCACCTGGTTATTGTAAATCATATTCTGAGGTACCTGAAGGGTACAGTGGATTATGGGCTCAAGTATGAGGCGAATCAAAAGTTTAACCTGCAGGGTTATGTTGATTTAGATTGGGCCGGCAGTGCTACAGATAGGAAGAGCACATCTGGGTGCTGCTTCAGTATGCGATCAGGTGTGATCTCTTGGTTTAGCAGGAAGCAGTCCTGCGTAGCACTGAGTACAGCTGAGGCAGAGTATGTTGCAGCCTGTTCAGCTAGTTGTGAGGCAGTATGGCTACGAAAGCTACTGTCTGAGTTATTTGATCTCCCGTTGGATGCTACTGGTATCTTCTGTGATAACCATAGTTGTGTAAAGCTGTCCAAGAACCCAATGTTTCATGACAGGTCGAAACACATAGAGATCAAATATCACTATATCAGGGATATGGTGCAGAGAGGAGCTGTGAATCTCCTGTATGTTGCGACGGACGAGTAGATTGCAGATGTGCTGATGAAGCCACTAGCCAGAGTGAAGTTCGAGTACTTCAGAGAGAGGCTTGGCGTTCTTCATATCGAGGACACTTCAAGGAAGAAGTGATGGACACATTTGCTGAAGCCATTCCAAGCATGTTGGAAGGAGGATCCTTCACATGGCTGTGGATGTAAGCGCTGGATGATGAGCATCAGGATGATGTCCTGGCTTCTATTGAATATAATCAGTTGGATCATTTTTATGTATGTATGTATGAATCATGTTGGATGTTGGATATGATCAGTTGGATCATTTATATGTATATATGCATCATGTTGGATGTTGGATATGATCAGTTGGATCATTTATATGTATATACGCATCATGTTGGATGCTGGATATGATCAGTTGGATCATTTATATGTATGTACGCATCATGTTGGATGCTGGATATGATCGGTTGGATCATGTGTATGTATTTTGTATATGCATCATGTTGGATGCTTGGACCATGTATCTGTATATGTATCAGGTGGATACATTGTATGATCAGGTAGATCATGTATGTTGATGGATACATTGTGTGGTTCATGTATCTATGTATCAGGTGGATACACTATGTATGATGATATGTATCAGGTAGATACGTGGTGTGCATCAGATGGATGCATTGTATGATCAGGGTGATCATGGATGACGAGCTTCTCCAGATGACATGTAGCAGGATGTTGCAGTGATGATGATCAGGGTGATCATCTGTACATCAGGATGATGTATGATGAGTATCAGATGATACTTTGTGGCCATGGATCAGGTTATGCAGGTAAGCATGTAATTTGTGCCCTGGGAGATTTGCAGATGGTCTTTCGAGGTTTTGCCTATGGCATGTAATTCGGTGCCCTGGGACATCTGGCAAATGCTCTTTCGAGGTTTTGCTTGGGAGGACATATAATTTGTGCCCTGGGAGATCTGCAGATAGTCTTTCAAGGTTTTTCCTATGGCATGTAATTCGGTACCCTGGGATATCTGGCAGATGCTCTTTCGAGGTTTTGTCCTATGGCATGCAATTTGCTCCTGGGAGATCTGGATAGGATGAAAAAGGCCTCAGATGCTTCATCCAGGTTTTTCCATGACCACATGTAATTTGCTCCTGGGAGATCTGGACAGGATGAAAAAGGCCTCAGATGCTTCAGCCAGGTTTTGTGGTGGACCACATGTAATGTGCTCCTGGGAGATTCGACAGGTAGAGTTGTGTGCTCGTAACATCCTGGGATGCTTCATCGAGGTTTTGTGGTGAGATCACATGTAATGTGCTCCTGGGAGATCCAACAGGTAGATCTGTGTGCTCGTAACAGCCTGGGATGCTTCAGCCAGGTTTTGTGATGGGTCACATGTAATGTGCTCCTTGGAGATCCTACAGGTAGAGCTGTGTGCTCGTAATAGCCTGGGATGCTGCAGCCAGGTTTTGTGATGCATATAATAAGTCCTGAGGATTCCACAGTATGGCCAGTGATGATGAAGACCTGCAGGTGGTGGGCCTACATCCAGTATGAAAAAGGACTGGCTCTGTAGAACTTCCTATGACGAGTAGATTCAGAGATTGATTGAGATAGCAGCAGTAGTGACGATGATCCAGAGAAGATGACTTGTGCTAGAAGACCTGTGCTGACAAATACCTTCCTAGTTAAGAGGGAGTGTTGATGTATATGTAACTTCGGAATGTATTTCATATATGTATGTTCTATGTACTCCTGTAGAGATGGTATTATTCCTCTATACGGAAGTGTCGTCATTTATATTGTAAATGTCGTAACTTATACTTGATGGGTTATTAGACCACCTTGTTGGGGTCGGCCCTGTATAAGTCATGTGGGTCAAAGGGTTATTAGACCACCCTATTGGGGGTCGGCCCAGTTAGCATTATGTTATGTGGTTAAGTTCGAGCCTACATGATTTATGTAAAAGGAAAGTCAAGTCAAGTATAAATAGAGTGCGGGAGGCACTCTATTTGTTCACTCACTTCTCACTCATGCACTCAAGGAGGAGTGGCACACTTATGGAGGAGGAGAATCTGTTGCTAGGATATGTCTATCTCTTGTTTGGGTTGTATCATTGCTCTATCTATCTCTGAGGAAGTTATTGGGTTTTTTCACCTTTATGGTTTTCCCCAAGTAAATCTTTGTGTCTCTTGCGTGCTTGCATTATTGTCTCCATGATTGATATGCTGTAGATATGTTGTACATGTTGTTCTCTCAATTAAGATCCTAGATCAGATTGAAGTAAATTCTGAAAATTTAACATGTTTCCCTTTTATATTTATGCCTTCATTTCATTCTCTAAATAAACCAAATAAGGTGAAGTCAATGGACTATAAGTCCCTCCTTTATAGATAATTTCGAGCAAAATAAGCATATGCATGATGATTGACTAAATAGTGGGAGAAATTGTTTTTATGTGTGTGACTAATCAACTTATGACACCACTTAGTTATAACCAAATAAATGTTTAGTTTAGTACTTAGTTGTGAAATGCAAAACATTCTCCCTTTAATCCCTTTGATGTCAAGGATTAAGCATTAAGGTCATGACTCATAAAGGTTATGACAATCCCAAAATTAGAGTTCTCCCAAAAACATGTTGCAAATCTATATGGGCTCCATCGAGATCAAATTTATAAAAACCAATAGGATTCAAGATGATGATGTCAACCATCCAATAAATATTTTATGAATTTTTAACGAAAGGGGAAAAAAATACTTTTTCTCTCACATATTCGACTTATCTCCTTACAGGTTTACTCAATTTCGAGTGTGATAAATCATTGTATGCGAAATTAAATTCCAAATCCAACGAGTACCAACTTTGCATACTTTTGATGGACCCCAATAGGAAAACACTCAAAATACAATTAAAAAACTGATTTCTTGTGAGGAAATACATTTTTATTATATTTCAGGATTTTTCCTACCGAGGTCCATCAAAAGTATTCCAAGTGAGTATTTGTTGGATGCAAAATTTAATTTTTCATCCAACCAGTCCTCACGCTTGAAATTTGAGTAAAAATATGAGATAAGTAAAAAATACAAGAGAAAAAATAGGTTTTACGTTTTCCTTAAAAAATTCATAACTCGTATTCTATTACTATAGCTATTATTTTATTATATTCCTTAGGAATCCAATTTTAAACCTCAAAACTCCCCTAATCAAACATCAAATTGTTACTTTATCCTTCAAAGGGTAGATAGTGTGCTAGAAAGTTGTTAGGGTCTCACCCTAACTCCCTACCTTAGTAGTTAGTCTTGTTATGTATAAGGTCGTAACCTTTGAATAAGGATGAGTAGTTGGTAGTACAATATTAATGTAAAAATCGTGTATCTATTAATTGATTCCCATTAGTTAGTTGGTACTCATTAATCTAGAAACATGTTTTGGCATCTTTAAACAACACAGTGTTCTGTCATTCAGTGAGTAAACTTGTAATTGTAGAAGCATACATGCAGAGAATACAATTGGTACTTAGTCACATTTGTTGGAAATTATTGTAACCTTTATCGGTACCCCTTTGAGTAGTACCACATCAAACAACACCTTTACATGGAATCTCACTTCCACGTACCTTTGGTATATCGAAAGTCCACTAGGACACCTAAAACTAACTCTAGATAGTCCAATTGACCATTTTGTTGCTATAGTGGCACTGAGCACAACACTTGGGAATATTACACTCTAATACTTGGGAAGTTAGGTAGTACGACTAAGGGTGTGATTGAACCTCCTTAGTTAGCGCCTTTAGATATTGGTTAGAATACTACTATTGGACCCCACATGTATATCAAAGAGCTATAACTCCTATCAATCCCTTGTCCTTAGGGACTTGAAAACCTTCCCTCTGTCACAAGCCAGTGAAGTTCCTTCACCTTTGCATCCATAAAGAATTTGGACATTATGTTAGTGCAGTAACCTTATTCTATGTGATCAGCCAATGAAATTCTTACATCTTTGCATCCAGAAGGAATTTGAAAATTTTATCAGTGCATTAATATTCCATGAGGGGTAATACTCCCCCTAGATTAAGAAAAAAATGTATGGGCTCCACCAACACCCTTATTTTAGACATATCTATAGTGTCCCCTCCTTAGTGGCTCCATGGTCATCCATCTAACCCATTCAATTCCCATGGGTTCAAGTGGAAATTAAATAAATTAGTTAGGGAATTAATTTTGGCCTATAGTTATCTGGTATAATTAAAATAAATAATAAAGAAGTGATGTAGTCAATAGATTTGAATACATAAGTGTTAATTAATTGTTTAATGAGTTGGAAATGCCTAGGTGTCCCAAGAGGGCGCATAGGAGGTTGGGTGGACCCTCATGATTTGTCTCCCATAAAGGAATCTAGAAAAAGAACTGGAAAGTAGGAAAGAAGGTGGAGAGTAGGAAAGCAACTCGAAAGCAGGAAAGCATTGAAAAGTAGGAAAGTAGTAGAAAATAAAGGAAAGCAAAAGTTTCCATATTTTTCCTAAAAGCAGGAAAAGCGGCCTAAAGCATAAAAGACAAGAAAGTAAGGAAGGAATCTCAAGAAAGTTGCATGTCCTAATTTTATCCAATAAGGGTGAAATTAATGAGGCAAGTGGGTCCATATGCAATGTAAATTACCAAAGAATCAACCAATTCATCAATGGATCGAATTCCAAGAAGGAAGGCTCTAAAGGAGACGAAAAGCCACTAGAATCTTATAAAATGACTATGAGAGCCTCCATGAAGAATATTTTTATAGTTTATTGATTGAATTGAAGAGCTCTGCACTTTTCACAACTTGAGAGATGTGCCCCTTTGTAGCTAGTGATCTAGTTGAGAGATTGTGAGATCCTTCAGCTGGAGATTCAGGGAGAGAGGACACAGTTCTTTCCATGGAGGTTCAATGCATCCTTTGAAGTATTTTTTAGGTTTGATCTCAACTTGGGATCAAATTAATGCTTGGTAGTCCAAGAATTGTGAAGAAGAAATCACTTATGGGAGAATTTATCTACTTCTCTTCTTTGTAATTCTTCTGAGTTATGTACCTCATGTCATATCAGAATTTCTTGTTATTTGCAGCTGTTGTTGAAGTCATTAATGTTTATCATATGTCCTTACAACACTAATACAATTTCAATGTGATTTTCCAGTAGCCTCTTTCCTACTTACAACTTATTTTTGTGTCATGATTCAACTTTAGATGCTTCCAGTAATTAATCTGTGGTTAATTTATCTCATTCAGGGTGTGTTAGGTTCGATCCCAAGTGTCAGTGAGGAAATTCATAATTTTTTGGTGGTGTTTGCAAGCCTGGGAAGAAAACATTGTTTGGAGTCAAGTCTTTGATGTTGAGCACCTAGTTTTCAGTCTAACTCCTGGATTTTCTCTATTTTGAACTTACTCAGTTGCATATATTTTTAGGTATGATATATCAGTCCATACTGTTGGTTAGTTTCTTTCATTATTGCACCAAAAGCAGCGTAAGGTCCACATAATTCCTGGGGACATTGACTCCGGTCATTTTGGCTTGCCCAGGTGTGATGCACTCCTGAATGTGCAAACTGTCGAATAAAATCGCCAAGTCAAGTATGTAAACCTTATGTTATGTGGATATGGTTTTCTAGAGTCTATAGATGTCGTTGAACCAGGGTATTTTTTAAGGATGATAAAAGTATACTTAAGTATAGTATTCTAGGTGATTATTTTGGATTAAAAAAACATATATATAGATTGCTAGGAAAATATTAAATATGAAACATACAATTTACTACTAAAACTTGAAAATTTTGGCAAATATTATGATAAAAAAAACATGTTTTATGTAAATATAGGCGATATTAGAGACTAAAAATGACCAAATAGCAAAATTATTTTTTGAAAAAAAGCCCAAAAAATAGCCAATTGGTGAAATTTTGTTCCTAAAAATTTCCCTACCTTGAACCCCTGCTTGGAAAAACTAGTGAAGGTCTAGTGGTGTTTGGTACAAATTAGAAAATTATAGTCCTAACTTGCCAATTTCGAGCTAGTGTGCCTAAATCCTGTTTGGGGATATTACACTATCTCAAAAGAATCCTTGCATCATGCTGATCATACTGTTATCAATCTCTAACAACCTTCTTCTTGTGGAACTACTCATCCCTCACTTTTTGATACCTCTCAACATACTCCTCTTTCACTCCTAATCATTTTGATATAAGATGGTGTTAATAAGTTTTTAGCGCAAGTGGTCCCATGGTACACTCCCTCTCCAAGAAAAGCATGGATGAACCAACCAAGAATCTACCTAAAGACCCCAAGGATCTTGAAACATTCCTTATGGTCTTACAACATATAGTTAACTAAATCCACCTCAACCAGGATGATCATAGATAAATGTTGAACATCCTCACTAAATATATCGGTCATGATACCACACCAACAAACCAGTCCAAATATGTCATTTCCAATGAAGACCATGGTTCTTACACTCTCTTCCTGGAAACATACTCTCCTCCATTTCAGGATACAATTCATGGAATTGCTTCCCAAAGGTAGACATGCGTAAATTTGATGGTTCAAAACCCTCCATTTGGGTTACCCAAATTGAACACTACTTTTCTTTCCATCGTATTAAGGATGATCTCAAAATCGAAAAGTAGAAGTCTTATGTCTCGACTCAAAATATTGGCAATGGTGGCAATAATACCAGAAATATTACCATCATTATGTTCCTTAGATCCAATTTAAGAAAATACTTCATGATCATTTTGAAAGGGACACTCACTAGACCAAATTATGCCAAAATGGAATATTTCTAGACTATATTACATGATTTGATCAATTGACCATCCGTAAATAGGGCCTATCTAATTCCTTTTTATGGGAATGATTCATCAATGGGCCTAATATAGTACATGATTAAAAGGTTGTGATAGATCTCGAGAATTTGAAATGGTAATCAATGCCCAAAACAAAAGACCTCAATTTCATCCTTGAACCATGTCCTCGTGGATCCTCCTTCCAATAATTCCAACATAATTGAATTAAGAACCCAAAATTTATTCCCCATGTCATCAGTGAATGCCAATGTCTTGGAATTTTCTATAACTATGATGACAAATATTTTAGAGGTCATAAATTCAAGGAACAAAAGTTTTTCCAAATCAATGTATCACCATAAGAGCACCTAGATGACATCACCCTTGAATATATTCAAGAAATAGAAGTGGAGGATATTGCTTCACCCTTGGAATCCAACCTCAATGTGCAAGTTCTTGGGGAAGAACCCCAATAAGAACAAAATAAGAGATGAATAAGAAACCTCTTCGAGCGGGAACCTCCTTTACAATGTATCAAACGCACAAAACAAGATGAGATGATCCTAAAACTAGGTCTCCTTGGTATATATCAGAGACAAAGGTTACAATTATAATTAAGGTCCTGGACAACCAATAATGACAATACTAATATAATAACATAAATGTAATGTCACAATATATAGGGATTAACACAAAATGATGCTACCATTTTCTGGAAGATGATATCAATTCCCTTGTATCATGCAAAGGAACTGATCTCTCAGTATTTGAGTATTCACTAAAGATCCCTACGTATCTCAACAAAAGAATGACACTCAACTTCGAATTGCTTTAGCTTGTACTAAATGCTAATCAACGTTTGGATACTTTTTCTAAATTTTATGTATGTCATCTCTCTCCCATGGATCTTTATTTTATAGGTTAGGGAGATGATATGTTTGAGGCCAAGGTTCCATGCATGCTGCACAAATGTAATCTATGTGTGATTTCTCCTCATGGATTTCCATTTTCGTGAGATTTCTCAAGCTTTCTCAAACTTTCATCTCTAATTTGAGGGCTTTTAAGATGTGTCCATGGTACCCATATAGAAATCCCATGGTTAGTCCCAATTCCTCTTCAGGAGAACTGTGATGCATGTTCCTTTTTTTAAGGATAAACACGGCCATGTATATAAAAAACATGCACATACTAATTTTGAGCTTCAATTTCACTCATGTTCCATCGATACTAACTATTGGTGTGTTTTCTTTGTGTTCTTGACATCAAACAGTGTAAAATATTCATATAAAAGTAGTACACTCCTCCACCTACCCCAGATAATATTTGGACATTAATTTCCATGGATTATAAGCCAGGTATGCACTCTACCAAGCATGGTAACAATTGTGTCTTTTTGGTTGTCGATCGATTCTACAAGATGGTGAAATGAACCAATCTGATTCAAACAATAAATATCCAAAATAGATATGACAGTGTAAAAGAATCCATATAGATAAAAATAAAATATAATATGAGAAAATGAAATATATGGGATATGATACAATGCCATGGGACAATGTACTTAAATAAGCATTGACTAGTCACCATAGATGAATAAACAAGTCCTTTAGTTAAGGCATGTCATTTCATTAATTATTTTTATTATTATTGTATTATTAATCATTAATTAGTATTTATCTATTTAAGTAAAGTTAATATATATATATTTGTATACAATATATTACCTACCCCTTAAAAATGATTTCTCCTCAAAGTATGCAAAAGTTATGTCTTGGTTTTGGCATGTAAAATATTCTCCAAATTCTTCATTTTTAAGTGCTTCATGGTAGATGATACAAGATGATGTTATTTCTAAGTGCTGAGAAGAACTGTTGAATTGTAAAAGGGTCTTCCCACCCTAATTCGATCTTCTGTGGAGCTAAAAATTTATAGGATCTTGGAAAAAAAGTTGTTATTTCTAAGAGGAATTTTACTTTGAGATCAAATAGTACCAGTATGAGTATTCTTCAAAACATAGGTCAACTTCTTTTGTTGATGTTGATATATTGTTTGGTTAAGGAATTGACTCTTATGATTATAATTTTGATAAGGTGTCTTCATAACATTATCAACCAAATGGATCCCTCTCTAAACATGTTTACAACAAAAAGACCCATACTAATAGATACTTACATGCGCATGCCCACCACCACCCTGCGCAAAGGACTATTGTTCTTAAACTTTATTAACCAACGTTGATCACATATCCTTCAGAATTTTATCTTGGTTTTCTTTGACGATATCTTCATCTATAACACACCATGGGAAGGCCACTTCAAGCATGTGGATCATGCCTTGCAATTACTCTAGGATCATTAGTTATTTGTGAAGTGTTCCAAATGCAATTTTGGGATCTCTAAGGTTGAATATTTGGGTCACATTGTGAGTCAAAAGGGAGTGAGGATAGACCCCAAGAAAGTGGCATATATGCAAGATTGGCCATGCCCTAAAATTCTCAATATTTTGGGTGGGTTCCTCGGATTGGTTGGCTACTACAAAAATTTGTGAAAATTTACGAAAAAATTGTAGCTCCCTTAATGCCATTGCTCAAAAAGAACACCTTTTTCTAGAGAGACAAAGTTGAGTGGGCCTTCTCTACCTTAAAATTTCCAATGTGCACCACTCCAATATTAGTAATGGTTGATTTAACTAAGAATTTTCGCTTAGAATGCGATGCTATAGGTAGTGGTCTTGGTGCAAAATTATTGCAAGAAGGACATTCTTTGGCTTCACCAGTAGAAAGTTATGTGATAAAAATTTTGGAAAATATACATATGAAAAAGAGATGTTTTCCATCCTTCATGTCATTAAGACTTGGTGCCATTATTTAATAGAGAGGTTCTTCCAAATCAAAACCAACCATCATAGTTTAAAATATTTCCTTAAACAAAGGTTATCCTCTATAGAGCAAAAAAAGTGGGTTACTAAAATATTGGGATATGATTATTAGATTATCTATAATAAGGATAGAGAAAATGTGGTGGTCGATTTGTTTTCTATGTAATATGAAGTAGAGGGATCTCTCTTTGCCTTATCCTTACCAGTTCCAAGTTGGATCAGGGAAACACATCAAAAATGTTTGGCTAGTGATAGCATAGTACAACTCATCCAATGACTTGAGGAATATTCAAACCTTCCTATAGGGTATACATGGAACCAAGATACATTGCGTTATACTACATCATTTTTTTCTAGCACCAAATTCTGCCTTAAAACAAAGAATCTTAGAGGAAATACATTAATCACTAGCAACAAGTACTCAATCTTTCATAAAAGCTATGAAAGGATTGAGCTATCATTCTTTTGGGAAGGCATGAAACTCGACATTTAGAACTTTGTTTCATCCTATGATACTTTCCAATGAAACAAAGGATAAATGGTGAAGTCACCATCGTCCTTGCAGCCGATTTCAATTCCAACACATCTCTATATTAGTATTTCCATGGATTTTATCATGGGACTTCCATGATATGGTAATAAATTAGTCATCATGGTGCTTGTAGATCATCTTTATGGTGCTTGTAGATCATCTTTCCAAATATGCCCATTTATGTGCCTTGTCACACCCTTTTACACTGTCAGTAGTTGCTCGAGTATTCATGGATCATATTTTTAAATTACATGGCTTTCCCACTTCCATTGTCTCTTATAAAGACCCTAACTTCACATGCAACTTCTTGTGGGAGTTATTTAAACTTCAGGGTACTTAGTTGAAACTCGACATAGCCTATCACCCACAAATTGATGGCCAAACCGAATCGGTAAATAAGTGGTTGGAAACATACATGCAATGCTTTGCTTCAGAAAATCCACATCACTAGACACAATGGATTCCTCTTGCGGAATGGTCATATAATACCACTTATTATGGTGCTACAAAAATGACAACCTATGAAGCAGTATACAACCAAAAAACCTTAACTATGGTTTCATATTTACCAGGCACATCCAGGATCTAGGAAATAGATAGAACAGTTCACACTAGAGCAATTATTCTCTGCGCACTTAAGGCCAATTTTGCTATAGCTCAAAATAGAATGAAACAACAGGAAAATCATCATTAATCCAAGTGCTCCTTTGCATAAGGGGATTAGTTGTTTCTTGAAATTCAATCTTATAAACAGACTTCCCTCAAAAATCACCCCCACTACAAACTAACTCCGAATTTCAATAGGCCTTACCAAATCATCCAACTCATTGGACAAGTGGCTTACAAGCTCGCTTTGCATCATCACTCTAAGATTCAACCATTATTTTGTATATCATGCCTCAAAAGGGTGGTGAGCTCCAATTGTAAAGTGAAAATGAAATTATCATAATTTGATGAGGAAGTTTCCATTTGGCTCTAACTGAACGTAGTATTGGCCACTAGGTAATGCAAGATATGCAACCTGGAGATGCCACCTAGGAACTTGAAGGGATTTTATCGCAATTTCCTCATATTTAGCATTGAGGACAATGTTGATATTGATGGGGGAGGCCATGTTAGGGTCCCACCCTAACTCCCTACCTTAGTAGTTAGTCATGTTATGTATGAGGCCATAACCTTTGAATAAGGTTGAGTAGTTGGTAATAGAATATTAATCTAAAAAGGGTCTCTCTATTAATTAAGTCTTACTAGTTAGCTGGTACTAATTAATTATTGAACAAGTCAAGTAGTTAGGATTTTGGGATATTTAAAGCTTATTTAAAGAGCTAAGAGGCTATGGTTTGTTTTCTCAAGAATTATTGTATCAAAGCTCCGCTTTAATCAAAATCCATGGACCTTAAGAGGTGTGTGAACATTGCTTCCTATAGTGGTTATCATGATATAAGATCTATTTATGTAGAATTTATCTTTTCCATTTCCTTTGATTAGTTATTCTACAATATAATCTTATGTTTCGTGCATTGTTTATCTTTGTATATCTTATTGTTTCTCTAACATGCTGGGTTAGGACCACCACAATAGCGCGTTGCTCAATAATGTAGATTTCATTTAGTGACTAGCTCTATTAAATGTGATAAGGCTATGAATTGGGTCGGGTTATTAATTTTATTTTTTGTATACTCTATGAAATCACGATTCTTCTAACTTCGACTATCAATGATGAAATAAAGAGGTTATCAATGTACCCACGCATGGATGTAGAAAAATCACCATCTTTCTTCCTCAATTAAGTTGTTCTTGATGAGAAAGTCGATTGTGTGTATGTTATGAGGACAACAATGTTGAAGGATTTCAGTGTAGTGGTGGAAAAATTATTTCCTTGTCACAATCTAATGAAAACAAATCTACAACTTCTGCTAAAATAAGTTGGAGCAACCAACATTCCTTCTTATCATGATTGGAAGTCTTGTGACTTTTGCACCACTTACTAAAATATTTCTACTTCTTACATTGGCAATTTCTCATAAAGCTTATTTTGTTTACACAAGTAGCCTATCAAACTATTTAGTGTTGTAAAAAGTTATACTACTTGACAAGAAATTTATACTCAGAACAATAACTCTAGCTATAAAAACTCATATTTTTGCATTAAAAAACACCAAAAAAAACCCCGAATCAAAAAGTGGTGCTACCGGTAGCACCATTTTTTTGTGGTTAAAAATATAGACATGGACTAAAACAATCATTATTGTTGTTGACAAAAACCTTAAAATCAAGCCTTGAATTGAAAACTAATGCTACCAGTAGCACACTTTTTCAAAAAATGGCATTATTATATCATTGTATCATAATTTAAAATTGTATTTATTAAATCTCTTAGTAACACTGTATAAAACTTGCACTGAGTTAAACAAAAATTATTCAAGAAATTATTTCACCATTCTTTCCATATAAAATAAAAGGATTTATGATATTATTCATAATAAAACCATATATCAAACTATTACAGTGTAATTTTTCACCTTGTGAGCATCAGCACTCTTTGGCCTGCAGGATCCATTTCACTGATTCAGATCCACTTTATATCCTTCAGACACACTATTTTCCCTATTTTTTCCCCTGTATGCTAGCTACATCATTACAGTGGGCATACTCGCGAGTTGCATCACTATAGCCCACGGGTAGCATGTAAAATGGTAAAGATCACTAGTTAATTACTTTTTACTCCCAAAAAGCGGTCATAGGGTGACCTTTGGCCCTCCATTTGTCCCGAAACGCCTCGATGTGTCCTTTCACTTACCTTTGGGAGGACTATATATTGAGCACATATGGATTATGGATGGGAGTAGAAAGAAGAGCAAGAGAACTCTAGTGGATTTTTGCCCTATCTTGAGTCTACACTCATTGATCCTTATAGTTGTGAACCCTTTATGTTCACCTTCCAAACTCCAATCATAGTTTGATTTTTCCATTCCATGGAGGATTGAAGTGGTGGAGGCACAAGTGGATTGACCCAGATCTTGATTCAGATTGGTTACTAGCAAGAGGTTGTATCACATTGTACTTCTTGTTATTTATTAATAGAAATACTCATATTCTCGTCCATTAATGTTGTGAATGTTGTTTATATTACATTGGGTTGCATTTACTTATGATATCATGGACCGTTGCTATTGATGATGTTAATGTCGTTTATATATTATATGCGCTTGTTGTATATTGGTTGTCAAGACTAATTTGTAGGTTCAAGTGCACGAGTTGAAAGCTCCAACGGGGATCTACATCAAACGCTTGGATCAAGGTTGGTTATATTCTTAATTATCTTAGCATTGTCATTTATATAGCATAGCGTTGAGAATTGAGTTAATTTCTGGTAGTCAGCTGTCTGTTGTGGTCCACCCCAAGCCATAGGAAGTTTTCTCCAACACAAAAATGGCAACTCCGCTGGGGAAAACATCCATTTTGGGGGTTTTTTAGGAATTAGTCCTTATTTAGAGTTGTTGTTTGTCGAAGCTCTATGTCACTGATTATCCGTTGAGATACACTATAGAAAAATGGTTTTTTCTGAGCCATTGGACTCTTTGTTTTCCCATTTGCTTTTCCCTACCCGCGGGTGAGATTAGCTCTTCCCGCGTCTACCCGCATCTATTTACACTACTGCCCGCAGGTTCCCACTGTTATTCTTTTGATAGTAGCGTACAACTCCGGGGGTGATTTGTTTATGGCCTTTGGTTGTTGTTGGGTTGGTTTTGGATGATCTCGAATCTTTATTGGCCTGATTCTTGACTGTTCCATGCCTTGTTTGTGACCAGAACTCTTCTCTTCTGTTGGTTGAGCCTTGTTGGTTTTTTACCCATCCTTGGATTTAGCCTTGTTGATTTTTTCCTATCTAGCTCATTTCGTTGGCTGGGTCTTACTGTTTGCGATCTGCTGGGTTGTCTTAGTGATCTCCTAGGCATTTCAGTGACTAAATAGTAGGATTTTGCTTGCATTTTTCATTTCATTATATTGAAAAATACAAAAAAATATAATTTTGCATTTTCCTTTTGCTTATAAGAGAAAATAATAAAAAAAATTACTTTTATGTACTTCATTTTGCATTGAGTGCTTGTTGCTTTCATTTAGGTTCTACTTGTGCATTGAAAATATAAAAGAGTTGCATTTTTATTTCGAAACCGTTAGATTGATTTTGCATGTTAGTGACATTGTTTTTATTGGATAAATGAGTCTAGAGTTTGACAATTTTGCATACTATTGAGTCATATACATCACTAGTTTCACGACCATATCCTTTGAGTAACCACAGCCATTAAAATTAACACTTAATCTTAAAATTGATTAGACCAATTTTATTTATAGGGTACACCAACTAGCATAGGTTTAGAGTCTTGGAATAGATCATTGTGAGTAAACAATCCAAGACTACTAGACGAAACATTATGTGTCTGACCAGGGAGTGGTGAAATCCATGGTATACATCAGTGTTCTCAGGAAGCTCTACTCAGACCAAAGTTAAGCAGGAGGTCACGAGAGGTTGGTTGTAGATATATCCCTCCAGTATCGGCTAAACATGGGAGATATTTCCAGGATTTGTTCATATCTGGGAACTCTTGGGGGATTTGACCCTCTTGAGTTCTGGGCTTAGCTACCCTACCCATACAACGGATCCCACCTGTGCCTGTCCCCCTGAGCATTGGTTATACTGTGGTGACCATAGTTTCCTTACCTAGGTATCACATAGGGTACTTGCAGTGGTTATACTATTTGTGTCCTGAGTCAGATAGGGGTTGGACAACACAGTTGTTTGTTGCCGAGGGTTATGGCCCTTTGCACGCAGTGAAGCCTGGGTGCCTCTATAACTGAGTCTGTTACCTCCGGCTATAGTTTGGGAGTCTCAAGCCTCTCCTAGGTGAGACATACCGTCTCTAGTGTCGGGAGATCATTTAGCCACTCTGTTTTCCTGCTCTTGGCTGTAGTTTCTCTAGGTGTGTGCTTTTGATTTATTGTTTTTGATTGATAGTTGGCCAGTAGGAGACGTTTTGATTTTATAGTCTCTTTGGAGATATCGTGGCGTGGATTCCTACTCTCCGTCGATCTCATCGGTTGGATGGTTTACCAGCTGTCGAGATTTCACGCCATGTCAAGAGGGGACGCCATGACTGCACATTCTGGAATGGGATAAATCCCTACCATTCCATCGAGTAGAGTCGAACATACGTTATCGACGCCATGACTCACATTCTGGCATGGAATAAATCCCTACCATTCCATCGAGTAGAGTCGAACACACTTCAAACACCCCTACTCCTCGTGCGGCGTGGGGGGGTGATCCACCTCAGACCCAACCTAGTTTGTTTGGTCTGGATCCACCGAGACTCAACCTAGTTTGTTTGGTCCAAATCCACCCAAGGACAACCCGTTTGATCCTTCATTTCCACATAATTATGTATATGGGATGCCAGAGTTACATGATGACACAAGACCTACGGTCAACCCTACTGCGTTCTCATATGGTATGCCTAGTTACAATACTATTGATCCTCCCACTGCTTTTGGTAGTCATGCTGGCACTAGTCATGGTGTTAGCCACACTACACCCACTGGGGGAAATACCCTCACCGGGGGAAACATGTTGTTCACTCACACACATAGCACGGGAACTGGTCATATTCCTCCTAACAATGCGAATGTTGGAAGACGGCCACCTCCTAGGGCTACCCAACCTAATAGGAACATTGTTCGTAACATGACTCGCCATCCACAACCTAATACACATGCCGCTACCCGTCAACCTAGGACCACTTTCACGAATGTTAATGCTCCTCCCAACCACAGGGGTGGACATATATCGCATACGTTTGCATCCACTCCCGCTACTAGTAATACTAATATAGGAAGTGGGAACATACCTTATCCTCATGGTCATAACACCACCATTCCTGCTACTAGTAACACCAATGTTGGGGCTGGAAATACATTTCATGCTTATGGTCACCACACGACTGCTCATGCTAATCCAAATACTTACGCTGGGGGTGGGAACATACCTTACCATCATGGTCATTACAACACGGTTCCCGCTACGAATAGTACGTATATGCCCCATAATTATGGTGGCAACCCTTACTACAATATAGTCAGTGTTGGCCACCAGTACAACCCACCTCAATATGGTGCCCAAAACACATATATACTTGCTTACTCTCACAAGGGTCAAGTCAAAGGAGGTTATCAACCTTATGGCCATGGTTAAGCTTATGGTCAGTCAGGTCCGTATAATCAATAGTTTGATTCTCATGGTCAAGCATTTGGTCCATCTTATAATTCGGTTCCATACAACCAACCTTTTATGGGGGTTTATAATCAAGATTTCCAGTCGCAGCTCCCATTCCTTGCACGTTTGAACTGTTCAGATCTTTCGAAGCTCATGAATGATCTGATGTGTCATGACCCTAATTGGCATTCGATCCCTACCAAGCTCCCTTCGGACATTCCTAAGTTTGAGGGGAAAGGTGGTGAGGATCCGGGTGATCATGTCACAACATTTCACCTTTGGTGCTCTTCCAACTCATTGAATCACAATTCTGTTAGATTACGACTATTTCAACACACCCTCATGGGGGCAGATGCGAAGTGATATGTTGAGTTGCCTGGGAACACTAATAGGGGTTTCAATAAGATCGCTTTGGTTTTCTTGGATCATTTCAAGTTACCGGTTCATTACAATCTTGGTACTGAACTTTTGTTTACCTTCCGTCAGAATAAGGCCACACATATTTCTGACCATGTTCAAGAGTGGCATCGATGGAAGCGATTAGTGAAAGCCAACATTCCTCCAGAGTTTCTGTTGGAATGGTTCCTCAAGTATGTACTTCCATATATTGCTAAGGATGTTTCGATGTCCGGCATTGTGACTGAGGAACAAGCCATCTTAAAAGTCCAACAGTTAGATTTACTATACTCTCAGTTTGGCATTTTGTATGACATTATTCCTGACGTACCGTGAACATGACATGAGCCCAAGTCAGTTCCTGGACCACATGCCGATGGCATTGTGGGATCCGCAAGTACTCGCCCTATAGATTTGGTGGCTAATCAAATGCAAAATTTGTCGCTTAACTAGTCTACTCCCAGACAGGTTCACACCTTGTCCACTTCCACCCCATCGTCCGATATACACACTGTGCAAACGACAAACCCATCGGGTAACCAGCAACCTGGTGGTAAGAAAAAGGGGAGAAATAAAGGCAAGGGTGGAAACAATGGGAACAATAATAGCAATTGCAATACCCCTCATAAGGAGAATGCCAACCCTCCTCGGGAAGGTTGAAATGCTGGTGAGGACCGTAAACCTAGGCGTAAGGTGAAATTTCCTTGTAAGCTTTGTGGGGAAGATGATCTTACTCTCTTGTGTCCTCGAATCGAAGAAGCATCGAAGCATTTAGCATAGAGCCTAGCTATGTTGAAGGATCCCCTTCCTCATCATCAAAACATGGCTTCGCATGCTCCCGCCATTGATTATGGACCTAATGAGACTATAGCGTCTTCTTCCAATACTAGTGGTTATGGATGCGTGAATATGGTTCAATTGGAGGTTAGTGTTGCTACTCGTCAACATGATTATGGTGAACCACAACCTAATATGGGGAGTGAGCCTCCCCCTCCTCTTGATAATTCCTTGCATATCGAGAAGCACTCTATTATGCCGTGGATACCGAAAGGTGTTCTTAAGCGCTCTACGCATAATCCCAATGCTCGAGCCACCCAGAACTACTCCATTGTAGAAGATTTGGTCCAAAATCTGTGTGCCATGTCAGCTCTTGAAGTTTTACAGGCATGTCCTTCTCAAAGGCATGCCCTTTTGAGTGCGTTAGAAGTTCAGGATGGGGTGAGCCCCAGTGTTATCAAGTTCGACACTACTGATGTTCAACCTCGCTTACCTTACCACGTGGATTTTCAAATCCATGTGGAGTGCCTTCAGAATTTCGTCAAAAGAATGGTGGTTGACGAAGGTGCTTCCACGTTAGTGATGTCATTAGATTTTTGGAAAGCTCTTGGCTCTCCTCCTCTACTCACGTCTAGGACCATGCTTATTGCATTTGATGGTCGGTCATTTAAGCCGCATGGGATTATCCCTTCCCTTATTGTCCGCTTGGGAGGTAAACCTGAGCCTATTGAAGTCGAAGTGGTTGATGCGCCCATCGACTACAACCTTTTACTGGGTCAGAATTGGATGCACACTATGAAAGCTATCGTGTCTACTGTATTCAGAGTTATTTGCTTTCCACACAAAGGCAAGATTGTGACCATCGATCAGCTAGATTTCGTTAATCCTCCTCCCATAGCATCCACGGGATCCGTAGTCCCGTAGGTTACAGATTCTCAGCCGGCAACTAGGAACATGGGTGTTGGTATGTACCCTTCATTGATGGGATCTTATGATTTCCCTGCACCTGTTAATTGTATTGGAACCATTTCCGACAATGCATCTCCTCCTTTGCATAATGTACCATTTCGAACTTCATATTTTGATGATCCATGGACTTTACCGTCCATAAGTTCTATGTATGGAGACATTACACACGTCGGGATGTCTATGCCACTGTCTGTAGCTGAGCTTGCTTACCAGGATATTCAATAAGCCACTACAGAGCTGGATCTCTCTTCTTCTCAGACAGATGAGGAAGATCCCGTTACGCTGCCAGTTTGGGTAGCTAACTCATCTTGTTCGCACGATTGCCTTGATGGTACTTTACCTTCGTACGAAGCTATTATCGAGGCCATGTGTGGTAGTGATAGGCCTTGGGAGGATACACACCATCGCTCTTATTTCCTTCCCATCCTCGATCTCGCTGAGCAAGAAGAGTTTAGGACGACTATTACTAAGATGGTTGGTCACCCTGTGGCTCTTTTGGGTTTACATGAGACTTTTGTAGAGGGGAATATGGCTAATATTTCCCTGACTACATCGATTAGCATCTCCCACACTCCCAAGAAGACTGAGAATTCTACATCGGTGATGATTGCACTTCTGAGGAGGTTTCTATTTACAATGAGTTGTTTACATAAATTCGGGAAGCTTTCGCCTAGTCCCATGAGGAGATGCCAGGAATAGACCCCTACATTATTGAACATGAGATTAAAACGTACCCTAACGCTAAACCGGTTAGACAACGCTTGCATGTTGTGAACCCTAGGAAGGCAGCCGCTATCAAGGAAGAGGTGGAGAATACTCAAAGCTGGTTTTATCTACCTCGTTCCCCTTACCGAATGGGTGTCAAACCCCGTTCCTGTGGATAAGAAGCAAGGAACGATCCGTGTATGCACTGATTTTAGAGACTTGAACCGTACATGTTTGAAAGACAATTTCCCCACCCTATTCATTGATCACATCTTGGATGCTTGTGCGGGAAGTGAGATTTTTTCGTTCATAGACGGCTTTTTGGGATATAATCAGATCTAGATCAAACCTGGGGATCAACATAAAATTGCTTTCATTTTTCCTTGGGGTACATTTGCATATTGGAAAATTCCCTTTGGCCTCAAAAATGTCGGAGCTACGTTTCAATGTGCCATGACCTATGCCCTTCACGACCTTAAAAAGATTATGGAGGTTTTCTTGGATGATCTTGCCGGCCATTCTTGCAAGAGAGTGGACCACCCCAAGCACCTCCGTATGATACTCGAACAATGTATACGCTACAAGATTCGATTGAATCCCAATAAATGCATCTTTGCGGTGAGGACAGGTTGCCTTCTAGGCTTCATAGTTTCGAAAGAGGGTATTAGAGTCGATCCTCTTAAAGTTGAGGCAATACTTCGGTTGCCTCCTCCATGCAACTTGTTTCAACTTCAGAGCCTCCAGGGGAGAGCTACTTTTCTACGTTGCTTTGTAGTTAATTATGCTAATCTTACCAAAGGTTTCACACGCTTATTGAAGAAGGACACACCATTTATCTGGGATGAGTGAGCCCAGCAGTCTTTCGACACCCTTAAGAAAGCTTTGGTATTGACCCCTGTGCTTAGTCCACCAGACTTTGCATGAGATTTTATCCCTTATGTGGCCGCATCTCAAGAGACGATTAGCATGGTCTTGGTTCAGGTTGATGATGCGCTTGTCAAGCATGTTATATATTACCTTAGTCAAAATTTAGTAGATGCTGAACTAAGATATACTCATGTAGAAAAGTTGGCGCTTGCGACTGTTCATTCAGTCCAATGGTTACAACACTATATTTTGCTTAGAAAAACCACAGTTGTAGCACATATCAATTTGTTTCAGTTTGTGCCATCACAACGCCTTATAGGGGAGAAGTACAATAAATGGACTGTGATCCTTCAGGAGTTTGATCTCGAATTTGCTTCGGCAAAGTCGATGAAATCATTGGTGTTTGCTGAGCTTATGTCAGAGCTTCCGAGACTTGATGAGGATGTCATCCATGAAGATTTCTTTTTGGATGAACACTTGTTTCTTATCTCACTAGAGGACCCTTGGTATGGTATATCTCCAAACTTTGAAGTTCCCTTCGCATTATTCATGGGACGAGCGACGGCATGTGAAACATCATGCTAAACATTATACTATCGTCGGCGATACTTTGTATCACCGAGGAAAGGATTATATTCTCTGTCGTTGCTTGACTCATGAAGAAGCAAAGCGTGTGCTGAATGATTTCCATGCTAGGGCATGTGGTGATCACTTATCCGGGCTTACTACAGCCCAATGTATTATGCGAGTTGGTTATTTTTGGCCTTCCATATTTAAGGATTGTTTTAATGTTGTGAAGAGATGTCACCCTTGCCAGGTGTTTTCTCAGAATATACACTCGCATCCAGCGCCCCTTCATCTAGTCGTCATCGTTGATCCCTTCACCAAGTGGGGGGTGGATTTCATGGATTGAAAACCAGCTTCGGCTGGGGGGCATCACTATATCATAGTGGCCATGGACTACTTTTCCAAATGGGCTGAGGCCATGCCTACCATAAATTTCCATGGTGCTACAACAACCCATTTTGTATTGAATCAGATTATTACTCGGTTCGGTATTCCGAAAGAAATTTTCACTGACCATGGCAGTCACTTTCAGAACAATAATGATGGAGGATTTGTCTCTCAAGCTTGGGTTTCATCAAGAACATTCATCTTCTTACTATCCCCAAGCGAATGGTCAAGTTGAAGCAGTCAATAATTCTTTAAAGACCATTCTCCAACATACCATCCAACAAAGCAAGAACAACTGGCACATTATGTTATATCCTGCTCTGTGGGCATATCGAACCACAGTCAAGACTGCCACCGGGTTCTCACCATTTCAGCTAGTACACAGTGTGGAGTCGATTTTACCGATTGAATGTGAAATCCCTTCGCTTAAACTGGCCATAGAGCTCCTCCCTGATACGACGGGTATTGAGCAATGTTTAATCCACCTTGAGCAACTTGACAAGCAGTGTCGAGATATCACCGTGGCTATAGATGCCAATAAATGTCATGTTAAGGTTCAATACAATAGGTCTCTCCGTCCCCGGCAGTATGTTGAAGGTGACTTGGTCCTCTTATATGACCAAGCTAAAGAACCCCTAGGGGAAGGCAAGTTTAACCCCATGTGGCACGATCCTTACATTGTGAGGCGTGTCCTGGAAAAAGGAGCCTATGAATTAGAAGACTATGAGGGGAACATCTTGAAGGAGCCTAGAAATGGGCTCTACCTCAAGCGGCATTATGCTTGAACTTCTAGTTCGAGCTAATTCTTTTGTATACTATTGTATTGTTATTTCTGTACATAGTTTAGCTTGCTTTTGGTTTTTCGGGTCTGCTAATTAGCTTCCGTTTGATTGACAGATGTCAGCAGAGTTTCCTACGTTCTTAGGTTTCGTGGATGGTGTTAGCCGTCATACGCAACAACTTGCTTCTGATGCCTGGATTATTTATTCATCTGACCATCTAGTTGTGTCTTCAGGAGGTGCTTGTCTCAGTCCTACATCTAACAATGTGGCTGAGTATAGTGTCGTGATTGATCTACTTTGGGATGCTATTTTACATGGCATCTAGTCTTTAAAGGTCTGCCTGGATTCACAATTGGTTGTGTCTCAGTTGAACGGCCATTACCGCATGAGAGATCCTACACTACTATGGAAATTCCTAAGGGTAAGACTCTTGGAACGACATTTTGTTTCAATTATATACATTCATGTTCTGAGAAGTGTTAATCATATATCTGATGCATACGCTAACTATGTATTAGATTAGCATTTGTCACATTCACAATGAAGCACACAAATAAAAGAGACATTCATACATTTGTACATACACACATATAGTAGAATCGGAGAACCAATTTTTTTATAAATAATATGTCCAAAAATGCTAGTCTCATAATACAAAACTAGAGCCCGTAGCCCTCAAAAATATACATATCGATACAAAAATGGGACCTTAAGATATCTACTCCCTACGAGGAGGCCTATCTTCCACCCCGACAGGATGTGTCTGATAGTAATACTGTACTGCATTTGCTATACGCTGCAGTAGTCGTACCCAATTACCCGGCACCCCCACTACGTGGCGCTGCATATCCTCTGGTAGCCGTGCCACCTCTATCTGTGGTACCCTGGTAGTCATCCATGATAAGTTTCCCCATAGAGTCTATAGTGTATTCTCTACTACAGCACCCCCTGCCTCATCACCCCTGCCCCGACGATGATGTCTCAGGAAGCCCTCGGGTCTCACTGGGACCTTGTCTATGAGAAAATAGTAAAACATTAATATATGATACTACCCCCAAAAAGATTTTTGCATTTACATCTATAATAAAAAAATCCATAAAAATTTAATACACCAAAAACCTAAAAAGATTACTCACCAATGTCTCCGAACGCTGCATCTAGTGGAAGCGACATGTCACGATCCTAGTGGAAGTCTATCCCTGCGTAGGGGTAGTGCTCTATGGCTATGACCTGTCGGTCCCACCAGTGAAAGAACTCCTCTATGTATGGTGATGCCTGACAGCCACCACCCTGTCATGTCAAGACCTCTGCCCACCGGGTCAGGGCTGGGTCACGAAGACTATGAGGAGGGACCTCAACCCTCAGACTGAGCCCCAGAACTCGTTCAAAGAAGAAACTGCATAAGATACTGTCATATCCGAAGTTTTTTGCCTCCCCTTGCTTGCACTATGTCAGCTGGGTCTTCATGGACCCCAGTAGCGTGGTACACCAGTCGAATATCATGTGCTGCATACACTGTGACGCATAGAACATCACTGGCCTGGATGCATGGTGCAAAGCTTTTGAACCAATAATCCGCACTAAGGTAGCCACTATAATCTTCATGCTCAAATTAGCTATGGCTTTGATGGGCACCTAACTCCCCACTACCCGATTATTCGCAACACAATACTGCTCTATATAGTCGGGGATGGTGATCCCACCACCCACAGAATGAGACCAAAGGCTTGCCACCTCAGCTCGACGGGACAAACCAGTAATGAAGTGGATATCTTCCACTTCTAGCGTGAGTATTTTCCTATCTAGATTGAAGTTATGTGCATCTATGTCCCAGTAGTCTATCAAATGGTGGAGCAATAGGTTTTGGTCCATTAAACCCCCTATGCTCCAAAATTTGTATAGCCCACATGCTTGTAGAGCTTGTTGTGCACACACATCATTGCAGATGGCCTCATGCACTTGGTCATGTTCCCTCTCTCTCCACTCTAGAACCATCCTGGAGGGAGAAAAACCAGAGAGTTTTGTTAGTTTTATTAAAAAACTAGCTTCACGGCTGTACCCGCGGGAAGGTTTGCTTACAGAGGCGGGTAGCTACGGTCAATGCATGCGTTGACTATGAGTACCTTTCCCTACCCGCAACCTACATAGTTATAGCCCACGGGTAGCGCCGAGACCATTTAGGGCTTGGCCAAATTAAAAATCCAATCGATGAAAATTGAAATAAAAGCATTGAAATGAAAGGTATGGATGAGACTACCAACCTGCTCCTGACGGTTCGATGATCGAACGCCTATAGCTCCCAGAATCAGCAGTTGAACTTTGAGGTGAAAACTAACCACAAAACTCCAAATGGGTGAATAGTAAAAATGAATTGTAAATTGTAAATTTTTATTACTATTTATAATTTTTGAAACCCACTTGTCTATAGTTTTCACCCTTTCAAGTTGTTTTGGACTAATATAATGTCTTGGAGTAGCATTTTTTGACCAGATTTCTTCGGCGAGAGTTTTTTTGGACCATTTCGTGCCTACGGTAGGTATGTTTCACACCTGGCATATAGGTTAGATGTCATTTTCACATACATTACGCATTTAACCTTTTGACCATTTTCATAAACCCTAGGTGCGACCCTGCTTCTTAACCGACACAGAACCTTCACACTGTTATAGAAGTGTCATTATGCGGCGATAGGGCCTTTCCGAACATGGGTACCCTAGTTAGAACCCCTTTTTACATTATGGTTCCCATGTCGTTGTTTGTCCTGAGGATCGGGAGTCCTTTGTAGTTACGCCATGACTTTGCGATAAAGACTCATAACCTACTTTGTCTTATGCTGGCCATCTCCCATAAGGACTCCCCCATTTATATCAAGTTGTGATTGCATTGCATCATCCTACTTGCCGCTTGAGCCTTGTGCCAGCTCCCGCTCACTCAGTTGTTAGCTTGGTGCCTGAGCACATTTTTCCCGTCAAGCCCTGCAGAGCTTCCATTTGTCCTTCACAATTTGATGATCTTTTGACCCTGAGGGAACACCCCCCCTGAGTGTCCACATCGTACACACGCTTCCTTGGATTGATCATAGGTATGTTCCACTACTTGGGACTAATCTACTCGCTATTTGACACTCGTTCCCTCACTTGTTGTACTATAAGCAATTTTATTCTTTTTCAAGCTTTTCCAAATATGAAAAAGACCAAAAAAAATCAAATATTCCAAAAGTCGGATGGGATTATGGTTACTACTTCTAGTTGGCAGCTATTGTGTCACCTTTAAACAGAGCATTCATTCCACTCCATACATTATCAGTCGGAACTATAGTTGGACCTTATGAGTTGTACTCATTTCTCAGTTTACTCCACTGATTGGTTAAGCTTCCATTCATTATGGAGCCCTTTGTGGTGCCTCCTGCATCACATAGTCTATATTGAGTCTATGATGCCTAAGTCTATCCATTTGCTCATGCTCTTGTTCAAAGGAAGTCCTAAAACCAAAGTCGACCACTCCTCAGATTTCTTGACTATTGCATGTCGGCCATCCTTATTGAGTCAGTTTGTTTCACCTGCGATCTTCCAAATCTTTCAGCGTAGCTGGTACCTTGTGCTGGTTGACAGGGGATGCCTTAATGCCCTCCTTCTAGTGAGTCTCATTCCGTCGACTTCAACCCATTTATTACGGGACTTGAGGCCTAGATTTCGGTTGAGTACCTTGAGGCTTACAGTCATTAGTTGCATGTTCTCTCGCCATCGATACTTTTGGGAATACACCAATGTCCCCTGATCGATGGATTCATCTTAGTGTTCGACTTCAACACATCTATTCACACTTTGATGACTGTACTCTGTGCCTTGATTCCCATTTTCATCATTGGTGGGTTATCTTGCGTCTGTTAACGGTATACATCATTGACCGGTAATTAGACGATGTCACATCAGGTTCGACCCCAACTCCTTTATTCACTTGATGGGACTTGCACCATTGAAGACTTGTGTAGAAGACCCCAAGCGATAGTGGCATTCAGTATGCTACTTATGATTATGACTTTACATCTAAGATATCATCTCTCAGATATCAGTAGTTTGTACCTCCAGTTTGTGCCAGTTGTTTCCTTTTCAGTAGGAGACCATATCTTACTGTAGAGGGATCATGGCTATGATCACTTATGACATGTATTCACTATGTACTACCTATTCATGGCTATTGTATTAGATTGTTGTACTATATCGACATGTATTCAAGGATACTATTGTATTATGACGAGTGAGCTGCTCCTTCCACTTGTGTCTCCATCACTCCACTTCTAAGATTTATAATGTATTTCGGCCATCATAGCATCAGTCTCTGACCTCACACATTAGGGGGCATCTGTTACAGCATAATTTTTCACCTTGTGAGCATCAGCACTCTTTGGCCTGCACGATCCATTTCACTGACTCGGATCCTTTCTATATCATTCAGACACACTATTTTCCCTATTTTTTCTCCTGTATGCTAGCTGCATCATTACAGTGGGAATACTCGCGAGTTGCATCACTATAGCCTACGGCTAGCATGTAAAATGGTAAAAATCACTAGTTAATTACTTTTTACTCCCAAAAAGTGGTCATAGGGTGACCTTTGGCCCTCCATTTGCCTCGAAACGCCTCGATGGGTCCTTTCACTTACCTTTGGGAGGACTATATATTGAGCACATATGGCTTATGGATGGGAGGAGAAAGAAGAGCAAGAGAACTCTAGTGGATTTTTTCCCTATCTTGAGTCTACACTCATTCATCCTTGTAGTTGTGAACCCTTTATGTTCACCTTCCAAACTCCAATCATAGTTTGAGTTCGCCATTCCATGGAGGATTGAAGTGGTGGAGGCACAAGTGGATTGACCCAGATCTTGGTTCAGATTGGTTGTCGGCAAGAGGTCGTATCACACTGTACTTCTTGTTATTTATTAATAGAAATACTCATATTCTCGTCCATTAATGTTGTGAATGTTGTTTATATTACATTGGGTTGCATTTACTTATGATATCATGGACCGTTTCTATTGATGATGTTAATGTCGTTTATATATTATATGCGCTTGTTGTATATTGGCTGTCAAGACTAATTTGCACGTTGTATATTGACTGTCAAGACTAATTTGCATGTTCAAGTGCACGAGTCGAAAGCTCCAACGGGGATCTACATCAAACGCTTGGATCGAGGTTGGTTATATTCTTCATTATCTTAGCATTGTCATTTATATAGCATAGCGTTGAGAATTGAGTTAATTTCTAGTAGTCAGCTATTTGTTGTGGTCCACCCCAAGCCATAGGAAGTTTTCTCCAACACACAAACCATAAAAACTAGAAGTTATGATATTTGGGTGCACAAGGGAGGAACTTCGCCCCTCCTCTCAGGACCCGTTTGGGTGCCCAAAGCGCGGCCCTAACAATACATAAATTTAAAGAAAAAAATAAAAAGAAAAATAAAAAGAAAAAAATATACAAAATTTTAAAATATACAAAATTAAAAAAGCATTAGACAAATTTAATAACAAATATAAAAATAAAAAATAAAAATAAAATAATTTAAAAAATACAAAATAAAATTGAAAAACATATAAAAAATAACCTAAAAATATAAAAATAACAACATTTTAAGAAATAAATAGCATTTTAAATAACAATTTAAAAAAAATGAAAAACCTAACCTAAGCCACCCATGCCCTCCCCTCTGCTCAGCCCATCCCCCATCCCTCTCCCATGCCCCCTGCCCTCATCTCCCTCCCCTCCCCCACGCCACCTCCTGCCACCTCATCTCCTCATTTCCCACCTCACGCCCCCTCACCCACCTCACCTCCCTCCCCCACGCCAAGGGGAGATGGTGTTGGGGAGCAGAGGGAGGTGAGAGAAAGTGGCGTGGGAGAGGGATGTGGGATGGGCACAGTGGAGGGGAGGGTGTGGTTCACTTAGGCCAGGTTTTTCATTTTTATTTTTATTTTTTTTTAAATTGTTATTTAAAATGTTTTTTATTTTTTTTTAATGTTTTTTTTAATATTTTGTTTATCTTTTTATATAACGTTTTAAGTTTTTTCACATGTTTTCAATTTTATTTTGTATTTTTAAAAGTTTTATTTTGTTTTTTCCTTCAATTTTTTTGTTTTTTATTTTTTTATTTTCCTTTAAAATTTTGTATTGTTAGGGATGCACTTTGGACGTCCAAAGGGGGACCGAGGGGAGGAGTGGAGCTCCTCCCATGTCATTGAGGAAAATGCCAAACTTGACAATTTTTTTATAAAATATTTTTGTAATGTTTCGACTTTAAGATTTTATTTTAAGGACAAATATTATGTTTTTAATATGTTATTTACAAATATATGGTATATTTTTTGTTGATTTTATGTGAATCATCACTTTATGGAAAATAATGTTAACTATTATCATTTTTATACATAGAATAACTGAAAATGCGTTAAAAAATGTTTGAAATGTCTTTATTTTCTCAATTTTTTTACAAATTTTCCCATAAAATGACTTATCTAAGAGAAACGTTTAAAGAAAAAACTTCCAAAATGTATATATTTTTCATTCTAACTAGCTTCTAAAAGTTAAAAAAATTGAAAGAGTATATTTTCATTATAACTCGCTACTAAATGTATATTTTTTTGTAAAATTTGAAAAAACGCATTTGTAAATAAAAATTATAGTTTTTTTATGACCAAGAAGTTTCAATATTGCAAAAAAAAGGCTCAAAATGAAAAAATGGTGCTACCAATATTGTAACACTTTCTAAATGGAGGTAAAAACAACTAATAAAATTGACCCCCCCAAAAACCAAGAACAGTGTCGAGTTCTTGTCAAGTTGTATAACTTGTTTTGTATGAAATGTGGAAATCCTACCCATCTTGGACTACTTGTTTCCATGGGTTATGTTGCGGTCTTCATCATGCGAATAACTAGAAGGATTGGTTCACTACTTGGATGTTTTTGTTCAATCTATTGTGTGAATCTATGTATGTTTGCAAATGCATTCATAGTTGGGAACTCCAGGTTCAAATTAATGTATTAATATAGACTTCTTATATACTTAGTGACTAGATTCATTTCCACTTTTGACATTAATATGGGCCATAAAGGCATGGCACTCGTTTCCATTTCATGTATTGGTCCTTTGGATGTCTTAATAGATCCTACACAAAGCTGTCTTATATAGCTATAGGATCACAATGTTCGTGACATTGCGGATTGCAACATTCTCACCAAGCTTTGGCAATCAAAGACATTATTACGGGACCACAAACCTTATCTTCTCTATGTCATCAAGTTCTTATGTTTCAAAGTATAGTTGTAAAGCACCAAACTATCCATTGAGAGATTTTCCATCTACTTTTCCTTCAAATAGTAAGATCATGTGGTTAATCATGACCTTGAGGGAGGCCTGGCATCCAAATGAACTTGATTCAAGTTGTTTGGATGTGACAAGTGTGCTCTAGTATGCTATCCTTTTGAGTGGGTGAATGAACTATGTCGATGTTGCACTAAGCCACACCAAGTACATTGATCATGATACAATAGTCACAATTAGAAATCTTTTATAAAGTACACCTTGACTTACTAGTAGATATTAAAGAATACGTGATTAGTTGTTATTTGGTGAAGGCATTAGGTTTGATTACAATAGATTATGTTCCAAGTAACACATGATGTAGATTAACTTAAGGGATTAATTGTGGCACAAGAAACACAACACAACAAACATGTACATGAGAATGATAGTAAGGCAACCCAAACATATCATGATATAAATACACAAAATACGATCTCAACTATAAATCTATTAAAAAAGAATTGAGCTACAAAGAATGAGCGATATTAAAACAACATAAGAACATTTGCAAGTTAGCTCGATGTGGCTACACCTTCAAAAATTTGTCAAAAAATGTGGTTGCACAAAACCACTTGCTTTACATATAATATTATACATATTTATATAACATACAAAATTGACCTATATTGTAACAAACTCAAATTCTTGGAAATCAATGAAACTATTGCGAAGCAAAGTTGATCATTGAAGCTAGCACAAATTTGGTTAACTTAGATCACCTTGAATGACAAGCAGATTGGGAATCTCAACGTGATATTCTACTTACATGGTTAAAGAATATAGAGCAAAGGAAGTGCCATATGGGTTATCTAATATTGAGGAAATGCAAAGGACCAACGACCAATATTTCCCTCTCCATTAATATTTCCACTCTTAATTGCACGCATTTCCAAGGTGTCTCAGATCCTCATACAAATGACATATGTCTTCTTCTATAGACTGCCACAATTACCATGTTAAAAAAATACCCTACACGTAAAAAGATGTTGTATTGATAAAAAAATGTTGAATAGATAAGAGTGAAAGAAATTCCAACACTCGTGGGGACACGGTGTCGGGACTTCTTCCAAGGCACCCCTTGACTTTCCACGAACTTATTTCAAATTGTTTTTCTTTGTTTAGACTTTCAAGAGAATTCTCATTCCTCCGAGCGGCGCGGCGGGGCCGGCTCTGCTGCCGTCATCCGGTTCTCCGCACACAAGCTCCGGGAATGGAATTTGATCAGTAACAAATATATTCAGAATTTAAATATTTTTTATTTTATTAAAGTGATTAAAACATCTTATAAAATTAATTAAATAATTAAATTTAAGAATAAATTAAATTTGAAATCTCAACCCTAATTGTTTAAATCGTTAAATCGACCAATAAATTGAGTTTAAAATTTCAACTCTGAACCTAAAACCCTTTTGAACATTCAAATCTAAAAAGATACATGACTTCACACTTCAAAGAAACACTAACTATAAAATTAAATATAATCACTAAATTAATTTCAATTTTAGCGCAACAAAATTAATTTAACCTATATATTTTAATCAACCTTGTAATTATCCAGGTTTATTTTATAAAATACTACTCACTTTTTAAGAGTTTATTTTAAATTAAATTTAATAAAATATACAAATTAAATATAATCACAAATCATTTTAATTTAATACAACAAACTATATTACGTATATACCATAAACAGCATTTTATATATCCGAAATTTTTAAACTCTATTAATTAAATTTAATAAATTATAAAAATTAAATATAATCATACAATTAATTTTAATTTTAATACAACAAAATTATAATGCATAGATCCTATAATCAACCTTGTAATTATTCAAGTGTACGTACAAAGTCACTGTAACATATTACTTACTTATTTCAAACTTTATTAATTCAATTTAGTTATATACAAAATTTTAATGTGTCATGTAATTAATTTTAAATTTAATATTTTACTTTTAATATAAAATATGTAACATATTTATTTTAATTATATAATTATCAAAGTTTTTTTATAATTTTAATTTATTATTTTTTAAAATTAAATTAAAATATTAATGTAAAGATTAAATAATTATAATTATTAATGTCTACTAAGATTAACTTTAATTTATGAGAACTTTAAAAAAAATAAAAAATACTTAATTTTCTTTATAAATTTAATTAATTTTAATTATATACTAAATGTGTGCTTTAATTTTAATATATATAAAATATTTACGAGAAAGTGATTTTCAACTTTAACCCTCTAATTATTACAAAGTTTATTTCATACAAATATTTAAATGTTAACATAGTAAACTATTTTATATACACTTCACTTTGTCAAAATCCAAATTTCTCTACTTCAACTTTAAAAGAAGCACAATTTATTTTTGTTTTTTTAATTAAATAATATTTCAACCTTTCTTTATGTTTCAATTTCAATTAACCATTTACAATTTACTATTTTCTTTTTTTAACTTAAACTTACATTTATATTTTTTATTTAAAATTAAATGCAATTTCCTTTTCTTTAACTTAATTAGACTTAAATCATTTTTATTTTTAATTTCAATTAATTACTATAAATTCTATTTAAATACTTTTTATTTTCAATTTCAATTAAATATTATAAAACAATTAAATACTAAATTATTTAAAATTTTAAATATAAAGAAAAATCTCTTGGTTCTCAAAATCATTGGCTTAACTTATATATAGTTTAAGTTTTAGTTTTTAAGTGGATTTTACATGGGATGATGTAATGTAAGTTTTATATGATAACTATGAAGATTAACGTTTATTGAGACTCTTTGGTTTATTGAACCTTAAAAAAAACAAAGCCTAAGAAAAGAGAAAGGAATTACTTGGATTTTTGTAAAAGTTGATTCTTATGATTGAAAAGGTAAGAAAGAAGCATTCCTAGGATCCCATAGTTTTGAAAGTTAGAAGATCATGAAGATTAGAGTTATAGTAAAGATTATGAAACTATGATCGAATGTGGGTGTATGCAAACCTGGCAAATCATTTCCTTCCATGGAGTTTTAGGAATTGTCTAACCTCCTATTTGGCTATGGAGCTCATGGGAGTTCGTACTTATCTTAACTATATTAATCTTCTTCTTTGAACTTGTTAAGACAGAGAGGTATGTTTAATAATCTAGATTAGGATTAGTGACTTCCTTGTAATATCTTAACTTTATTTTACCCTCTAAATCTTTTTGGTCCCATATTCTTGCTTTTAACTTATATGTGATAGTTTTTTTTAGGTTGTTGATATCTTCCAAAGTGGTGTTTTCATACCAAACTCTCTTGAGTCGAAGATGATCTTGACTAGAATTTAAAGCAATTTTAGGTAGTCAAGTATCTATACATAGCGATGCTTTCGATGTTATTTATCTTAATCTTGTACATCAAGTATCGCTTTGTACCTTGTATTCCATGGTATTTATCTTAATATTGTACATCAAGTATCTACACATAGCGATACAACCATACAAGATAACAGTTTGTGACCAGAGTTTATCCCACATCACTATATTTGTTGATTTACAATTGTTTTCTTAGCCAAAATAAGCTTTCCACCCTCCTTAATCATTTTATCAATGTTATAGTTCTAGTCTTCGACAGTATTGGTAGTTTGTGTAGGGAAATTCGGAATAAATTCCAATTCGTGGAATATTCGATGTAGTGTTATACGGATATGGATTCTCTTTTTTAGTAGACAATTAAATTTTAAAAACCAATTTTAAAAAAAAAAACTTTAATTATTTAAACACTCAAAATGCAAAAATATCATTCAATTTCATATTTTGTATTAAAATAATTATTATTTAACTACCATATTCCATATTGTTGAAATTATATATATATATATTTTAAATATATGTTTGATTATATTATACAAATGTGTATGTAAATTTATGTTATATTTGAGAATATTTATTTAAAAGTAATATATATAAGTAATCTACCTTTGTATTTTATTTGTATTAGATTTTTTCACTACATATCTTTTCAGTATCAAATCGTATTCATATTTGTATTCGTACTCGAATTATGCTACTATGGTTCGAGTTGAGCTTGTGATGAATATCAATTCGGAGATATTTGTAAGAGGGTACTTCCTCCAAGTTGTTATTGTGATAAATAGTTAACAGACACTCCCATATTAGAGCATAAATCCTTGAGAATCCTTAATTGATTATCAAGATCAGAGGGAGTCATTGCCAATAGAACAATATCATCGGCATAGAGAAGAATGATTACAACTATTCCAAGTAAGGCCATTCCTGCTCAACCTACTTCTTCTAAACAACTTTCTAGCTTATTGATGTAAATGCCAAAAAGAGAAGGGGAGAGAAGGCATCATTATTTGACTCCAATATTACAATAAATATCTTTTGACCACCCTTCAGTACTCTTAAATTTTGACAATGACTTTCTCGTAAAATCTTATAAGTGTATCTCTCAACTCTAAAGAAACATTTAGCTCTTCTAATCTATTCCACAAATTATATGTAAACACTATATCAAAAGATTTCTTAAAATCCATAAAAAAACAAAAAAAATTGAATTTAATATTACAGCAATCTTGAATATATATATATATATATATAACTTTAATTTCTACTCATTTTAATTTTTCACCATTGAAAACATTTAATTATACATTCCGTCTCTCTGTTTTAGGTTTTTAAACACTTACAGAGCTTCCTCGGTTTCTGACCATAAAACCTAAAACGTGCATTCAAAGATATACATGTCCATCGTTGTGACGCATTAATTCAGTAGTTTATTGTATTAAATTGTAGAGAAACTTACCTATCAGTAGCTGGCAATGTGAGTTACGCGTTTGCAGGCCATGCAGGCTGCCTTGTTTTGGAACCGCTCGAGAGAGTGACGTGAGGTGCACGTGCAGCGCCGTGGCTTAGGCTGCGGCACTGAAACGAAAATATTACTGGCGGGTCCCCCGTCCACAACATTCCCCACGCATGCGGTGCAGCGGCAGGGGCGGGCGACTATTAGGTGCAGCCGTAGGAGCGGGCGACTATTAGGCTTCGCACATGCATAAAGAAGAGACTCTCCTGTCATGGTACCTGAAACCGTGGCTTCACCCACAGAGAGAGTTTGAATATTAAAGAAACCTTATCCCGCGTATGGAAATGGAATTTGACTGGCAAATTTGCCCGTGATAAGCGATTTGCCGGTCAGATACGGTGAGAAATCAAGGCCATCGGTCATCATATTAAAATTTCTAATAACGTGTGGGAAAATCATTCTTATAACGTGTGGAAAAATCCTTCTAACTATGGAAGTTGGCGGATCAGTTGGATTTCAAATTCCAACCGTGATCAGGAAAGTCTATCTTAGTCATTAACTCAGTTTACATTGTTACAGTTTACCAAGTTGAAAATTGCATTCATGTTTATCCGTCGAATTTTTTTTTTAATTTTATGTTTTCTTTTACTATACATTTTTAGAAATATCTTTTTTATAATAAAGTTTTCATTAAAAATTTAATTTTTATTAATAAAATTTTGTTAAATTATTTTGAAATTCAATATCATTTTTCAAAATAATTTTTAAAAAACATTTTGAACACAGAAATACATGTACTCAAATGAATGGAAACGCTTTATGCAAACATCAACTTGTAACGTTAATAATTAAGTAAAATATGTAATATAGTTTATATCAAATTTAATATGGTATAATAAACCATTTAAATATAAATGAAACATCTTCTCATAACCTAACTTCCAATTACAAGTTAGTTGAAATTATGCATATTCTTTTAAAGGAATTAAATTGAAACAGTATATTATATTATTCAAAAGCATAAGATCTCGAACTTATCAATTTGATTTTTAATATCAATTTGTGTTTTCCAATGCTATTCAAAACTTTCAAGATTAGATGTAAAACAAAACTTTCAAAACTTAGATGTAAAACAAAACTTTCAAGATGTAAAACATGTATTAAAATTTGTGTATAATTTTAAATTATATAAAAAAATTGTAAATATAAATTCTACAATACCATAGGTAAATAGTCTTCAAATTTTAACAAAATAACTACTTAAATTCATAAATGTCATGAATTTGTAGCAAATACTAATATATCAAAAGTAAATTGCAAATTAATAGGTTAAAAGCACATAGTGTCAAATAAGAACCTAAAATTATAGGAGGGAAGCTATAAACTTGTAGCAAACCCATATGTTATACAAAATCATCATGACATGTCAAGAACTTTGATCCTTTCAAAGGTTGCAATAAAATAATCTCTTTAGATTGAGTGCTAGAAGAAGTCTTTTACTTTAAAGTAGGACATAAAGAAGTCATCCATGTAATTGAGTGTTAGAACAGTGTTTTATTTGAATAGTAGAATATAAAGAAGTCATCCATGTAATTAATAGCACATATATTCATCAAAAAAATAAATATAGTTAAAATTGCAATGTTTAGTAAAAGACAAAGAAAATCTATTCATCACAAAAATAAATATAGTTAAAATTGCAATGTTTAGTAAAAAGCAAAGAAAATCGCATGTCTATGGAATCTATACACACTAAAAAAACATATAATTTAATATTCTCACATGTCAAGTCTTTTAACTTGAATGGTAGAACATAAAGAAGTCATCCATGTAATTGAGTGTTAGAACAAGTCTTTTTATTTGAATGATAAAACATAAAGAAGTCATCCATGTAATTAATAGCACATATATTCATCACACAAATAAATATAGTTAAAATTGCAATGTCTATGGAATCTATACACACTAGAAAACACATATAATTTAATATTCTCACATGTCATAAAGTCTTGTGTATTTTGTCAAATCCCATATATTAGGATATATTAATGATATATGCATTAATGCATATAAGTGTGTTGATCAAGATAGTTTTGTTATCCTTATATATTTATGAAATCTTGTTTAGAAAAAGCCTCATTCACATGTGTTGGTATGGCAAGTATTGTTTTCCATAATTTTAACATATTTAGATACCTACAATATCAATCTTTTGTTTGAGAAAATACTTTTGAGAGCCATCAGTACAAGTTTCCATTGGTTGTGACATTTACTCATCATAGATTGGAATATATAACAAATCATGTCTATATGTAGTCTTCTCTTTGTTAATATTTTCAAGGAATCCATCTTTAGAGTCTTCCAATGATTTAGTAAGTTGTACTATACACGTTATGCAAAAGAATTTAGCCCACATAAATATCTTTTAAGAGTATTTAATGAACAATTAATAGTTATTTCAAGCAATGTGACATCTAGTGCAATTTTTTGTTTAGATTATTGAACTCCATCAAAACATTATCAACCGTATTCAAACCCATGTATACTATACTTTATTTTCTATTTTCTCAACATAGAAACATACAAAAATCCAGATATCTTCTTTGAATCATCAATGCCCAAAGTGCTTCACAATGTGCAATGCAATAAGTACTAATCAAATTTGGTAAATCATTTTTTAACAATTTGACAAATTAGTTTCATTTATATATAGTCTTTTTACTTTTAATCAAAATTATTAATAATTTTTATAAATTATGATATTGGAAACCTAAACCTTTCAAATCTAGATATGTAAAATACCCTTCAAAGTATTATTCCCAACCATATAATTTCATTTAACATCATATTGAAAAGTAAATTGTTTAATCTCGATATGTAAAATACCCTTCAAAATATTCTTCCCAACCATGTAATTTCATTTAACATCATAGTGAAAAATAAATTGTTTAACCTATTTTTAACTTACGCTTCTTCAAAGTTTATACAGCATTTAATACCTTAAAACACATATCCCCAACCCTCATGATCTAGGCTCCAAGTGTAAAATCATAAAGACACAGCAACCCCAAGTCCCCAACACTACATGAAAATGAAAATAACAAAAATTAATGACGTTTTGAAAAAGCCGCTTGTAAAACAATTTTACAGCTAAAAATGCCCCCCCGTCAAATTCCAATCCTGAATCAGTTTACCCCTTTCACACGAGGATGTCGTTTACCGTCCGGACACAGCGGCTCAAAGATTATCATGTTCGTTGGTTATTGTCGACCACATTATCACATAGGGAATATCAAGAACATGATCGCCAAGGACACTCGGGAATCGGGAGGCAATCCCTACTCGCTACACCTCCAGACCGTTCCCTTTAAACCCTCATCCTTCAAAAATCCCAATTCACACCCAGTGCCCACTTCCAGTCCTGATTCCTGCCCGGCTGCCCGGTCGCCGCGTTGAATCCCACCAGTGCAGTCCGCCCCCCTCCGTGATTTCTACTTTGCGGCCGAAGATCATAGAGCCGGAGAGCAATACCGAGGATCCCTCCCAAATCTCCAGGGTTGCCTGTTCGAATCCTGCACAATGAGCGGCGGAGGAGCCCCTTGCGGAGCCTGCAAGTTTCTGAGACGGAAATGTGTGAAAGACTGCGTGTTCGCTCCATACTTCGGCCCTGATGAAGGCGCCACGCATTTCGCCGGAGTTCATAAGATCTTCGGGGCCAGCAATGTAACCAAGCTTTTAATGCACATCCCCATGCCCGAGCGTTCCGAGGCAGTTTTCACTATATCCTACGAGGCGCAGGCTCGACTCCGTGATCCCGTCTATGGCTGCGTTGCGCACATTTACGCCTTGCAGCAACAGGTACATTAAATATTCGCTGCCTCTTGAGAACGTATATAAAATGTGCATATATCATTTCCTCTGCATATGCATTCTTTATTGTTCTTTTAAATTTGCAGAAAATGTCTCTGCGGCTATTTATCGTCTCAAGATATGTGTACTAAATTTATTACAGGTTGCGAGTTTGCAGGCCGAGCTGGCGTTCGTGCAAGCACAGCTCGCAAGCCGCGTGTCATCCGGATCAGCGTCGACCTCCGCGAATTATCCTGTCGTGTCTTCTTCCTCGTACAGTCAGCAACCGCATCAGTTCCCTGCACAGCACTCCCTGCCATGTCATCCGAGCCACCAGCCACACAACGCTCACCTCTCACATAAAGGAGGAGAACGCCTGCGGTTTCGCTAATCACGGATCACAAGCTTTCCATGTCTCCCAGTCATCATTCACCGCCACAAATGGAGGTCCTCCAAAGATGCAGAAAACCAGGGGAAAATGGGGCATGAGATGGCTTAGAAATGCATTGTCTGGCCTACGAAGACTGCCAAGCTGGCGACGAATTTGGAGTAAGTTAATTTGACAGTAGGTTTCTTTTAAAGAATCTGGATAGAGACTAGAGACACAATGACTGATAACTATAGAATGGAATAAATGTAAGACTAAGTATAGCAGGATCGGGAGTTCCGCGTTTCATTTTACTTACGTTGTAATATATTTTAACAAAATTAGCAACGCATTCTCTCAATTCTTGCGCCAAAGTTATGTATTCCCCTCTTTCAACGTGTTTTATGTAGCTAGGATTATTATATTTTAACCAAATTCTTACAATATACGAATTCGAAGCCAAAATCACACTAAAATATTTCACTTGGGGGGGATTTTAACGCTTATTGATATGATAAAAACGCTTAGTATTGTGTTGGTTCAGTAAAATGAATATTGAATTGTTAACATATATGTGCGTAAAGAAGTATCTTAAGCACCTTGCTATTAGGGTTCTTACTAAGTACTTGGCAGCAGAGTAGAGTATTTATTGGATTTGGATTTAACTGTACACATTCAAGTTATATAACATTAACTGTTTTACAATGTGCTCAGTCAAACAGTGAGTACTATGCTACTAGTAAAAGGTCTTTGAGATAGAAAACTCATTTATTTTTGAAATATTAAGTTTAGTTAGGATTTACTGGCTAACTGAATAGAATCCGAATTCACAAGAAAATTAACGCAATTGAATGAATTTGTAGCAGAATTTCCTTACGGAAACGTAGATTCGGCCAAATTCTATTACTAAAGCTTAATATGAAAATAAACTCAAATGAATGAATTTGTAGCAGAATTTGTAGTAGATTCGGCCAAATTCTATTAGTAAAGCTTATTCTGAAATTTAACGCAAATGAATGAATTTGTAGCAGAATTTCCATACGGGGAAGGTAGATTCGGCCAATTTCTATTACTAAAGCTTATTCTCTGTTCTCTACGGAGTTCTTCTGAACCTGTGACAAACATGACTTTGCACATTGACTTTCCAGTTACCCGATACTTTGCACCTGGACTCTCCAATCACCCGATCGTTCAAACCAACATGGTAGAAATTGCACAATAGAAATAAAAGCCTGGTTGTAAAGAGTTAAAACTTAAACAACCATGCAACAGAAGGTAGAAATAAAAGCCTGGTTGTAAATAGTTAAAGCTTAAACAACCAGTAGAAATAAAAGCCTGGTTGTAAATAGAAAGCTTAAACAACCATGCAACAGAAGGTAGAAATAAAAGCCTGGTTGTAAATAGTTAAACCTTAAACAACCATGCAACAGAAGTAGAAATAAAAGCCTGGTCGTAAATAGTTAAAGCTAATTAAACAACCATGCAACAGAAGGTATTCGAGTAAGGAAGAAAACTTTGACGCCAACTCATCAGTACTAACTATAAATATTTGATGGGCAGGCTCAGAGTGTAAATAGTTAAAGCTTAAACAACCATGCAACAGAAGGTATTCGAGTAAGGAAGAAAACTTTGACGCGAACTCATCAGCACTAACTATAAATATTTGATGGGCAGGCTCAGAATTCTATGGGAAGTACCATGCATCCTGTCATTTCCATAATTCACAGCAAGGTTATAGAAATTTATTTCTCGTTTTTTTTCTCTGTTTGGCAGACTACATTGCCCTTATGCAAAGGCATTCTCCCATTTGATATACATTGTCATTGCATTCTCCCATTTGATATACATTGTCATTCGTAAGATATTTTTTTAATGCAATGATAGGCTTGTATCTTTCGATCTCCCATTTGAGATACATTGTCATTGCATTCTCCCATTTGACTCATACATTTTCATTCATAAGATAGTTTCTCAATGCAATGATAGGCTTGTATCTTTCGATCTCCCATTTGATATACATTGTCATTGCATTCTCCCATTTGATATACATTGTCATTCATATGATAGTTTTTTAATGCAATGATAGGCTTGTATCTTTCGATGCAGCACTACAGTTTGATTTCTATGTTCGTTGATTTACATTATCTCCCATACTGAATTATAGAACACCTAACTCCTTTAAATATTATATTTATTTTTCATTTTTATTTTTATTATAGATATTATCCTGCAAGAAAAAAATCAACTATTCACCTTACTATGGAAATTTGCAATGGAGATAAGGTCATACATCTATATACATATGTCCTGGCATGTACAATACTTCGGCAAACAACTACACAGCCTAATTTTCCAATCCACAGAGAATCAAGACCCTTATGATTATGTTATTAACGAGAAAAAGCTACATACTCACACAGGTTTATAGAACTCTTTATGATTGTCAAGGCAAGTTAGTTTTCAACATATGATAGGCAGGGGTGACAAAAGTTCCTCGTCTATTTGATATTACCATATAACTTTATTCTTTTTTCAGGCCGTTTCGATACAACAGCGACTTCCACTTCTACACCCAATACAATGGGACCATTGTTATCTAAGGGAGTATCGATCAACATCCATCAATTCAATTTTGTTTGCGGAAGCTTCTTTTACTTTTTTAGTGTGATAGAAAAATGTGCTAGATTTCCAATATTCATCACACCACTGTCTTTGTGTGATCAACGCCTTCTTATGCCTCATCGTCATGCATTCTCTCTTTGTTCTTTAGTGCATCATAGAACTTTCTACAATGCAAAATCCATATAATGTCAACTCAACATACAAATTAAGTGACTTGACATGCCACTTCAACAACAATTCATTAGTGCATCTAGATTATATTTCAAGAAATAAGAATTGGAGAAAGAGGAAGTGCAGAGCCAAAGTCTCGCACACGCACACACACGGGAGGAGTAGCACTCAACTCATTTTGTATTACTAAATAAACTTACATATATAGTTAAATGATCAACCAAACTAGATCCTAAAAGAATGGATCAGATCCTATAAAGAAGGAACAAACAAACCATTTATACATTATCTCTAACATCCTCCCTTAATGTAGAAATGGAACACAATACTAAATATGCCTGTAGTTTTTCAGGCTTACAAATCAGCAATGCAAATTAACAATCTAGAGTTCCAAGCCTTGAACTCTAGAGTCCTCCTTCTTCTTCATTTTGACCTTAATTGCTGTAAGATAATATTTGTTTATGTTTTCCCGTTTCCTGCTCTTCCAGTTTGAGAGCTTGAAGTCTTCACTGTTCATTATGGAATTTGATTGAGCATCTGTTGTCCTGAATCTTCCTTGTGCTTCTACAAATTCTGCAAACTTTTCACTGTTAATTGTCCTCCATGCTCGGTTACAATCAGCTATGTGCAGTGTAGTGGAAATCTGCAACAAAATCTCTTCAGCATCTGCAAATCTGATACATTCTGCATCACAAACACAGTCAACATTCTTTGGCTTTTCAAGCCAGTCTTCAAGAAAGTTTAGTTCTACATCAAATTCAATTTGATTTGCTTCAACTACTGCAACTCCAGCTAAGAAATTGTTTATCATCATCACTTCTAGCTGAATTAAAATTTTGTCTTCTTCAGAAATACATTCCTCATCATATAGAGGCTCAGATTCATATTTTACTTCAGGCAGGCAGCTGGACAAGCCAGCAGCCACAGCTATCTTCATATTAATCCTTCCACAAGATCTTCTACACGATTGTTGACAGTGATCTCCTTCACGATTATTGGAAGCGATTTTCTTCGGTCTCTACAATGCCGACTGGCAGCTTCCCAATACAGTACCGCCTCGGGATAGGTACAGCGTCCAAGGATTCTATTGACCCGCGATACTGTGTTGTTATCGCGCCTTCCACTACCGCGCCCCTGCACATTGGTGTCATGCTGTAGTACCGCTCCCCTGCAGTCTGGTGACCCGCGGTAGTCTGAGTTCATGGGATCTCCCTTCTCGATGCTCTCAGTATTCTCTCGTCCATCCCTTAATACTTCAGTCAGCACGCCGGTCCAAACTTCACGTGCTCCTCCTGGCAATTCACGCAGCGATCTTCATACACAACCTCACCTCCTTGGGCTCTCAGAGTAGCTTCATTATGGGACGTGTGCTGTATGTGTTGTATTGTTAGTAGTGTGTGCTGATCAAGAAGCACGCACAGGTCTTCGCGTCCAGCCAGCTCTTTCTTCAGGGTGGTTCCCTCACACAGCTCCAACAACCAGATCCTTGTCTCTTATTGGCAGCTTCACACCACGGCGAATCAGCTCTCTACGTGGTTGTCCTTCTCGATGATCTCCACGGCTGTCTTCTTTCAACACGTGCGTCGGTTGCTCTTTCTTCCACTGGCAGGTGCACCCCACTCTGGCAAATTTAATGGCTGCAAGCTCTTTCTATGGAAGCTCTCAACTTGGACAGTGATTGAAATCAAGATAAATGGGACACGGATCTCCTGCTTTCTCGGCCTCCACTCCAACGATGGACACGAGCAACACGCACAGGCAGTTTCAATTCAGGCCTCACGCACAGACAATTAGCAGCGATCCGCATGGGCTCTCCAGGCAAGGTTGACGTCGGGCCTCTTTGCACAGATTCACGGCTTTCAAAAAAAAAAAATTCTGCGATCTCAGACTCACACACAGGCGACTCGGTCTCGGTGGCTTCCTCCACACACAGTAGCCTACAAGAGAGACTATCTCTCACTCATAGCTGGGCAGCACTCTCAACACCAGAAACGGCTCTCACAGCAATCAGGCTCTCATACAACCAGCCACAATGGGCATTCACAATAGCAGATATCAACGCCCAGGCCACACGCTCGCACGAGCCTTCTCAAAATTAACTCACCACACGGCTTTCATAGCAACCGGCCATGAAGGGCACTTCTTAACAACAATACGCCAATCAGGCACTCACACAGCCTCAATGGGCTTTCAAAGCAGCAGGCCACGAAGGGAACTTCTCACAGCCAAACACGGCTCAGCAGGCCACCAACAGGGCTCTCACAACATGCCACAATGGGCTCCCACAACAGGCCAATCAAGCACTCAATCTACACCACTCTGGGCTCTTCACCATAGGCCACAATGGGCTCTTCAATCCACAGGCCACAATGGGCTCTGATACCAAAATAAGAATTGGAGAAAGAGGAAGTGCAGAGCCAAAGGCTCGCACACACACGGGAGGAGTAGCACTCAACTCATTTTGTATTACTGAATAAACTTACATATATAGGTAAATGATCAACCAAACTAGATCCTAAAAGATTTGGATCAGATCCTATAAAGAAGGAACAAACAAACCAGTTCTACATTATCTCTAACATCAAGGTTTGGAGATTTGGCGGGTCCAACCGGGTGATCAATCAAAATTGAGTAGTTTAATGTGGATTACATATCAACATTTAATTCCACATATTGAGGGAGTAATTGTTGCATACTCTGTGTATCAATAATGATATATTTATATCGATAAAGATTTAAGTAGATGTGTTAGTTTATGATATATTCTAATTAATGTTTTTTATTTAGATTTCTTGTGACTTATTAAGTACTTGATAATGTTTAAATTATTATATATCCAATTATTAAGTACTTGATAATGTTTAAATTATTATATATCCATCTATTTTTCACTATTTACTAAGTACTTATTATATATCTAAAATTAAATTATATATATATAATGAACATAATAATTATAAAAAACATTATAATAAAATACACCAAGAGAAGATTTGAAGAAGTTTTACAAAAACATATTATTTTCTTCATCATTAATATGATTTCATGGATATGAAAAACTTTTTAAATATTGAAGATCAATCTTAATCTTTTAGTATTATTAATGTTTTAGATTTTATCAATGATATTCTAATCATTTTTTAAAGTGTTTTAGTGATATTTTTTATTTCAATTATAAATTTTTGATCAACTTTTAGCCAATTGAAAATGTAACCTGTATAATATATTCATATCTTTTTAATTTTTATAAATAGTAAAATAACATCTACATTATTGTTGAGATACAATATATTGGTGTGAAAATTTGCAAGAATAAAGCCCACAAATCCAATGAAGTTGAATATCACATTTATGATAATTCAAAATGCAACGAACCATTAAAATATATATATATTGGAAATATATATGTAGTGTTAAATTTTTTATTAAGTTAAGTAAAAATATTATATAAAAATACATTTAAATTTATATATTATTAATATAATATAAAATTATGGTGAAAATTTGAGGTTATCATTGAAGGAGTGTATTTTGAGAATAATTTATCATTATGGATTACATTGTATATATACTTACCTGTATTGACAATGAGGAACCTTCTCTATTTGATTATATTTGTTTTTTCTTCTTACATATACAATTGCTACCATTTCACATTGGAACCTTTTATATTTGTTTTTTCCTTTTTGATGTACAATTACTACTATTTTTGGTAGTTGTGTTGATGTTGCAAGTGACAAAACTTATTGTGCATCACTTACATGGAGATTTTCCATTCAATGATAGGTTCGCCATATTCATGACATTATTGGTTATCATATCATTTGTCGTTTTATTTTGGCTATTTGAATATGAATTTTGAAAGACTTTGGTACTGTATTCTTCTTTGACATCTTTGAAAACAAAATTATATCTATAATTAATAAAATAGAAATGAATTCACTTAGAAATAAATAAAATAGAAAATATCATAAATCATCGTACCTTTTTGTATGCAACAAAAAAATATTTTAAGCTTTCCATGGAGCTTGAATCTGGATAGTTGCATCTGACATCATCCCAACTCTTCTCACCCAACATTATAACCATGTCCTCTTGTATTTTCATGTAAACCTTATGACTACATGATGTAAAACTAAATGGCATTAACAATGACATCTAATAATAACACAATGCTTATTTAATAAAATATCTTAAACTCAAAAAATAAACTTAAAAAAATAAAAAAAACTAGCTATAAACTTACTTTTCAAAATCATTGCGCATTTCTTCCATGGATAATTCACTTGAATTTACACGTGACAATATTGTAGATATAAGTGTTTCATCCTTCACACCTTGCAATGATCTCTAAGGTGTTATAGTCATATCTTTTGGCAAGTTCTTGACATCAGGGCCTCCTTGACTATTGCTCCATGCAACTGCTTTACTTCTTTTTACCTTCTGATTTTTTACGCCAATATTATCCCACATGCTAAATATGTCATCAATCAAATCCCATATGGGGCCCATTCTAAATGCCAACTGAAAATAGTTATCTACAACTCTGAATGCATCACTTCCTTTCAAACCTTTATGTTTCACATTGTCCTCTTTAATAGGGATACCTATTTCCATACAACATTGTTTCTGTAAATCTGCATCAACTTTCGATCTATCCCCACCACATATTTGTTCAAATTGATTGTGGATAAATCTAACCCTTTGAACAAATGTCATGGACATCCTATAATCACTATCTGTGTTGTGATCCCATGCCAATAGTTTTGCTTCCACATATGTTAAACCAGCGTAAATGATGCATTTCACTGTTTGAAAAATAGGGTTTTTTGGAAACTCTTGCATCAATTCTCTTCTAGCCTCCGCAGAATGACTTCCCCCAAAAACATAGTAGTTGTAATCAAAACATTTTGATTCTTCAAATGAATCTCTAACAGGAACATCTTTGGGGTCAACAAGAACTAGGTATTCAACCACATGTGCATAGGGATTGTGCCTCATCAATAATTTCAAGTTATGAACATGCAAGCGATGTGGTTTCCTAATTTGATACTTCTCTTGGCCTTCTGCGTGTCTATAAAGTTGCTTTACATTTAAATCAAATGTATGCCCATTGTGAACCAACTTATCCCTCCGTAATCGATCTGGAATAATGTTTTGTGTTGTCTTAACAACACCATCATCTAGATAATCACCTGAACTAATGATTTCCAAACTGTACCCCGAGTTCTCACTATGATTTTCAACATTGGATTGAACATTTTCTCTCCTCCTTTTATGTCTTGAAGCAGTTGTTTCTAAAAGAACAACTTGTTGATCAGGAATGGAAACATCCTCATCCATAGGTCTTTTAGAAGAGTGTTTATTTCTCTTACTAGCAGAAGTAACATTGTCATCACCAGCAATTCGTTGATCATGTTTAGTTCGGCGAGATATAATTTTGAATATAACCTTCCTAGGTAATTCATTTGATTGTTGGATTCCTTTTCCTTTCTGTGCTTGTACTTCTTCAGGAAAAAATTGCACTTGTTTTTGCTTTGGTGTTTCTCTCTTCTTTGGTGCTTCTCCCTTATGAAGAGGGGCATTAATGACATCCATCGGATTTTCTTCTTTAGAATAAATTCCATTCAGAATATGGGAAAGTGGCATAGAAAAATCCTGTGAAATAAAAACATTATTGTATTAAATCTATTACATGGTCATATAATTCAAAGTATAATAAATTCAGAAAGATATAAAAATATAGAAACTTACACTCTTGCGCTCAATATCGTGCATGACTCCTGCACAGAATTCTGTGAAAATTTCTTCCATCTTATAGTTTGTAACCTTCAAAGAATATCATATTTTGACAAAGGTTTTAGCTTGTTTCACTAGTGCATAAACAATGTCTTTACCCGGCACCAAACAAATATATCGCAACAATCCCAATGAGTGATATTCATTTTTAAGATATGCAAATCCAACACAATATAAGTGAATACTTTCTGATTTTCCTTGATATTTCTCTTTCAGAAACCAAGAATAGTCAAGTTTCTCTTCAGTTGGTGCTTGTTTCCATTCTCTAACATTCTTGGCTTTTAAATCATCACTGGGTACAACTTCATCACGCGCAACATTGTCAGATGGCTCAACTATGTTTTTCGATGACTTCATCGACGATCTCACTCCATAGATGTTTATAGATTGCTTTCTTGATGTCATTTTCCCTATAGTCAGAAACAAAACAAAAAAAACCAGAAAATGTTTAAAAAAAATAGTTGCACTTAAAAAAAATTGTTAACATATAGTTATACAAAGCATAACAATTTTTTAAACGTAGAGGGAACTCGATAATTTTTTTTTAAAATACATAGCCCTTAGGCTATGCTACGGGCACCCGTAGCATCTGTAACATAGGCCAAGGGCTCAGCATTTGTTGGCTTAGCATAGCCCAAGGGCTATGCATTGGTGCACCCGTGGCCAATGCATAGCCCTTGGGCTATGCCTTCCCCACTGCCAATGCATATCCCTTGGGCTATGCCTTCCCCACGGCCAATGCATAGCCCTTGGGCTATGCTACGAGGTGCCCATAGCATATCCCAAGGGATATGAAATGGGCGCCCAATGCATAGCCCTTAGCGCCCATTGCATATCCCACAGGCTATGCATTGGGTTCCCTTTTCATAGCCCCCGGGCTATGCAATGGGCGCCCAAAGGGTGCCGACAGCGGCCCCCCGTCGGGCGGCGCGATTCTGAGAATCGTGTTGCCCGACGGGGAGGCACGATTCTGAGAATCATGCCTCCCGATGGGGAGGCGCTGTAGGAGCCCAAAGGGGGCCGAGGGGAGCGGAGCTCTACCCCCGGGCCCCCTCTGGGCGTCCACAACACTCACCCACAAAATCGCGGTGCTCGCTAGGGCAAGCGCTATGGCCCAGAGGGGGCCAGGGAGCGGAGCTCTGCTCCCCCCCGACCCCCTCTGGCCGCCCACAATACCCCTTCTCCCCCCACGTTGAGCATTGAGGGTGCCCAAAGAGCGCCTGAGGGGAGGAGCGGAGTTCCTCCCCACTACCAAAGTGGCGGGCCAAACTCGCCCATTTGGCAACGGGGAGGAGCTCCGCTCCTCAGGGGGATCCTCCCCCTGGGCATTTCCCATTTGGGTTATGCAATGGGGGCTAAGCAATGGGAGCCTATGCCCTCAAGCCAAAAAAAAAAAAATTACCCAAGTTTTACAAAGGGCATGCCGAAGCCCAAAGGAAAAAAAATTGGATCAAAACATAAAAAAAATTAATTTAACTAACCTTGACAATGTTTGAAGTTGTTTGATGGTCTCCAAAGCCTTGTGGATCATTGTTTGCAAATGGTGACTATAGAAAACCAAACTGCGTTAATATAGCATAAAATAGGTTTTTTTTTTAATGGGACTGATAATGTTTCTCCTAAAAGCAAGGATTTTGATGGAACTGATGATGATTTTTCTTCAAGCAAGGATTTCAATGGGACTAATAATGTTTCTTCTCCAAGCAAGGATTTTGAAGGCACAAATGATGATTTTCCTCCAAGCGAGGATTTTAATGGGATAGATGATGATTTTGGTGAGGATAAAGGCAACAACAATGATGAAGATGGTTTTCCTCCCAGCCATGATTTTCATGGCTCTAATGATGATTTTCCTCCAAGTGAGTATTTTTAATGGGACAAATGATGATTTTGGTGAGGATGAAGGAACCAATAATGGTGAAGATGATTTTCCTCCAAGCGAGGATTATGATGGTAGTGAAGACGATTTTCCTCCAAGCAAGGATTATGATGGTAGCGAAGACGATTTTCCTCCAAGCGAGGATTTTAATGGCAACAATGATGATATTCCTCCAAGCAATGATTTTAATGGGACGGATGATGAAGTTAAATACTTACTTGGAGGACAATCATCGTCAGTGCCATCCGAATCCTCACTTGGCACTGATGATGATTTTGCTCCAAGCGAGGATTTTAAAGGGACAAGTGATGATTATGGTGAGGATCAAGGCACCAATAATGATGAAGGTTATTTTCCTCCAAGCAATGATTTTGATGGAATTGATGATGATTTCCATCCAAGAGAGGATTTTAATGGGATAGATGATGATTTTGGGGAGGATGAACCCACCAATGATGTTGATTTAACCTCAAGTGATAAACTTGATACTGATGCAAATACTCATTCTCCTACTAATTTTGGTGATGATAATCTCAATGAGAGAGATGATATTCCTCACATTGATGAGGATATTCATTCTAATGAGGATGATTTAATGGTTCATGAAACGCAAAGGAAAATTGTACCAATGAGCAATATTAAGTGTAGGACTAAGCCATTTTATATCAATCCAAAGCATTCTAGTTATACAAGGTCTAGGAAATATTTGCTCACAAGTCTTAGTTCTATTACTGATTTGATTTCAAGTGAGTGTTGCCAAAAAAATTGTTTGAAAAAAATACACTACAATTATGCCTTAGAGAAAAGAAGAGCATATCTATCAATGAACAAAAATATGCAAAATTCATATTTGGTAGGGTGCATGATTTCTACAAAGGCAGGTTATGATTATCGCATTGGAAGTATTTTGCTTTGCAAAAGGCCATTCAAAAGAATCCACTCAATTGGTAATCTTAGACTATCAAGAATCTAGAGAAGGCTAGAAAAGTATCCTACATTTTATTCTAAGAATATCATGTACGAGCTAGTGGGCCGTTGAAAAACATTGCAATGTCATGGATGTGTGAATTCTTTACTAAGCATAGAGAGAGTATGCCATATAGAGAAACCATACAAATTCTGGATAATTTCTCAAGGAAGGAAATCTACAACTTGTACAAGGCATTTGTTCAAGATGCAGAAGGAAATAAAAATTTCATTAGATATGTATATTTTACAAGACTATGGAAAACAGATTTCAACAATGTATGTATTCCTAAGAGGTCAAGGATGGGGGTTTGCAGTATATGTACGTCTCCTAAACAAAGAAGGGATAAATCGAAATGGATAGAGAGAGGTATGTCTAACAACTTTATTTTTTTGGAATAAGTATCTATTACAAAAGCTCACTAATGTTTTGTTTTTATTTTATTTGTAGATTTTGTTGTTAAAGAACTTCAAGCACATTGCAATCAACAATCAATTGAATGACAAAAGTTATACAAACATTGCAAGAAGTTCTATGATGAACCACATAAGTATATGGGTTTGATAATTGATGGCATGCATCAGAAAAAATTAAAAATAAATAAATAAATAAAACACTTTTGCCACATTTTGTTCATGTACCAAAGAATTTAAAGGAGGAAAATTTTATTCAGTTTCACTTGGTTGGTTGTATGGTTTTTAATGGTCAAATGTCTCCAAATGTTTACTTTACAGCTCCCAATATTCATAATGATGCAAATCTGACCATTACCATAATTCACCATGTGTTGACTCATTGGTCTAGTAATCTTCCTTGATTTCTATATCTATAATTGGACAACACTAGCCGGGAAAACAAAAATCAGATCATGTTTAGTTACTGAACATGCTTGTTGAATTGGGAATTTTTCATGTGTTAATTTGAATCCATGTGTTAATTTGAATATTCACACATGAAACATTTTTTCTTTTTTATTAATATGCCATTCTTTATATCGCAACTCTAAAGGAATGCTTGAATTTTGATATGAATCACTTCTACGTCTTAAGGTTTATTATATGATTTTATGATGAATATCATAATTTTTTGTATTTTATATGAAAAGAGTGGTCAAATTATTTATTGAATAATTTGTGTTTAACTCAATGCAATTTTTATATAATGTTACTAAGAGATTAAATAAGCACAATTTTCAATTTTGATAAAATCATATAAAAATGCCATTCTTTGAAAAAGTGTGCTACCATTAGCATTAGTTTTCAATTTAGAGATTGATTTTAAGGTTTTTGCAAACATCAATAACAAATGTTTTGGTTCATTTCTATATTTTTTACCCCAAATAAAAAAGTGGTGCTACCGGTAGCACCACTTTTTGACTCGGGTTTTTTTTTGTGTGTTTTTTATGAAAAAGCATGGGTTTTTATGGCTAGAGTTCTCATTTTGAGTATAAAGTTCTCATCAAGTTGTATAACATGTTCCAAGAAAATGCATCTTTCTTCAATAATTATGTTAGAGGTGTTGTTATTCTTCCATAGTTCTGAACAAACTTGCGGTAGTACCCTATTAGACCTAAGAATCCTCAAAGATTCTTCAGGGTTTTGGGAATCGACCATTCCATCATAGCTTTAATTTTGTTGGAGTCTACCTTGATACCTTCCTGAGATACAATATGACCCAAATATTCTACCTCCTTTACCCCAAAGAAACATTTGGAAGGTTTTGCATATAGTTGTTGCCCCTTCAGTAGTTGTAGTACCTTGTCAACATGTTGAACATGTTATTCCCAAGACTTTCTATAGATTAGTGTGTCATCAAAGAATACTAGCAAAATGTTTCTAAGGAAATGCTTGAAAATGGAATTCATCAAACCTTGAAATGTGGAAGGCACATTCGTGAGACCAAATGGCATGACCAAAAATTCATAATGACCTTCATGAGTTATGAATGTTGTTTTTGGAATGTCTTCCTCCTTCATTCTAATCTAATGATATCTGGGACAAAGATCCAACTTTGTGAAGAAAATTTCCCTATGTAATTCATCTAACAATTCATCAATGACAGGAATAAGAAATTTATATTTAATGGTGATCTTGTTGAGCTCTTTATAATATGGACACATACGCCATGATCCATCCATCTTGTGTACCATTACCACTGGTGTAGAGTAAGAAATTTTTCTAGGCCTAATTATGCCGACCTCTAACATTTCTTCAACCATACGCTCAATTTCACTCTTCTGTCCATAAGGGTATCTTTAAGGTCTGATGTCAGGAGGAACACTTCTCGGAATTAAGTGAATAGCATGATCAAAATCTCAAACAGGTTGAAGGCATTTTGGAATATCTTCAAATACCTCAGAATGCTTATCAGTCACGTTTTGGAGATCTGGGGAAATAGGATACTTTGATGTTTGAACATCTAATGAGCAGAGTTGTGCAATTACACCTTGATGCCCCTTTTTTATTAATTTTTTCATACCATTAGAGCTTATCACCTTACTTGGTTTCCCTATGATACCCTTTAACTCATATTCTTTTCCTTCCCATAAAAATTTCATGAAAATATTATGAAAATTAAAAGCCACCATTCCCAATGATTGTAACCATTGAACTCCTAAGACAACATCAACACCCCCATCGGAATAACAATCATTGGAATATTCAATATGTATTCCCCCATAGTGAGATTGATATTATGGCATTTTATTGAGCAATTGATAGTTCATCCATCTACAATCATTACTTGAAACTCTGGTGTTGGATATACAAAGCAATTGAGAACCTTGGCTAGTTTACATTGAATGAAATTATGAGTACTACCAGGATCAATCAACCTTGTCACCTTTTTACTTTTTGATATATCTTCCGATCTTGAGATTTTGAGTGCTAATTCCATCCAATGCATGACAGGATATTGTGGGAGTAATCTCTTCGGAAGTAGTATCTTCTATTTCTTCATCTTGAGACGGTTCTTGTTCTTTTGATACTTCTTGTTCATTTTCTTCCTCTGCTTCACAATCTATGTAAAATAGTTTCTTCTCATTGCACTTGTCTCCCTCACTATATTTTCTATCCCAATCGTAACAAATACCTTTTGCTATTTTTTCCTCTAGTTGTTGTGGTGTCAACCTTATAGGTTGTGGATGACTTGAGACCACACTTCTTTGTAGTTGTAAGTGGTAGACTTCCTTGTTGCCATAATTTTGTTTTCAACTTTTCTTGCCACCCTGAATGGTTGCTCCAAGGACTTAGGTTCCCAAAGGAGAAACTCATCTTGGATGTTATCCTTAAAAGTTACAATAAAGAGATCCAACAAATTATCTTCTGAAATATTCTTCACTCTGAGATTAGCTTCTGAAACTGCTTGATGTGCTCTGTAACTGACCCTTTTTTCTTTAGATTTACCAAATAACTAAAGAAGGTGTTTCTATTTATATCCCCATAATGTGCAATCAATTCTTCTGTGAATATAGACCATGATATAATAGAGTCATTTTTACGGTCACAAAGCCAATGGTACCATACAAATTGATCAGGATCTAAATATAAGGATGAAATAGCTATCTTTTGCAAAGTTAGCACCTGGTGTTGATCAAAGAATTGCTCCATTTGGAATATCCAAGTTATTGGATCATTGCCATCAAATTTTATAATGTCAATTTTAGGAAGTTGGGTACCCTTTGGTGACCATCCCTGATGACTTCCATTACTAGAGTCATTTCCTCTTGGAATATTCTTATTCGTGGAATGTTTCTCAACATGGAAATTATCTTTATCCTCTTGAGTATCCCGGAACACATCATCACATGTAGAAGTAGTATCCCTTAAATTTTGTATGAGATTAGCAATATTGTTCAACTTATCCTCTAAATTGAATAAATCAGTTGTTCTCACCGAACCTTTCATATTTTCCTCCATTTTATTCAACTTGTCCTCTAAATTAACTAAATCATTTTTTTTCACAGTCCCTTTAATCATATCTTCCAACTGGGACACTTGAAAAGATAGGCCTTCCCTTTCATCGTACTCTGGGGATGGATCCTCTGGTGGTTTGAGGGGAGTGTGATTTTTTACACTTCCTTTTGGTGGCATTTTGAACAATATAAATATATATCACACCCTAGGTTTCACCATAATTAGATCCTTCTACTTAAATCTATTAAAATTTAAAATCGTATACCTTTTTCAAACCCTGATTGGAAGATTGTTTTATGGATGAATTGTAACTGAGATAAATTTGAAATTTCTTCTCGTATAAGTCTAAAAATTTGGCCTAATGTATCCATATGTGTCCTTTTTCCAACACCGCGGTTCTGACCTAATTATGATGTACTAATAAGAATTTATTGTGAATCTCCCAACACTTCTTATTTTAGGTCTTTCTGGAAGAGAGAACATGTACGGTATGCCATGTGTCCAATATTTCAGATCTGAGTCTAAAAACTCTACCATAGATATTGCGGTCTTTATTATTTTTGATGCAACAGGTCTCACTCAATTTCGATCTTTCATTCCCCAGATATGAAATTTTTCCCCGGAACACCTGTTTACGCCTACTTTTTGGACTAGTCAAAAACCCTAGCTTCCGAGGAGAATATATCCAAACTTGTATGGTCTCAAGATATGAAAATTGGATGATGGATAGCTTGACCTGTTTTGGATATTGTTTTTTAATATAGATTTCGGAATCCTTGTAGAAAAAAAATTATAGAGAAATTTCCAAGATGACTTGTTTTGAAGAAACCAGTCCTGAGGAAAGAGCTATGATTCCAAATGTTATACAACCAAGTCCTAGATATAGCATAAAAATAGCAGAAATAGAACAAAAGAAATTAATCCACGCCTTAATAATGAAGAACTGAGATGGATAAAAATCCTCTTTGAGGGAGAAACCTCCTTACACAATGTACTAAGTACATAAGACAAGACAAGATACAATGATGACTATTTATTGAAAAGGTCTCCTTCCAATATATAGGAGACAAAGGGGTACAATAAAAACTAATAGACCCAAGCTGACATCAATAATATGTAATGCACCATAATAAAGGGAATAATGTGCCACTACATAAGGGATAATGTGCCAATATTTAGGGCTTAACATAGATGATATTGGCATATATGTTTAATGACCATTAGATCTTTGTCATTCAATGGTTTTTTATTGCAATACACTCGGTGGCTTTGGTTTTATTCATCTTAACTTGATTAGAGTCAATACTAAATGTTATATGTAAATGATTGGATATGAGACACATCTATTCTTCATTTTGATCTTAGTTTAATGATGTGATTGTTGTCGTATTTGGAATCAAAGGTTAAGTGTTGCTTCATGCTTCACACTTTTGAAAGGTTTATTGTTTTGATAAAAATATTTAATCAAGTGCATTGATGTTACCTAATTTACAATAAAATTTTATATGGTTTTAATAATAATTAGGATTTCAACCATTTTATGGATATAAGAAGTGTGTTAAGTTAATACATGTTGTTGGCCCTATTTTTTAACAACTTATCACTGGAATATTCTTGACTTTGGAACTGAGGGATACTTATCCATGATATCCTCCATTATGGATTTAATCACCTTGGTATCTATTATGTTTTGGATGGATATAGAGTCACCCACTTATCAAGTGATGGTGGCTTGTATTGGACATTCTTGATTGCAACACCCATGTGCATTTATGTTGGATGAGGGAAGAGAAAGATTGGCATGAGACTTAATCCTCACCCTTCAATTTGATGTAACTATTCTAATATGTTCGGAAGAATATTTCAAGTGGAAAGGGTTAGAGATTTCTTAAGTTCATCCACTCACTCCCTTAGTGAAAAATTTCCTTCGTGACCAAAAATTTCTTCTGTGGGAGTTTCTTTTTCATTGAAATATTTTGAACTGGTAATTGTTGAAACATTGTCCATAACAACTTGGATATGGAATTTATGTTGCTTAGTGAATGCATGTACCATTTATTTTTGGTGGTGATCTCTTGTTTGATATTTGTGGGTTTAAGACACCACTGTTAACTTATGTAATTTAGCATATTGCATGCCCTCTCCATTAGTTATCAAACCAAAATATTTTTCACTTGGATGCTAGAAAAATAATGCATTTTTATATAGATTAAGGACAGTGACCCTCTGTTAAGAACCTATTCTATAATGGTTTGGCCTAAAATTTCCTTTGAGATCAACATTAATTCCTCTTAATATGAAATTGGCACAATTCTTAAACAAGGAAGACACCTTGTTTCATATCATTTTCAAAATCTTAGTGCTACTAGTCTCAATCACAATACCTATGACAAAGAGATTTATTCCATAATACAAACATTTAAACAATAGTATTATTACATCCTTGGTAAGGAAACCATCTTACAAACCTCCCCATCAACTTATCCTTTTGAAGTTAAAAATAATCAAGCCACTTAAGAAATGAATGCTTGGTGAGTCTTTTACATACAATAGTTTCACCTACCCATCATGTACAATAAAGGCAGCACTAACAAAGCCATAGACATGCTTAGCTTCTCTCCAATGCATGTGTTGCACATCCTGGATAAGTTCTTTGTTGGTTATGACGAATTGAATAAATGTACACATTAGAATTTTCCTTTGACTCTATTATGCAGTCACTTTAACAACCTGACCTCATCAACCAAATACCTTTTGCTAAATTACATCATCCAAGATGGCTAGCTCAACTAGTTTGTGTGTTCCTCATTACATTGCCCGACTCCTTCTCAACAAAGAGGTGCACTCTTCTTGCTATGGAAGTCACTTTGGCACAACTAAAAATCTGTAGCATTTTCAACATTATTTTTACTATCCATCCATTAAAAAACATGTTGAGTATTTCATCTGATAGTATGTTTTTTGAAGTCAATCCAAATCAACCAACTAGAAGTTGGGGTTGCACTCATTGTTACCCATTCCTTCCCTAGGAATCCATCTCCATGTATTTTGTTAGTGGTCTACCCACTATGTTTAGAAAACATGATTATACTTTTGACAAATTCTACAAATTCTCCAAATTGGCTTATTTTACCCACTTCACTAAAATAATTTATGTTCACCAAGTCATTGAATTGCTTTTCCTTATGATTCATAGGCTCATTCTGGTCCTCCCCTCAACATAATTTATGAGTGAGATACTTAGTCCTAAGCCCTATCTAGAAGACGTTTGGAAACTATTAGGGTGTAACCTTCATTATTCTACCCCCTTCCATGATATAAGAGAGATCTTAATCAACCTGCAAATCAGAGTGCACAGACAAAAGCACACACAAATAACACACAACACAATAGAGATTTCGACACCAATAATGGCTTTGTTATTAATATTTGAGAGCAAATTACATAATTTGGTTACAATGAGGAGTCAATGCTTTGTTCCAGTAGGTCATTTATGACCTTTCTTTGGTTACACACAAACACTCTGAAGCCTCAATCACTTGGCAATAGCAGCAACAACTACGGGCCACAACAACCCCTAATCCTTGCCTTGATCTCTATTTATAGTCTTTTCCATCTCTTCAAATTCCCACTCAATCTTCTTCCAAAATCCTCTAAGTGCTTCCTTCTGCAATTATGAGCATTAATTGCTTCACCTACAACCTCCATGGTGTAACTTGCCACCTGGTGAATTCAACAACCACCACAAATCCTACAATAACTACTCCAACTACTCTCACAACTGCCTTACTTTATGTGCCTCAACTTTTCTTCTGGGAAATCATGTTCTTGACCTTTATGTTATTGCAACTCTTGGTTGGACATTTTTTTCATGTCATTCATTTCTCCAAATTATGAGCTTTGGTGTCAGTATTAACCTGACCACTCCTTGTTTGCGGATAAATCCATCGGTGCGGACACCAATCGATCTCCCTATTCTAAATGGTTTAAATCTAGAACAAATCACGACATAATATAAATTTCTTTCCTATATTAATCCAATCACAAAGAATGCAAAGGATTGATTACCTTGCATCTATAGTTGTTTCTATTTGTTTGATGTAGATCTTGATCTCTCAGCTGCAAAACAACACAAGACAAACAAATGGAAACAAGAGTGAAAGCAATAGGTGATATAAACTAATCTAAACAAGTGGTCAAGGAATTAAGTTCTAAAGATCTAACATGAAAAAATATTTATGGAAAAATCATGTATATTAATGTATAAGATCGAAATACAAAGGGAGATATTACAACCTAATCCTTGACATTGCAACTTCTTCCAAATAACATTTTTCCTCAAAGATCCAACCTTGTCTCTAATGGATGAAGGGATTTCAACCCTAGCAGATATTCTCTAGCGTTTGGGTGCTCTAATTCATCCTCTAGATCCTAATCATAAAGAGGAAGGTTGTATATATAGGCCAAAGATGATAGAAGGAATTGAGGATTTGATAGAGAATACTAAGGGATCAACCCTAGGAGTTAGGGGATTGACTCCCACCTTCACTGATTTGTTGGGATATGCCTCCACGAAGGGATTCGTTCTAGAAGGCACACGAAGCTTCTATTTTTCTGCTCCAACTGATAGTGACGCACCTTGTCAACTATCAACCTGTGTCATTGAAGGGTGACACATGCTAATCAAAGGAAAACAGTATTAGCGACACACTCTGTCAATGTGCAAAGTGCGTTTTCAAGGAATTGACGCAGCTTTTTAATATGCAAGGTGCATTAGTGTGACAATATGGGGGAAAAACATGGAAATCCTTCTTTTCAGGAAATTTGTCATCAATGCTTCAGGAATTATGACAAACCAAGGGTACACATCTCTTAATGACAAGATTTTGGTGTAACAAATTCCCCCCCAAAGCATGAAGCTAGAGAAATAGGATAGGTGAAATGATATGATCTATGGAAATTTAAGGCAAAAGATCATCAGTTGAAATGTTGAACAAGGACTTCTGCAGTACCACTAACTCTAATATATGTATCTCAAATAACTTATAGCATGTCTTCCGACCAATACACTGCATATCCATGAAAACACTGAATAAAAGTATTTCCACTAAAAATACAAACGTGCATCCATACATCGATGACAATACCATATCATAGTCACAAGAAGATACATAGTGGATCTACGAGATGAACCGAACATAGCCACGAACTAATACAATGTGGATCTATGAGACAAAATAATGATTCCATCATGATGTCTATGTGGGAACCTACTCAAAAAATCTCCATTGAAACTTGGGTAAGATACATAAGAAAGTTATCCCAGGGTCTTCATCCCGAACCTGGAAAAAGTACAATTCTAACCATGCGAATAGATGTCTTAACGTGGAAAATGGTAGAAATCACTTGATTACCGGTCATTGAGGTATATTGTTAACAAGTGCGAGGTAAATCATTATTGATGGAAATGACTCCCAAGGTAATCTAGTACATTCCTCTGAATGTGGATTAATGAGTTGAAGTCGAACACTCGGTGAAATATTCCATTCAGAGGTCAATGATGTGAACCTACTGCTGAAAGCGAGGTAACCTTCCATTAAGGCATGCAGGTCCAAGGTACCTAACTGGTTTCTAGGTTTAATCCTTGGATGATGTGTTGAAGTCGAAAAGGATAAACCCATCGAAAGAGGGCCATGATGTTTCCCCCATCATCGACATGAAACAACATCAAAGATATTTTGAAGCAGATCGAACTGTAGAGTGATATTTGAGACTGACTTAGAGGTGACTGACATAAAGGAAGGTATATGACTGCGGAGGTTGACTCGAAAACAGGCTTCCCTTGAACATGGAATGGCATGAATTGGTAGCATTGACTTGACGAGATAGACACAAAGACCTAATACAACAAATTATTGATGCATTCTTCAGATGACCCAAAGGAGTAGAATAACTCATGGAATTCGTATGAATCGAGGAAAAACTGATTACCTAAGGTGTTTGAATGAAATGCAAACAAGTGTCATTTTCAAGGGAGACTATAGGCTGCCACTAACACAGATGTAGATACATGCTCTTTCCTTTAATTTTCGTGTCATGATTGATGAGTTCCTCGTTTCTTTTTAACGAGCTGGAAGAGGGTAACAAACGCTCATTGTAGCTCATCTTTTGGATTATTCCAACCTCACATATTTTATGAACCTGAGGAAGGAGAGTTCGTTCTCGAAAGGGTCCTTCAATTTTTGGTTTTATGAGTCCAGAGAAGGAAAACTCAGTCATTACTTCATTATTTCCTTGAAAAATAAAACAACAATACCTGTGGCATCACTTGTATTCTTGCAGGGAATAAAGTGTTCCAACTTTGAAAATATGTCTACTACCACATTGATGGAGTCGTTACCTTTCTATGTCTTAGGAAATCCCATCACAAAATCCATGCTAATGTGTTCCCATGGAACCTCCAATACAGGGATACAGTCTTGTATCATGGCTTCATCCCTTGGCATGCTAACATATTCTGCAATGATGTATCCATTTCTTTACATCCATCACCAATCCTGGCCAGTAATATTTTTCCTCAATCAATGCCTTGGTCTTGTTGATGCCAAAGTGACCTATTAATCCTCCATTGTAATGCATAGCTAATGACCTCTAAACATGTATCCTTCCTAAATTAAATAATCTAAGTATGGAGTTCTGTCAACACTCCATGGCTCCTTTGATGCCTTCCATTCTTTACCAAAATCTTCATCGACTTCATAGTTGGCTTTCATCAACTCTAATCCATTCGACTAGATAGTCATTGTTCCCAATAACGTGACTCTTTGACTCAACATGTTGGAAATTTTGTTTGACTTTCCCAAATTATGCTTTAAAACAAAGGTATAACTCTACGAGAACTCAACCCATTTCATATGACTCTGATTCAGTTTGTTCTGAGTGTTCAAATACCTCAGAGCCTGGTGGTTGGTGAAAAAAAACAATTATTTGGGAAACAAGTAATGCCTCCATTTCTTTAATGATTGAACAATAATGTATAACTCCTAGTCGTAGATTGAATATTTTTGCTTGGCATCATCCAAATTATCGCTAAATAATGATATTTTTCAGCCTTCTTGGCTCAACATTGCTCCAATTTTCATTCCACTGGCATCAAAGTCTACCTGAAATAGCTTGTCAAAATCTGGGAGGGACAACACTGGTCGCTCCATCACCATCTACTTCAACTTCTCAAATGCTCGTTCGGCTCCTTTAATCCACTTAAATTCCCCTTTCTTCATGCACGCAGTCAAAGGTGCACATACTCGAATAAAATATAAAATGAACTTCCTATAAAAACCAGCAAGTTCATGAAAAATTCTTACCTCAATGGCATTCTTTAGCTCAGGCCACTCCAAAATAGCTTTAATCTTCTCGGGATCCATCTTTAATCCTTGGAAGGAAATTATGAATCCCAAATAAGTTAATTCCTCTTTCATGAAGGAACATTTCTATAAGTTCACCAACAATTTCGCTTGATGCAACTTCTGCAATACCTATCTCAAATGAGGCAAGTGCTCGACTTTAGTCTTGCTAAAAATCAAACTGTCGTCGAGATAGACAACGACAAACTTCCCAAAAAATGGTGTCAAGACTTCATTCATCAACCTCATGAATGTGCTTGGTGCAATGGTTAGTCCAAATGGCATAACCAACCACTCATACAACCACTCCTTCATCTTGAAGGCCATCTTCCATTCATCCCCTTCTCGGATCTTGATCTAGTGATATCCACTCTTCAAGTTGATCTTGGTGAAGTATCTTACTCCACTCATACAATCGATCAAGTCATCCATCCTTGGAAATGGAAATAGTATTTTATGGTAATCATATTGATGGCCTTAGTTTTGGTGCACATCCTCCATTACCCATCCTTCTTCGATGCTAGTATAGTTGGTACTGCACATAGGCTCAAACTTTCTCTAGCCAGGCCTCGGTCCAACAACTTCTATACCTATTGATTTAGCTCAGTATTCTATCGCTAGCATCTCATCAACCAAAATCCCTTTCAAATCCATTAGGATATTTCTGACTTCAGTCAGTATGTTCTCCCTTAGACTATTTACATTTAGTCCCTTCGGAATGGATGCAAAACATAAGTGTTGCTTCTTTTCCTCCTTTGGGAACTCATTATTTGAACACATCAACACTCTTTTCTCCCAATAATTATGTTTGCTTCCCTTGTTACTCTTATCCTTTTCCAAAGGAATCATTTTAATCTTATGGCCATCCTTTTCCACTGTAATAGTGTTTGCATGGCCATCATAAATCATGTTCCTGTCATACTTCCATGGTCTCCCTAGTAGCAAATGACAAGAATCCATGGGTACCACATCACATAACACACTATCATAAAAGGTACCAATCTTGAAATTTATCAAACATTGTCTTAACACTATAACATGATGTCCCTTTTGTATCCACAATACTCTGTAGACATTCAGATGTGGTTGGCACTTGAAACCCAACTTATCGATTACTTCCATCGAGACTAAATTCTCCATGCTTCCACCATCAAATATTGTGGAGCAACACCTATCTCTAATTTTCACTTTCGTTCAGAAGATAGACTTCCTCTACGCTAGTTCCTTATCCTCTTGTTGAACAGGTTGTAACAACGTTTTGTCTAGTCGTTAGGTTCCGACCTCCCTCAAACCCAGTATCTACTGCACTTTCTCATGTATTCAAACTACTTATGTCGTCGGTTCCTTGACTTTTGGTCTCTTGCCGACTTGCAACATGCAACTCCTTTGGGAACTCATATGCCTTATGACCAACTTCGCAACACTTGTAACAGACTACAGTCGGTTGGTCTACACCCATTGTGCCTCTACTAAAGGTTCCTCTCTGATCAAATGTGCCTCTACCTCTAGGGTTTTCACTACCCCATCGATACTCTGGTGTAGACCTTCTTGTTGTACCCTCATATATTCTCACTTCATTATTTTCTTCTCTCTTTGACCCACTAGTTTTTCCTCTTGTGGAAGTAATTTTTCCACCTCTTCCTCTAACAACAGTCTTTCCTCTGGATATATAGGTCTTTCTGGTGACCTTCTCTTCCTCTTTCAATGCCAATTAGTATGCCTCTCTGATATTTCTGAACCTTGACAAGCTCAACTCATCCTAGATGGCATATTTCAAGCTATTCACTTATCTAGCCATCGCTTCTTCACCTTCATCCATCTGTCTTGACCTTATGGATAGTATTTAGAACTATTCTATGGATTCTTGAACATTCAGTTCCTTTTGTCTTAGGTTCTGCAATTTTATAAACAAATAAATCATATAAATAGTGGGAAGTAACTTATACTTCAACTTGGAAACCATTTTGTCCCAAGTTTTAATTTTATCCTTTCCCTTGTTTACCTTGTCATACTATACATTGTCCCACCACAATGAGGCATGGACCTTTAGCTTCAAATAAACAACTTTTACCCTTTTTGGGTCTTCTATATGCTCCATATCAAAATATTTTTCCATTTATCTAATCCAGTCTATCAACTTTTCAGGGTTTAAACTCCTTGAATAGGTGGCCACCTCCATCCTAGACCTACCCTTCATTTTTGAGAAAATATTTAGCAGTCTATATTTTGGCTCTTCTTCTACTTCCTCGACAACTTCTTCATCCTCAACCTCCATGCCACTATGGTCAAATGTTTCAGTCATAAATCCCCTCTTTTGGGATTCCTTTACAACAACCAACTCACTCTTTAGATTCCTCATGGTATGGCACATTCTTTGAATGCTTACCTATCAATTGGAATGCATGCACGTGGCCTTCATCCTCTACCAAAGACAATAATGCCCCTCTGAGTCATTTCTCCTTCAAATAGACCGACTCAACCACTATGTCCAATCGTATCTAGATTCTCACACGTCTAATCACAACTGGACTTCTCAACACAACTTCTTCAACTCTATCCAACTGTAGCTGGAGTTGCTTTCTTCCTTCATGTAGGATACTCTTGCTCTAATACCAATTGATGCAAGCGAGATCTTAATCAACTTGCAAATCAGAGTGCACAAAAAAAATCACACACAGATAACACACAACACAATAGAGACTTGGGCACCAATAATGTATTTGTTATTAATATTTGGGAAAAAATTACATAGGTTGGTTACAATGCAAAGTCAATGCTATGTTTCAATCAATTGTTTATGACCTTTCTTTGGTTACACACAAACACTCTGAAGACTCAATGACTTGGGAACAATAGCAACAATTATGGGCCACATCATCCCCTTCTCCTTGCCTCGATCTCTATTTAGAGTCTCCTCCCTCTCTTCAAATTCTCGCTCAAACTTCTTATAGAATCCTCTAAGTGCTTCCTTCTGCAGCTATGAGCATTACTTGCTTCACCTGCAACCTCCTTGGCATACCTTTCCACCTGGCGAATTCAATAACTGCCATAAATCCTACAATAACTGCTCCAACAACTCTCATAACTGCCTCGATATCTGTGTCTCGACTTTTCTTTTGGCCGACCGCGTTCTCAATCTTTCTGCTCTCGCGACTCTTGGTCAGACATTCTTTCCCCATTGTTCATCCCTCTGACTTCTTTTCTTCAGCCTTAACCGAACACTCCTTCTTCTCAGCCATTCTGCTCCCAAATTCTCTTCAACCTCGTCGAATTGACCCATCGTCGACTTCTACCGAACTGCTCACCCATCGTCAACCTTTCCCCATCGACCTTCTCCGCAATTCAACCAATCTCTGACTAGTCTTTCACTCGACTGCATGGGATTCGATCACTCACCTTCCAATTCGTCTGGAGGCTATCGAATTTCCTCAAGATAACTTCAGTCATCTATCTTCGAGTGGAAATCCTAGGGATCGATGCCCCTACATATTTCCATTTGTGAACCGATGGTCAAGCCAAAGTAGTTAACAAAACCTTGGATCATGCCCCCTACACCTTATACCAAGAATAAACTAAGGGATACCTACCTCCATGTTCTTTAACATAGTTATACTTGTTCCATCCATATTTCCATCGACCATTAACCCCTTTAAAATATGTTATGGATACCAATCTCTAGTCCTTTATAAGATCCCCACAACCTTGCTTCTATAGTTCTCTACACATTAGGAAAAGGAACAACGGTAGGCCACTAACTTTTTGCGAAAACTAGTCACTAACCATTCTCAAGTCAAAGAAGCACTTTAACATTCCCAAGCCAAACATTAAGCTTTTCATGACTATTAATAAAACCCTTTTCCATTTTAGGTTGGAGATAAATTTTGGTTGCGTGAGGCTAAGCAATACTTCAAATCCAAAAATCATCGCAATCCCAAGCCCGTCCGCTATAATCTATACTCATCATTTAGTAGATTAATGGTGACAATGCTTTCAAGTTAGATTTTCCATTCCAACTTGGAATTCATAATGCGATCAATGTCAACCAAGTTAAATTGTATGTACCACCACAACTTGAAGATGAACTAGATTTATCATACAATAGAACACCATTCCATACTTTCATCCTTCATTGAAATAAGATACACAAATGTTCACACATATAGTATAGAGGATAAACACACTACCACCTTTTTAGTGGGTAGAGAAGGACATACTCAAACTATAGAAAAATGGATATCACATCAATCTTTGGCTTAGGAATCTCCCTAGTTAGTGCCAAAAGTGGGACAACCTTCAACTAAATGTGGAGGAATTAATACACTGACTCACATAGCACTTGAAGGGAACATACCCCAAGGAGAAGGGTGCAATCCAAGAATAGAAGCATATGTAAGGGAAGAATAATATTGTATATTATTTTCTTTTGTACAAATATATATGTGTAGATTTAATTATTATTTTCTTATATATTTTTATTTACTTATCAAGAGGATAGGTCAAACATAATCATGCATCTCACCCTTGTACAATTCTATAAAAGTATTGGTTAATACAACCTACAACCTTTGTACCATAGTAACTTGTACAATTAGGGCAATCTTACTATCTTCTTATTTTGTAAGTGTGTTGTCCATTCACTAGTTTATTGATCAACTCGGTTAAGTGGCTCATTTCACATATATCTAATTTTTTGTACACAATTCATGTTTGAAGCATATCTTCCTTGAGCATCAACAAATTATTGCCAAGCCTTGTGATTAGCAACATCTTAATGGTTGCAAGCTTCAGCTTCTTTATCTCATTGAAGTCTTCTGCGTCAAAGTATATTTGCACATAACTAAACCATTCACCAAGGCCTTTATTGTCAATTTTCCTTTTGAACAGGGAGTTGTTGTGGCTCATCTTAAACTTGAAGGGATTTTTTAATCCAAAACCTAATCAATGTTGGGTGGCTGTCATAGCTAAAACATGTGGCACATTATATATGCAAATTGGTTCAAGATTTCTTCATCTTGGCTATAAACATCTTCAACAAGTATGTTTTTCACAACAATGGCATCAAGAGTGGATAAACCTATGGAATTTGGTCCTACTATATTCAAATTTGTTGTCTCAAAGTGTGAAATTATAAGGGGGATTTGATCGACCCCATATCTTTGATACTATAAGTTTGTCCACATAGACATTCACTTTCCTTAATTTGTTGAACCTAATAAGCACTATGAAGAAGAGATTTGTCAAGCCTTTATAGCCATAATCAATTGGTGTTTAAGAGACATCTAATGCCCTTTGGATCTATGGTAGGTCAATGATATGAATATAAGGTGGAATTGACCACCGTAGATGCATGCATAATCGTTTCAATCTATGAGATATTTTTCAATATCGTATCTTAGTTTCATGCCATGCATAACAACCGTGATGCAATAGTTTCATGCCCATGCATAAATGGAATAGATATAGGAATCCTGAAAAACATTTAAGTTTGATAATAGTTGGTATTGACCAAAAGAAGATGTTGAACTCTTATCTTCCATGTATTCCTTAACAAGAGTTTTTACAAGTCTCGACTTAATGGGTTGCTAACTTGCTTGGTATTCAATAAGGCATTGTATACTAGTTTATTATCTCTGTGGTAGCAGGGAATGTAGCGATCGGCTTTGCTACAAAGTTTTTTACAGTGTAATGTTTAATTTTTTTACATTGTAATGTTTAACATTATGCTGGAATTTTTTTATAATAAAGTATTATGCTGGAGATATATAATAGAAGAATTTTGTACCTTCTTCCTTTTCTTGCTGTGGAAAGGTGATTCACGGCTTTAAGTATATTGTTCAGCACTTGTTATGCGAGGAGATTTTTCGTTCGAATCCCAAAAAGGGGTTTTTATCTTCTTGTAATTCTTCTTAAAATGATTTAGGTTTCATGAAGACCTTTCTATTTTCAAAAATACTACGATCTTGTTCTCAGTACAAGATCACTCGAAAAGCTATGTTCAGTTTTTACTCTCTTATATAATAAAAAAATATTCAATGATGCAATATGGGTAATAAATTACTTGGACTTTGAATTGATGTATTCCTGTTGTGCATGTTTACAAAGCATGCAAAAATGTTAAGACCTCGAGCATGAAAAATAGGCAAGTTGTAGATGATTACCTTTTGTGTGTCTCTATTGTTGGTCACAAGTTTGTTGTCATTGTTTTGCAAGCTAATTTGTCGAAACTGAGAATTTTGAATATCTTTAATCATGTGCCACTTTACAAGGAAAAAGTCACTCTATTTGTCTTGCTGCCAGAAATGTATGTTCTTGTCAAAATCCACACTACCAACTATCTCAGCCACACCATAGAATTGGCCACTTGCATTAGCCTAAGTCATGTAAGTAACAAAGGATGTGGTTAGGCTTGAATGCACAACATAAAAGCATAAGACAAGCTTTATTGTTTTCACCGGATGTGTTTTGAGCTTCTTAGTATGCCCCATCTAGCATTTTATTACCATTGGGATTACTTGCCCAAACGTTGTATTTGTTAGAAAAACAAGAGCGCAAAGCAATAATAATAAACAAGATGCAAATATAAAACACATAAACACAATACAAGAGAGACACCAATATAACGTGGTTCACCCAAGATGGGCTACTTCCATGGAGAAATTGTCAGTCATTTTATTATTATACCATCTAGCAAAATGAAGGGATACAACCCGCAACACATCCGTTGTAATTTCCTCTTCACTCTCTCACAGTCTCTCGTACAATCATAGAGATCTTTACAATACTACAATACATAGCCGTATTACAATTCCTTCATTTTAAAGAGTGATTACCATGGGAAAATACCACGAGCTACCTAATACCATGGGCCCGTAAATCACTCATTATTGACCAAGTCATGATCATGAAATTACAACATTCTACAAGTCATTTTTTTCAAAATTTTCGCTACGGGGGCATTACCCCCAAACCCTGCTAGGGGGACTCCTAAAATGTAGTTGTCGCCCCCCCTGGACCCCCCATGGTGACTATATTGGGGGGGAAATCCCCCCCAAACTCCCTCGTCATGGGCTGGGATCCAGACATGGCTAAAACACGACCTCTGACTAAGGAAGATTTGGCTCCACAACCAACAATCTCTCGCTTGAAGACTAATCATAGCAACTCCACCGCTATTGCATTTGTTGGACTATGCTCTGAACCTTGGACCTATAAAATTTCTCATCTTCACCTTCAGGCTTGAAGGCCAATTGAAACCGAGTAGGAACTCATTTTCTCTCTGGTTACCACCTTTGTCAACATATCTGCAAGATTCTGGCTAGTGTGTATCTTTTCCAACTTCAACAGTTCATCTTCCATAACAGACCGTATGAAATGGTATTTGAGTTGTATAAGTTTAGTCTTAAAATGGAATTTTTATTATAATGGAAGACTAATTTCTTTATAAGATGAATGGCAATCGGGCTGTCACTATACACCCTACTATTCTCTTGCTTCTTACCCAATTCCTCCATGAACCTCTGTAACCAAATCATCTCTTTACTAGCCTCTGTAGCAGCAACATATGTTGTTGAAAGTGCAACAACCTTTTACAGTTTTGAAATCCAACTTACTCTTGTTTCATCTACAGTAAAAACATACCTTGTGGTGCTCATCTTGCTATCTTTATCACCTGCCATATCTACATCAACATATCCCTGTAGAACAATGTATGAACCTCCAAAACATAATGCATGAGTAGTAGTGCCTCTCAAATACTTGAGAATCCAATGTACTTCCTTCCAATGTTCTTTACCTGGATTATTCATATACCTACTCACAACCCCCACTATAAGTGCAATATCCGTTCTTGTGCACACCATGGCTTACATCAAGCTTCCAACTGATTATGAATCGGGAACCGTGGACATGTAATCTATCTCTTCATGTGTCTTGGGACACACCTCCTTACTTAGTTTGAAATGGCTGACCAAAGGTGTACTAACTGGTTTTGCATTCTGCATTCTAAATCTCTCCAACACCTTTTCTATATACTCACCCTAAGACAATGTCAATTTGTGATTTTTCATATCTCTTGTTATTCTCATGCCAAGAATTTGCTTTGCAGCACCCAAATCCTTAATCGCAAATGAATTAGCTAACTTCCTTTTGAGCACATTTATATCCTACATGTTAGACCCCGCAACAAGCATGTCATCCACATACAATGACAAGATAATATGTTTTTCATTATCTAGCATCTTGAAATAAACAAAGTGGTCAAAATGACATCGTGACTATAACCTTATTATGTCATAAATATGTCAAATTTTAAATACCACTGCCTTGGAGCTTGCGTCGGGCCATACAAGCTCTTCTTCAAACTACATACCAAATTTTTCGTCCCTTTGACCTCATACCCCTATGGCTGCTGCATATAAATCTCTTCCTCCAAATCCCCATGGAGAAAGGTTGTTTTTACATCTAACTATTCAAGATGTAAATCTTCTACCGCCACTAGACTTAAAATAGTTCTAATTGAAGTCATTTTAACAATGAGAAAAAATATTTCATCAAAATATATACATTTCTTCTGTGCAAACCCCTTTACAACAATTCTGGACTTGTACTGCTTCTTTCCTCCATCTTCTTCCTTCGGCCTATAAATCCATTTATTCTGCAATGCTCTTTTACCTACAGGAAATTGAACCAAATCCCAAATCTGGTTTCTTACCAATGAGTCCATCTCCTCATTCATGCCTTGCTCCAACTTCTTTCTAGTTTCCACCTGCATTGCTTCTTAATAACACTCCAATTCACTGGAATTGGTCATCAATAAATAATACATTGAAGGAGAGTGTCGTTCAAGGGGTCTACTTAACCTGGTAGATCTTCTAACACTTGCATAAGTTTTTTGGTACCTGCTATTGTTCTTGATTTTTTGGCACCTTTGAAACTTTATTTTCTTTGATTTCGTCAAGCACTATGTACTCTATGTATTCATTTTCCTGTTTCTTTCCCTCCAACTCATATTTATACATGACCTTTTCATTGAATAACACATCTCTACTCCTGATGATTTTTTTATTTTCATAATCCCATAAGCGATAACCAAAATCATGAACCTCGTATCCAATAAAGGTACATTTCTTGGATTTAGACTCAAGCTTTGTTCTATTTTCTTTATCAATATGGACAAATGCTTCACAACCAAAAGTTCTCAAAAATGAGTAATTTACCTTTTTACTTGTCCATGCCTCCTCTAGAATACCACCATCCAAAGTGCTTGAAGTCCCTCTGTTTATTAAGTAAACATCGGTATCTACAACATCTACCCAAAACTGGAAATGAAACCCCGCATGCAATCTCACACACCTTGCATGCTCCATGATCATCCTATTCATCCTTTCTGACACACAATTTTCTTGTGGTGTTCCTAGGACTGTCTTCTCTCTACGCATCCCATGGTATGAACAATAACTATCAAAATCCTTGTCGCGGTATTCACCTTCATTAGCATATCTGAGACCCTTCAACCTTTTTACTATCCCGTTCTCAACCAAAGATTTCCATTATTAAAAGTAGAAAACACGTCAGATTTCTATCTAATGCAATAAACCCAAGTTTTTTCGAGTTGCATCAGTAATAAAAGTAACATAATAACGAAAGCCTCCAAGAGATTGTAACTGATCTGGTCCCCATACATCTATATGCACAAACTCTAACTATTCACTCTTCTTTTGTTTCCCAACTCTGAGAAATATGACTCTCTTATGTTTTCCATAAACAATTCTCACAGAATTCCAAACTTACCTACTTCAGATATGGAAGCAACTTCCTTGAGTGGAGAATCTGCATACCCTTCTCACTCATGTGGCCAAGCCTATGATGCCACAGTGTTGTATATGTTCCTGTGGAAGCTATTGAGATAGAATAGTCAGTATTATGAGCACATAAATACAATGTACCTATCATGTCTCCTTTTGCTATCACCATCGATCATTTAGTGATCTTCTACCACATTTCTCTAAACGTAGATAAACAACCACCATCTACAAACTACCCTGTTGAGATCGGTTTTCTTTTCATAGTAGAAATATGCCTTACTTATTTCAACAACTATTCACCTCCAATCTTTAACTTTATCTGTACCTTACCCACTCCAACAATTTTATATGGTTCATCATCACCCAATGAAACATGTCTAAAATCACCTTGAACATAATCATAAAGAAATTTCTTATGGGGTGTAGCATGACATGAATCCCCTGAATCTACTACCCAGTAACCACTAATATTATCTAATACAAGAATCAAAGCATCTTGTAACACATCACCTGCTATATTTGCTTCTTGAGTAGTCTAGTGTTGCCCATCTCCTTTCTTCTTTAGAGATCTGTAGTCTTTCCTCAGATGTCCTTTATTTTCATAGTTCTAGCACTCTATATTTCCCAGTATGGACTTGGATCTGCCCTTCCTGGACTTGTTGTGATTGCTTGGGCTCTTTCCTCTCTCCCTCTGTCTTCCCCTGCTCTCCCTGATCAATGAATTACCCAGTCGTCTCACTTGTGCTTTTCCTTTGCATTTCCTTGCTAAGAATAACACCAACAACATCATCAAAATTCAAAATGTTTGAACCAGAGATAGAGTTATTTACAACCATGACCAATCCGTTCCATCTTTTTGGCAATGAGCACAAGATTAGAAGACCCCTAACCTCATCTTCAAAGTTCACTTTCACAAAACTTGGTTGATTTGTAATCGTATTAAATTCATTTAAATGATCACCAACAGATTCACCTTCTGACATCTTTATATTAAATGAATGCTTCATTAGAAATGCCTTATTGGAGGCCAAGGGTTTTTCATATAGTTTAACCAATGGGCTCATCAGAGCCTCCGTTGTCTTTTCTTTTGAGATATTGAAAGTCACCGACCAAGCCAGGCACATCCGTATTGTTCCCAGTGCCTTTCTGTCAAGAACCACACATTCTTCGTCATTCATAGTCATTAGTTGTTTTTCTTTTCCTCCCAATGGTAGGCATTAGAGAAAATTTGGATGAAAAATGGTCCTCCTAAGGAAAATAATAAAATAATAGTAGAGAGAGAGTAAACAAACTATTTTTTTGGATCATATTTTCAACTTATTTTCATGTAGGTTTTCTCAAATTTCAAGTGGGAGAACATCGTTGGATGAAGAATTAAATTCTGCATCAAACGAGTACCAAACTTGCATACTTATGACAATATCCACACCATGAAAAATTGAAAATACATTAAAAAAAAAGCGTGTTTCTAGTGAGAGAAAAATGTGTTTTTCATGTATTTTCAATTTTTCTTGATGTAGATGATGTTAAAAGTATGCAAGTTGGGTACTCGTTGGATGTATAATTTAATTCCACATCCAACGAGTGTTCCCGCTTGAAATTTGAGTAAATCTACAAAAAGATAAGTTGCAAATGCGATCCAAAAAAATAGTTTTTGTTTTTTCCCTCCAATTTTTTTATATGCACCTCTTTTGAATTTTTAATCATTTTGATTGGCTAATACACGATGACGTGGAATTTGAATTAGGGTTGGGCAGACCATTTTTCATCCAAATTTCCTCTAATGAATAGATCCTCCTGATACAGATAGTCCTCCATTTGCATCTTCCATAACTGGTAGTTTTGGCCGTTAAATTTCTCAAACTTAAACTTTCCTTCTTCCGCCATTGCTTCCTCAAACCAAGAACCCTTATTTCCTACGATTTTATATGCAAAATAGACCTTTGGCTCTGATACCAATTGTTAGAAAAACAGGATCGTAGAGAAATAACAATAAACCAAATGCAAATATAAAACACATAAACACAATACAAGAGAGACACCAATATAACGTGGTTCACCCAAGATGGGCTAGGTCCAAGGAGAAATTGTGAGTCATTTTATTATTATACCATCCAGCAAAATGAAGGGATACAACCCGCAGCATATCCGTTGTAATTTCCTCTTCACTCTCTCACAGTCTCTCTTACAATCATAGAGATATTTACAATACTACAATACACAGTCGTATTACAATGCCTTCCTTTTAAAGGGCGATTACCATGAGAAAATACCATGGGCCCGCAAATCACCCATTATTGACCAAGTCATGACTATGAAATTACAACATTTTACAAGGCATTTTTTCTTAAATTTTCGCTACAAGGGCATTGCCCCTGAACTCCCGCTAGGGGGGGCTCCTAAAAATGTAGTCCCCCCCCTGAACCCCCCATGGCGACTATATTGGAGAGGGGGTAAGCCCCCTCAACCCCCCCCCCGTCATGGGCTGGGATCTAGACACGGCTGAAACACGACCTTTGAATAAGGAAGATCAGGCTCCACAACCAACAATATTTATAGTATTTGATGCTCTGATGGCTTGAATTGGTGTTTTCAGGTATCGAATTTGTTTTGGCTTATTTTTTTTATCTCTGCTTTAGTCTCCTTGTTGGCCAAGGTTATTTTTCTCTATTCCATTTTGCTTCATTGTGAAGACATGTTGAGAACTTACTTTATTATTGCATAAAATCCTCTTTTATATGTATATAACTACTATAGGATCACTCTATTGTATTCATAGAATCGATTTGGTGAAAACTTCATATGGTATGTAGAAGTCCCAATTTACCCCATTTGGTAGAATTTTCAACATTTTCAGAACAAGTTTCATTTAATCATGAGAGATAATATTTAAATATATGAGTAGTTTAATTGGCATATTTGTTGTAGAGCGATAGGTCTATAAGATATCTTGTATGTTTGTCACTGTATAAATCCTACCAGAGCATGAATTCCAATAAACATCAAGTCAGTGGAAACCTCGTTACATGTTCAACATAAAATGCATCAGCATGGATTACCTTTGATTAAGTAGTACTAGAAACAAACTGTTATCAACAGATCATCATATGACATAAATTCTTCAGGATATGATTGCAAGTGATCTTGTGTATATCAATCGAAACATTGATCCCACCAGAGTTTTAAAATAAGGTATAATTATGATTTCTTTTTCGTTCTTTTCCTATTTTGCAGTGTTATCAATCTTGATGATAAACCTTTGGTTTTGAACTAATTCATAATTACTTCACATTTCTTAATTTACTGCCATATTTAGCACAGTGTAAACTTATAACATGATAGAGATAGTTTTGCAACGCCTCGATACTTTGAATTTATGTTTCAGAATTTATATCATTTTATATTTACCATTTTACTCACTTTTGGAGCCTTATTTATCTTAATCTTGAACCCTTGGTTTTAAATCAATTCAAAATTACTTGACAGTTAAACAACCTTAGGAAAACCAAATGTTTAACATGTCTTATTTTACAAACATAGTTAGTAGTATAAACTTATAGCATAATGGTGATGCATTCACATGCGGCTATACTTTATGTTTCCCAGATTTTATCATTTCGTTTCTCTATATCTTTGAGCATCGTAGATAAATTTTCATTCGTTTCTAAATGCTATGCTTAAGAGGATATATCATTTTGTATATACCATTTTACTCATGTTTGGAGCCATACTTATCTTGTTGCTCAACCTTTCTTTTTGTAAATTAGCCTACTCATATATAATATTGTATAAGGAAGAATACATAGAGATCTTGTGATGCCCAAAAGAAAGATTATTCCTTGCTAGAGGAAAAACAAGAGCTGGAAAGCAAAAGACTCAAAGAAGATAGGAGAAGCTGCCAAAGTGGGGACTTTAGGCATAACAGGTAGAAGCAAAAGTGACAGAAACTATAATAATGAACTATAAGATGGCTAAACCATAACATATCACCTAGCATGGGGGTTAGGGGGGATGCCAGAGACTTTGTCCCCGATCTGTCCCATTTTTCCTTTGTTGTTCTTAACCTCCACCCAACCACTCGAAGAAGGGGTTACAATGGCGATATGCATATTGGTACCTTTATCATGGACTGTTTCCTTATCATAGTCTGAAGAAGTAGTCTCATGAATCCTTTTCAAAGTTTCAAGAGGATAGAATTTTCCTGCATGTTTTGTTTTGGATAGTGACTCCTTCTTCAAGACAAGATATTTACCCAGAGCGATCATCTAATTATTGAGATTCTGAACCATCTCAACATGAAGTAATTCTTCGCCAAACTCATCTTCATCTTCCTCGTCATTCGAGCTCTAGATTTCAGCAGGCTTCCAACACGTGGATTTGATGAGGGTTTTATTCGTTTTTTTATTAGGATTCCACTATGGACATGCATTGTGAAGGTGCCATGTCTGATAGCATATCCAACACCAAAATTTTGTGTTTTCGTAGTCCAAAACTTGGGTCCAAGTAGAATTGCCTAATTTCAAGTTGATTTAATCAAGAATTCCTTTGTTGATGTCAATATTTACACAGATTCAAGCATAGGTGAAGATTCCTCCCTCAATTTTCTCTTCATCTATCGAAACGAAGCTACACAAAGAGTTTCCAACACCTTGAAACACTAAGAAGTGTCGTAAATGGATTGTTGGGTTTGGAAGGTGGATCCAGATACAAACTGTGGTTATAACCATAGAGGAGGGGTCAAAATCAGGGAACCGGGGGGTCTGGAAAAGTCCATCATTCCCCCAGAACGAAGGCCTCTTATTCAAAATTTTCAAATATTCTTCTATATTGGGAAAGACCCCAATGAAAAATCCTTTGAATAGAGAAATGTCCTACATTTCAAAGAGCAATTTGAGCTAATCCACTGCAAGAGATATGGGGTGCGAGACCAAAGTCCATTGAAATGACAAATCATAGCCAAATATTTATTTTGTTGGAGGTACCCATTGACCTCTGGATGGGTAATATCCACAGTTGGAACTTCCTCATATTTGTCCACTATGAAGGTTGGAGCAAGATTTGTATTGGGTTTCAACATAATAGAGTGTCTAGTCTTTGTCTCATCCCTAAATGAGTGAGGGAGGGAGGAGGGAACCTTGTTACCTCCAAGCAAGCAAGAGATAAAAATAATGGTAGAGTCTTTGGATATGCCATAATCCTAGAGCAAGACTCCATCTGAGATAAGTCGTCCTGCATACTGGAGTTGCAGTTGGCTGAGAGGGATCCTCACTTTCTTTTGGATCTAGAATTTAAGAGAAAAAACGAAATCTGAATATTTCATTCAAAAGAAAATGGAGGCACCTGAAAGAGATTTCACAAAGAGTGAGAAACCACCTTGATCTTGAGGAAGCAATTGTGAGTTGGTTCTATAACTAGAGCCCGCAATCTCCCTTGACCTATCATCGCCTCCAAGTTGTAGGCTTGGAGTCCAAGAGAGAAAATATGAATCAATCGTTCATGATGCCGCTGAATCATGGACAATAAGGGCACCACAAACCTTTGGAACACAACTGTTGTGGGAAAATGGCAGAGGGTGAATGAAGATCTCGGGGGAAAGAAGAGATAGGTTGGTGGAAGCCTGCAATTGCGTCATGGCTAGGGTTTCCATCGTGATATCAAAATTGTATTCTTGAAATGTTACAATCAGGTACTTGGATGATGTCCTTGTCCAATCTTTCTCATTACTCTTCTACTAGCTCTGTCATCTCTTGTTGTTGAACCTTTGATTTTAAACCAATTCAAAATTACTTGACAGTTAAACCTTAACAAAAACCAATGTACCAATTCAAAATTACTTGACAATTAAACTTTAGCAAAAACCAGGTACATAATTACTTGATAGTTAAACAACCTTACAAAAAGTCATTGTTTCACGTGTCTTATTTTACCAACATATTTAGTTGTATAAAATTATAGTATAATGGCGATGCGCTCACATGCTGTTTTACTTTAGGTTTCCTAGAATTTATTGTTGTATAGTTCTATATCCTTGAGCATTATAACCAAATTTCCATCCACTTCTTTTTTTATTAGCTGATTAGAATATTAACTAGTTTATTAGAATATTAACATCAAGTGCTTTTAAATTGATCTTAGGTCCTACCCTATATTTGGTATAATATATAGCCTATACTTGGTATAATCCAAATTCTTCCTCGTATTTATCTAATGTTGATCTTTTATATACACTCCAAAATACATATGTGACTAGATTTTTTGTATCATTGAACTAAATAGCAAAATTGTTGTGTTTTTTCATTTATTTATTTTTTTTTTCTATTATTTAAATTAAGCGTTAGTTTTCAATTTCTTTTCAAATGTTTTTAGACCATTGCTAATGCATATCGCAGGGATATTGCCACGTCGTGGCCCTTGTTTATTTAATTATTGTTTCCAGTTGTTAAAAATGATCTAAATCTAACAATATTGGTAATTCATCATACGCTTATAAATTGGAAAGATCTTATGCTAAAAGTTTTATATTGCAATTGTACAATATAGAGAGAAATACAAAATTAAGTCATTATTGCATATCTTTTATTGCTTGTTGAATTTGATATGTTTCCTAAAGTGAAGTTTGGCTTCCTCTTAGTTATACACACTCATCACTCATTATTAGAACGTTCAATGTTTAATGGATTATCTTTTAGTTTGAGAATGAAGAATTAATAGTTTAAAATCTATAATTACACAATCTTACAATCCCACAATTATTGTTTGTATTTGTGACCCAATTATAGATGGTATGTAAGGGTGAATCTATGAAGATGAGTGACACTTTTTGGCCAAAAATGACAGTGAAAATACATTTATTAAATCGAAGCCCTCAAAACTCATATATGCCTTATGAATTCCGAAACAACAAAAAAACAAATTGTAGGGAATTATGTTTTCTTTCCATCTATATATTTTTTAAAATAAAAATATTATTTAATATGTCAAAATTGCATGTAATGATAGGTTTTTTCTTGTAAATTTCAAGAAAAGTTAACAAGTGGTTTATGTGCACGTAAACCAATTTATTGATAAATGTATATTTTTTCTAAAAACAATATATATGAACATAATCTACACAAAATGCACTAGGGTGCACATATTTTTTTAAAATTTATATTGGAAAATTAAATTTCTTATTAATTTTTGAAACTAACGATTGAAATTTTTAATCGCATTTTGTACACATGTGTGCGCACGTAATTTTTTTTTATTAGTTACAAAAATTGAAAACAAAAAATACCCTTTTAAAGAGCACACGTTGGTCTGGTGCATATATATTTTTTGAAATGTTTTGGTTGTGTACTTTTATGTTATTGATTTTTCTTTGCATTGATTCGAAGTTGCCGACATGGTTTTCTAAGTGTAAGTTTGAAAAGAAAAAAAAAATACCATATGAAATAAAAAACATGTAAGTTATATGTCAGTGGATAGAAAATTCATTGATGAATTTATTGGTATGAAGTCCGCCTCCTTAGGTGCATCCTAGGACGGAAACAAGTAAGTAAAAATAAAATTGTAGAAAAGAGGGCTAAAAGCTTGTTTTTTAAGCTCTTGATCAAGCTAATAGCTTGATTGAGGTGTTAAAAGCCCTCGATCAAGAAATGCTCATTTGGAATGTAGAGAATTCATTATGTGGGATACATTGTGGTTTAAAATGGAGTGCATGTGGACCCAACTAAGATCCAAGTCATTCACGATTAGATAGCCCTGATGACTCTAAAAGAGCTCTACAACTTCTTGGGCCTTTCCAACTTCTACCATAGGTTTTTGTTGGGTTTCTCTCACATCACTTGGTCCTTAATCCCATTGACCAATGGTGGAGCCAAAGGCAAGTTGACTTGGGCTGAATCACAACAAAAAGGATTCAAGGATTTGAAACGATGCCTCTACTCAACACCAGTCCTCACTCTGGCAGACTTGCAAAAGCCTTCGAGATTGAGATAAATTCATGTTACTATTCTTTCGTGTAATCCTCACTTAGCATGGAAATATAGTGTCCTATCACTTCAAGACACTCTTTGATGTTGTTCACAAGTATCTCACCTATAACAAAGAGATGTACTCCATTATATAGGAATACCAATAGTGCAAGCATCATATTTTGGGAAAGGAAATGTTCATCCACACTAATCAAAACCCCTTGCAATTCATGTAGACACAAGGAAATTTATAGAATGAGTGTTATCAAAAGTGGTCCATGTAACTACAACAATTCCACTTAAACATCAAGTATAAGAAGGGAAACACAAATAGAGTTGTAGATTACCTCAACCAACCTCCAGTTGTGGTGCTAACAACAATTCTTAAAATGTGTGGGCATGAGACAAATGGCCCCAATTGTAAAGACAACAACCCTGATTTTGCTACTACATATCAAACATTGGGAGCAAGTAAACAAGCTCGAGACTTTCACCTCTAAGTTGCAGTTCTATGTCATGTAGTCCATTTTTGTGTTCTTTTAAGTGAGTGTGAGAAGCTAATTTGGGAGATATATTATAGTTAAGTGGTGGTGCAATTTTTCATGGAGAAGAGAGTAACCGTATTACATAAGTATTTCTATTGGAAAAAACTCCAATAGGACATCCATAGGTATATCAAATCATGCATTATATGTGCTATCACTAAACCTACCATTAAGAAGTAGGGGATATACACTCCTCTACCTACCCCAAACAAGCCTTAGGAATCAATGCCCATGGCTTATATCTCAAGTCTTCCCTCCAGTAAGTATGGTAATGATTACATCTGTGTAGTTGTTGATTGGTTCTCTAAGATGACAATTTTGGCACCCTGCAAGAAAAGTATCACAATAGAAGCCACTACTAAGCTCTTATTTAAGTGTTCTTGGATTGATTTTGTCCTACCACGGACCATTATTTCAAACAGGGAAGACGGGTTCCTCAACACCTTCTAGTATGGCTAGTGGTCTCTGATGGACACCAAGTTGAACAAATCGACTTCCTTCCACCCCTCAAAAGATGGAAAACCATAGGTTGTCAATAGGATGATTGTGCATATCTTGTGATTGTACAACTCAAAGCATCCATGTACATGGGAAGATAACTTTCCACATCTTCAATGTAGCTACAGTAGAGCCCTCCATAGCTCTATTAGTCACAATCATTTTTAGGTGTGCTTTGGGTTCTATCCATTCACCCCAATTGAAGTAGTTCTACCCATTGCATTTGCACCAGAGGAGTCCTCCCATGCTCCTTGAAAGGAAGATAGAGTAGTCAAATTTTTTGAATGTATCTATTGCACTGAATAATAGGTTCTTGATAACTTGCAGAAATCCAATGCCAAATACAAGCAGTGGCATGACCAAAATTGGGTTCCACACAAGTTTCAAGTTGGTGATAAGGTATGGTTTCATTTGTAGAAAGAGTGCCTCACAAATCCCCACATGAAGCTTATACAACTTCAATATGGCCCTTACACCATCACAAAAGATGTGGGCAAGAAATTTTTGAGTTGAATATTTCCCCTTTCCTTGGCTTGCACCCAATATTTAATGTGGAGTTGCTTTGACCATATTTTCCACCTCTATTGGACACCTTAGAGATGGTTGAGCACTTGGCCCCTACAGAACTCAACCTTGATTGCATTAAGCAAGCTACAATGGACATGATCATGGATACCTAAATGAGGGGAACCTACTAGCAAAACATACAACTCTATCAGATTGTCAAAGTATGACAACTTGTTCAACAAGGAAAGTGGCTCACTAGGAGTTAGATTTAATAAAATTTTCCCCATCTAATGGAGGAACTTGATGCAATGGGGACTATTGATTCCTAAAAGGGGATGGAAAATTGAATTGGATATCAAGGGCCACCTACCTCTTCCATTTATTTATAACGGTTCTCCATCTTGGCAAATTTTTACAGTTTTTTAGGTCTTGAACTTCTAGTGCATTTTTGAAGTCCTAAAAAGAGTTTTTTGGCCCTACGATGGCCTAGGGTTGTTAAAGGATTTCCTAATCCTTGCCTAGAAAATCTTATTCTCATTGAGATCTTTCCAATGGGCTATAGCGTAAAAGTTCTCAAAGTATGAATGAGAATTAACGTATGAATTTGCAGACTCTTTAGATGTGAGGGATTCACCAAATCTAACGATGTCTAGAAGTTGAAGTTGAATCCTCTAGGCTGACATTCCTTTTGCCACTTCATTTCCTAGGGTTTTGGCTATTAGGGTTTAACACTTTATGTTAAAAGGCCATTTTTTTATCTCTTGTAATGGTCTTCTTGTGAATGAGCATACCTGACACCTCTCTCTTTAGAGATAAACTACCACCATTCTATCTAGTTTGTATTACTTTTCACTTTATAGCCTTTTCCTATTTTAATAATTAATACAACTCGAGTTTTAGTGTATTACTATGATGTTTGTAATATTTCTTTGTGTGTTTCCATTCATATTTTCGTCTTTCATTTTGTTCTCTATATTATCCACATCACAATATTACAAATATAGATAGGCTTTAAATCCATTGTGAAACAATGGGTGGAAGGGATCATAAAGGAAGAACACACAAGTACATTTCACCCTTTGCAAAACAAGTCGTGTACGAACCTCTACTTGAGTGAAATGTAACCACATAACAACAAATGTAAACAACCATTAAATGAGCCCCATCTTCGAGCAAGAAGAATTCATTTATGTGAAAAGATAGAGAATGGATTTCACAAACAAACTATGCAAGCCAATATATTGTTGCACTGAGAGTAGTGAGGTGCTCTACAACCCAGTTTGGAGGAGATGTAAAACCAAATAAAGAGTAATTAAAAAAATCCATGTGGACTCATAAAATAAAAAATTAAAACCAAATAAAAAGCAATTTAAAAAATCCATATCTGCTCATAAAATAAATAAAAAATAAAACCAACTTAGATCTATCAAAAACAAATTAAAACCAACATAGATCCATCCAAGAGGATCCATTTTTTTAAGACCAACATAGATCCATCTTAAACCCGTATCTATCAAGCACCAAGAGGGATCCAATTTCTTGAGGTGTATTTTTTTTTTAAAATTTAAACTCAAGAAATTTGATCTCTCTTGATTGATAGATCCGGGTTTAAGTTTTAAGTTTTTATTTTATAAACGAACATCTATTTTTTAATTACTTTTCATAATATTTTATTTTATGAACTAACATGGATTTTTTTTTAAATACTTTCCATAATTTTTTATTTTATGAGTCAACATGAATTTTTTTAATTATTTTGTTACAAACGTTATATCACGTTACAACATCTCCCCCATATTTTTTTTAAATACTTTCCATAATTTTTTTATTTTATGGGCGACATGAATTTTTTTAATTATTTTGTTACAAAGGTTATTTTGTTACAAACATTACATCACGTTGGTGCAATAAAAAAAATTACACAACCAGAAATTGAATGTCTCACTAGATAAATCCAAATAATCTATAGTGGTTAATAGAAAGTTTTACAACATATTTATCATGATTCAAAAAACAAAACCTTTGAAAATGAATTTGTCGACACACCGTTGTTCCGTCTTATCCATGAAAAGGAAAGAGTTGTACTGACTTATGCTGCCACGTAAGTCAACTAACACCGACAACATAACCGGCGATTCCGATTTTTCGTTCAGTGCGTGCGGGCACAGTTCCGTTCAGTCATCTTTTTAATTGGATGAAAAGGCATTTAATGTTTTCAAAGGGCCAGTTCGTACACTATATTTTTATAAAATGTAATGTTTAATGTTTGGACAAAGGACGTAACGGGCATAGGTGGGGGCCATGCTGTCGGGGCTTTGCTTCCCAGGCGCCGCTTGGACTTTTGGGTTGCTGCAGTCGTAATCATTCGATTCTTTCATTGATTGGGCGTCACGGAAATTATTTCAACTTCTCTGAGTTGTCTTTGCTTCTTTCTTTAAACTTTGGACGAAATTTTTATTCCTCCCTGAGCGCGGCGCAGCGGGGGCCCGCCTGCATTGTGGTCATCCCTTTCCGGGCCGAGTTGCAGTGGTGGTTAAGACGGCAAAAGGAAATTGAATGGTAGAGAGTTAAAAAAAAAAATTGTAGTGGTTAAGACGGCAAAATGAAATTGGAATTCAATGGTAGAAAAAGAAAATAATATATAATCATGGAGATAACAATACAAAATTTAGATAGTCATGCGGTCAATATAGACATGGGCGTGTTTATGCTAAAAACAAAATCATATTTGGGTTGAAATTTGAAAAACATAGGGGGAGAGAGGGAAATATGGACACTCTACAAAAATGGGTATTTATGTGCAAAATGTCTACAGAAATGGGTATCTAGAATGGGTATTACGTGTAAAATGACAATGAAGAGAGGGAAATTTTATAGTGGGAGAATATACTTTTAAATGTTAGAATATAATCATATTTTAGTGTTATTGTTATTATATTATTATCATTGTCACTATTCGAGTTTTTTATTTATTTGGTGTTGCAAAATGTTTTCAACTACTCTAGTATGTTGTCGTTGCTTTCTTTCAAAATTTTGATAGAATTTGTATTCATCTAGGAGGCACAACATGCCATGGCCATCTTTCTATCATCCCATCTTGTAGATGGTGTGGCTAATATGTAGCAATTTTATAATAATTATTTGTAACTATTTATCTAGGTGTGTAAGCATGTGGTGGATTGGGGTATACTGTCATTTAAATATATTACCCGCACACTTTAATTTGATTTTTTTAGGTCAATTGTAATGTCCCAATTCAAATAAATCTTAAAAGAGAAAATTCCACCAATCTATTAGTTTCTTAGGTTGGAGTGGAAACATTGAGATTTTGAATAAGGGAGCTAATAAACCCCAAATGGACATTAGCTTGACATAAATATATTAAAAGGGGTTAAATAAATATTTATGATAGGAAAATAAGGTGGCACTTGGTCATGGAGACACATTGGTGGTGTGGGACCCACACAAAGCTAGATTCCTCATGCCACATGGCATCTTGTTCTCACCCATTCGAATCCAAGGTGGACTCTAATGTTATTGAAAAGTTGGAAGGTCAATATACTTGGCATGACTCAATGAAGGTCGAATTGGAGTGGAAGCGTAACTCCCATGGAAGAGTAAGAGACATTTGAGAGAAATTGAGACATTTGGGCTAGATTCCCTAGCTTCAATGACAACAATGATGAAGATGATATGATACCTATGACACAAATCAGACCTGATTGCTGACATCTGACATATATGACATGTTAAGGCTAAAAATAGCCTCCAAGAGGGTGCACAAGGGAGTTAGGGAATCCAAAGAGTCATCCATTCGAATTGAGTGAAGAAGGAGGCTAGGAATGGAGGGACAAGTGGCACACATTGGAATCTCTTCCCAATTCGAGTTGGCATGAAGCTCATGGATGGAATTCGAGCTAAGGAGGTATTTGTAAGTTTATAAAAGTCAAGAACAAAGAAGAAGAGTGGATTTTTTATCATTTCTCAATTTGCATATTGGAGAGCATAGCTTGTCCATGCTTGTGGAGTGTTTGTTCTACTTGCCTTAGTACCAATTTCGAGGGTGAAATATTCCCATCCTAATTGACAATTGGAGAGGCCATTCAGAACTTTCATTTGGAGCTACAATGGATTCATTTGTTGCAGATTGAAGCTACAGGGAAGCTCGTGACATTCTCATCCTCAAATTGCTTCCACACATTTCTCACTTTTATCTCTATATTCTTGCTCTTGGAGGAAGGGCGCACTTGGTGAGATGATGTTCTCTTTGGTGGTGAGATGATGTTCTCTTTGGGGGAGCTCTTGTGGCCCCATTTATTTGTATTCTAATATATATACTCTGTATTTAATGCTCAGAAGACTCTCGGGTCTAAATACCAAGTGGAACTATGTAAAAATATCAAACAATGCATAAATGGTGCCATTTTCCCTACATCTTGTTGTGAGAGCTTGAAGTTGATTTATTTTGACTTGTATCAGTTCATCTCTGTGATTTTTACGATGTGTGGATAGTCATTAATGTCTTGAATAAGTTTCATATACATTGAATAATCCTTTGGAACATAAATCTCGAATTTCATAGCAAGTGGTGAAGTTTACTAGCATTTCCCCCTATGTGAAGACATGTCCACAAACCTCTTATTTATGGGAGTTGTTGAAGCCTTTATAAACTGATTAATGATGTATTTGGGATCCCATTGAAGTCCTTTAATGGTACCATGTCTCTGTTCTGAAAATTGGGAGGGTCGTACAACATTTGGAGATCCATCTTTGACCACTACCCTTGGGAGATTTGAACCTCGATTTGACTAGTAAATTGCCCTATCTTTCCTTGATTATAATTGAATGTTGCAAAAGTATTTTGAGAGTGTCCAAGCATCAATAAACCTCATTTTTATGTCTTAATACATTTCAAATACCTTCAGACCCAATTTGGAATCATTTGGATCCATTTGGAAGCATTGGAGTTATAACTAGTTTAAGGGTCGAATTGGCCAAAAATTGAAATTTTTCCTATTTATCCAAATTGCTTAAAATGGGACACTACATCAATGTATCAAATAGACCCATATGTCAACATCAACTCAAATTTATGCATTCATTTTGATTCCAAAAAATCTAACTAGATTCAACATTAATATTCCCTAAAACAAGGGAATGGGTTAGGGGCTAGAAATGTAGGACAAGGCAAGAAGGAGTTTGTACTATCTCCACTACACAATTGTGATTAGAGTAAGAATTCATCATCAATTAAATATAACAATTCCAAGTGAAGATAACATCCTCAATCATCATCATCAAAGGTGACCGATGACTTGAATTGTGCGAAGAAGGTGAAAAACGTGAATAACACTAGTGGAAAGGGAGGTAGGACTCTAGTGGTGGTTAAAAACATCAAATGAGATTGATTAGAAAGAGTCTAACTCACCAAACCATTAAACAAAGTAAATAGAAGGATTGACGCTTCTACACTCTACAAAAATACCCATTCATTATATATGGACATGCAATGTGTGGGAAGCACAAGTCAACCTTTCCTCTAAATCCATTGATGTTAGTGAGAATACCAAATTTCCTTTATAGGTAATTTCTTGAACCTTGTTTACATACAACACAATTAGTGTACAACATCAAGGAATAAAATGTTTTCTATATTATATTTTATATTTGTTGGTTGTCATGTTCCTCAAGGCATTATGTGTATATTTGGCATGCATGATCTTCATGTCTTGGAAGTTCTAAGCACACTACAAGAAATTTTGTGTGTGTACGTGATTCAATCATCCCTTGTATAGCTAGACATAAGACAAGTGAATGAGATTCATGGACAAGGACTCGCAAAAGAAAAAACATAATTGATATATTGACACATTGCATCTTTGTTTGAAGCACGATGCTCTTATCTCATTAAACTTGACAAATTGAGGGTACTTTAGTGACTATATAACAATCCTCAACTTTAGATTTAGATAGATTTATGGATGGGAAAATAAGAATAGGTTATGGATACTCCACAAGGCATAGCATTTCTTAGTCATTATGGTATGGTGTTGTGCTTTCGCGTTAGCTGGCCTTCTATTGAATCGAGTGGGACTAGGTGTCTAGGTTTTGGCCAGTGAATATTGACAAACTTACCTCTATTAACCTTACAGTATGTCTAGCACTAACCTATTGTGCATCACTCGTATTTATTATTGACATTGAGGAGGTGTTGGAGAGTGCCATGTGGAGTGGAATGAGGACATGTCTGCAAGTGTCGTGTTGTCAGGTGTGTGATTACTAAATTGTCACCCATAAAAAAATTGTGCAACCTTTTCAAGGAGAAACAATCTCATCTTGGTGGAATTACCATTGAATTGTCAAAATTCTCATTGAAGTCAACACCAAGATTATTGCTGTTGAAAGTATGCTTCTAGCTATGGAGCTTTTTTCCATTGTACATTAATAGACTTACCTCTAGTAAAATAAAATGCAAAGAAGGACATGAACAAAAGAATCAAACTCAACATTCTCATAGAAAGCATGCGTTATCCTGTACTATATGGAATATGCAACCAAAAATTGAGATCATTGTGGTGGAATAAGGTCTCCCCAACTACCAAACAACGTGTGAAGGGTGGAGTGTGGTGAGGACTCAGAGTCTACAAAAATGCACAACCAACCCAAGCCACTACGCAACATACTACACAAGTCTCCATGGTATTATATACATTTCCTTCGACCACAAAAAATAAATTCTTCTCTCATTCTCACGCACAATCATTATGAGTTGGGGACACTATGTGTGCATGCATGAGTTTAGATTTTAGTGTTTTAAATGGAAATATAGGGTTTCAATGGAATTTATATCATTGCAACCTTGCAGTCTATATTTCATCAAGCATAAGGAAGAACACTGGAATTGGAGTAGGGAGATAAATTCAAATTTTGCACAATTAGGAGGCAACTAGAACTTGAGAAATAGTAATGATACATCCCACTTCCCTGCATGCTTCGTCTTGCCTGCAAATTCTTGAATTATATCAGGTCTATCGGATCTTGCAACATAAGTAATCAATTTCTTGTAATAAAACCATGGAGCCTCGATACCCTAGCCAATCATCCTTTTTATGAGGAAAAGATCCTCATGGTTCATCAAGCCAACCTGAGAATAGTCATGATTTTAGTAGCCCCGTAAACAAAATCCTTCCCTCTCTCCCAACCCAACCAGGGCCAAATATTGTTAATTTTTCAGAATTTACTTCAATCTGATCTAGGATCTTAACTGAGAGAACAACATGTACAACATATCTACAGCATATCAATCATGAACACAATAATGCAAGCACACAAGAGACACAAAGTTTACTTGGGGAAAACCATAAAGGTGAAAAACTCCAATAACTTCCTCAGAGATAGATAGAGCAATGATACAACCCAAGCATAAGAGATAGACATCTCCTAGCAGCAGCTTCTCCTCCTCCACAAGTGCACCACTCTCCCGAGAGTGTGAGAGAATAGAATGATCAAATAGAGTGCCTCCTGCACTCTATTTATACTTGACTTGACTTGCCTAATAACCTTTACTAGGTTGGCCTTAACTTAACCACATAACATAATGCTGATTGGGCCGACCCCCAATAGGGTGGTCTAATAACCCTTTGACCCACATGACTTATACAGGGTCGACCCCAACAAGGTGGTCTAATAACCCATCAAGTATAAGTTACGACACTTACAATATAAATGACGACACTTTCGTATAGAGGAATAATAACATCTCTATAGGAATACAATATACATATATGTGAAATACATTTTGAAGTTACATATACATCAACACTCCCTCTTAACTAGGAAGGTATTTCTCAACACAGATCATCTAGCACAAGTCTTCTTCTCTGGATCATCGTCATCGATGCATCATCCTCAAATCATCGTCATCGTCACTACTGTTGCTATCTCAATTAATCTCTAAATCTACTCATCATAGGAAGTTCTACAGAGCCAGTCCTTTTTCGCACTAGATGTAGGCCCACCACCTGTAGGTCTTCATCATCACTGGCCATACTATGGAATCCTCAGGACTTATTACATGCATCACAAAACCTTAAAAGAGTCTCTTGACTAGAAAGAACCCTAAAGAGCATCTAAGGCCTTTTCATCCTATCCACATCTCCAGGAATTATTACATGTGACTGTCACAAAACCTTAAAAGAGTGTCCCAGGAACGTTTATGTGCATAGCACGACCATAGAACTCTAAAGAGCATCCCAAGAACATTTATGTACCTAAGCACGATCGACAAGATCTCCAGGAGTGATTACATGTGACCTTTGCTACAAACCTTCGAAAGAGCATCCCAGGACTTATTACGGACACACAGCCCAACCTATCGGATCTCCCAGGTCTTACATGTAGTATCCCACCACAAACCCTCGAAAGAGCATCCCAGGACTTATTACGGACACACAGCCCAACCTATCAGATCTCCCAGGTCTTACATGTAGTATCCCACCACAAACCCTCGAAAGAGCATCCCAGGACTTATTACGGGCACATAGCCCAACCTATCGGATCTCCCAGGGCTTACATGTGGCCCACTATCACAAACCCTCGAAAGAGCATCCCAGGACTTATTACGGGCACACAACCCAACCTATCGGATCTCCCAAGTCTTACATGTGATACATAGTGCCAATCCTTTTTCATACTGGATGTGACCTAGAACAAATCTAGGATTTCCTTTGCACAACCTGTCCACGGCCACAGAGTATCAACCTGATACTCGCCATACATCATCCTGATGTACACATGATCATCTTGATCATCATCACTACATCGTCCTGATGCAATTCATATGGAGTAACATCCTGAAGTTCGTCATCCATGATCATCATGATCATACAATGCATCTAGCTGATGCATACCAAGTATCTACCTGATACATATCACCATACATGATCCACTTGATCATACAATGTATCCACCTAATACATACATAGATACATGATCCACACAATGTATCCACCTGATATATATCAACATACATGATCTACCTGATCATATATAGTATCCACTTGATACATATACAGATACATGGTCCAAGCATCCAACATGATGCATATACAAATACATATAAATGATCCAATTGATCATATCCAGCATCCAACATGATGCGTACATACATATACATATAAATGATCCAACTGATCATATCCAGCATCCAACATGATGCATATACAAAGCAGTAACTGGATCATCGTCCCGATGCTCATCATCCAACGTTTACATCCACAGCCATGTGAAGGATCCTCCTTCCAACATGCTTGGAATGGCTTCATCAAATGTGTCCATCACTTCTTCCTCGAAGTGTCATCAATCTGAAGAACTCCAAGCCTCTCTCTGAAGTACTCGAACTTCACTCTGGCTAGTGGCTTCGTCAACACATCAGCAACCTGCTCATCTGTCGCAACATACAGGAGCTTCATTGCTCCTCTCTACACCATATCCCTGATATAGTGATATTTGATCTTAATGTGTTTCGACCTGTCGTGAAACACTGGATTCTCAGACAGCTTCACACAACTCTTGTTGTCACAAAAGATACCAGTAGCCTCCAGCGGGAGATCAAATAACTCAGACAGTAGCTTCCGAAGCCATACTGCCTCACAACTAGCCGCACAGGTTACAACATACTCTGCCTTGGCTATACTCAGTGCTATGCAGGACTGCTTCCTGCTAAACCAAGAGATCACACCTGATCCCATACTGAAGAAGCACCCAGAAGTGCTCTTCCTATCTGCAACACTGCCTGCCCAATCCAAATAAACATAACCCTATAGGTTAAACTTTTGATTTGCATCATACTTGATCCCATAATCAATTGTACCCTTCAGGTACCTCAGAATATGCTTTACAGCAATCAGGTGAACACTCCTCGAATCTGTCAGGAACTGGCTCAATGTGTTCACCGCAAAGCAAATATTTGGTCTCGTGTTCGTCAGGTACATCAAGGACCCAATCATCTGACGATACATAGAGACATCAACCGGCTCAGATGAAGCATCACACAGAAGCTTAAGGTTTGATGCCATAGGTGTGGCCATGGCCTTACAGTCCATCATCCCGAACCTCTTCATGATATCTACTGCATACTTCCCTTGTCCAAGTAAGATCCCATCTGCACTCTGCCACACCTCCATACCTAGAAAATAGTGCATCATCCCCAATTCCTTCATATCGAATTTGGCAGCAAGCTTCCTCTTTGTATCGACAATCAATCTATCATCTCCTATTACAAATAGGTCATGCACATATAGGAGTAGTATCACAGGATTTCCTTCCTCAACCTTGTAGTAAAGGATGGAATCCTCTTTACTCTTGGTAAAGCCCAAACTAGATAGGAAATTGTCCATCCTACCATACCAAGTTCTGCACGTATATGAATCCCTGTCATGTGTCTCAGAACCAAGTGGCTGATCCACATACACTTCTTATTCAACTACACCATTCAAGAAAGCTGTCTTGAAATCCATCTGGTGTATCTTCCATTTCATCACTGCAGCCAGAGCAAGTACGGATCTAATGGAAGTGTATCTGGCTACAGGAGCAAAAGTCTCTATGCTACCACCTACAACATGCTTGATCTTGTAGATCCTCTTGGAAGTCACTACAGAATCCCCTTAAGGTCTTGGGACTTCATCCCAAACATCTTCATGATCGACTGGCACTCCTCGATCATGGCATTCTTCCCAGATCCTGGGAATTTCAATATTTTCAATAGATAACTTTGTTGCTGAACAAATGTTGTAGTCCTTCTTTTGTAGGTGATGGTATACGATCTTTCCTACACAACAAGTTAAATTGCATGATTAGAAAACATCTCATAGTTTTCAGAACAAATTCTTGCACATAAAGAAATATGTCATACAGTCATGCAATTATCTTAGCCAATGCTTCAATAAAACATTTATCCATATCCCGTAACTTTCTAGATGCCTTCCAATCTCTACCAGAACATTGTTAAGAGTGTGCACAACTCCCAACATGTCAACAATGACGTTTCATTCTAGATAAGTAGCAATGGAATGTTGTACAGTGCCATAGGCCACTTACCCATGTATATTAGTAGTATATTGTTCATCAATGCAACTATGCATAATACACAACCTAATTCTAGGAACATGAGTATATTCATTATTGAACAGTATTATTTAAACAATAAAATATGCAAGGAATGATAATTCAAATACTTATCTTTGTTTGTTTGTTGGGTTGACTCCCTCTCAGTCTTTGCTTCTTTTCCGCCACTCCATTCTGATGTGGATTGTGAGAAGTGGTCAACTCCCTCTGAATATCTGCATCCTTGCAGAAACTACTGAAGTGTGCTCCTTCTTGATCTTTGCTTCCTTGTAGAAAACAACTGGAGTGTGCTCCCTCTTGATCTTTGCTTCCTTGCAGGAACAACTGGAGTGTGCTTCCTCTTGATCTTTGCTTCCTTGATTACATGTCCTTGAACTTATATCCATCACTATGCATGCTTATTAGTATCATCATTGTGTTATCCTCGAGGCCTCATACATAATCACACATTCATTAGTATAATCTTAATACTATCAAAACACAATAATCTTAAACATGTATAGTCATGATCATTTCAAACACATATAATAAACATTAGTATTCAAGGTTTCAGGGAAGTCTTCTTTTACTCATGCATATTCTTATTTGATCGTAGGACTCTTCTGGTTAGTTAAATCATCAATCAAGATAAGATACATAAGATGCATAAACCCTTGATTACTTACATTTCTAACTTTATGAATAAACATAACCAATCATACCAAGTATACTTATATAAGGGATCCTAACACAAGGTAGGATTCTAACTTGATATAGGAAAAACATACCTGGATCGGTATGTTAGCTAGTTATGTCTAACATACCCACATGATGTCTTCTTGTTCTCTTCAATGACTTGTGCTAGTAACCTGCATATCTCATAGGTTAACCATTATAGAACCAAGTTATACATACCTCACAAATAGATCTTCTAAGTGATTCATGACAATGGATGAATCTTTGTCCTCATGTCATCATGATCATATGTTCTTGAACTAGAACATGATTTTTCTTTCTTGGTGTACCTTTCATGTTAGTGGACAACATAAACCTCATATAACACCATAATGCATTAGTACAATCATAAGTGTCAACACCCTAATCAATGAATATCTTCTATCGTGCATTCATAATTTTACTAAGGTGATACAACAAGTCTAAAATTAATCAAGGTTGTACTAATCGTAATAACATGAAGACAAACATACCATAAACTTAATCATGAACAAATCTCGAAACATACCTGGATGAGTCATACCTGTCGAGATTGCTTGTAATCTTCTTATGTAAGGCCTTAGCCTCATCTCCCTCTGAAACAGGAACTTCTTCACTTATGTAGGTGACCAATCCATTCTCTTCTAGGATTAACCCAATTCACTTGATTTGCAGGAACTAGATCTGGAGCTGGATTAGGGTTTGTCAAAGAAACCCTAAAATTCAAACTTTGAATTTCAAACTTCCGAAAGGATAGAAATATGCACCTTGATGAGCTGATCAAGCTAGTATACTCATAATTTGAAAACTGCAAAGTTTCACCCCTCAAATTTGCCTTTGAAACTTCCAGATTCACTGGACATGACCCCGAACTAGGGTTTGATAAAGCCCACCCTTCTTCCCAATAAAAAGGTTCGATCCAAAGCTCTAAGATTCTATTTTTTCTTAGGAGCTTCCAGCCATGGTCATAGATTTCAAAATTTTCCATTTTTGCAGAAGCCCTAATTTTCCACTTTTCGATCAAAGTCCCGAACTAGGGTTTGATCAAGCCCGGCCTTCTGCCCAATCAAAAATTCTGATCTTGGTATCTAAATTTCTATTTTGATGAGTAGCATTCATCTGTAGTCTCTGATTACAAAAATTCCAACTTTCTCTGAAACCCTAAATTCCAAAAGCCATGAATGAAGGTGATCAAAAATAATTCTGTTTTGACAGAAATATGTACCTGATTGTTTCTGGTGTAACTCTGAACTTTTTGATCCCTAGGGTCTGAAATTTTTTTTTGTGATATCACAACTTGTCATATTTCCAACCCCACAGGTATGAACTCAAATGGATTTTCTGAGAAAGAGTTATGCCAAGTGTCGCAACGTGACCTGTTTATGGGATAAAACAGGAGAGCTAACTTGTACGGCGTGCCATGTGTCACTGGTTTAGTTTCGGCCTCTGAAAAAGTTACCTGAGAAAGTACAGTCCATTTCATACCTGTCACATTTTACGAAATTTCATTTGGAGCTTCCTAGCCCATGTTATGACCTTTTTTCCAAGGTCACCTGTTTATGACTGAGATCTGGAAGAGGCAGAAACCCTATATTGTAGAGATCATAAATCACAAAGTACAACGAATTAGAGGTTTTCCTTTGGACACAAGGTACATCGGGATCTTAGATTCTTCCTTTACAATTTTCAGACCCTTAAACCTCTCCAAAATGTATTTATAGCGAAAGTGCTACGATGATTGGTTTTTGCTATATCAAGCCCTAGCTTCGCAATTGCAACAAGTGTCATACATGCCATACCATGCCTTCTTTCAGGATAGCTCTGATACCATGTTAATTTTTCAGAATTTACTTCAATCTGATCTAGGATCTTAACTGAGAGAACAACATGTATAGCATATCAATCATGAACACAATAATGCAAGCACACAAGACACACAGAGTTTACTTGGGGAAAACCATAAAGGTGAAAAACCCCAATAACTTCCTCAGAGATAGATAGAGCAATGATACAAACCAAGCATAAGAGATAGACATCTACTAGCAGCAGCTTCTCCTCCTCCACAAGCGCGCCACTCTCCCGAGAGTGTGAGAGAGAATAGAATGATCAAATAGAGTGCCTCCCGCACTCTATTTATACTTGACTTGACTTTCCTAATAACCTTTACTAGGTCGGCCTTAACTTAACCACATAACATAATGCTGACTGGTCCAACCCCCAATAGGGTGGTCTAATAACCCATCAAGTATAAGTTACGACACTTACAATATAAATGATGACACTTCCGTATAGAGGAATAATAACATCTCTATAGGAATACAATATACATATATGTGAAATACGTTCCAAAGTTACATATACATCAACAAATATACCATTAACCCCTCGATCAATATAACCGTAGCAAAGGCAGAGCTGACAATGTCCACCCAAAGTGGTATTCATAATTCTAGTCTCTCTTATTAATTCCACCCATCCCACCTCCTCTTTTTTGATTTGATGGCTCATTTAGTGCTTTTGGTCCAACTAACTCTTTATGGGTTTTCTTTCCCTCGATATGAAATGAAGAGAATAGGTCATCCCACCATACCTCTCTTTGACAATTACAGTGAGGTCCAACTTATCTAGATATCCCAATCTTATCGACACCTCAAAATTCAGACTTCCTGACAATTAGGTCCACATGAAACAAACTTGATGGCGGTGGGGAGCCACAATCATCTCATTACCCATGGTGAGGGAGTAGGTATTACTACACTCTACCCTTCGACATGTTCATATCAATAAAAGGCAATGCAATCAATTAAGGTGGACTGGATGTGTCAATCATTGAGGTGGAAACTGGAGCAAAAATGGTTTACTAGGTGAATCCATTTCCATGTTGAATGATGTGAAGTAATTATGTTATTATGTGAAATTAGGGCCAAATGATGTGAACCACAAACATTTAATGTTTGTGAACTAATGTTAAGTTGAAATCCCAACATTAGTACACTTTATACTCTCGTCTATATTTGAAAACAAACATTCTATTGATTTCCCTTCAATTGACCTCTTGCCTCAATATGAGGCCAAATAAGGCCTCAAATTATTTGATTTGTCAAGAAAAAGTTAATGTCGATATGATTCACGAATAAAAAGTGTTTATCTAGAAACTTAGGCTAAAATAATAAGCATAGGTAAATATAGGAAATTATGACAAAGTGATTTATATAGTCCCTGAATCCATGTTGCAGTTTAAGGAAGGAACTAATAAGATCCATAATGTGTTTATTCCTATTTTCTTAAATAATGGAATAGTAAGACAAGATATTACAAATAGAGTTTAATGTAATTTATGTGATAATTTTTTTATAAAAAATTAGTAATTGTTTTGATGAAAAAACTAACATACTTCTAATCTTCATAATAAATTTATGATATTAAATATAAGAATTTTTAAATAAATGATCATATATATGGTAATCCTCACAATCTAACAATAAACTAAATAGAAAAACCTATAGATAAATGTTTGTAGTGAATATCTGCTGAGAATAGAAACCGTAACTAGAGTTTCTAAAGACATCTACTAGTTGGTTGATTATTCGATTGAACCTATGAAAGGAATCTGAATATTTGAGTATTCAAGGTGAACTTAAAACAAAGTATACCTAGGTGATGGAAAATTCTCACATTTTGAAAGTGACAAGGGGATGATCCAGTTCGAGCACCCAAAGACTTTAGGAAAAATCCCTTTGCAAGAAAAATCAGTTGTAGTAATGGTTTTGCATGAGTGATAGGTATGTTGGTCCAGACTAATGCAAGTGAAGTTAAGGTTCCCAGAGATCAATATAGTGGTAATTATGGTGCTTGTAGTGTTTCTCTCCCTCCAAAAAAATTGTTGATTTACATGTTTTGGAAAGGGTTTCATCCATTGTCGCCTAAGGCTGCTGGTGTATTGGTCACTCTAGTCGAAAATTTCATTGAAACGACACTTCCATGCAATTCAAATTTCACCTTCTTTCTAAAGGGTTCCTCGGAACTTGAGCCTACAAATTTTTTCCCTCTGAATTTTATAAATTAAAATACAAAACAACAATAAATGAAGTATAATAATTCACTTTAAAACAACTCTAAAGACAATTAAGGAGAAAAGACACCAACCAATTAAATAAGTTTTCAGCCCTTCTAGGGTGACTTATCATTCAATATTCAGTATGAAAATGTACTTTTACAATAAAAATAACACCAGTATTACAAAAGTAAAATCAACCCATTTATCTTCTTCCGTAGTTGTCAAAACACTTAACAATTTTCCCTTTTACTTATGTCCAATCAACAAGATCATAAATAGATGTAAATCGCCAGATATAAAGAACACGTGTAGTTGAAAATTTAATCTAAATTGAACAAAATATGTATGGCTTGGAACTTCATATAAGCTCAATGATGAAGTACATACCCTAGCCTTCACTCAAGGCTACAAAACCCAACCATGAAAAATGATCTATATAGGGTAAATCATAAAACCATAGCTCCATGAAGAAGAACAAGTGCAAGAATCCCTCCAAGACTATCTACAAGGCAAAACGTCCTCCTCTTCTCTTCTTATTCATAAGTACACCCTAGGGTTTTCTCCCAAAACCCCAATTTCCATTCTCCAAGGTTAAAACCATAATCTTATAACTCTAAGATGCTCCAAGGAACTCCAAAGAAACCAAGAAACCATATCATCGGAGAGAGAGAGAGAGAGAGAGAGAGAGAGAGAGAGAGAGAGAGAGAGAGAGAGGACACATGAACTCCTCTTTTAGGTCACATCTCTACACAAGAGTGAGAAAGAATGAGCACATAAGTCATATGAATGAAATACTCTCTCCTTCATCTATTTATATTATAGGAAAGGGAGGCCAATAATACTATGTAATCAAAATCCCTTACAAGCAACATACATTTCCCCTTGTAGGCCACATAAGTAAGTTGTCTACTCTAGAATACAGGTGTCATGCACCAATGATGATTCCATGCACAACAAGGACTCCAAGGTGATGTAGCTACACATGGAAAGTCCACACTTGTCATGAGCCCAGTGACCTCACTGTGCTTTTGGGGCCACAAGGTACTCATTTTACTGATTGAATTTGCCTCTAATATGAAATTTAATTTTTCTATTGATTTCAATTAAACATTTACAGTGGAAATACTTATGTGTATAATCACTCACAAAACATATATATAAAATCTCTATTGAATATTTCCATAAGAATGCATTCACCAATACTATTAATTTGGTTCACTTAAACCATACGATAACAATAGTTAATACAAATGTAAATAAATACCCATCATTTATACACAAATGGAGACTTATAAGAAAATATGACCAACTGACTGCAGACCAAGGACATTCCTCCCAGCCGCAGGCTTTGTCAAGCCATATCATTCTTTAACAGGCGACCCCTGAGCTGGGGCTACCAACCCACAAGAAGGTATTGAGTTTCCTAGTCTAGCTACCCAATCATCTATTCTCGGTATGGCTCCAATCCACAGTTTCAGTGATGGTGCTATGACCAATGGTGGTTCAGGTCTGATAACATATGATGGTTTAAACATAGGGGAAGATGGAAAAATGGACTATTTCTCCATAATTATATGCATGTGGAGAATTAGCCAAGTGGCATGAAGGGTGATAGGAACTAGCCAAGTGGCATACATGGGGTTGGACACCTTTTTTCCCTCTAATCCCAGGGTTAGAATAATTAACCCAAGATTATGGTTAATGAACTTTAATAAAGTGGGGTTAATAAAAACATAGGATAAAAAGGAGTAAATAAAGGTAGTGACTTAAATGATAAGTCATTAGGGTCATTTCTCTTCTAACTCTCTCTCACTCCCCCTCTTGTGGAATAATAGCCCCTCATCTCTTCTTCGTCCTTCTTGGTCTGCAGTAGTTGTGTGTTTTCATATTAAATATAAAATGTACATAAATGCATTATTTTGGTCACAGTGGACCATTCATGTTTTACATCTAGTCATTTCCATCATAATTACATAAGTACATTATGGGGTCGAAAACGGGGTGTTACATTCCCCTCCCCCTTAATTTATGCACCGTCCTCGGTGAATCATCAACACTATATATATAATGCCATAGTTTAACATATCTTTAGACATGTACAATATCTTGTTGCACGCCATCCTTTAATTCTCATGGTGCTTCCTCAGACTCATTTTCCACAATGTTGTTGGTCCTTGTACTCTAGTATAGGTGTTGGCTATCTCATCCACAAATGCACCAACATTGATTGTCCACTAGTTTACTTTCCATGCTCTATACATCTACATGTACCTATATCAATCATTAAGATGAAGTATGCATGTTATACTCAATCTTATGAGATAATCCTAAAGTCCATAGTAATTTTCCAATAACAAAATGTAAGAAAATATATTCATTTCATTAAATAAGGATGGAAACTCTATCCAATACTTAGCTGCACGCATGTTTCTATTCTTTCAGAAGGTTGGCATAGAAAATAATTCAACTCACTGCTCCTCTTGACACACCCTCTACAGTCGTCCCAATCCGTAGTACTCCACCCCATCATCCTGCACAACATAAGGAATGAGGCCCCCTTATTTGAGTTAACAATCCCTTGGGATCCCTTCTCTGAGTTAATAGTCCCTCAACTTTGTTACCCCCGATTCCCTTCCAGTGCTTCGACACAGGCCGACCAATGAATCTTTATGCTATGAATCTAAGTGTCATGAATCGATCATAGACGATTCATTAGAGTTTCCTCTTCTTTGCAATCACTCATCCTCCAAGCTCAAGAATCCCCTTCTTTGAGTTAACAGTCCCTCGGGTGATCAATCCTTCACCAAGGATTTCTTGCACAAGAAGAGTACAACTTTAGGGTTCTTGTGTCCTTGAAATGGAATTCTTCCCGAGCTTTCCAACTTACAATTTCCGCCATGAGCTCATGATGAGTAGATTCACCATCCACCTATGTCATAAACATAAACATACATGTATTACGAATCATAATTTTATATATCAAATAATATTGGAAATCATTATCTTTACAATTAAATTCCTAATAATAGCATGAATTCCATACATAATACTTATCTTTCAATGGAAAGTGCAATAATCCATGTCTTCATTATGGCTCACTTTTACTACCATATCCAAAACATTTTCTTCTTTTACACAACTCTGTTCTTTTGACAGAGCATTCTTGTAGTCCATCCAATGTGACTACTTTTTCATGCATTTCTTTCACTGCACTTACAACAGCTCTTGAAATAATCTTAGAATTATGCATTACCAATAATTTCATCATTTCAGGTGTTAACATATTATGCAATGAAATATGGCTTAAGATTCATTCTCGTAATGCATCCAACATATATGCCCACATGTGTGCATGTGTATAGGAAATATTTATACCATCTAATAATTCACACACAATCAATGCACTCTTTTGTTTATTCATTGAAACCATATCAAATTCACAAACCCTAATTTTCCTTGGTTATTTACTCATAACCAACACACATAGAGAATGTTAGTTAAGTTCACATTAATGCATTCTAAATTACCAATAGTCATATAGGTATAATACTTCCTACTTATACTGTGTCATTCCCTATGGAATAACATTAAATTAAATGCATTCAAAACATCATAAGCATACCAATTTGTGGCATTGCAATACGGATGAAGGGATTCTTACCCAATCCCCTTTTTCTAACACTCGAACAATTGGCATAAATAAATTCATTACCTGCATGCATGCCCTCAATACCTTTGATGTTACCTGATAAGTCCGTCTCTTGCAAGAAATTGCACCATCGTTTCACCAACCTATTGATCATAGATTTATTATCCTGGTCTTTTCTCATAAGGTTACGTGTCATATCCAACCATGCCATCAACATCTTCCATGTCCTTATCTCTTCTTCATAGGTTTGGATGCTACTTCTTTTACACCACTTGGGATTCTTGATCCACCCTTTTAAATGATTCTACTTATGGATTTTCTACCACTCACATAATGGATCATTAGCTCTGATTCCCACCAAGTAGCAATTTCATAACATATATAAACAATTATACTTGCTACTTTAATAGAAATATAATTATGATCAAAATTTAAACAAGATTAGAGTGAGCATTCCCCCTTATTTAACAATTATTTATTCCTATATTTATCCTTCGGTTTGCTGTTGCACCAAGGTTCCCAACATCCTATATTATCAACTCATTCCAAATATGAAATTTTCAAATTTTGGAATTCTTCTTTAGCACACATAGATTAAATACTATATTATTATCATGTCCATCTTGTTGCTGCAAACGCAAGCATCACACCATTATAAACCATTAGGAAACATCTTTATCACTCACATGCCTAACATATTCCCATTCATAGTTTCTATATATTGTTGGAAACATAACTCTAAGCTAATCATGCAACATTATCAACTGTGTGCTTAAGCAGCTCTATATGCATTTCTTTTTTCACACATGCATCCAAGCACGTTTGCATGCATTTATATGCATAATCACTTAAAGTATACATATTTGTTTCAACTATGTTATTCATTTTCATCCCTAACATGCTTATTTCTTAGAACTATCTACATATGATGAAATAAATTGAAATAGAAAAAAAAAAATTAAGGAATATTTCAATCGTGAGATCTATCCTTTGGACCTTTTCTTTTATAGTGGAACCTGTTGTCATGTCCTCTCGATCTATCTAACTAGGCCCAACTTGAAACCGTATACTTAGAGTTGATCTGCAAATCTACTTTTCCTTCTTTTCTATTTGCTTTGTTGCACACACATAGAGGCTTAATTTTCTTTTATTAAATCTGTTGCTGCAGGTTCACCTTCGATTTCTTGAACTTCTTCCTGCTATTGTAATTCCTCTATGTAGCATGATCTTTTATATCTACATTATAGCTTATCCTATCCTTGGATTTCCTTGCTAGCCTCTTCTTTCCAACTACTACAACCATCTTCTTAGTATCATGTAGCTCATTTTGCTTATTTTATTTTCTTGCAACTTCCCAACCCTTCTACCTTGTTTCTCCCCTACCTTGAGTCTTTTTCATCCAAGCCCAACTTTACGATTCCTCAATTTCAGCAGAGTATTATTTGTTCTCTCTATATTTTTTTAAAACCAATATGGTCCTATATTTAACCATAACTTTCTATCTCATTCTATCATTGTATTTATGTCACTCCGTATTCACATGGACTCGTACATGCCCATTTTACTCTACAACAAATACAAAACCTAGAGGTAGTTATTGTTTCTTGAAGTTGTTGCTCTTTCATTAAAAAACATGCAAACTCTTCCATGTACTTTCTTCATTGTTACTAACTCATACATGTTGATATCAATTATTATTTCCCAACCATCAGTGAAAGATGTCGATGTGTCAGTAGGGCAATGATTCACATGCCTCAAGCGTTCATTTGGACCCTACATATTTGCATCAACATATCCTTTAATTGTCCTTGATGTCCCAATGTATCCGTAGAGATTTTAAACATTCTCCTTATACCTTTACTTTTTTATTCAAGGTTACAAGCTCCCTCATTCTTAAATTATAACAATAATGCATCCAATGTCCCTGCTCATAATGGTGTGTACATTTCATTAGTAGCACTTACAAGCCTACAAATGTCTTCATTCATTAGCATGGCTCTACCTATCTTATATAGGGAGGAATACGTCTCCTTTCTTATAGCACCTTCTATTATATTGCCTTCTATTATTTATAGTGGTACTCATGCATCTTTCCCTTTCTTGATTCAAATATTTAGGGAATTTTGTGGAGGAGGAATAACATACCTTCTCCTCAATCTAGTACTTACATTCTTACCGGTCCTTTTTAACATTGAATTATGCATTGATTTTCAAGCTTGAGAGCTCCTTAGCTTGTATTGCTCATAAATTTGTGATTCTGCACCCTCATGGAGTATATAATAGTTCTACATACCCGATTTCATTTTTGTTGTGTACCTATATCACCTTATCCTTTGAATTAGATTTACAATAACTGAGTCACGCCCCATTTTGATCTTACAATGAAAAATTACATTCCTCCAAAATTTGTAATCCACCCAATTTGCATTAATCCTTGTCTAATTACGCTATGAGGCTCTGTTTCGTGCACTTTCTCGAATAACTACAACTTATTTACAAAAACCAATTCTATTTGTTAGATTCTCCTTACTATTACCCTTCCATTGACTATAGATACTCTTAATTCAATGTTTTTGGTTAAACATTACATTTTCCCCAATTTAGCACTTTTTCCCACTATTACTCCATTCCTATAGCTAATCTGAATCTCAAAATACCCACTCTTGAGACTTGTACCTTATATATGCAACCTGATCCTACATCAAATCAGTTAGATAAATCATTTTCCAAAATTTCATAAAAATTTTCATATATATTGAAACGTTTTGGAAAATATCCATTTGATAATATTTTTGTCAAATTAGGCTATGACATCTCGTTCTGTTAAATGTTTGGAAATATAAAAGCACTAATTTGTAATCAAAATCATGATGCTTGATCACCTACAAATACTCTTTCCAATGATTTCTCCCATTTCCATTTATGAACTTAGAGTTGAAATTTACAACTCTCCAAAATCAACAATTTTACCCAATTTTACATTTTTTTTGTAGCGACACTTATTCTGAAGGACCAATTTTTGAGACCCGTAGAAGAAAATCGGTAAATAAGTGGGAAATTTTTTATATCGATCACTGATATCCCATATAATGGTGATTACCTGAACACTTTCACCATTTAAATATGATGCACCTATCAAATCTTATAAAATTTTGGAATCACCAATTTTTAATTTTCGCAGTTCTCCCAAACTTGGAATTTTTACTTAAAACTGCTATCTCCCAAACAAAACATTTTTAGAAAGATCGCCTCTAAGAAAAGTTGTTTGGCTTGACGAGTAGACAAAATGTCAAATCATAAATTTTCTGGTTATGAATTCTTGGGCTACTTTTGTCTCCTTCAAGTTTTCAAAAATCGACCTTTCACACATCCAAATAGTGGATTTCAACCTTCTTTTGCATCCTGACTCCACATATTTCTCAATTCAGCCTCAAGGCCACATATTTATCTAGGTTCCTAGATCACGACTACACCATTATAATTTGGGCCTCAACTGGGTCCCTATCCATCCTTGGGCTACACACCATCAAAACCCACTAAACTGAAATTTCTGCAAAATTGAAGTAGAATGGGTCCTTGCCTCATAATGGAAATATTGCAGCCTCTATAAATGGCATCAAAATGGCGCAAGACTCATCAATTTATGAGTTAATCTGCTCCTATTATGGCCAAAACAACATTTTGGCTCTAAACTTTTTTTATGCTTTTCTAAGTTTTCTGCCATCATGGTGGAGTGTTGACGTGTCATGACACATGTATATTGATGTATCAGATGGTCATACATGTCATATTGTGGTGTGGCAAGGTCACCCTCATTATCCACCTAGTCGCTATACCATGTTCCCTTAGGTGGAAATGCACGAGTGGTATTCCCTCATCGAAGGTGGTAACGGCTCGCGAAGAAGCGATTTTTGAAAAGGAATTCTCAAAGTCGTTGTCAATGGGAAGTTGACATGTGGACAAGCGGTTTCCACCCAACGACTCGTTCGACCATCGTTAACTCATGTGCATGATGACGGTGTAATATGCACCACATCCGTCAATCGTGGGTGACTCTGCCCGATCTTGTCCGCCAATGATGGTTAGCCCCCTTTCCGCCAAGCCTTTGATTCTAGCCCCATATCACATGATTAATTATTCTGGCACTTAGGTGCTTAAATTTCAGATTGGATTCTAGCACTCGGGTGTTGATATCTTCAACACTTAGTTGTAGGTTAGCACTCAGTTAACGTGGTTGTCCAAGTCATAACCTCTCATTCATGTGGAAGATCCACATCATCTAAAATCCATGTGGCGCTTGTGGGTCCAACTATATATATATATAATTTCCCAAAATTTTCAAAATTCAATTTTCCAAATAGGTGGCTCCAGGAACACTTGGTAATTTCTTCCTAAACTGGTTGCCAAACCAAATTACAGTTGGCCCCTTCTGTTACTGGAAATTATTCTATTAACAAATGGAACTGTGCATTTTTGCTCTTTCCTTATACTGGTGATTTTCCGTCTGTTAACTGAACATAAAATGTTTGATGCTGATGTAGAATTTCGCCCAAATTTTTAAGACTTGAATATTGTAATCATGATTTTATTTGTTATTGACTTCCATGTTAGCCCGAAAACCCAAATTTGATCACCTCAAGGCTAGAATTTCTTCAAGGAATTTGTTAAACATTTTGCGTGTAAACTATAACTTCGCCCAAATTTTGCTATAACTCACAAATTTTTCCATAATAGCTCTCTTTGAATTCATCCCAACCATTCAAACACCCATTCCATGATCACGGGGGGGTCAGTTGGTAGGCAATGTTCTATCACATCCATTCATATTGGGGAATAAACTATGATACAGAAATGAGAAAATATATTGCCCTGTATTAAGTGGCCAAGGGGGCTTAATTATGTTATATGGAAATACAAATATTTAGGGTATATTTTATTACATTTTGTGTATAAGTGGTGGAGGGGAGGCAAAGGGAAGGTTAGGGGACAAGGGCATGAGGTATTGAGTTTGATGGACAATGGATACTCAATCGGGATGTAGTATGGTTGATGCTAGTGCTCTATTAAAGGGTTTTCATGTTCCTCATGTGCTTGGTTGGTTAATGGATCTTCATATTGTTAATGAAATTAAGGTAATGGAGGATTAAGATTTCTATATTTTATGTGATTATTATCAATTGGAAGCGTATTTTAGGTGCATATTTCATGTTTAGAAATCATGTGTTTTTTTATGCCTTTCAATGTAGCTTTCCTCCTTGAGTCCATTTGAATTTTTTTTTTCTCTAGAAATTTCCTTTTGTGGGATTTCTAAAATCAACCCATCCACTAGAGCATACATAACCTTCAATTTCGTACGAAGGTGATGACAACAAAGAAGGTTTCTTATTTAAGTCCATGTTGATGTTTACTTATTGATTGATTTTATAAAAATTAAGAATAATCTATTTTTCTTATTTATAAATAAATTCCATAATAATAATAATGTAATTTGTAATATTAATTGTATAAATGATTGAGATTTGAAAATGGAATTAAGCTAAATTTTTAATAGAAACATTATTTTTTTTATCAAAGATATTATGTATGTCGCTTATCTGATTACCGTCTATGTTTCCTTATGATGAAGAAAGTGACCTATCATTACTCGTCTAGGCATCAAAGACGTAGAAATATATAGCAGAATTATATTGCTTTTTCATTATTTTACATCAGTATCATAAACTTGCATTTATTTAAATATTTATAGGATACATTTATTTATTGTGTATGATATCGACTCAATACTAAATGTTTCCTTATGATGAAGAGAGTAACCTATCTTTACTTGTCTTGGCATCAAAGACATAGATATATATAGCAAAATTACCTTCATTTTGCATTATTTTACGTCAATATCATAAGCTCGCATTTATTTAAATATTTATAGGATAACATTAATATCAACTCAATACTAATGTTTCGTGGCCTTTGTTTTTATCTTTTGTGAATCTATTTATATAAAATGGATATCGTAAATGAAACTATAGTTGAACATGTTATTTAATTCTTTTGTTAAACTTATTTAAGTCCATGACCCTCTTGGTCTTGACTAGGAAATGGTATGTTGATTGGTTCTTTATAAGTAAATATTATTGCTGCATGTAAATAATTCACCATCGAGCTTGGTTGGGGTTAGCCTACGACTGATGTCATGGCTTACTAGCTCTTAGATAACCCATTATTTGTATGTGCATATCACGTTGGAGACTCATGTTTGAAGAGTGTCTTAATTGTTCCATCCTAGCGTTTTACGACTTAACTTCTCCATGGTGAACACATTGTGAACGAATCTGAGTCTAACAAACTATAGGGAAGTGGGTTTCCCCTCCTCCCGCCTTCCTCTCACCAACCACATTAAATCTGAGTTTGACGTAGCAGCGAACACATGGGATGAGAGGTGGGGCTTGCATGCCTCTTTCCTCCATCTGGCATTTGTACAAACATAACATTTATACTATCGTACAGGCTTCCTCGAACTTGCAGACTACGAGTGATTTCGAGGGTGTTCCAATTTCAGTTTCTCATTCATTCAAATGGAGGAGAGGAGAGGCTCCACTTCTGAGTGAGTTATGGAGCTCAGTTTCTTCTTCATGTGCAAAGACCGTAGGAATTCTGCTTTTTAGTTCACTTCTAGAGCATGTAGTTTCCAGACAGCTTCTCCCCAGAGCTTATGCAAGCATAAATCCTTTAAGCAAACCCGTGAGAGCTCGTAATGGAGCTAACTGGTCAGGATCAACCTCTTCATTTCTTCATTTCTCATGACAGGTGAGATAGTTAAGTTACAACATTACATATGTTTTTATATTAGATTGTGTTTTTAATATTTTAATTCATGTATTAATTTTATGTTATGGTTGCATTGCAGGCACATAGAGGAAAAACAAAGAATCTCTGCCTAGATTGAATGGGGGGATGGCATGAAGCTGGTAAGTCCATGACCATTCTTTCCCTGTCATTCTTTTCTCTTAGTATTGATTCATGTTACCATAAGTTGTTTCCAGCATGAGAAGGTGTTTGTAAGAGATCATATCTAACTGATAGACTCTATCCTTTTATTGCTCAAACTTATAATCCCATTAAATGGTAGTTTTTCATCCCCAATACTTGTTAATAATAAATCCTAACTCTGTTATTTTGTTATTATTTATTAAATACGTTTTTGGGCTCGAAACCGTGAAGCTCGTGGTTGTGTTTAAAATTTTATTTGAGTTTTGAAATGGCCATATGCACTCGACCCTGTTTATGAAGAACCTTTATTTACAAGCTTAATGGGTTGATTGTTCTTGTGGATAGTAATTATGCATTTGTCTATTAAATGTTTATTCACTCTCATGGTTGCTCGACCTAATGGATTTAGCCTGGGCATTAATTTTTTGTTTAGCCTTACTCTACTCAGATAACATTTGCCTAATTAAATTTTTTTGTGGGTTTTTCCCTAGGGGTTTCGATCATATAACGTTTATATATTCCTAGAGTCAATTTACTTTTATAATACATGTATCATGGAGAAAGACCGAGGGGTTTCGACGTTTGGCATATGCAATTCTTCTAATGTTCGATGGTTAATTTCTTGTGGAAATAATAGGGTGTACCCTATAGGCTTAACCCTAAGTATCAAGAATTATTTTGCTTCTGTGTGATGTGCTATATATAGGTTGTACCCTATAGGCTCAACCCTAAGTATCAAGAATTTGTTTGCTTCTGTGTGACGTGATATATATATATATGACACGATAGTCTCACAAATATGACACGATAGTCTCACAAATGATCACAAGCAACAAATTGGAAAATGACAAAATGAAATTCAAAAAATATGACACGATAGTCTCACAAATGATCACAAGCAACAAGTCTGTCTAGTGATCGCAAAGAGTTGTACGCAATATGCCCTTTGTTATAGATATATATGTAGGTTATACACAACATAATTTCAACCAGAAATTTCTTCCATGAGCATATCACGCACTCACTCATCATAACCGATGTAGTGCTCCTTGGATGACCCAACTTCAACATAATACTAGATAGACCAATTCCAGGGTTACACTTGCTCCTAGCAAATCCTCTCAATTAGACAACACATTCATCTTCATTGCACACATCAATAGGAACCGACGGATTTCTGCATCACAACTTGCAACAAATTAAATTGTCTCATGCAACCAATTACACTTCTCTCATAATAAGCAAACAATCGAATACATACACAACATATATGATCTTTTTGTTGATACAGTCATCATGCAAAAAAAGGGTCCCAACTTTACCCAGACTCCACAATTAATGGCACAACAATTAGTACCCTATCTCTCAAGCAATTTGATTTTCCATGTACAAATAGCCACGAATAGAAAGAAGATATGCAAACCATACACATATGGAGTCTCGTTGTTTGGCATAGCTATGCGCATGAGAAATATGTACCAAATATTCATAGTTCTCATGATTTGTAGAATTCCCATTGTGAGAGGACATTATAGCTTGAAATCCTTTCAACCTGTGCATCATGCTATAAGACTAATACCAAGTGGTTGATGGTTACATATGATTTGTTACCGCATATTACTACAATCCATTCGCATTAACAACCTTAACTATTCATTACCTAATAAATTACTTAGACTCGTCGTTACCCAAGCTATCAGATTGAGAGTTTATTTGAGTGCATGGATTCATTGCACAATAGCTCCACTCATTACTATCCACTCTAACAGATGGAGGATTTTATTAAGGGTTCCACTTAATTTTAGGGCTATTTATTTTTATCTATGTGATTTCTCCAATATTTATCACATGTAAATTGAGTTATTTTTTATATTTTTATAATTGTTTATTTTGAAATTTGAACGGTGTTCATAGAATCAATATACTTGTCCTATCCTCTTGCCTAGAATAACTTGTCTAGAATCTCCAAAAACCATTAGTTTGGTGACGTTTAAATTGTTTGATTTTATCCCTAGTCCCCAGGAAAAAGTGATTACAGTTTTTCCTCTTGGATAAAAAATGATCCCTCCTACACCTTCCCCCCATGTGCAATTGAATTTTATTTATACTTTATGAAGTCCTTAATTAATTTATAAAATGAATTCTCAGTTTAGGATTTCAAGTTCCATCAATATCATTATCTTCCAAGGGTCTTTCTATATGATAATTTAACATGCATAGATAGTAATTAAGTAGCAATATAATTTTATTTATAGTTTTAATAATGTCAGAATGGTTTATAACACTTTTAAAGTGGATGATCACAAGCTTAAAATTGAAGATATAGAGAGGATCGATCGAAAAAATTGGGGTTCAGCACAAGTATTGCTTCAAGGCATGTTCAAAGGTGTTTAAAAGAGATGAGAAGTACAACAAGTGGTAGGGTAGAGAGAGTACTAGGTCCAGAGATTTATCTAAATTATGATTTTTGCTGACTACATTGACATTTTTGTCTCATAGCTTTACTCATTGGGAAAGAGTGTGAAATGATTCAAGAGTTCAACATTTCTTCATGTTATGGTTATGTTGGATACGAAAACAATCTCATATTAATGGAAACATCAATTTCATTAGTAGAGAGGCATATCAGGATGTGAAAATTTTGTGCCACTTTGAGGTTTTATTGATGAGATTGTTTTGAGATCACTACTCTAACTTGCCAGGTGTATTACACTTGATTGGGTTAAATATGTGTGAGAACTTCTTTAGTAAATTGATGTGATGGTAGAGGGCCTATGATTTCACTGACTTGCTTCATGTTGTTGAAACGATTAATAAAGTTGTTGAAGAAAGAATCTGGAATAAGTTGCACCAACAAACCACAAAGAATCATGATATATTATCACATAAAGGTTCAATATCTATATATGATAAAATTATAAAAGCTCTTAAAGTATAATTAAATGATGCACAAAACCTTTTATCAAGTTTTGGCATGCAACCATAAAGAAAAAATATTCATGGCGGTTTAAACCATGGACAGAGGATCAAAACTATCCAATATTCCAAGTAGTGGATGAAGTAGTTGATGATTCTCCATCAAGTCACTCCAATTCAATATTCCAATCTTCGTCTTCATCCATACACAATGTTAGTGAATTGTAAACAATGGAAAGTGAGTGAAGGCGTGACTTGGATGAAATTTTAGATACGATTGATGAGAATGTGAACACAACTACAAAACCAGTGGTATAGTTTGATGGTAAGGATATGTTCAAATCTTGTTTCGTTAGTCATTTGAATGGAAATCCAACATTATCCAAAGATAGGTTGACAAGAGTGATAAATGGGGTCTACTTTAGGCGAGATGAAAGGTCTTCAAAAAAGGGTGTTTCAATCGGATCTGGAATTGGATAAGATTGCAAGGTGTTGTTTGAGAGCAACTTAATACCTATAAATGAATGTGCCACAATAAATTGTGTTTCTCAGAGTACCAAAGAAGGTGTTTCTTGTGGAACTTGGTACATTGGAAGGTAGGAAGTCCATCCATGAAAGGGTTTCAATATTTCATTTTTATGGAGTTTAATTTATTAATCTTATAGAAAACATGAGCTCTCTATGGCTATACTTGTATTTACATGATATAAATTTGGTAGATTTGTAGGTTGCGGTGTGAAACATCTGCTATTATCATCTTTTCTAAGCATTGCACTGGCTATTGGAATATCAGTCTTTTACGTTTTTTGTTACATTGATCTCTTGATTGTGATTATTTTTACGCATTTTTTCTTCGCCATTACTATTTCGTCGGGTCTTCCACTATCCAATGCTAAAAATTGATTAGTCGCCCCTTCAATCCCTGTGGGATAATTATTAGCATTATACTATTATTTTATTTAGCATCCTATTTGCTTATCCTAAGATGTTTTCGGGGTCCTATTTGTTACAACTTGGTAATATTATATAAAGGGGGTGTTAAAAATGGGTTGATAAAAATGGATACCTACAATATATGGTGAAACTAGGGGTTTTCTTAATTGGAAAGGTATATTGGGAGGGGGTTCAACAATACAATTTTAGGAGGCATTTTACAATATTTAGTAGAATTAGGGATATTCTTTAATATCCTGCGAACGATCGTGCTATGTAACAAGTTTAGTGAGTGAACCCCCCGTGTCCATGATTTAATTCTAGATTTCAGTTGAACAATGGATGAATTTAAAATCGTTTTTCCCAAATTCTTTCCCATGTAATTTCCATCATACACTTCCTGTGCAACCTATAATTAAGCCTATAAAATTCAAATTCAGCCCATGTAGTCCTAGTGCTGCAACCTGGGCTCTAATACCAATCTGTCATGAACCCAGTGACCTCACGGTGCTTTTGGGGCTATAGGGTACTCATTCGATTGACTTAATTTGCCTCTGATATGCAATTTCGTTTTTCTATTGATTTCAATTAAAAATTTACAACGGAAATAATTATGTATATAATCACTCATAAAACATATATTTAAGCTTTGCCATCTATTTCCATAAGAATGTATTCACCATTGCCATTAATTCGTTTCACTTAAACCATACGGTAACTGTAGGTAATACAAATGTAAAAATACCCATCATTTATACACAAATGGAGACTTATCTTAAAAAATGACCAACTAACTATAGACCAAGGACGTTCCTCCTAACTATAGGCTACGCCAAGCCATATCTTTCTTTGACAGGACACCCCCGATTTGGGGCTACAAATCCACAAGAAGGTACCAAGTTTCCTACTCAAGCTACCCAATCCTCTATTCTCAGTATGGATCCAATCCATGGTTCCGGTGATGGTGGTACGACCAATGGTGGTTCAGGTCTAACAGCAGATGATGGTTCAATCATGGGGAAATGATGGACAAATGGATTATTTCTCCATAATTATATGCATGTGGAGAAACTAACCAAGTGGCATGAAGGGTGATAGGAACTAGCCAAGTGGCATACATGGGGTTGGATTCCTTTTTTACCTCTAATCCAAGGCCTAGAATAATTAACTCAAGATTATGGTTAATGAACTTTAATAAAGTAGGGTTAATAAAAACATAGGATAAAAATGACTAAATAAAGGTAGTGACTTAAATGATAAGTCACTAGGGTCATTTCTCTTCTAACTCTCTCTCACTCCCCCTCTTGTGGAATAAATCCCCCATCTCTTCTTCATCCTTCTTGGTCTGCAGTAGTCATGCGTTTTCATATTAAATAAAAATATACATAATTACATTATTTTGGTTCTAGTGGACCATTCATGTTTGGCTTCTACCCATTTCCATCATAATTACATAATTACATTATGGGGTCAAAATTGGGGTGTTACATTCCCCTCCCTTTTAATTTATGCATCGTCATCGGTGCATCATCAACACTATATATATAATGACAGAGTTTAACATGTCTTTAGACATGTACAATATCATGCTACATGGCATCCTTTAATTCTCACTGTGCTTCCTCGGGCTCATTTTCCACAATGTTCTTGGTCCTTGTACTCTATTATAAGTGTTGGATATCTCATCGACAAATGCACCAACATTGATTGCCCACTACTTTAGTTTACTTTCCATGCTCAACACATCTACATGTACTTATATCAATCATTAAGAAGAAGTATGCATGTTATACTCAATCTTATGAGATAATCCTAAAGCCCATAGTAATTTCCCAATAAAAAAATGTAAGAACATATATTCATTTCATTAAATAAGCATGGAAACTCTATCCAATGCTTATCTGCATGCATATTTCTATTCTTTCATAAGGTTGACATGGAAAATAATTCATCTCACTGCTCCTCTTGACACAACCTCTATAGTCGTTTCAATCCATAACACTCCTCCTCCATCATCCTGCACAACATAAGGAATGGAGCCCCCTTCTCTGAGTTAACAATTCCTCGAGCCCCCTTCTTTGAGTTAACAGTCCCTCGGGTTTGTTACTCTGATTCCCTTCTAGTGCTCCGATACAATCCAACTAGGGAATCTTTATGGTATGAGTAAATAAAGGTTGTGACTTAAATGATAAGTCACTAGGGTCATTTCTCTTCTAACACTTTCTCACTCCCCCTCTTGTGGAGTACTAACCCCCCATATCTTATTTTCCCTTCTTGGTCTACACTAGTCATGTGTTTTTATTTAAATATAAAATGTACATAATTACATTATTTTGGTCACAGTGGACCATTCATGTTTGGCCTCTAGCCATTTCCATCATAATTACATAATTACAATATGGGGTCAAAAAAGGGGTGTTACAACACCACTCCATCTAGAGCCTCCATTGAATCCATCTATCCTCCAAATCAAAGTAGTCCACTAGGGAAAGTACCCCTACAAGAGCATTGTCAAAGCCCTAGGTATCCTTGATCCATATCCTATCCTATAAATAGGAACCCAAGCTACCACATTCCATATTCGATTGAATACCTCCTCCATGATGCACAATACTCCACATCCCCTATAAGGAATTCTCCCACCAAGTGAATCCTCCATGTGGCCACTGTGAAGTGTGTTCACCATCCAATCAAGAGATCTCAAATTCCTAAGTGAAGAACATTGAGTTAGAAATCACCTAAGGTCAAGCAACCACTAATAAATCTATCTTAAGTGTGCATATCCACCATAGACCATCTCTCATTCTACAATCCATCTCAAACCATTCAAGGGATGAGCATATACCATGTACCCTAAATCTCATGAAGCACCCCAAAACATGGTGTAAATAATTTTGGAGTAACTGAAAAATCTAACACTCCCTCTTTACGAGGAAAGTGTTTATACCAACACCTTTTGACTTCCTTTGCACTCCATCAAATCTTCAATATTCAAATCATGATTAGATATGTTCCTGACATCAATCATTGTCATATGCAACAAGACTTGGCAACCTGTGGCTAACATTAAATAATATCATGTTGACTACAAGGAAGATATGTTTAGGGTCTTAGTTTCTATGCTTTTGACTACATATACATTCTCTTATCGAAGGGTTTTTAATATGCTCTCATTTCTTTGGGTTGAAATTTTTTAGCTTCATTTAAAAAAATAAAAATTATTAATATATTTTACTAACCGAATACTACTTTTGGTCAAATTTGTGAAACCTGCGAGTTTATAAGACTACACTGACTATATAAACAAAATAAATTGATAGTCAATACTTCATGTGGTCACCTCAGTGGACAAGGTGTATGAGAAAATTGGATCAATATCCTAAAAGAGCAAGAGATTTCATTCATCTCCATAAAGTTTTAAAACATGGATTAAATATAATTTTGTATGGATGGTTTTTAGGTTTTTTTTTCTAGATTTTGATGGAATATTTTTATGCTCAACCCAAGTCAAACTTAATTTTACTCAACGTTGGGATTATATTTGAGTGTCTTTGTATGTTTTTATTGTAGAGAAATCAAAGTTGGAATTATATTTGAGTGTCTTTCTTATGTGTTTTTATTGTAGAGAAATCATACCAGAAGAGCTTTTCGCAACTTGTTTCATAAAATCATAGTCAATTAGAGTTATCTTTGAATGTAAATGGGTGGGGTTATGGATTTTAAATAGGAGAAAGTAATTGGGTCGATGTTTATTATGTGTGTTTTAATATAGAGGTGTTTTACTATATAGTTGTTAATTGAATTTGAATTTTAAAAGTGACAAATATGTAGTAATGAAAAAATTGTTGAATTTGAATATGAGAATTTGTGTAAGAATTACCCTTCACTCTTACATTTTTGACAGGGTTCTTTAATATATCTATATATATATGTTGAAGAAGTTTTAATGCCTATACATAAAATTTATTTGAAAAGTTTATAGTGAATTAAGAATAATGACCTCAACTTTATGAAAATGAATCATGTTTGTTTTGCAAGAGGGTTATCTACAAACAAACAATGATGTAATTAGTGGGATGTGATTGATATATTTGGATATAAAAAAACTTTAAAAGATAGAATGCAATTTTTAGTTTTTTTGTGAACTAAGTGATTTAGATAAAAAATTAATGATGTTATACTATTTACATATTTATAAAAGATAAAAATAATTGAGCATAAGAAAAATAAAAAATTGTATAAGAATTTTTATGTTAATTTTTTTATTTGAAATATTAAGGATAGTAAAAAGTTAATGAAAAAAACCAGCTACTCATACATGCATGTGTATTTATGGTGAGTGTTGAAAATTTGATTAGTCCATATAAGATTGAGCAATAACAAATACTTTCTTTAGTGGAAGACTTGGCACCAAAATCATGCATGCAAGTAGTGGAGGCTATAACAACATGGTTGGCTTCTTCTAATCTTCTCCTTATTCTAGGCTATGTAAGTGGGCCTGGGTGCTAGGGCAAACCAACTTAAAGGGTATAGTTTATTCACAAGAATATCCATTTTAAATCCTTGATGCTTACTGTGAGATTGCGAGTGCTACTAGGACCACTGGGGATTATGCAACAACTTTAGGATCTGCATATGGGTATAGAGGATGTCAAACAGGAATAGGTACTTAAACCCTAACTATAGCTTTGTATATAAATATCCTGCTACGAGCTATGGTTAATATAATCCAATGATAGATGCAGATCCTTCAACTGCTTTAGAGCTACTTGTTCTTTATCTTTTTTAAAGGTCATAAGATCTAGTTCTATAGCTATAAGCAAAGGAGCAAGTAGGGGCTATGGCAGTTTCCCCTATTGATCCACCAGTATCTTAGCCAGATTGAGGGGTAGTCCCATAACGAGTTGAAGTGATGTAAGCTATAACAACATGGTTGCAGTGAGAGGAATTGTGTAAAAAATTTAAGTTAAAAAAATTATACTTCAAGAAATTGGATCCCTCTTCGATGCTTGATAAATCCAGATTTAAAATAAATCTTTGTTGAATATTAGATAATAAACACTCAAAAATATTAAAAAAAAATTCTATATAAAATTTATCAATAATTTGGTATAGGTTTACTATGATCTTAGTTTTATTTATTTTGGAATTATGTCCAAGAGTTTTGGGTAGATAAGCCTCCTCGCAGCGCACTCAAATAATCGTAACAACTCTTCCATGAGCGCGGACTCGATCTATTTCATTTTCTAGTACATTTTGAGCGCCACGTAATTGATATATTTCATTTTCCGGTACATTAATGAATGTGATAATATTTTTATGAAACTAATCAGTCAGTAATGGTTAAGATTATTAAAATAAAATTAATCGATAAAAATTAAAAGTATGCAATGAATGAAAAGAGCAAATTAATTTATTTCGTGGGAATATCAACTAACGACCGACCTTCTTAGATCTTTTATTGAACCGTGTTTACTTTAACAAAACCACTGTAAACACAAGGAATGAGAATTTTGTATGTTATATTTTAAAATTTTCTAATTGTTATGTTTTTCAAGGTGCAACTATTATATGCATGCCTATCTTCATGGTTAGGTGCTTCAAGCCTCTTAAAAGAAAATTTGTGACGCAAGAGAAGTGAACGAGAGTCATGGATAAGGTATTATAAAAGAAAATGTTCATTGGTTACAAGTGTAGCTTTTGCTTGTCAAAATCAAGGTCATCCGTATTTCTATTCTACTTAACATACTTAACATTTTGATAGGGAGTACGATTTGTTTCATGTTAATTGGATAAGTAGAATAGTAAAATATGTAATGTAAGAGTTATTTTAAATTTTTTTGAGAAAAAGTTATTATATTTAAATTAAATATGTTAAAATTAAATATTAATATTTGGTGAGAAAAATACAATTAATTCAAGAGTTATAAGAGTCAAAACCTTTTATGAGAGAAGCAATAATCTATAGATCTTAATGACACAAATTACATGAGAATGTCTCCATTTATAGAAATGGAGAAGGCTCAATAATGTCTAAGAATCATTGGACTAGAATGCCTATGTGAGCTTACAACTCACAAAGGCTGTATGCATTGGAAATGGATGCATTGGAAATACAAAACACTAGCACCCCCCATAAGTGAAACATAGGGAGTAACAAAGAACACAAAAATATGGGTCCTGACAACTAAGGTACCCATGTACAAACTCTCATAACTAGAGAAAATGAGAAAATCCTGCAGGAAAAACTCATCCCCAAAAGAGAAAACAACATAAACAAAAATTGAAGGTAGGAGGACTCAAGATAACCGCCCAAGGACAACTTCCTTCACCCCATGCATCAATTATAACTAAAGAAAACGAGGAGATGCCAAAGGTTTAGTGAACATGTCTGCAACTTTCTCTTCAGTAGAAAAATATTCTAAGCTACGAACACCATCCTGTATGAGTTGCCGAATGAAGTGCATGTAAATCTCAATGTGCATTATCCTTTGATGCTCAATTGGGTTGTGAGAGATGTGTATAGAACTTTGATTATCACACCAAAGAGTAGTGGGATGATCCCACAAAATGCCATATTCTGTTAATAGGTGTTGAAGCCAAAGGACTTCTTGACTAGTAAGAACAACAACACGGTACTCAACTTTTGTAGAAGATAATGTAATGGTTGATTTATTTTTACAAGACCAAGCAATAGGAGCAGACCCAAGGCGATAACCAAATTCGAATGTGGGATTTCAATCATCAACGGAACCAACCCAATCAATATCAGTAAAACCCTAAAGATGAGAAGCACCCGAGGTGTACTGAATGCCAAAATTAGTGCCCTAAATGTACCTGAGAATGCGCTTTACTAACTTCTAGTGACTCTCATGAAGGTCTTGAGAGAACTGAGATACAAGCCCAACTGCAAAGGATATTTCAAGGCGTGTATGATTCAAATACAATAGACTCCCAATCAATTGTCGATATAATGATGGATTGACTTGTGGTAAAGAGCAGCTAGTAGAAAGAGTAACACTCGATTGAAATGAAGTAGGTGATGACTTGCAATCAACCATGCCAAAGCACTGATGTAAGTATAGGGCATAATTATGCTAAAAAATAATGATCCCTTTTGAATACTAAAGGACCTATAGAACAAGAAAGTAATGTAGAAGACCAATATTTTCCATATCAAATTGTTCCATCAATGCTTGTTGAATATCCTGAATCATGGATGAAGAACTCCCTGTGATATTTAATTCATCCACATAAAAAACCATAGTCAAAATATTTGAACCTTGTTTCTAAGTTTAAACAATACGATCAAAATGGCAGTGATTGAACTCGTAAGGCAATATAAAACTCTCCATTTTCTCATACCAAGGTCAAGTAGCTTGTTTGAGACAATACAATGAATGTCTAAGCCTGTAAACAAGAAAAAATTCTTGCACAAAACTAGGAGGTTGCTCCATGTAGTTTTCCTCTTGTAAATCCCTAGGCAGAAAAGTGCTCTTCACATCCATTTGGTAGGCTGACCAACCTTGAGAGGCAGCAAAAGAAAGTGCAAGAATTTTGGAATTCATCTTGCCAACTAGGGAAAAAGTCTCGGAATAATCAATCCCTTCAACCTATGAAAATCCCTTGGCCACTAGCCATATGCCTTATGCTTGTCAATAGAACCATCTGTTGTATATTTAGTTCTAAAGAACCATTTGCAATGAAATATATTTTGTCCCTTAGGAATATGATATGAAATGGATCAATATATAATTTATCACCTACTTGGTGTTAGGATATTCCTATACTCCATCCTAGTCCCACCAGTATTTTGATCATTTACATTTTTAGTCATGCATGCACTTTTAGGGTTTGCATGCATTCCACTCATCAGTCCCAGCACCTAGCCCTCAGTTAGCTAGCCCCCGGAGCTTCCTTCCACTCATTTTCAACTCTCCTAGCCTGTCATACACCCTCCTTTCTCCTACTGCATGAGAAGGACGCGTTTTTCACCTACTAGTCCAGTTTACTTCAGTTATCCACCAGTCTTTCCTTGATTTGAGGCCAGACTAACTCCTCATTGTTGTTATCACTCCGACTGACCTCCGATGAGACATGACTACTTGTTCTAACTCCAGTTAGCTCCTCATGCGCCTTCCACTGAGCCTCCTTCATTCAGTTAGTGTCTCCATGTGCCAGTTACATTCAGTTACACCTACCACACTCAGTTAGACTCAGTTTGACTGACGGTTGACAGTTACTTGTGCATTGATGACTCCACCGATGATGAGATAGACTACTAGTTGTGCTCCGATGACACTCCAATGATCTTTTGATCACTCCATGAAGACTAATTCAAATTTCCACCTTGGCATTCGAATCCTCATGCATTGTACTACTTAGTGTCCATATTGTAATTAATTAATTAGTGTGTGTGAAGTATTTTTGCTTCTATCCAAGTTCTATTGTATTATTATTCTGTTGCTCATTATACTGCACTGACCACTCTTCTTCTATTTTCCTACTTAATCATAATTACTCTTGTGAGGTATACATCATCTCTTAGATCTGCTGTGAGGATTTTCACACTTGGATCTTTCGGGGTCAGAAGATTGGGTGAATTGGCTTGTAGGGCCCATTTTAATGGCAAGTCTGATTTTGTAGATTGGGGTTCATAACCTTCGCGGGATTGTTTGAGACCATCTAAACAATTTTTTTTAGGTCAAAATTTCATTGCTACAACAATGCCACTTCACGTGAATCTACACTCTGAGACCTTTCCAATGGTCCAAAAATGGCCTCAAATGGAGTCCATGTGGAAAATTTATGCCTCATGCAAGTTGACCTATCCAGTTAACCACCATAGTATCGAGTAGATTCATCATCTGTCATTTCTCACACATGTGGAGCTAGTCCCATGTGTAACTTCAAGAACATTCTAGAAGGAACAACACCATAACCTTGATTGGGAGTTTGGGCATGCAAAAACCCTAAGATTAACCCTAGACGACTATTGGGATATGCTAAATACTGGGCCATCAAGAGAAGAAGGGGGTTCCATTGTTTTGATGTATTTTATTGTTCCATATTTGAGCAACATCATGGGAGTGGATGTTAGAGAAGAACAAAGGAGATAAGAGATCATGTAGTAGCCATTCTGGCCACATAGTTATAGGTAACTAACTCCATAGAGAGTACCACTTCCTTTGTATTTGCAATTTGAGATAAAGAGCAAGGCATAGTCCTCATTTGTGGATGGGTTTTTCCCCATAGTGGGTTTTCCTAGGGTATATCTTGTGTTATTGTGTGGATTGTATAATTATTTCCTCTAGTTAATCTTGTTTTAGTTCCAGTTATTTGGCATTCATTAAAAATAAGCTAATAAAACATAACTAAGTTGTAAGATTCGTTGTGACGAATTATTCGAGTGAAATATCCATAGAAGTTTACTAATCATATTGGTATTAGAGTATTTTTTCTTTGGTTTTTGTGGGTAATCATAGGATCTAGTAGTTAGTGAAAATAAAAGTATTCAAAACCTAGCCATGGCAGGCAAGTGTGTTCAAGGAGAGGCAGATGATTATGGGCGGCGATTTTCGAAACTCGAAATACTAGTCGTCGATATCTCATGCAACATGTCAATCCTCGTGGCAGCTTTGGAGGGCAAGTTCATACTTTTCAGGGATTTTGGAGGTCTAACTCAAATTTCTGATCTGAGGGGAAATCAAAAGATAAAAGTGTTAAAGTTACAACATCACGAGTCATTCTACAAGTCAATCGTATGTGTCAATATTGAGCCTCGTGTGTCGAGGTAGTGCCTTATAGGATCCTGAGTTGGACTCAGGAAAATTGGATAAGAATCTTGAGTTGGACTCAATAATGAATAAACCTTATGTGTTAAGGTGATCCAGGTGGATATCGGTGGCCACCCACCTTTCCAACTGGCTCAAAACAATTTTCTGGCAATTTTAGTAATGTACTATTTTAGCAGTTTTTCGGGTCCTGAACTTCCGGGGCCATTTTGAGGCCCTAAACGACCTTTTTTGGCGATTTGGGGGGCCAAATGTATGTTGTAAATCTTGGATAAACCTTTCCAACGGGATACTGAGCGCCCCAAACGGAGATCGTATGCAAAAGTTACGACCTCGAGAAGTTGATGTACTAACTTACCCAAACGGGGCCCACATGACTTTTGGCGCTTCATCTCCTAGGGTTAGGTTTTTGGATGTCTAGGGTTTTTGACATTCCTATTTATTGTAAAAAGGCCTTGAGAGCCTCATTGTAGCCATCTTCTTGCGAAATGAGCGCAGCCATCACATCTCTTATCAGAGATAAGCCGCCACCATTCTAGCAAGCTTGTTTTCCACTGCATTTTATAGTTTTAGCTTATTTCCTTATTGAATAGAAAACCAGTTTTACTGTATCTCTGTTATTTTGTGTTAAGCATCCGATAATAATCTGTATTCATTTCATTATGCTCATAAAATCCAGATCAGTGGTATCAGAGCGGTCTGCTCCTTGTCGTCTTAATGCATGTCCCCAACAAGGTCAGGGTACAAAGAATTGGGTCTCGAGCTTGTTTCTCTTGAGGACAAAAGCTCTCACACGCCCAAGCGACCTCTCATGGCAGGAGAAAAGAAAGATGATGGGACAGGAGATCCTATCAAAATGTTGCTTGAGGAAGCCCTCACGCAACAGAGGAACGAGATGATGGATAGTTTCGTGCAAATCCTTCGGCGACTACCAACAAGCGACGCATCTTCCTCGAGCAGAGGCGCCGCCCCCTTCAAGGTACAAATCAACTTCGATATTCCTATATTTGAAGGACAGATAGATACAGATGCTATAGATAAATGGTTGAATCTACTAGAAGGGTATTTTTCTGTCCATAACTTTTCGAATAGAGAAAAGATTACTTTTGCACTCCTCAAAGTTGTTCTCCATGTCAAAGATTGGTGGGAAACTTTCCGCGAACAAAAGGACACAGAGGAAGCCTCATTATTTTCAGTCACGGCCAGCTGGGAATCCTTCAGGGATGTTATTAAGGAACAATACTACCCTGTTGGAAGTTATGACGACCTGTATACCAAATGGACCACACTACGACAAGAAAGAGACCAAGGAGTGCCAGAGTTCACAAATATCTTCCATACCTTGCGCACCAAGATGGGTATCAAATATTCAGAGCAACATCTGGTGCTCAAGTATCACGATGGTCTACATAGATACATCCAGATCGAAATGGAATTTCTGGACATCTCTTCCTTGGGCGCGGCCTACCGATATGCCATTAAAATCGAGCATAAGCTCAAACAAAAGACGTGGCAATTTGGGCCTGGGAACCCCTCACAGCAAAAGATAGGAAAGGGCGGCCCCAACCCACAGAATAAAGGATAGAGCAAAGATGGACAATATCAGGACAACTATTCCAAGCCACAAGCAAAGAAGGACACCGGAAAGACGAAGAAAGATACCGAGAAGTGGTGCGACTTCCATAAGATTCCTTGGCATAACACTGCTGATTGTCGCTCAAAGCAGTCGTTGGTAGACGAAGTGAAAGAATTTGAATCAGATGCGGGTTCTGACTCTGATTCCGAACCAGAAAGGGGAAGACGGATCATTGACACAGATCCCAGTGCCACCATTTCTACCACCAAGCTCCAGCCTGATGAACTAGACGAGCCAGAAGAAGGAGAACACCTCTTCCATTCACAGATGTGGGTAAAAGGAACCCCACTACACTTCATCGTTGATAGCGGTAGCTAGAAGAACCTCATCTCAACAGAGGTCATCAAGTGCCTGGCCCTGCCGATAACACCGCACCCACAACCCTACACCATTGGATGGCTCCGCAAAGGAAGCGATCTCCACGTCACCCAACAGTGTCGACTGTCATATGACATCAAGCCCTTCAAGGATGAGGTATTGTGTGATGTTGCTCCTTTCGAAGTTTCATATGTTCTTTTGGGCCAACCTTATTTATGGAAACATCATTCTGTATATGAGTCTAGGCCTCGTAGTGTTATTATTTCTTTGAACAGGAAATTGTACAGGATACCCGAGGCAGTCCCTCCTAGTGCCATTTCCTTGATCTCTGCCAAGCAATGCAGGAAGGTCATCTCTCAGATTGGGAAATTTGTCTTCTTTGTGATTTGCTCTCATAGTGAGAGAAAGATCGCAGCCACATCCAGGGCCTCCGCGATTGATCTCTCCACACAACAGAAGCAAGTGGATAAGGTGGTGGAAGTATACTCAGATATCTTCTCCTCTCCTATCGGGGTACCTCTGCACTGCCAGGTCAAGCATCCCATCGATCTGACCCCAGGCGCACCGCTACCCAATGGGCTAGTCTATCACCGCTCTCTGTTGGAAAACGAGGAGATCAAGAGGCAGATCCAAGAATTGCTCCATAAGGGGCACATCCATCCCAGCTCATCACCTTGTGGGAGCCCAATCGTGCTGGTGCAAAAGAAAGATGGGACCTGGCGACTCTGCATTGATTACCGGGCCCTGACTAAAATCACAGTCCGCAACCGATATCCGATTCCCCAAATCGACGACCACCTTGATTAGCTCACGGGGGCCAAATACTTCAGTAAGATTGATCTGAAGTTTGGCTACCACCAGGTCCCAATAGAACAGACAAACGTATGGAAGACTGCCTTCAAGTCAAAAGAAGGTATTTTTGAATGGTTGGTCATGCCTTTTGGTTTGACAAATTTTCCAACAACGTTTATGAGGATGATGGATGATATCCTACGACCTTTCACCAATACCTTTGTAGTGGTGTATCTGGATGACATCCTCATCCACAGCAAGACTTGGGAGGAACACTTGCAGCATATTCAATAGGTTCTGCACACCCTGTGGCAGCACAAACTATATGCAAACTTGGAAAAATGATCCTTCGGCATGGGCAGGGTCCATTACCTAGGATAAATCATTGATCGACATGGTGTGCATGTAAATCCAACCAAGATCTAGGTCATCCGTGACTGGCTAGCCCCAACCACACTCACTGAACTTCGGAGCTTCTTGGGCCTTGCCAATTTCCATCGCTGGTTCATGCTGGGATTCTCTCATATTGCATGGGCCCTTAGCCAAGTGACTAGGGGTGGTGGTAAGGCAAAATTTGTGTGGGGCCTATCCCAACAATAAGCCTTCGATGACTTGAAGAAGCTTTTGTGCTCATCGCCGGTACTCTCATTACCGGACCTGCAACATCCCTTTGAGATTGAGACAGATGCTTCAGATTATGCTGTGGGCATCGTTCTCACTCAACATGGCCACCCCGTGGCATATCATAGTGAGACACTATCAGATGTTGTCTGTAATTACCTTACCTACGACAAAGAAATGTACTCCATTGTACAAGCATGCCGTCAGTGGAGACATTACATTCTTGGGAAGGAGACAGTCATCCACACTGATCACAAGCCACTACAGTTCATGCAAACCCAAGGAAAGTTGCAGAATGACCGCCATCAAAAGTGGTCAACATATTTATAGCAGTTCCCCCTCAACATCAAATATAAAACAGGGAGTACCAACTGAGTTGCTGACTGCCTTAGTCGACCTCCAGTCGCGGCACTCACCACGGTGCTAGAATCTTGCGGCCACGAGACCTCCAGATGGCCCCACCTCTACGAGACAGACCCTGACTTCTCCACCACCTATCAAATGTTGGGCACCAACTCAGTGGTTGCTAATTTCCATCTTCAGGACGGGTTGTTGTGCCGTCTGGGCCATCTCTGCGTTCCATCAAGTGAGCGCGCGAAGCTGATTTGGGAAGCTCACTACAATCGGGTGGCAGGACACTTTAGCGTCAAAAAGACAGTGGCAGTGCTGCAGAAACATTTCTACTGGCCAAAACTTTGACAGGATGTCGACAAGTATATCAGGTCCTACACCACTTACACTATTTCCAAACCAAACACTAAGAAATAGGGCCTATACACCCCTCTGCCTACTCCTGACAGGCCATGGGAATCCATCTCAATGGACTACATGTCATGCCTCCCATCCACCAAGAGGGGAAAAGACTGTGTTTTTGTGGTTGTTGATCGCTTTTCCAAAATGGCGATTCTAGCCACTTGCAAGAAGAACATCACAGTAGAAGCCACTGCCAATCTCTTCTTTGAACGAGTATGGGTACATTTTGGGATCCCACAGACCATTATATCAAACCGTGACAGTCGGTCCCTCAGCTCATTCTGGTCGAGCCTCTGGTCACTGTTGGATACCAAGCTCACCAAATCCACTGCCTTCCACCCCCAGGCCAACGGCCAAACCGAGGTTGTCAACCGGATGGTCGTACATATCCTGCGCATGTACAATTCAACACACCCCTGTACATGGGACGAGAGTCTTCCCTATGTCCAACATAGCTACAACTGAGCCCTGCATAGCTCTACTGGCCACAGCCCCTTTCAGGTGGGGTTGGGATTCCAACCATTTGGCCCCATGGATGTTGCACTTCCCCTTGGGACCACCTCGGCCGACTCATCCCTAGAAGCTGGCAAAGCCTCCCGGTTTGTTGAACGGATTCAGCATATCCGCCAATAGGTTCAGGATATTCTACAGAAGTCTAATGCCAAGTACAAGCAGCGCCATGATCAACATCGGGTGCCACATAAGTTTCAGGTGGGCGACAAAGTTTGGTTGCATTTGCAAAAATAACGCCTTACAGGGCCCCATCGAAAGCTTCGCCCACTCCATTATGGGCCATACACTATCACCAAGGCGATGGGTGACAATGCTTTTGAGCTCAACATTCCCCCCTTCCTTGGTCTGCATCCAGTCTTCAACATGGCTCTCCTTCGACCATATTTCCCACCATTATTAGACACCTTAGAGATAGCAGAGAAGTTGACACCAACAGAGCTCAACCCTAAATGCCTACAACAAGCATCCAGTGATCATATTGCAGACACACAGATCAAGGGCACTCGACATCAAAGGATCCAACTTTATCGAGTTGTCAAAGCAGGGCAGCTCCTGCACCAAGGAAAGTGGCTCACCTGGGGCCAAATTCAACAGAAATTTCCTCATATGATGGGGGAACTTAATGCAATGGAGACCATTGCTTCCTAAGGAGGGAGGATTGATCCAGGTGGATATCGATGGCCACCCACCTTTCCAACTAGCTCAAAATAGTTTTTTGGCAATTTTAGTAATGTACTATTTTTAGCAGTTTTTCGGGTCTTGAACTTTCGGGGCCATTTTGAGGCCCTAAACGACCTTTTTTGGCGATTTGGGGGGCCAAATAGTTTCCTCTAGCATGCATTTGGCCCTAGTCGAAAGTTTTAAATCTCAGATAGACCTTTCCAACGGGCTACCAAGCGCCCCAAACGGAGATCGTATGCAAAAGCTACGACCTCGGGAAGTTGATGTACTAACTTACCCAAACAGGGCCCACATGACTTTTGGTGCTTCATCTCCTAGGGTTAGGTTTTTGGATGTCTAGGGTTTTTGACATTCCTGTTTATTGTAAAAAGGCCTTGAGAGCCTCATTGTAACCATATTCTTGTGAAATGAGCACAGTCATCACATCTCTTCTCAAAGATAAGCCGCCACCATTCTAGCAAGCTTGTTTTTCGTTGCATTTTACAGTTTTAGCTTATTTCCTTATTGAATAGAAAACCACTTTTACTGTATCTGTGTTATTTTGTGTTAAGCATCTGATAATAATCTGTATTCATTTCGTTCTGCTCATAAAATCCGGATCATAAGGTAAGTACTTTGTATGTCAAAGTGATGATGTTGTACTGCCTTTATTGTCAAGGATAATGTCTTGTGTTTCAAGATAAATCCTCATTTGTTGAGGTAATGCTTTGCATGTCAAAGCATGAATGGTGTGTGATGTACTACTAACCATGGTTGAGCTATTAAGTCTCCTCTAGAGACTAGCCACCTATAGAGTGAATTACTTTAGCATATGACCACTTAGAATGATAATAGAACAAGATGATCACATTATTGGGAAAATATCCTTAGTATATTTGATATGATAATTAATTAAGCTGGAACATGTGGACCATGCATATAAGACAAGAGATAAAGGTAAGATATGATCAGATAAGAGAGAATTCAATTTTGTAACTTCAGTGATGATAAAGACTTCAGTTAAATAAAGAGAACTCGAATTGTTAAACTTTAGTGATGTTAACAAATAATACTTCGGCCAATTAAAGGAGAACTCGAATTGATCACTTCAGTGATGTCAACAAGAAAGACTTCAGTTAAAAGAGTTAACTAAGTGATAACAACTAAAATACAGTTAACTAAGTGTTTGCATGACCACACTTGAGTTGCGACACTTGCATGATGACACTTGAGTTGAACTAAAAGATGACACTTGAGTTACGACACTTGCATGACGACACTTAAGTTAGCCACCTAATTAAGTGGTCTAGCATCTAGATGGAGGGCGAGTTCATCCTAAATTCATAAGATAAATGATCCGGATTTATGTGGGAACGAAAGAAAAGAGCATATACAAAATCAAATACAGAGATATATTGTAAAGAACACAGCGATACAGTAAACACATATTCTATTAAATAGAGGAAATAGAATAGACTGTAAAATACAACAGCTAGAATGGTAGTAGCTATCTCTGAGAAGAGATGTGGCCGCTATGCTCATTCATGCCAAGATGATTACAAAAGGAGGCCAAAAGGGCCTATTTATCATAAGAACGAGGGAAAGAATCCCAAACATCCAAAAACCTAACCCTAGAAGATGAACCATCATAAAGTTTGCGGCCCCAAGGTGGTTAGTTGAACAGTCAAATTCCTGGGGTCATAACTTTTGCATATGATCTTCGTTTGGGGCGCTCGGTAGCCCATTGGAAAGGTCTATCTGAGATTGTCTTTAGACATTCCCTTGGGGTGTAAGACAAAATGCATTGATTAATTGTATTTGTTAATTTTAAAATGGATTCATATTAATGTATTGCTCAGCTTGAAATTATGTTTTATAAATTGTTAATTTAATTTATAAACTCAATTTTAAATTTTCATATTTAATGTGGAATTGATGTTAATTTATCGCTCAATCTGAATGTCTGCTTTATAAATTGTTTGCAGCTTAACATTTTCTACTGGAAGTGATTCTCATGCTTCTGTAATAATTCTTTTCTATAATGCGATATCAAACCAATTGCATTGTGCTTACTAACATCATTGATGTAATGTTCAATATTTTTGAAATCCAGATTCTGATGATGAGCGACATGCCTACCATATTTCGTTGCACCCAAATACAATGTCAAATCGAGAGAAGGTTGAAAAAAGAGCACAACTTGGAGAGGAAGCATACCAAGAATGGTTGAATCAACCACCTATTCAATTTCCACTTCGTCCATCCTTGCCAATCAGGAATTCCTATAGTGATAGTAGTTATTCACATGTTGGAAATGGAGGCAATGACGTGGAGGTTGGTATGGACGATTTATTACGAAAAAGGAGTGCCATGGATGCAATTTTAATGAGCTAGGGGATGACACTCATATTAATGAATCCTTATTCGAAAGCCTTAAATCGGCTTCCACCACACCTCTATTTGGATTTGGTTGGTCAAAGTCTACACAGTTGGGGACAAAAATGTTACTATACTACTTGAAAGCAAAGTATAGCATGTCAGACGCATGTTTCTCGACAATGTTGAGGTAACTGACTATCAACTACATTATATTTTGAGTAGTCTTGTGACACAATCATCATTGAAAATGGTCGATTTTATGAATGTTAAATGACATTATACATTTGTATTTCCCACTAACTATAGGTTATTCAAAGATAAGGTACTTCCAAATGATAATGTCTTTCCTGGAAGTTGTGCAAAGGAAAAAAATGTTGAAAATGTTGGGTGTAGAGTACATATCTTGTCATGCATGCCCCAATGATTGTATTCTATATAGAGGAAAATATGCAGACAAAACAATATGTCCAAAATGTGGGCATGGTAGATACAAAGAATCGAATAATAAGGCTAAAGCACATGATCCTCCTCACAAGATATTGAGGCACATGCCTGTAATCCCAAGGATTCAAAGGCTCTTTCATTGCAAAGAATTAGCTATGCTGCAGTGATGGCATCACTAGGTTTTTTGGACACAAAATCCGACGCCCTAAAAGTTGGATTTTCTACATTTTGTAGTCGACTATCCAACAACCGCGGTATTTTTTTAACGTCGGTCCAATTTCGGATTAAAACCGTCGGCTCGAACTTCCTCGGTTATGAGACACCTACGACGGTCGGATAACCGACGCCCATCACAACTGAGAAGGGCTTGGATCCGACGTCTTTTGCCGTCGGATCTATGGCATAGTCGTCAGTGTTTTTCATTGTGGCGGTTGGATAACCGATGCCCATCACAACTAAAAAGGGATAGGATCCGAGGTCTTTTGTCGTCAGATCTATGGCATAGTCATTGGTATTTTTCACTATGGCGGTTGGATAACCGATGCCCATCACAAATAAAAAGGGCTTGGATCCGATGTCTTTTGTCATTGAAGCTATGGCATAATCGTCGGTCTTTTTCACTGTGGAGGTCAGAAAACCGATGCCCCCCACAACTGAAAATGGCTGAGCACCGACGTCTTTTGGCGTCGGATATATGGCAAAGTCGTCGGTTTTGTGCACTGTGGAGGTTGAAAAACCGACTGATCACCAACATCAAAAGACGTTGGATCTATGGCGAAGTCGTCGGTTGTATTTGCTATGTCCGTCGTTTGTCCGACACCTATGGAAAATTTAAAAAAAAAATTATTGTTTGGAAGTGTATGTTGCTACAATTGCTCTTTTTCTTTTCTAGTACACCCTCAGAATCTTGAACTTTGTGAAGTCATGTTTAAACGACCATTGCCTTTCATTGTCCAAATTAAGGTCTATTATAGCCTTCCTACTTCATTGCAAATGCCAAGTTGTACCATGCCTCAAGTTGTCCCATGCCTCATTCTTGTTCAAAGCCAAATAAGTTTAAATTATTATTATAAAATCATTTATAAATTATATATGATTTTAATATAATAATTTAACTTTACCTTTATAATAAAGTTGAAAATATTTTGCCAAATAAGTTTAAATTATTATTATAAAATCATTTATAAATTATATATGATTTTAATATAATAATTTAACTAAGCTCCCTTAAGCTCTTACTCTCATTTGCTATGGAACACGCTGTCAGATCTGTTACTGTTTATGGGGACTCATTGAATGTGATTAACTGGGTCAATGGACTGTATCAGTGCAACAATCGGAAAATTGCTGAGGTTTTGGAACATATTCAGAATGTCTCTTACACCTTTGATACTTTTAATTGCAGACATGTATACCGGGAAAACAACTCAGAGGCGGACAAAGCCTCGAAGGAAGGACTGCTACTAGCTCCCGGCTTATGGAAAGTTACTGAATACTTGGATGAGGTTAGCAGGGAGTTATACCACAGGCCTTTCATCGACTGAACTATGATTTTGCCCTCTATGTTTTTTTTTGGAAGATCATTGTACTTACTATGTACACAGCTAATCACAACTGTATGTATATATTTACTAGCTTGATTTTGCAACTAAACGATCCACAAAGGTCGTAAAAAACCTCTGATATTTATATCGTACTTTTTACCGGCTACTACCATACATGATGTAATAGATGTTAATGTTCACGTGGTGAGAACATCTCTCTTTTTTTCAGACATAGGCATTACTGGTTTTCAAAGATACTTCATACACTCAATCTGAGTGATGACTTTCTATGTAATTTCGTACTCTTAAGGATGAAATGAAATTACGCTTTTTTTTCGGGGAAAAAAAAATAAAGTTGAAAATATTTTCTAATTATTATAATAGTCCATTATTTAAAAGGTGGCTTTTATTATCAAACTTGAAACGACAACTCTAAGTGTTCACTCCAAGCTAAAACCATACTTAGCATTATTTAATATTCAAGCTATCAAGTCAAGTAAAGGTGTAGAAGAATTGATTGTAGCAAAATACAATAAGGAAAAGATTGGGGGTAAAGGTAGAGCTTGTACAAGAAACTCAATAAACAATGGAAAAGTTGTAATGGATATACGTTGCAATAGTGAGTGGTGTTGTTGTAGAAGATGACACTATAGAAGAGAGTGGTGTTACAATGGTAGAGCTGCAAGGAGATGATATTTAATTAGATGTAGTAGTGGAAGATGCAAATGTGTTCCCATAATGTGTACAGTGTGTCGATATCATTGCAGATGAATTTGAAAGTGCAACAAAAGAAAACAGAGTGGATAAAAGGAAGGATTCCTGCAAACACAAACCACTATGTTATGCAAACTTCTTTTAGGGCTTTGTTACATTTGCTTCTAAGATCTTTCATCACTTTGTTACAAGAATATTTTTGACCTAAAAGTACACTTGATAGGTTTGAATGGAACAAATTTCCGTGGAAATCCTCTTTACGTTCATTCTCGAGTGACTCGATATTAACAATTCCGATTATCACAAGGGGATACATAATGTTAAAAAAGGAAAATATAGAAAACACATAAAGGGATACGTAAAGTTGACAAAGGAAAATAAATAAAATCTATAATTTGCATCGAAAGAATAACTGGGTACGAACTAAATTGAGGAGATTCGAACTTGCGACCTATATCTAGTCTCAAGGCTACCAACTTCAAGCCTGACCTTGTCAATCAATTCCCATCTCCATTTACTCTCATACGAAGTCCCACAACCATTTCTCTCGACACCCAGTACTCTTCATTCATTCTGCATGCATTCCACTATGCAACGGTTTCAGATTCACTGTGTTTTTCCTGAATTAGTGTCTCAATTCAATATGACCCACGCCTACCGTCCAAGGAGTGTTTCCAACGGTCTTGAGTTTCATCCTGGCAACGATGACGATTCATGGTATTATGTTTCCCTTCAGCTATAATATGGAAAACTCACAGTCCACTGCAAAGGTTTGTCTAACAAATGTGACTATTTGGGTCATGCTGAATCGAGAAACCAAAACCATCACATTTGTCAGACAAACCTTTGTATGAGAGATTTGAGTTTGTCATATTGTAGCTGAAGGGAAACATAATACCATGAATCGTCACCGTTGCCAGGATGAAACTCTAGACCGCTGGCAACACTCTTTGGACGACAGGCGTGGGTCATGCTGAATCAAGAAACTAATTTAGGGAAAGCACAGAGGGGGATTTGAGACTGTTGCATAGTGAAATGCATGCATAATGAATCAAGCAAGGTGGTAGCACATCGTCTCCCACTATGAAATGCATGTAGAATGAATCACGCTGCTTGAAGGTGGTCTCCCATTGTCAGTTTCACTTCAAGCTTGAAGGTGTTAGCCTTGGGACTAGACATAGGTCGCAGGTTCGAATATCGTCAATTAAGTTGCAGCCATAAAAAATGATGAACATTGACAACAGGAAGCATGTTTCTAATTGTTGTTGGTGTATGCTAGATTAGTTGCAAATATCATGCTTCAGAAGCCAGGCTTCAATGGTAAATAGACCATTTTGGAAGGGTTTAATGTGAGGTTAAGGATATTGATTCCAATGAAATTAAAGAAAAGGTTAAGGATATTGATTCCAGTGCATCATTTACTCAGCCTTTGAAGTTGTGGAAACTCGAAATTGGTTATGATGAGCAACCAAACATCACAATAAGCTCCAAGAAATTGTCAAAATTTAGATGACACGCTAGTGGATTGTAGAAAGCTAGCATCGTAGCCATTCATTGAGATCCTCTCTGTTTCAAGAATAATTTGATATTCTCTACTGAACAGGGTCAACCACGTGAAGGTGGAAGCTCTTATGGCCCCTCCCCCCCTCACATCACTCTCAATTCCCCATACCCAATGCATGTACTTGAAAAAAACAAATACATGCAAATTCATCCATATTTCATCATGAACTTTCATCTACCATTCATTCAATAAAGGCTAACATTCCTTAAACCATCGTTTCGTTTAGTCAACACATTCATACAATAAAAGATAACATTCAATAAACCATTCATTCATTCATTCAACACATTCATTCAATATAAATTGACATTCAATAAAGGTAACAGTTTACTACATTGAATCATTAAACCATTAAACCGTTCATTAAACCATTCATTCATTCATTAGGCCAAAAATCATAGACGATATATTGTTATCAAAAATAATTAGACGAGTACATTTTTTGAGTCACTTCTTTTTACTAGCATTCTTTCTTCTCTTTATAAATGGTAAAGAATCTCTAAGAGGAGCATCTACCCCTGGACTTTCTGTTCCAGTTCTTGGTTCTTCATCAAGCACTTGTGGTGATGTCTGCGGTAAGGGGTTCGGATTTGCTGCAACAATGTGAAAATGTTACATCGTTGTATTTTGATATTGTAATGACAAGTATTTCATTTAAAAAAACATGACAAAGGTGTTTTTTTACCTGGTGTGGCCACATCATGTAGTTCATGTTCTTGTCCAGGCTTAACCTGTACAGTTTCACCCTCTACATGCTCTGCAGTTGAAATATGGTGAACTACAATTAATGTTCACCATTTGTAATGCTATACATAAAATTTTAGCATATGAATAAATTCATTACCAGGATTAGAAGCATGATCTTCGATTTGTTGTTCTCCCTCCTCGACATTAGGTGGATCATTGCTTTCCAGCTCAAAATAGAGTCAATATTGTTTTTCAAGTATTTATAATGAATAGATTGCACAAGCGGTTAATATTCAATAAAGTTTATAGATTCTATTTACCTGTGCACCAGATGGATTGGTACCATAAGACTGTGTTTGGCCAGACAAGCTTTTTCATCGTTCAACAACAGCTCCAAAGCCTTCCTTGAAGCCAAGCTTCATGTCTTCCTCAGTGGGCTATTCATTGAATCGTTCAGCCTACATATTTGCATAGCATTGTTAATTAACATTTTCTGGTGCAATAAAATGAAAAAAAAAATGCAATTTATTATTTGCTTGCATTATTGGTTTTTCGAAACTTACAAATCGTGCCACAAAATTGGAATAACCACCAGGCCCAAGCTTGTGCTGACCTATTTTTTCAACTCTTGTCTTTGTGGCCTTTGATGTTTCTGGCAGCCTTTGCAAGTGTTGAAATATGTTAGATGTTCCAAGTTCGATATAGAAATATTCAATAATAATAAGGTTTTGAATTACATTGCGGAAAGTATTGGATACCTCCCTGTGCCTGGTGTTATCTTTCCTTCTCTTCTCTGATCCCTCTCCCTTCCATCATCCACTAGAGCTCTTTACTCCATTGGTAAAATCATTGGACGACACTCATACTTGGGATTTTTTTCAAGGTGTGTCCTATATTGGTCTCGGACAACCTTCACGTGTTGACAAGCCTTTTTCATGACCTCAACTTTATTAAAGGTTTTGTTGCTGAACAGGCCAACCAACCGATGCATGAGTTCATCTTTTAAACATTTCTGTTGTTTATCCCACCTTTCTCAGATGGTGGGCCCAAAGATCTCCAAGCACGTGTCATTCATTTGTTTATAGAAAACATCATTTTCTGCGAAACGATCATGCCATGATCATAATTAGTTGAAAGAAAACGTCTTATCGGTATATTACAATGAAGTTATAAACAGTAACTTGATCAACGTATATTAATTACCCGGGACCTTATCGATCTTTATTGGGATGAGATCGGCGTCGACCAAAAATGTTATCTCCATTGTTCCCGTGCTAGTGACACAGGAAGATCCTGGAAATGCAACTAGGTCGATGTCAATATTACCAAGATTCTCATTGTCGACCTCTTCCGGTGGACGATCCGGTGTGCGTTGGTCACCAGCGGCCGGTGCGCTCACAGTTGGGATCCATGGTGTGTCAGAACGTGTTTCCGACTGTTCAGTCGACAACAATGGAAAAGGAGTCAATGTAGTACATGGAGTCGTTTTCTCATGATGCCACGTCTCTCCATGAGCCTTGCTGCGGCCAACATCTCCTCCACCACTATTGTGTGTTTTTCGATAATTCTGTAAATGCAAACCACGTCTTACACATTCAGTACTATCATATAAAAGAGAAAATTATAAAGTTATAAATGAATTATTTTATGAATCAAGATTCCTCAACTTACTTCCAAGGATTCAGATTTCCATTCCAACAATTCAATCCTTGCCAGGTTCTTGCTTGTCTGCGGAATCTTGATAAGCAGAGAAACGAGTTCCGCGGAATATTTTTCCAACAATTTGTCTATCATCGTAAACCGGTTTGTGGCTTCACCAGTTTTTCTATCATCTTTAAGGATCTCAGCCACTTCAGGATCTACTGGACATTCTTCTGATGTTGTTTCATACAACGATTAATTAGGCTACAACAAAAAAATATAAAATACTATTGAGTTATATCATGATAGTTTCCTAAAATTATATGAACAATTCCAATGGATTATACCTGCAACGTAGAGGATCATGAACCACTCCTCGGATCGATGCTCATAAGTGAATTGCCCCAATCTACTAATAACTGGGAGTTGCCCCTTACAACTACCTAAATATAAAACATAGTGAAAGTCACCTAAACATAGTAAAAGTCAACTATTTTTTCTTATTATATTTGCACTATTACAAAGATGTATACCTGATCCCTCGAGGAAGATGTACTCCTCCAACCATCTGCTGGCGGTGCTTTATCCCGATCACTAGCCTGCGAAGTAAATGGGGAAAATTTAAACGAAATAAACTAACGAAAAAATCCTTAATATGTTAAATTCATTAATAAAACGTTGGGTAAATTGTTATATGTACCACTCCCATAGTAACCTTTTTTGTATCTACTCGGTTCAAATTGTAATTAATAAGCAACTCTTCCCCTACAGATATTGATTTAATGGCAACTACAAAAATACGGTTTCCTTCACGCCCCTCAAATTCGTAGTTTGGTTGATTAATTGTAGACCCTGGTTGTGTACTGTTTATAAACCCCGCAATATTCCCTGTGGCCTTTGGCCTTCTGTCCATTGAAAACGTTGCTCCTTTATTTTGATTTTTGTCTTTCAACTGTAAATAGTTGTTGACAATCCATAGCTATGCATACTTTTTGTAAATTGGACTAGGCGCATCCAATCTTTGTAGCTGTAATAGGGTCCAACATACTCCATCAATTCTGTACATGTGTTGGAAGGGACCCTTATGCCATCCATGCTGAACAACCCGAAACCATGTATTGGCGATGGTTCTATTTGATATATCCTATCGTTCACACAAAAATCTGTGTTCGGTTGAGGAAGATCCTTGGGTACCCATTGTTTCACTAAATGTTTGTACCTCAAGGGAACCTCAAGGTCATCTTTTGTCTCATCACCATAGGAACATGACCCCACTTGACCGTGAAAAAATTCATTGCGTTTCTCGAATTTTCTTCTGGTCTTTTGACATTTAGTTGAGTATACAACTCTTCTAGACCTACTGGATGTCTCACTTTCCTCTAGCCTTCCTAAACTCCCCTCGCTCGAGGAAGACAGATCTGACAAATACCTGTTTGGTTCTACCTGCAACAGGGAAAAAAGTTTAGATACGACCGCAAGGCATAGCGCCTCTTAAAAGGTGACGTGTCGCGCCTTTTATAATGTTACTTTATCCTCATTCCCTTTCTCAACATGTAGGCATTCAAGCGATGAGGAAGACGATCACTTTATCGTTCTTATGAGTACAAATTCACGTAATTATGAGCTTTCTTTTATTGCTCCTTTGGGTCTTGACTCCCATATCAAACCATCCAATTATCAATTGTGTCGTCATTGCCCTAAAGTCTCTATCATCCCCTTAGTTTGGGTTCATCAACTCGGTAATTGAAGTCCAGTCACATTTAGTAAGATATTTATATTCAATAATAATAATATAAAATAAAAATCACTAACCATTATGGAAAACGTCTAAAAGTTTTTAAGACTTTCAAAAGTAAGATCTTTTAAGTGGTTAATAAGTTTTCACAAATCTTCAAAAACAATATTTTATATAATGTTGTGGAACTTATATAATCTTATTCAAGCATGGTCTTCTTAGATGACTGAAAGTAATTGAATCAAGAAAAAACGGAACCGTAAACATGTAAGCTATTTTGAAAAATGGTAGCTTTCAGTCATACTCCCAACTAATGCTGCCTTTGGACAATTACTTGTAATATTGACTTAGGGTATTTAATACATAACATAGATTTTTAATCATATTGACAGAGAGAAAAGTAGGGCTTTCTTTATATTATCATGACATAGTTACAAAGACTTTCTTTTCAATCTTTATGACAATTTGAATGGACAGGCCCCACTCATAGCCAAATACTTTTGATATATTTACAACTCATCAGAGTATGGGGGACCATACAATTCTCGAAAGACGTTGGATTCAACAACCCATGCCTTTGAATAAACAGACCTAAGGACCACGTGTCTATTCTAATGCATGTGGGCGTCTATGTGGGTTTTGACAAGCCACTGTCGTTCGTTTTTAATGTAGTACCAAAGGATTTGAGCCTCAGTAAGCTTTGTCTACAAAATATCTTTGACCTGTTCGAGAGATTCTCCAACTTACCGTTTTAGATTATAAATAGCACATGGATCTAATGCTGTCAGGTTGATGCCGAATGACTGCCACCAGTCTCTAGTCCAATCAGGGACGAACCATGCAGGATCCTCATGGATATGTGTCATTTGAGGTCCAAACTTTAGCATGGTATAATATGTTCTATCTTTATTTTCTTTTCTCAAGAATTTCCACCATAGTTTTTTATATTTTTCATAAGTGTGTGTAGTACTTGGAAACCAGAGACTAACATCTTGATGTGGCCATGCTTCCAAAGAACGTATCCGGTTAATACAGTAGTATTGTTGTTCTAGTTGTAGCCCGGGGTGAGGTGGAGAGCCCTCCGTTGAGATTAGGTTCAGATCATGGTATAGGTGAGTTAACCAATTGCTTGCATCAACTGCTTTTCTCAAGGAGTTGTTGTAAATCATCTCTGGTACGTCAATACTAGATCCCATAGGCATTCTTCTGAGTTCTGGCACTAGTCTAATAAAAGCATCATATCCTTGTAAGTTAGCATCTAATACTTTTGCATGTCTCAACTCCCACCTAGGTTTCCAGTCTTGCATATAATCCAACCAACTCATATTACCATTGATAGTATAGATATGATTTTTTCCTCCGGTCCAAGTAGAGATTTTCATGTTTACTTGTGGGTTATGGGCCCACTGGATTCCGCTTTGAACTTCTATGCTCGCTTGCCTCGTGCTCACTTGCACCAGGCTCATTTGTTTCAGGCTCGCTTGCTTCAGGCCCACTTCTTAAAAATTAACAGCACACTTCTGTGTCAAATATTCTCTTGTTATAAAGTCAGGAATGCTTTTTGCTTTCCCAGAAATGTGCTCATGAACAGTACAGTTATAACATCAGAACAATGCTTTCCATCTTGCAAACTTTCATTTTGTTGTTACAAATTTTATTGTGTTGTTTAGCTCACAAATGGAAGTCTGGAGCAATCTGTTATAGTTATGATAAGGTCATGGTTCAATAAATAAAGTCATAGTTCTACTCAGTTTTCTGTCAGGACACTTATTATCCAAGATAAGTTTCCTCACAAGTTCAGTCGAGGTCGAGTTTCACCACTCTTAAAATTATTTACCAACAAATATAATTTGATTACCAACAATTTTGTATGACAGGACAAGCCTTAACTACTTAATTCAAATTATTTACCACGTATTTGATTACCAACACTTTGATTACTAATTAAGTCTGATAACCAACATATATTTAATTACCTGGGTGTAGACGTTTCCTGTAATATAATGAGAAGAGATACTTTCAGAAATGACTGTGCCTCTTAGAGGCCAGTCAACTCTAGGAACCAAGTGACCCTATTATAGGGTTAGTACAAACCAGAGAGAGAGAGATGACTGGATATATTGGTACGGTCAATCAAAGAAAGTCAATGACAGTCAAAAGGCTAAGTACAATCACAATAAAGATGAGCTGACAGCTAGCAGACTGAGGACAAAGAGACTCACGGGCCCCAGTAAGGTACAAGGACCAACCAAAGGGTAAAAAAACAAACCAATAAGGTACAAGTAAAAAAGAAAAGAGTGGGTATAAATTAGACTCATAACCCTTGGGACTAAGGGGGTGTAGTACCTCAAATGTGGACAATCTACCATAGTTATATCCACAATACCAAAAACAAAAAAGGTGGTACAATTCAAAAGATAACTCAAGATCAATAAAAGACCCAAAAGGTGAGAGGCAAGGTACCACAAAAAAATGAAAGGACCAAAATTAAAGGACAAGCTACCACAAGACCAATAAACAATAGGGTGTAAGGTCCAAAAGTAAATCAACCATTGTGGGGAAGGTACAAATAAGGTCAAATATATATTGCAATAGCTCCTTGTAACTACCTGTTATTTGACATGCCAAAGAGATGGAAGGTCAAATAATGTCAAATATATGCAATAGCTCCTTGTAACTACCTCTTATTTGACATGCCAAAGAGATGGAAGGTCAAATAATGTCAAATATATGATATCTCCTTGTAACTACCTCTTATATGCAATAGCTCCTTGTAACTACCTCTTATAACTCAAATAGGACCACCAAAAGGTATAAAGACTCATAACAACTTGGACAAATTAGGGTGTGTACCTCAAATGTGTACAAACTATCATAGTACCCACAAGACCAAAAACATAAAAGGTGGTACAAATCAAAATATATACCAAGATGAGTAAAAGACCCAAAAGGTAAAAGGCAAGGTACCACACAAATATTATCGACAAAATGGAAGGACCATAAGACAATCAACCAAGGTGGGGTACAACATACCAATCATCTCTCTCTCAAATGTACCATTGTTCCATATAACCTGAAAGACCATCATCACAGTAAACGGAAAAGTCCACATGGATGATGTGATCACGTGGTCCTCTAGACTACTGCTAAGGTCAAGCATCAGTGGCTCCATCAAGAGGTGTTAAGTCCCTTGAGAAGACCATCTAAATCAACCATCTCGAAGACCTAGGAGAAGAGGACATCACACATCATCAGATAAGCTCAAAAAACTGTACTAGGACCGGTGTCACAATAAGCGAGCTAAAAAAAAGTGGCTAGAATGCCAACAAGCAGCACTAAAAAGAAAAAGACCTTCTAAAAAGGTGAAATAGCAAGCAAAACCTCCTAACTAAGAGCTGGAGACCTCAACAAGTTGTATCCTTCGCAAGGTGATGACATCCAAGTCAAACAATACAAAATGAGAGACCAATAATGGAAGGATATCCCTCTACTGAAAGGGATCCTGGGTAAAAGAGCCCTAGTAGAAAAGTCACTAAGCTACCTTGTTCATGACACGTTGGAAAATGTTTTCGGCACTTTTGCCTTATCACCCTTGTATCACTAGTATGGTGGCCAGAGAATACAAGGAAGACAATGATCGATTTTGCCTTAGGGCTAAGTGGAGTGCAGCATTCCACAGAGTCCGTCCGGTTCTCGATCTCGCAGTGGCTTAACCCCTGAAACAACAGGAGGCCCCTCCACAAACTGGTCGATGACCATGTCAACAAGTACAAGAGGATTTTAGCACCCTAGAGGACAACAACTATGTCTCGAATGATAATGACAAGGGGGAATTATTTGGATGCCTATCCCCGGTGTCCTACCTAACTAACAAATTCTTTTTATCCTCAACTGAGGTTAAAGTGTGTTGATTTAACGAGTTAAATTTTAATGGTTGTATTACTCAGTCGGGTGATGGAAGTGCAACTTGTGGTGTGATGACTGAATCAAACCATGCAAATTCATATGAATAAAATAAGCCTTTCCTTTCAATGAATGCTAGCTAAGGTAAGGAGAGAGTTCTTTCAAACTATAACTACTCTTTCAAATTAAATGAATGCAACAAGTGTTCAAGTTCATTCATGGGACCTCAAGGAGAGCTTCAGATATACTCAAGTCATGCAAATGAATTCATCATATAAAACAAAGTGATAATAAATATAAGGAATTGTACATATCCATGTTCATAATTCTCTAGGAACACTTATAACATTCTTCAATCATTCTTCACAAAGACACAGGGGTAGTAGAAACAATAAACTGCATATAAATCTTCATGAGCTTAATAAAAAAATAGTAACCACAACTGGCCGGGAAGCTATACCACAACTTGTTTTTTATGAAGCCACCACAGTCCAAATTTGAAGCTACTATATTCTAAGTGTTAAAGCTGCTACAGTACTACCCATGTTCATAATTCTCTAGGAACACTTATAACATTCTTCAATCATTCATCACAAAAACACAGTGATAGTAGAAACAATAAACTGCATATAAATGTTCATGAGCTTAATAAAAAAATAATAACCACAACTGGAGCCCTACAACTCCTCTTCCTCCAGGCAAACATGAAATACATCTAATTACATCACTCATTATACAAAGTGATTGCTAACCGCATGGGGGAATCCTTATACAAAGTGTGAACGCTAAAGATAAAAAAACATTCAAACTGCAATAAATGCTTATTGTAATTTGTAATATTAGACTTGTAATATGCATTAAAACACACCAAGCAAGCATCCAAAACACAGATTTACAAATTGTGGTAGCCTAGCTGAGCAGTAATAAAAAATTGTAATTTTGAAAGAAAGTCCGACGACACAGTCCTTTTCGTCGGAGGTCGTCAGATTTTGGGTTCAAATCTACTAGTTCTAGCATGTACAACATAAAAAAAATAGATATGGGTAAATGCATAATTGGACTAATTCCAAAGGGTATATAGAGCAATAAGCCCCCTGGTGCTTTAGTAGAGTTTGAGATTGTTCTTCTACCCTTCTGAAAACATATATGGTCTATTTTTTTGTTGGGTATTGACTAGTAGTAATGATGGATAACACTTTTTGGAACAAACCCGTAAAAGGGAATTTTTTTTAGTTTTATGTGTTGGAATGTAAGGGGTTCACAACCTTTCTCCTTATTTAATTCTCCATCCATAAACTGGGTTACACCGTAGATTCCAACTCCAACGAACTTTTGGAAAATAATTGCTTGCACAAATTATATCTAAAAGATTAGAGGCCATGTAGAAAGTAGGGAAGAGTTCAGGATTATCACTCTGGGCACTCTCTATAGATTTATGCATGGAAAAAGAAAAGATAGGTTCCCAATTAAAAACTGCAATTGATGTAACCACAATATAAATAATAGGATCCCAACTGCATTGAGGTAAGTGTAGTCTCTTGTTGTCCATACAACCTACACATAATAGCCATGACATATATATGGAAACATCAATTTTTTAATAAAATGCATGCCATCTTTCCTAGATATGAACCTATTTACCTCTACCACCAACTAACTAAATTCTTCTTCATGTCATGATCTTCGTGAAATTTTTCTACCCAACCATTTGTCAAAAAAAATTCTGGTTGGTGAATCTTATAACACTTTTCAGGCCCTAAAGGTTGAAAATATGTAATGTACTATCCATTTCTATTGATGAATATCTCATTGTCAGTATTAGTATGTTTAATTATTCAATAAATGACATATTAACAAGTTAACATAAGAGCCTAAACCTGCCCACCTCCCAGCTTGTACCTAATTAACCAAAAATAAACTCGCCTGTTTAAACTAACGAAGTTTTCCCCATTATATCAACTGTGTTGATTACAATACCCACTGAAACGGGTCACTACTAACAAACTACTTTTTTAGGAAGAACAAGATTATATTTGTAATTTAAGAACACAACCACCCCATAGCTGCCAGATCACATGAATGAATCCATTAATGTGTATCACGTGAGACCATAAAATTTCAGTGAATACTACTAGCGTCGATCAAATCGTCTTTTATTGTCTTCACATTATGCCATACAACTTTTCTTAACAGGCAGTAATGCCATCTGTATATTCTTATAACCTTTTATATGCATCGTGTATCATCTAGAGCATGTGCCATGCAAACTGGCAGGGATATCCATCATTTCCAAGTAGATTGTTGGCCATTCTAGAAAGCAATTCGAAAGGCAAATTGATTCTTGAAGATTGGGAAGGCACAATCGACAACATAATTTAGAAACTTCATATTGGGAGTCTAGGACACAAGGTATTAACATTTTCCATATGGACAAAATAACTATTCTAGATCCCTCTTAAATTTATTTTCCATCTATGCCTGACGTCTAGTTGTAGCTCTAAAAGGACCCCTACAAAGATCCAATCAATCAATATGATGTTTTAATGTAAGGGTATTGCCAAGTAAATTGACATTAGTCATTAAACAATGCCTTTTGTTGGCAAGATCTTTGGCACGACTAGTTGATGCCAAATTGACCTTTGTCACTAGGCATTGTACAAGATGTTGAAATACTCTGTTCATCACGTGTTTTCTATTTTTCAGAAGTTCCTATTTTAGGGACAATTTCATTTTTAGTAGATTTGGATATCAAGACAATATGTTTTAGTAAGACCTTAATTTAGTTAATTTTGAGTTAGGATTAGTGCATTTTAATTGCATGAATTGGGCAGTTTTTCCTAGGAGAGGGAATCTCAAATCTATAGTGTGCATCTAGGTGTGTGTCTAGTGTCAGTGAAGTGCTGACCTGTCAAGAAGATGATCTCTTTAGGAGCTTGATTTTTTGTCTAACTGTTGAACCAAACAACTCAGCCAAAACAAAAAATAAAATAAAAGTAGTTTGTAGACCCAAGATCGAATCATGTAGAGGTGTAACCAAACAAACATCTAAACAAAATCTACAGCAGGATCGTTCCTACCAAACCTCTACGCAAATGCTAAAACATTTAAACCAATGCGATTTACCAGCTAGGGCTTACCTAGCTCTTTTCATTTAACAAATACATCCTATTTAAAAATGTAATAACACAGAGATCAAATCTCACCAAATGAGAAACACTAAATAAATAAAATGACCAACATTACAAACCAAAACTCCAAAGTCGAAACACACATTGTGTGTTTTCAATGACTTCTCAAACAGAAAATACTTGCGCCCAGAACCAAAAACATCAAGTTACACAATTGTTTCATCAAAGTCAAAACTCATAATATAGAATCGTTTTCCAAACATTTTAGCTACAAGTTCGAATCTCTTAGCCAAACAAATAAATACTTGCGCCGAGAGTCCAAAACAAATAGTTACAGGATCGCGTCATCAAGCTAACACATAATCATTTAAACTAAAGACTCTTTCCAATAACGTATAGCGACAGGGTCGATTCTCACCCAATTGCTTAGCAGAGTATAAAAGCTCATGTTTAAATAGAAACAGAGCTAGTATTTACACACAAAAAAACCCCAATTCATTTTCCAAATCATCAATTTACACGTAGAGTCATTTTTGTCACCTACAGGTGGCGAATTACAAGTAGAGAATTTGTATTATCTACGAATTGATACACATAACCCAAATGAAAGATATGCATTTCAACATGTTCCAGATTGCAACCATTTAAACAATTTATACAATACCCAATCCATCACTTAGAGAAACACAGTAAGCGATTACCAAAACAGAGGTAAGTCAAAACCTTAGATTAGTTACAAACAGGGTTACAACCATTCATGGCCACGGCCAAGTCATAAGCACCCAGAATGGGCATACTTCATTACATTAAACACGCCATAAACAACTACCAAACTACTCATACGAATTACATTCCCATTATGGGTCAAACCCATTACAATTTCTCACTGCCCATGACTAGCCCCAATTCGAAACGGAGTTACAGAAACCCCGAAGGGCACCAAAAAAAAAAACTAGAAACACACTCCTCATCCATGAATAGAGTAGGCATCGAAGCTTTAGGAAAGAGGAAGGGTCATGGAGATGAAAACAATTTTAAAAAACCCTAAATTGCTTGAATGAAGAAAGATTTGCTTCAATGAGAAACAATTTTGGGCTCATTACTCACCATGTTACTCTCCTCACAAGTTGAACGAAAGTGTATCTCACTCTCGGCTACTACCTCCGACTAGGTTGCTCTGCTAATGGGTTGAACGAAATTCAAGTGTAGGAGGGTTCAAGATGAAATGTAGCCACATACTGAAGACATTGCAGAGACCAATCCTTCTCCTGATCCTGATTTTACAATCGAAACCCCTGCTCTTGATCCTGCTTGTGCTTGTGCAAAGGAAACACTTGCGTCGTCGCTTAACGCCAGTTAGGTCCAAATCAAAGTCGAGATGCCCACCAAAAATGGAGCCACATTACAAACCAAACCATAGGTCTGAAACATATGTGGAGGAGGTGGTATTTTCCCTCGACAAAATGTAGAAACCACCTATCGATCACTAAATTAGATTGTCAGTTCATCACTACCCTTCGAACTACGTTTCCCGTCACACAAACCAGACCGCAAGTCTGAAACATATGCGGAGGAGGTGGAGTTTTCCCTCCAAAAAATGTTGAAACACGCTATCGAACAGAGTGGTGGGATTATCGATCAGTGATAGGAATATTAGGGGTTTTGTGTTTAATGGTTTATGCATTTAATGGTTGGAGAGTTGAGGTATTAGGCAGGGTTTGGGGTTAATAGGTTAGTATAGGTTAATATGTTAGTGTACGACGTTGATTATCTATTGATATAATTTAGTATAGGTTAGTAGGGGCTAATAGGTTAGTATATAAGCTTACATCTTAGTATAGGTTGTTTATCTATTGATATAATTTAGTATAGGTTAGTCCTTGAAATACCACATCCTTGCTTTTGGTCTAGGGTGATGTCCTGGTAGGAACCACAAATGCCTATCCAACACATCCCTTAAGAAAAAGTAGTTGGTTGCTGTACTTCGAGAAAAAGCACACTTAGTTTCATCCCACGTCCTTCCATAGTTGATACATATTATCGCAATACCATGATCTTCATTTATGTTACTATGGGGGAAGGTATCCCACCACTTGCACCAAAAATGACACATTGGAAAGATGAGACCACTTGCATGATCTCTTGTATATTTTCGATATAGCCTAACTTCCCCTCTATCATGTTTTGGTCACAATTGTGAGAACGGCTAGATTGGTAGAACTAAACTTCCACTCCGCAATCGAGTGTGACATGAGTCCATCATGGACATATTCAGTTTTAAAAAGGCATCCATAGCAAGATAATAGAGGGTCATGTTACCACATTAAGTTATGCTCAACATTCTCTTCATCATCTATTTGAGTTCGCTATTTAAGTTGTTGTGCAAATGGACCAGCTTCCATCTTGGATGTGGGCGTTGAGCTTGCCACTCACTCCTATTTTTTATTGCAAGCTCCCATTTTTCTTTAACAGGTGTGTTTCTAATGTCTCCTCCATATTTAACATCCTATCCACATGTTCAACTTATTTTATATAGAATTTATAGATAAAATAGCCCCTAGTATCTCATTGGGGAATTTTGTTCAAATGTTGTAATAATACTATACTGCACATTCTTTTCTTCCCTGGAAGGATTTCTCTTTCATGGAAGTGGATAGTTTTTGGTGTTCTCTCTTATAATTAAGAAACATATTTTTTGTTTCCTTATCACTCATTGACATTTCTTACATGGATTTTCTACAAAGTTGTTGTCTTCACTCTATGATCAAAAGTGATATACTAATATTCAATGGAAACTGAAACCATTCAACGGAAAGTAATCACATAGATTTGAAAATACACAAAACATGATTAAGCAATCATGAGAAACGATGGATATCAATCTAAAGGAATTGTTAAAGTCTATCTCATTCAAACCATAAGAAAAACACCAACATTAAGTTCATTGATATTTTTAAGAGGCAAATTGGATATTTTCACTAGTATTTTTGATCCCTTGAGTTATGTTTCATTGTGATTGTTTCAGTTATTGGAATAAATATATCTATTAATTGTGCTTTGGTCGCTAAAAATGCAAGAGGGGAAATCGGTATTATTTTTTCCTAAAATTGGATAAAGTCATTTGGATTGATGAAATTGTAAATATCAATTAGTAATATTGAAAAATAGATTTGGAGTATGAGTAGTTTAGGTTGTTGAATCAATTCAGGTGTTAAAATCAATGATCATAACAATCGAAATTTGCAATTCCAACTAGAGTTTCATTTTGAAGGTCTAAATTTAAAATATTTAGCCTTCTTCACTTTGTTAGATGTCACAGAATTGAGACTTTGTGTGCATGGCAATTTAAAACTTCCCAATACAATATGGGGAGTTGTAACCCTTTTATGTTCCTTACGTTTAGGATGGGTTAATATTCTCTTTCTGACTCTACAATCATGAAAGAATTAGAGTAGTAGTACTGCTGCCCACTAATTTCAATAACACACTTTATTTTCCTTTCAAAAAATATTAACCCGATGTGCGCTTTGGCATTTCCATTTTATTTACTTCCACCCATGATTTTGAATCGGCATGGAATATACCAGTAATCAATTTAAAATCCACAATTATAAAAGTAAAAATATAATTTAATATCAAAAATTGGCCCAACGCTGTAGAAACGAAGGCATCTATGGCGGGATGAGTACATTGGACAATCATAAAATGAATGATATTCGAAGGGATCTTGGGCAATTACTTCAGAAGAGTCCACATTAGACTGATCAGAAAAATCATGGGTATTGTATTTTTTTGAGATTTAGGTTCATACCCATAATTATATTCCATGTCATCCTCATACCGCAATGGTGATTCCCACTCATCATGAGCCTCTCTTAATTATCTAGTCTATCTTAAATTTTAGACTACTTGGTTTAACTAATTTAAGGCTTGAGAAAATGAGAGGAAAACATATGAACTCATTGTGCTTCTTTGATTTTAAAATACCTAGTGGAGTCCCTATATGGGTTCGCCAGTGGAGTTGTTTCCTAGAGTCTCGAGGTGAAGAGATAATTCACTTCACCAAAATGATTTGTATTTGAGATAGGAGTGAAATCCTTGCTTACCGATGATGAAGATGACAATGATGATGATGGCGATGATGAAGATGGCGATGATGAAGATGACGATGATGAAGATGACGATGATGATGACGACGATTGATGATGACGATGATGACAATGATGATGAAGATGACGATGATGACGATGATGATGACGATGTTCGATGATGACGATGATGACGATGACGATGAAGATGACGATGATGATGATGACGATGATGAAGAAGACGATGATGAAGATGACAATGATGATGATGATGACGACGATTTAAACGAAGATGAAGATGACGACGATAATTTGATAGAAATTGAGATTTAAATCGGAAGATAGTGCAAAAAGATACAAGAGAAATAACAAATGATAAACCCTATAGTAGAACAAAGATACATTATTTAATCTAAAGGTATGGTTTTTGATGCTGCAATGGCGATTGTCAGCCAAGTTTGAGTCCGAAAACCCTCCCACACCGTCAATGCATGCGTCTAGACTAACCATGCCAAATTTCAGTCCAAGCCAACACATATTTAAAAATTTCAACGTTGGTCCCATGTATCACATTATTTAATCTATAGGTATGGTTTTTGATGCTGCAATGATTATTGGCAGTCATGTTTGAGTCTAGAAACCCTCCCACACCATCAATGCATGCGTTTAGACTAACCATGCCAAATTTCAGTCCAAGCCAACACATATTTAAAAAATTTCAACGTTGGCCCCATGTATCACATTATTTAATCTATAGGTATGGTTTTTGATGCTGCAATGGCGAGTGTCAGCCAAGTTTGAGTCTGAAAACCCTCCCACACCATCAATGCATTCGTCTAGACTAACCATGCCAAATTTCAGTCCAAGCCAACACATATTTAAAAAATTTCAACATTGGCCCCATGTATCACATTATTTAATTTATAGGTATGGTTTTTGATGCTACAATGATTATTGTCAGTCATGTTTGAGTCTAGAAACCCTCCCACACCGTCAATGCATGCATCTAGACTAACCATGCCAAATTTCAGTCCAAGCCAACACATATTTAAAAAAATTCAACATTGGCCCCATATTGTATCACATTAATTAATCTATAGGTATGGTTTTTTATGCTCCAATGGTTAGTGTCAGTCATGTTTGAGTTCGGAAACCCTCCCACACCGTCAATGCATGATGAAGATGTCAATGAAGAATGGTGACGATGATGATGATGAAGATGATGACAATGATGATGATGACGACGATGATGATGAAGATGGTGACGATGATGATGATGATGGTGAGGATGACAACAATGATGATGATGATGGTGGTCGTGACGATGACGATGATGATGACAATGATGATGATGATGGTGTTGGTCATGATGACGACGATGATGACAATTATGATGATGATGATGATGATGATGATGATGATCAAGATGATGAAGATGACAATGATCAAGATGATGATGATGAAGATGATGGTGATGATGATGATGATGATGATGATGATGTTTGAGTCTTGATAATTGTGCATTTCCTTACTAAGCTTCTCTCTGTTTCGAGAATAATTTAATATTCTTTACTAAACAGGGCCAACCACGTGAAGGTGGAAGCTCTTATGGCCCCTCCCCCCCCTCACATCACTCTCAATTCCCCATAACCCGACAAAAATATCTATGTACAAAACTTTAAATGAGTTTTTTGACATACTCTATAAGAAGCAATGTTACTAATTATATCATACTGGAAAATGGAAACTCACTAAGAAACAGTTAATTTATTATTACTGCATACCTCATAAACTTCAATGGTCCTCATCATATTCTTAATCTGAGTCATCGTCTGTACTATCATCCGATGATATAGATTCAACATTGTAAGGATTGGCCATATCATCCTCGTCGTCAATGTTAGTTACGATCCTCATGTCATCGTCGATATCATCTTCATGGACATTGTTTGATACATCATCTGATTCAATAAGTTCTTCGACATCTTCTTCAGGAACATGATCATCTAACTCATGTTGATCATGATGATCTTCTATGGCGTCTTCTTCGAGAACATCTTCATTACCTTCATCTATGTTATACTTTACCGGCCTTCCCCTTGGATTGTGTCTCACAGCAAATGACCAACCCGCTCTACCTGGAACCTCAGAGTGGAATACCTGTTCACATTGGGTTGGAAGAACATAGGGCTATATTCCTAGCTCAAACAACCTTGTATTTACCATGGTAAATCCATTATCATGTTCAATTATTGTTTTATTGGGATCACGTTGATTCAATCGACACCTGTACCATTTGACAATGAATAGAAATACCTTGAAGGAGTTAAAGTCACACTGAAGAATGTCTTCCAGATACCCATAGTATCGATTTTCAGGGAGTTCTGGATGTCTGTCACTTCTAGAAGAAACATTGGTCACCTCAAAGACTGCAGATATCCCACAATCACATGTTTTCTTTGTTTCATCCAACTTTTTTATTTGTATCTACATCCATTGCACCACATAGCCTTATGGTGTTTTACCTACAACAAGCCATACAGAAAAAAGATTACATAATGATCCAATATTTATGATTAACTAGTGCATGTTTATAATTCCATACAATGAAAAAAACAGCGTGACGTACAACACGGCATTATTTTTCACAAAAAAAAAAGTGTGGATGATTAATATGCTTACCTTCTTATCTTTTAAACCTCTTGCTAAATCGATTTCCCATTGTGTAAGATTGGTGTCTCCATTGCGATGTGCAGCTTTAACCAATGAAGCCACACCTTCCCATGATATTCCATGACCAAATTGTTCACATCATTCGATCCATACCTTCATCCAGTCAAGATTGTTTGCGATGTATAAATGAATTGCATCCCACTCTCGACCAACTGTTTCATGACAATAAAATTAAAATTCAATACAAATGTAATATAGTAACTTAACAAAGTATATATTACAGTATAAATTTATGCAAAATACTGAATATAAGAATGTGTTATATTACCTTTCACCTTGCTCGATCTACCTTTCCCCTTTGGGTACTCCCCTTCGAAACTCTTATTGGATTCCGGGTCACAAATGCAACGTAAATTGAGCTTTTCTGCTAATTTAGGAAGATATTCACTAATATACAGCATGTTCTGGTATACCATATATCCCTCCATCATAGAACCCTCAGGATATGCTCATTGTCTGACCAAACCCTTCATAAATTTCAAGTGCCTCTCAACCATCCACATGGACCTTGAGTGAGTAGGCCAACATAGTTCAATCGCCTCAACTTGGTGTATGAGGTAGTGTTCTTGTGCATTGAAAAATGCCGAAGGTAGATGCTTATGCATTTCACACATGAGATGAGGAATTTCTCTCCTCCAATACTTTATGTCTTCTTTATGGAATTTTTTAGATGACAACCATCTACAAGTGACATGACAACCAAATCAAGAGATTAAAGAAAAAAAACAATATATTACGTAACATCATGAATTACAAAACAAAAATCAAATATAAGTTCTATGTTGAATTAAACAAACACTAAGCGCATGGAAAAAATCACCACTTACCTCATGTATTTCCAAAGACTATATATTATTTGCTTGACATTGTTGTCGAAGTTGTCCAGGATAGAGAGAGGTAGAACATACTGTAACAATAATATACAAATAGTTTCATTTTATCAACAAAGAGTAGACAAATAAAAAATATACCAACCATATTCACTGTAATAGGAAAAAAAAAATCTATACCATAATAATTACCTTCATGAAGACATGCCAATTGTGAGTTTTCACCCCCGTGAAATCACCTTTCTTTGTTATGATATTCTTCATGTTCGCACAAAATCCGATGGAAAATTTAATTTTTTGAATGACTTCTTTTACAACATTACTTTGCTGGTCCGTTAACATCCATGGAAGTGAGTTTATATTAATTTGCTCTCCATTGCTATGAAATTGAATGACGTATTTCATTGCATGGTTGCTATCTTGAATGTCTTTGCAAATTTTGACATTTTTTTCTTTGTCACTCCTTCCATCCAATATTCGCCATAATGTTTCAGTCACATTCTTTCCGATATGCATTGTATCAAATAGATGAGAAATTTGTAGGTGCTCATAGTAGGGCAACCTACTGAATTGTCTAGGATAACTTTTCATTCCTCATGGAAGCCCATTAATTCCTTCATGATCACATGAACGACAATCATGAAATTACATAAATTAATGTCAATTACAGTAAAAAACACACAATATAAAAAAATACAATATAACATATCATATACCATGATTCATTATATGTACCTTGACGATTTCTATTATATTGTAACTTCCATAGGCGAGGTGTCATTCTATGTGGTTTTAATGTAGTCTCTTGCTTGCCATTGAACATATGTTTTTCAGTAGTTCGATACCTGTGATTCTTATAGAGGAAGTTCCTATACTCATCAAACACCTCCTTTCCTAAGCTTTTTGAACGATGAGATTTGATCTTAGGACCACAAACTGGACATGCAAATTTCTCCTTTATCTGAAGACCTACATAAAGAGATGTAATATCTATGTCAATTATAATTATATACAAAATGACTAGATTATTTAGAAAAACATGCATGCGCAGTATATTAACTAGTAGTTCGTATAACTTTTTGCAAATAAAGTGGAACTTATAATTACATACCACAGAAATGGGTTAACCCTGGGGCATCATGTATTGTCCATACAAGCATTGCATGGAATTGAAATTTCCTTGTCGTATTGGTCTAGATATGTCATACATAGTGATGTCATTCCATAACTTCAGTAGCTTGTCAATAAGAGGTTCGATATATACATTCATATCTTTCACTTGGTACTTACCTGATTGATACATATGAACATATAAAAAATATAAATATGAGACGTACCATTTAGATTAGATTAATTAAACCATATTGCACAATAGAAAAACATTAAATATATATATGACATTATGCGACAAAAATACGACAAATGAGATACAACTACTTAAAAAAAAACTGCAGGGTTTGTACCTGGAACAATCATCGACAACATTATGTGCTCCCTCTTTATTGTCAACCATGGAGGAATGTTGTTGTTGATAACAAAAATAGGCCACACCAAGTAAATGGATCTCATCTCTGCAAATGGATTAACACCATCTGTTGCCAAAGAAATCCTAAGATTACGAGGTTCTTCTTTAAAGTGGGGCCATTTTTCCTCCATATCTCTAAATGCAGACTCATTTGCAGGCATCCAAATAATGCCGTCTTGACTTCTGTTCCGTGCATGGTAATCCATAAACTTTGCTATGTTTTTGCACTTGAACAGTCGTTGCAGACGTGGAATAATGGGAATATAACGTAGAACCTTGCGAAGCACCTTTTTAGTTACTTGATCTGTGCGATATCTATTGATATGACATTCAGGACATTCTGTTGCAAATTTATGTTGATTGTAATATAGAACATGGTCATCGGGGCATGCATGAATTGCTTCATACTGCATTCCAATTTCTTTCATGATGGTAGATAAATCTCGATATGTGCGTGTCACGTCCCCAAATTTCATCAAAATTTAAATTTTTTCTAAGTGGTCTAAATACCAATCATTTCTATGTAGAAATACAAAGTGTGTGTTCACTCTCTTTAATTACTGCTTACAAATAATAAAACTTTGCGACTTTTATTCTTGTTATAAATGTCTTCATGATAATTACTGAAAAAGATCCCTTTCAAGAAATTTATGTACGATAAGTACCATCTCCTGTCATATTTACACAAATAAGATAGACATTTTATTTTTAACTATGAACCAATTTGCAACGTCAACCATTCCTTAAAATCTTACTGAACACAAGACTTCACTATGTCTTAGCATAGCTCTTCTAAATTCAACACATGGTTCCTTCCCTTCGAACCAACTAACTCTTTATATGTGTGCACAAGATACAACCTTTAAAATTTTAATATTAAATAACGATAGTTTCCTTTTTATTAAACCCTTTTCCTTCCTAAGAATATAGACCAAGAAACCAAAGATAACTATATTTAAGCCCCATACTTCATTTAAACAATTCATTCAATTTATTCGTCATATTAAAAATGCACTACAAGATAGTAATTCATTTTTAAGAAGCATATTCATCGTTTATCGGTTAATTGTACCAAGAGAACAAACCTAATAACAGCATTAACATAATAATAAACATTTAAGAAGAAGACAATTACTCATACATAAAGACACAATGAGACACACCATTACATACACCAGCTTACCATGGTTCACCCGCATCTTGGGCTATGTCCACAAAGGGAGGGTCAAATCTTTATTAAGGTTTCAAAAGAAAGTGACATTCCAAAAGTCTCTTTCTTAGAGATTCTTAACCAAAGGTTCAATAACCTCACTCTGGAATATTACCGATATTGTAACATACCCCTAAAACTAGGCTCTTCTTAAGAAAATATTTTATACTAAAATGTCCAAAATCTCCCACCTTTCCCTTAACTATCTATTTACAAGAGTCTAGCATTAACTAATCCCATACAATCTATAAATTTATTAATATATTTAACTTTACAAAAGTCAAGCATTAACTAATCCTTTATATATTTAACTTACAATGATCAAGCATTTAACTAATCCCATATAATATATAAATTTCTTTATATATTTAACCTACAGAAGTCAAGCATTAACTAAATAAGAATGGTTCACTATTGAAACTCAACTGAGAGCTACTTGGATCTATACTGAAGTTATGAGTATAGTAATATATATATATATATATTTACATGAATCCAACCAAAAAAAGGAAAATTACAAAGTCTTAAGTCCTTTTCTCCTATAAGAAAGATAGGGTATCCATGTGGAAAAGGTATACCTTTATTTAAATAAAACACTATTTAATATTAAAACTACATGGCATCTCTTTTTCTTTAAAATTTACATTAAGAAGATATATAAAGAGATCTTTATAAGACTCCATGACTTCCATCGAAATAATATTAACTTAATGCATCATAAATTATAATACGTATATAAAATTATAAAGAGATCTTCGTAAGACGTCCAAAATATATCGATTATAAGTATTAAAGTATCCGAAGATTAGAAGAAATGTAAATCAATAAATAAACAATTATGATAGCAACCGTCATGCAACCATTGTTTTCTAAACTATAAATCCGTATCAGGATGCATACGATGAGTGGTGAGTCTAAGCATATAGGATATACTACTACATTGTGCGGTGGCAAACATCTAAGCACTGAAAACAAAATGATTAAGTAACAATCAAGTTTAAGACACATATAAATGTATCTAGACGTAAGCTAGAACTTATCATTAGAACACGTAAGGTAGAACTTATCGGTCAGCAAAATTAAATATACTAGATATATATTAGCTAAGATACACCTTAAAACTCTATGCAAGGAAGTGTAGCGAACATTAGAGTGAGAAGTAATTAATGGCGACGTGACTAACTAAGGAAGGTCTCAAAGGTGACAAGTAATTAAAGCTACTAAGGAAGGTCTCAAAGGTAACTAAGTAATTAAAGCTACCAGTTTTAACAATCAACTCCATTTTACTTTGCCATTTAGGGTGCGCCCTTTTGTTCTTTTGTTTATCATAAATTTTGATAACAATTTTATAATGATCGTTTTACTTTGCTAAACCTTCACCATTCGATAAATATATATCTATGAACTAATATAGTTCATAAATGCTTCATTTAGCTCATCATCATCTTATGGTTGATGTTTACGAAGATGAGTTCAGTCATAAGTTATGAGTAATTTTTAGATGGCCACTTCATAATTTCCTAGTGTCATTTATCGAGGTTAGGGCAATAAAAGTGTGGCCCTTTCTTAGTTTTTTCTAGGGATCATTATCCTTAGTTATTTTTCGAACTGATAAAAGTTGTGACGAGTGGCCACTCTTCTAAATTTATGATGACGATACTTTAAGCTCCAAGGTCAAACGCAACAACACACTTAATCTGCGATTAAGTGCCCATGACACTCCCATGGTACCTACCACTTATTTGTTAGACTTAAGTGCCTACCTTACTTATCACCATTTCCCCCTCTACTATGACTTTAGTTGTCGTTGTTAGGTTGCGTGGTCTCCCTTCTTCTTTAGTCTACTAGGTCTGATACAACACTTGTAAGCATGATAATAGTCTCAAGGTCCACTGGTGGGGCCTTGGCCTTGAGTTCCTCACCAAGACCACAATACAATCAATACAATCTTGTGACGAGTAGCCACTCTTCTAAATTTATGATGACGATACTTTAAGCTCTAAGGTCAAACGCAACAACACACTTAATCTGCGATTAAGTGCCCGTGACACTCCTGTTGTACCCACCACTTATTTGTTAGACTTAAGTGCCTACCTTACTTATCACTATTTTCCCCTCTACTATGACTTTAGTTGTCGTTGTTAGGTTGCGTGGTCTCCCTTCTTCTTTAGTCTACTAGGTCTAATACAACACTTGTAAGCATAATAATAGTCTCAAGGTCCACTGGTGGGGCCTTGGCCTTTAGTTCCTCACTAGGACCACAATACAATCTTAATTATATTTACAAATTAATAATAACAATAGGGGTTAAATTGGAGGGATGTTACAATGCGAGGTAAAATATTTGACGATGGTAACAAATATTCACCTATCATGCTACAACAAATAAAAGTAAAAATCTAGTTAATATAATATAGAAATAATATTAATGGAACAAATTTCAATCGTAATAATTTGACTTATATATGAATGAACAACAAAATACACAATCATATATATTTTGTGTTGGAATATATTACATACCTTAACATCGATGTGACTGATATGTTTGAAAGACCATTCATAACCTTCAAGTTCATTATCAATAATATAGTAGAGAGAAGATTTGTCTTGGAGCCCTCATAAAGGGGTTCGTATGCCTTATCAAGAAGAGGTATATCATGAATATCATCAAAATGTTCATCATTTTCATGATCATCATCATCATGATCAACATCGACCATTCCAACATAAAATGAATCATGGATCAAATTATTTGTAACATCATTTTCAACTATGTTTTCAGAATGATCATCGTTTTCATTAATGTGATAATTAACTTGTTCTCCATTAATATTCATAGCTTCCGGTACTTGTTGTGGAAGCACTTGTTCGGGTACACGGGGTACTACCAAAGGATCGAACACCAAGAGAAACCACTTCACACAAACAGATCACAGATCAACACACCGATGTTTTGACGTGGTTTAAACCCTCTTGAGGGAAACACTCCACGGCCCCGGCCAAATAGCTTCTACAGGACAATTTATTATGCAAAGAAAGAAAGTTACAAATGAGCTTCTCACAATCGATCAACTAAACATTGACCCTCCATGCTCTTTAAATAGAGATCATGGACCAATCGGGTGCTAAGCCACGGATCAAGGTTAGGTATGATCTAAGACAAGTTGAGCCGTCGGATCACTCTATGTCGGGAACATATCGTGACCGTCGGATTAAGTATTTACAAATGCATACTAAAGAAACACACTATCCCTAACAGATATATTACACAAGTTGATCTTAACTAACTCCTAAGTGTCTAAATATCCTAACATCCCCCCTTAAGAACAACTTGGGATAGGATTAAAGGATTTACAAAAGTGACAGTATTAGGAGAAGGAAGGAGGCATTAGAGCCTATCCCCCCTTAATGACAAGTTCTCGAACTCCTAACATAGATCGAAGTTTAGAAAACTTCGCTTCTGTAAGAGACTTGGTGAAGATGTCTTTAACTTGATCATCTGTAGGGAAAAAGAGCATTTCAAGAACACGATCATGAACAAGATTTATGATGAAGTGCATATGTAGCTCAATGTGTTTGTTGCATTGATGTAGAACTTGATCTTTGGAAAGCTTGATGGCACTTTGATTGTCGCACCAAAGTGGAGTAGGCTGCTGCTGCTCGAATCCCAACTCTGAAAGGATCTGTCGAAGCCATAAAGCTTCCTGACTGGCATTAACTGCGGCTCAATATTCTGCTTCTACTGAAGAAAGAGCAAGAGCTTGTTGTTTCTTACAAGCCCAAGTGATAGGTCCAGATCCCAGACTGAAAACATAACCTGCAGTAGACTTTCGATCATCAGGATCGCCGGCCCAAGTTGAATCGGTGAAACCAACCAACAAAGGTTTCCCCCCTGTACTGTAATGAATCCCAAACTGAACTGTACCTCGAATATATCGAAGTATTCTTTTAGCCGCTTTCCAGTGACTTTCATTAGGTGCCTGCATATAACAGGAAACACGACCAATGGCAAAGGAAAGGTTAGGATAGGAATGAGTCAAGTATAAGAGACTACCAACAAGCTGACGATACAAAGTGGCATCGACTTCAGGTGAAGTACAAGTGGCAGAAAGTTTGACTCCAGACTGGAAGGGAGAAGGGGCTGGTGTACAATCTTCCATGTGAAAGCGACGAAGAAGGTCACAAGCATACTTAGACTGAGAAAGCAAGATTACTTCTTTGGTTTGTAGGACTTGGAGACTAAGAAAATAATGCAAATGTCCTAAGTCTGACATTTCAAAATTTTGTTTAAGACTGGATTTCACATGGGTTATAAGCTTAGGGTCACTACCAGTAAGAATAAGGTCATCAACATATAGAAAAGTATGATGAGATGGTTTCCTACTTTCTTGGTATAGACATTGGGGTCAGAATGGCATCTAAAAAAACCAGTGTCAAGAAGAAAGTTATCCATTTTGGCATACCAATCTCTATGAGCTTGCTTAAGGCTATATAAGGATTTCTTAAGGCGGCAGACAAGGCTAGAGTTATTCTGAACATATCGAGGAGGTTGTTCTATGTAAATTTCCTCCTGTAAATCACCATGTAAGAAGGCAGACTTGACATCCATTTGATGGACTTCCCAGTTATGTAAGGCTGCAAGGAAAAGAACAAGGCGGATGGAGTTCATTTTTGCGACGGGAGCAAAGGTTTCATTGTAGTCAATCCCTTCAACTTGGGAAAAACCTTTGGCAACTAACATTTCCTTAAGTCTTTCAACACTTCCATCTGATGCATACTTAGTTCTGTAGACCCATTTACATCTGACAAGTTTTCTTCCTTCTGGAAGAGGTACAAGATCCCAAGTATTGTTCACCATTAAGGAATGATATTCTTCATCCATCGCTGCATCCCAATTTGGATTCCCTGAAGCTTCTGCAAAAGTTTATGGATCATGATTCTCAGAAACTTGAGCCAAAAGAGAAGAGGCTCGCTGAAACTGAGAACGTGTTCGATGTTGATCTCTAGGATCACCGGCAAGATCACCAGCTGCTTCACATGTTGAACGAACCCATCGAGGAAGCACTTGTACTGGTGCAACTGTAGGAACATGAGCAGGCAGAGGTGGATTTTCATCCTCACTGTCATCATCAGAAGCTGGAGTTGGAAACTTGTCAAGGAAGTTGGAAGAAGAAGAAGAAGGCACAAATGTCGAATCAGGATCGCAGGCCAAAGATGACACAATCGCCGAGTTAGGGTCGCAAGCCAAGAGATTTTCATCAAATTTAACATCTCTTCTAATGATTATATCATGAGAATGTGGTTGAAGAAGTCTATAACTTTTTACATCTTCAGAAATATCCAACAAATATGCACTTTTCACTTTTACGCTGTAATGCTTTCCGTTTTTCATCCAGAATGTGAGCCCATGCTTCACTACCAAACACACGGAAGTGACTTACATTAGGTTTAGTTTTACTCCATGCTTCTTCCGATGTTATACCTTGTAATGCTTTAGTGGGGGTGCGATTAACTATGTAATTTGCACAATTAATGGCTTCAGCCCAAAATGGAAGACTTAGTCCCTTAGATTGGATCATACAATTAGCCATTTCTTTTAAAGTGCGGTTCTTCCGCTCAACTACACCATTTTGTTGTGGTGTATATGAAACAGTGTGTTGTTGTTGGATGCCTTGTTCAGTGCAAAAAGTAGTGAAATTTTTGTTAACATATTCTCCTCCATTGTCAGATCTTAACTTAATAATTTCATGACAAGATTGTTTTTCAACAAGGGCTTTGTAGGCCAAGAACATGTTAAATACTTCACTCTTGAGTTTTAGAAAATAAACCCAAGTGCATCTGGTGTAATCATCAATGAAAGTTAAGAAATATTTGAAACCAGAAAAGGAAGCAGATGGAAGAGGACCACACAAGTCACTATGCACAAGCTCCAAGGGAATCGAGGCGTGCCAAGAGGCACGTTTGTCAAAACTGTCCTGATGATGTTTTCTGAGTACACAACCAGAACAAACACCATCCCTGCAAGATACCATCGGAAGACCTGTTACCATATTGTATTTACATAATTGTTGCAATGAGCGATAATTTAAGTAACCAAATCGCTCATGCCAAAGTTTGCTCAAGTTATCACTATGAGCAACAAAAACTGAAGGGAAAGGTGATGACCCAAAGTTGTTACACTTGTACAACCTGATAATATCATCAACAATTCCGGTAGCTAGGACCTATTGAGGATCTTTAAAATCCTTGATTACAACTTGGTGAGGTGTAAAGGTCACAGTTTTACCTTCACTAGAATGAGTGATTTGATAGACTGATAACAAATTGCAGGAAATTCTTGGAATACATAGTACATCACTAAAATGACCATTATCAATTGGAACTGTTCCAACTCCTATAACACTTAGAGATCTATCATCACCAACAAATATTTGTTTGGTGTTACATTCATGCATAGTAGAAAAGATGGCTTGATCCTTAGCCATATGATAAGATGCTCCAGAATCAATGAGCCATTCATTTGAAGTAGAAGAAGAAGATGCATTATAAGAATAACCAGAAGCACAAAGTGCATGTCCATGAGAGGCAGATTCTGAAGGTGAATCTAGGCTGATGTGGTGTTTCTTCATTACTGCCTCCAAGGCTGCCATCTTCTTGAAACACTGAGATTCATCATGATTATCTTTCCCGCAATAGTTGCAATGACGCTCAGTATTCTTGCCTTTTGGCTTGGATCCTTTGTCATTTTTTAAAGAAGGAGCGGACTGAGAGGGTTTTCGACCGTTATTTGACTTATTATTGCGAAAATTTTATTTTTTGGGAGGCTTGGACTTTTCTTTCTATTGGGATAATAAGGCTTTCCCAGATGTATCTGCATTGTTGATTATTCCAAGATGAATGAGTTTATCTTGCTCTCTAATCAAGGAATCACAAAAGGATTCAAGACTAGGCTCTTGATAGCTAGCTGCATTCAAGGATTCTTTCATGGAGTAAAATGTAGATACAAAAACAGAATATGCAGGTCCAAGTTTGAAAAGAATATGATAAATGCATTGTTTGTCTTCCCTCTTAATCTTACATTCTGCACATAAGAGTTTAAGAGTTTTGTACTTAAATAAATAATCTTGAATGCACGAAAAGTCATTTGGATTTAAAGAAATCAACTCATTTTCGAGTTGGTGACCTCGAATTTCATTGTGTTTACCAAACACAGATTCCAACTTGTCCCAAGCAGCATCAGGTTCATCAATTCCAGATATGTGGAATCGCAAATCAGTAGAGATTGACATCCCAATCAATCCACGAGCTTCGTCACATCTATTTGCCCAATTTATTTTTTTATCATCATCAGTGGGTTCTGTTTCTTTCCTTGAGGTAATTCTGAAAAGTCTCCTACTTTGTATAACATCCTCCATACGAGATTTCCATGAGAAATAGTTGGAACTGTTAAGTAGAATATCACAAGGGGTGGCCATATTTGTAAATTAATGGCTGTAAAAGTAGAAACCAATAGTATATATGTGAAGAGTTCGAAAAAATAAGCGGTTTAAAAAAAAAACAGCACTGAAAACTAACTCTGTATGATGAAGTTATGCTTGAACAAAGAAACTATTGAAGATGTCCCCAAGAGTGACGTGGCAGCTAGAGAATGTCTAGTAAAAAAAGAAACCCCCTCTTCCCAAGATAAACCTTTTGACAATCACTTAATAAGAAAGTTGCTTTAAGTGAACCACTTTTGTAAAATAAGTGATTTCACTTTTACAATGATATTACTTTTAAATAGTGCAACAATAAAAAAGAACTTAAGTGACTCACTTGTATTTTTATTTTTTATTATTTAAGTGAGATGCACTTTTATAAGAAAGTAACTTGAAAATAGAAATTGCATGCACTTTTTCTTTTAAAAGTAACTTCCTAAGACTTGAACTCAAGATCTAATAAGGAATAAATCAACATTGAACCAAGTGAGCTAGATTAAAAGGTATGTAAAATATGGGAATGAGGAAATGAGAAAGGTTTTTTTTTTTTTACTCTTCTTGCTCGGTTTGCGTGCTTGTTATTTTTCTTGCAAAACACACCACAAATCGAAACAAAAAAAACTTTTCCACACTTATGGAGTTAGATCTCGTTAGCTTGCTCGGAAAGTCTACGTTTTCTCTCTGTTTCTGATTTGCCGAGATCACGCAAGGTGCACGGCAAAGAGCATATGCAGCCGAGAAAAACCCTTTCCCTTTCTGTTTCTGATTTGTCGAGATCGCTCAAGGTGCACGGAAAAGAGCATACACAGACGGGAAAGCAACAATCCGAAACCAAACAAAATCTAACAGTAAAAAATGATAAAATATGAGTTTTTTTCTTTTAAAAACATAAAATAAAAAAATACGTCACTGTAACATTATACCTTCAGATCTGATGAAATACGCATTTCTGGAGAAACCGGGGAACCGTTTTCGACCAAACGAAAACTATTTCCCAATGGAAACGACGCTCTAGATGCAATGGAACACCTCCCACATCCCAAAAATGCACAGAAATACCAGAATCAGAAACCCTTTCGAGTTTCAGCAACAACAGTTCAAGATCTAGATCATTACCGAAAGTGGCTCTTCATAAAAGCTCGGATACCATGTTCGGGTACACAGGGTACTACCAAAGAACCCGAACACCAAGAGAAACCACTTCACACAAATAGATCACAGATCAACACACCGATGTTTTGATGTGGTTTAAACTCTCTTGAGAAAAACACTCCACGACCTCGGCCAAATAGCTTCTACGGGACAATTTATTATGCAAAGAAAGAAAGTTACAAATGAGCTTCTCATAATCGATCAACTAAAAAATGACCCTCCATGCTCTTTACATAGAGATCATGGACCAATCGGGTGTCAAGCCACAGATCAAGGTTAGGTATGATCTAAGAGAAGTTGAGTCGTCGGATCACTTTATGTCGGGAACATATCATGACCGTTGGATTAAGTATTTACAAATGCATACTAAAGAAACACACTATCCCTAACGGATATATTACACAAGTTGATCATAATTAACTCCTAAGTGTCTAAATATCCTAACAGCACTTCCTCCGGACGAAGTGCCCTAGGATGTCTTTCTTTTATAATTACATGAAACCATCAATAGATAAAAGTTAATATAAGAAATTCAACCGCAAAATGTAAAAATTTCAAATGCAAAATGTAAACATTTATGTGATGCATTTAAAATGTAACAAATTTTGTACTTTTGGGATGAAAAGTGCAACGGCCTATTGAACTGTTGGTCAAATAGGTGCATCCAAACTATCCAAGAAACATAATAATTCACCCAATTACTGAGCAAAGCTACTCAAATATAACACAAAATTTCTCATACTGTACTCCACTAAGGTAAGATAAATGATGCTATGGTAATTTCTATAGAGAAAATATAAGAGAAATTACAACATGGCAATATAGTCATTATTTCTATTATCATGACAAAAAGTGTCACAAATCTAGAGAGTTAAGTGCTTTCCCCGGTGAGTGGGTTAGCTTCACTAACGAACAAATAAATGAGTTATTCTACTATATCCTAGATTCAACATGCACAAAAGAAAAATAAATAGTATAATAAATATTTAATATTAAAATAATATTTATTGTCTATGTTAGTCCCCATCTATTGAAACCACGATCAATACATAAATTTATAAAATCAATCAAAATAAAAACATATATAATGCAAAACTTACAAATGGATGGTATTCATGTCCCCCCTCAGCATGCCCATGCTCCCTACAATGTTTTGTGGCTGTTGTGATCAAAATTCTTCTCCTCTTAAAGCCCCTGCATTGAGTACATGGACAACAACATTTCATATCACCCCCTTTTTTCAACTCCTTCCCACAATCTAGCAAGCAATTGTCGATTTTGTTCATCTGGATCAGGAATATTACTAGTTGACATTTTCTCATAAAGAGGTTGAATGAAGATTATCGATCTTAGAAAATGAAGCTCCACACTTCGCTCGCTTGAATTTTAAAAACAATGGAAATAATGAAAAACAGTCCGGCGAATAAAAAAACTTCCTCAAATCGTCGCTTGTATAGCAAACATGTCGGAATGTTTCAATATTTATAAGTTTTAAAAGTCAACCTTCCATCAGATATGCGACGCCTTGAACCTAGTTACCGTTGGAGAATTGATGTCGGATTTCTGACATCCTCGGGTTGAATAGCTTGGCATTGGATATCCGACATCCCAATGCATAATATGGTGTTGGACATCCATAAAACCGTCGGATATGAGCATAACCATCGAATATCCGATGTCTCCTTCTATCAATTTTAAAAAGATCATCAAATTTTGAGATTTTTAAGGTGAAATCCGATGACATAACCCTTCTTTGTCGGAGGTCGGAGGATTTTGGTTCCAAATCCACTAGTGCATGCATCGAACCGAAGTGAGGAAGGAGTTATGCGAATCCCAACAGATTCAATAGATATGAAGCATATAGAGGATACATGGCCGATAAATTCAAGGATGAAGTACATAGCCTCTGATTGAGCATAGCCATTGATGGCGTCAACCCATATTCCCAACCAAACAACATCTATACTATTTGGCCTTTAGTATTGATCAATAACAATACCCCCCCATGGTTTTCCGTGAATAATGAACATCTTATGTTGGCTCTTATAGTCCCTAGTAAAAAACAAGTGAATAATATGGATGTTTACCTATAACCATTGATTGATGAATTCAAGGAATTATGGGAAGGGATAAAAGTATATGATGTGTCGAGACCCATCCCATCACAGAGGAGTTTTACACAGTATGGCATATGTGCGTACACCACACATGATTATCCGGGCTTAGGATTTTGTTCAGGTAAATATGTTGTTTTATTTGTTTTTATATTCAAAGCAATAATTTTTGACATATTTAATTTGGTGTGACTATCTTCATCCTCAACACTAACATGCTCTCTTAACTATAACATCACAGGTCTTGTAACAAAAGGTTATTATGGATGTAAATGTTCTGGACCTTCTATGAAGGCTAGGTGGTCCAAATACCTATGAAAGTCAGCGTACGACTTTTCTCGGGTATTCCTCCCAGAAAACCACTCTTATAGAAGAGCAAAATTTTCTTTCAATGGTAAACGAGAGAGAAACCAAAGGCTTGAAATAATGACACTGACTGACTGGATTAGGGCATATGATAGAGAGAAGGAGAAGGAATACACATAGATGTTTGATTCAAATGTGCATCCTGTGATTGATGATATTGATTTATTCGACACCTATGTTGAGAAAATTCCCACAGGGATGAAAAGGAAACCAATATTTTATGATCTCCCATATTGAGAGCATCTTAAGATTTCCCACTTACTAGATCCCATGCATATATTTAAAAATGTTTCATCTTCTTTGTGGCATCCCATATCATCCAAAAAAAGTGACAAGATGAAGTCAGGAAAGACCCTATTGCTTCAAATACAAAAAAGAAGCATTGGCCAAGACAAGAAAATAGAGGAAAGGGTGGCCCCTCTTTTTGATTAAAAAAAAGGCGATGTCCCATGGATTTTGAAGAAAGATTATCTTAATTTGGAAAAAGAAGTTATGTTGGGTGTGAAGGAAGCTTCTTTTTATGGGTCTACTCTATGACGTTGTTTTAGTGCGTCAGATGAAAAGTTGTAGTGTTTGAAATCACATGACCATCTCAACCTTCTAAGGGTACGTATAATGCCAAAAAATTGTTATTACTATTTGTTTATATCTTTTTCCACAAAAGTTAAAATGAATTTAACTTTTTGTGTTTACTTTGTAGTGTCATTATACATTGTTCGTGCGTGGGTGTGTGAACCATGACTTTTTCGACGACCTGCGGCGTGCCATATCTAGACTATCTGCATTTGTACGGTGGATCACATCAAAGATGATTTACATCGCTAGCATTCCACGGTGGCGTGAAGAGATAGCTGAGATTGTTTCTATGTTTGATAAGGAACTGCCATCGAGTTTCATGGACTTGCAAATTCATCTTCTAATTCACCTAGTTGATGAGGTTGAATTAGTCGGGGTGGTATCATGTCGCTGGATGCTCTTCTTAGAGAGATTCATGAAAAAAGTGACGGGATTTGTTCGACAAAGGGAAAAACCCGAGGGGTCTATGGCAGAGGTGTACATAGTATATGAGTCGTTATGTTATGCGAGTGAGTACATCAAGCAAATCGATGACACACCAGGAACAATGGTTTGGGATGGTGAACGTGATGAGGACATAAGGGAATGGGAGGTACTGGAAATGAATGGAAAAAGGCGCATTATAAAGAGTAAGTCACTTATCTTTCTATCTTCAATTTTCCACATAGTAACTTATATTCACAACAAACATCAAAATCTATATTTGATCCCATACATATTAAATGTGGTTTTGTTTCCATGAATACAACAACAAATTTAGAAATTGATGCAATCAATAAATTCATTCGTTACAACGCGGAGGCAACATAGTCATGGGTCGCATTGTATGAAGAGAAGAGGAGGAAATGGGACTTTGAAATAAAAGAATTCAGGCAGTTGCACAGTAGAATCATTCCTTTTCCACATCATTTAAAAGAAAATATGCCAATGATCTGTCCCAACAATTGGGTTGCAGACCAATTCAGAGAGAAATATGGTGCATCCAGTCGTTACCCTCCTAAAGAGGAGTATGCGCTAAAGATTGGGATCGGGTGCAACAACTCGGTAATAAAATCTTTATGTACATAATTTCTAACTTTATAATGCAACTTTGAATTATAACATTTATGTTTAATATATTAATGGTTGGGTTAATAGACATATGACATCATGATTTGTTAACTTTTCTTATAGGTTCAGTTATTCCCATCTATGTGGACGTATGGACATCATTTTCGCACCGAGGATGCTGATAATGGGCGTGTTACACAAGACTATGGAGTGGAAGTCGAGTTCGACCAATCTAGTCGTGCTAACCACCGAGATCAAAACTTGGTAGGAGGGATGTTGGGTTATGTCGGAAATATCAAGAGATCATTCAAGTGGACTTCTCATCTTTCCAATGTGTTATTTTTAGGTGCAGGTGGTGGGACACATTCGACATGAATAATGTAAAGGAAGATCGTGATAGTGGGTTGATATGTATCAACTTTAGAAAGATGTGGTATGAAAGTAAGGAGCCTCATGTTTTATCAAAACACTGTAACCAAGTGTTCTTTCACCCGAATGTGTTGGATATAGATTGGTGGTTCATATTAAAACATGACCCTAGATCTAAACATGTTTCTAAGAACAACAATGCTATCATGCCAACCAAGGAAGATAATGAGGGTGATGGCAACATAGAGTGATATGTACATGTTTTATTTTGTCATTTATAGATTGAGATATGATGTTTCTACTGTTATTTTTAATTGTCTAATTATATTGTTTATTTTCATTTTATGACGGTGGAAATGGAAAGTTGATTACTGGATGCAATGTTTAAACAATTTCATTTGGTTAAGAACCAATTATATGATGCGAAATATGGTTTATGTCTATGAAGTAATTTATGATTGTATAGAATGATTATATGTCATTGTCCAAATTACTCATATTATGTTTTTTGTATACATATATATACACCATGAAAAGCAACTTACATGATTCAATTTTTTTTGTGAACGTAAAGGCTAACATATTGATTAATTCTTGACTTGAAGGTGGTCTGAAATTTCTATATTGATATTTTAGTGCTTGTATTTTATGATGTTTTTGTTATAAATAATGTTAAGAATTATAATTGTATTATTAATTTATGACATGTCTGTTAGACTATAATGTTTTTTTCATTAATTATATGATTCGATTAAATTGATTTTTTGTTATAATGTAATGTTTTTCGATGTTGTTATTGTATTTATAATGTTAACTCCAACATAGAAAATGACACATTTGTAACCTTAACAGAGATTGAAAATTCAACAATTGTTTTAGTAGTGTTGAGCTCTAAAATGACTTAATTTATGGTTTTGATAACAATGAAATTTACAACAAAATTTAAGGTGCTTTCTAATTTCTCCATCAATATTTGAATGTTTGTATTTCATGATGTTTTTGTTATAAATAATGCTAAGAATTATAATTGCATTAATTTATGACATTTATGTTAGAATGTAATGGTTTTTTGATAGGTCATATTGATCATGTTCATATTTACATTTTTTATGTGATGTTCATATTCATATATTATAATATCCTAATACTTGACTTTTTGTTATGATGTTTGGAAAATACACTTATAAATTAAACAAGATTCATTTATGTTTATCATTTTAATATATAATTAATTTATACACAACATTATACTATGAAGAGTTAATTTCCTTATTATACAACAATCATGCATAAATCATAGAGTTTCCACAACTTCATCCATAATTTACAAAGCAAATTGTGATGTTTTTGTCAACTAAATTAATACTTATTGATTTAAAGACCCATGTGATTTTCAATAGTACAAAGTTATTTTAATACATAAATATACGATCATTGTCATTTTCAACACCTAACAAACATAAACATCATGATCATGCCATCATAAACATAATCATCACCATACTAACATAAACATAACCATAGGTTTGAACAAAAACTTAAATGCATCATCATCATTTTCATGACATTCACATAAACATACCATTATTATAATCATTGGCAATATCTAACAAGCATAAAAATAAACACCATCATATATACCATCATACCATCATTAACATAAAACCAAAATTAAGCATGCATGAACGTACCATCATAAACATTAATTATGTAACATATTCATGTAACATATACAACTAACAGATTTAAACATCATGTAACACATCACATAACTAATAATGTACGTAAACATAATTAATTAATATTCCATGATCATCATTTTCACCACATAAATAAATAAACATCAACATAAAAAACGACATCAACATAAACATCGACAATGGACATCAACATAAACATGATAAATGCAATATATATATATATATATGAGCATATATAGCATCAAAGTCATGATACAATATGTCAAATATAAAATATCTCAAGTGCAAAAACTGCTATGACATATTTGCTCCACCTCCACTAGAAGAGGCGTCATTAGTATCTCTCCAACTAGAGCTATATGCATCATCACCTCCAATAATAGATCCATAGGCAGTATCAGCACCTATGCCAGTAGAGGTAGAGGCACCAATACTTATAATACCAGAAGGAAAAAGAGACATAAGAGCAAGAGGGATATTTCCATCAAGACGAAGTGTACGACCCTCTCTAAGCACCTCTAAAATAGAAACAACGTCTGAAGTAGGAACTGGTGGATGGTCAGGTCGATGAGTAGGATTGAAGGGTTGATCGAGTAGGTGTAGAGGATCAGATGATGATGTAGGATTGGGAGGAAGGTCGAGTAGGAGTAGAGGACTTGATGATGATGGAGGTGGAGGAGGAGGTGAATGAGATGCCGAAGGTGGATTAGGAGGAGGTGGATGAGATTTCGATGAAGCTGATGGAGGAGGAGGTGAAGTAGTAGATGTCGAAGTTGATGGAGGAGGGGGTGGAGGTGGAGGAGGTGGTGGAGGAGGTTGATGGGAAGCCAACTGAAATCGTGCACCAACAATATGTTGCATAAACAACCTCATATGACAAGGAATAATCCTCCATATCTCCACAAGCTCAGGGTCATCACAAATTTCATGCGGCCGAACAGGATGAACACCTACATCTGCCAACAATCTGTCCAACATGTTTTCCACATCCTGAATATATGTATCATGGGGCCTACATGAGTGGTGACCAGTATGTCTACCAACTAACTATGGGCTGACCTAATCCCACACCTCCATATCCTGATCATCATGAGCGGGAGGCGGCGGCCCAACCTCTGCATCAAAGCTGCCAATATGTATAAAATATATAGTACATAATAATAATTAGACAATTTCATTAAAAATTAACATACTTATAACATATTTCATTTTCACTAAGTATACAGAGAATAAAATGCAACTATAGTAATTTAAACATAACATTAATATTACCGCTCTCGTCAGGTGGCTCATCTAGTGTGAAGAATATCTCCGAGAACCATTTCCAGTCCAAGCCTGCATATGCATATGGCACCATGTCAAGTGCATGGTCTTCCTCACTGGCCAACATCTCTAGCACATATGAGGTGATCCTAACTAGGAACTTAGGTTTCCCCCTCTTGGACATCATGTCCCCCCACATGTGCATACGCACCTTAGTTGTCAACCTAGAAGGTAGGCGCTCAAATGATGGCCTGGTGGTTGGAAACCTCTCAAAAAATAAACAAAAAATATATGAACTGAAAGGGAAGTTGGACCTCCCATCAATGACTACATGACATATATCCAAAGCATAACAAAACTACTACAAAAAAATAGCAAACTAGCTAATGCATCTAGGTCTCTACACTAAAGAGTCAACATAATACAATAAGGGGAAACTAATGCGCTCCCCATCAGCAGTGTAGTGCACTAGCATCGTAATCAAAATATAGCGGCATCTAACCTCCTCTCGACCAAAAGCAGAGATTCGAAGATGCCCACTACTCACCTGAAAATCAGCTGGATGGATGATCACATCACTGATTATCTCGTCGAGTAAGCTAGCTGACTCTCTCCCGCAACACCAGCTGCGACATAGGGGAACTGGGGTAAATCCCCCCCTCTCCTAGATAGTCTAGTGATGAAATAAATATCCTCCTCAATGGGATGGAAACACTGACCGCCACCAACATTAAATGCCTGCCTCTGATGGTCCCAAAGTCAAATGAGCTGACATAATAATGCAGAGTTTCCCTTAAGGGATGTATCCTCCTGATAGAACTTCAAGAGGCCAACAGTCCTCAAGAGATTTGTAGTCTGAGCAATAATGAGGCGAGGGTACAAATCCCTCTCCCTCTCCCTAGCCTCCCACTGTTTGACCATGGTATATTGGTCAAGTTGAGCACGCTCCCGTTGAGCAGCATGTCGTCGCTCATGTCTCTGTTTCACATATTTCATACAATTAAAATAATATTTCATAACGTCAATAATAATTTTCTATGAAAAAAATAAATTGTTACAACTGGTGGGCTAGAATAATACAAGCGCATTGTACAAGGTGCTTTAATGTTACAGTTGCACTGCTTACGGTGTGCTATAATGATCCTACTGCACTAAATATTTTTTTAATTTAAAATTAATCTAAACGGTATGCCAAAAATAAAATGCACTGGTACAATCAATAAAATTTAATTAACAGTGCGCTAAAATCATATTAGCGCACCAGTGTGTTCCATTCATAGAATGCACCATTAACATTTTTTGAAAATGTGATTCTAGTGCATCCATTCCACATCAGAGCACTGACACTGATGTTCTGACATGGAATGGGCATGCCAGAAATATAATTTTGTAAAAAAGTTAAATAATTCGTTTTCGGTGCATTCAGTTCAAGTAAGTGCAACGTAAATAATGTGTTTACTTCAACCAACCGCACCGTTTATTAAAAATCATTACTACAATTTAAAAACATTATGGTGCGCTAATTAGACGTAAGTGCACTGACTATGGTGCTCTAAAATTCCCTAGGTGCACCGTATAATTTATTTCTTCGTTTATTATGCAATGTTTATCGGTGCGTTTGTTATATTAAAGCGCATCTGCTAACCGATGCTTGAAAATTTACAACGCACCGATCACCATTTTTACGTTCATTTTATTTTATATGTTCCCGTGCGTATCTTACCGGTGTGCCATGGACACGTCAAAGCACCGATAACAGAGCAGTGACATTTCCCTTGGTGCACAACAAAATTTAGTTATTTTTTATTATTTATGTTTCACAATGCGTTTAATGATTTGGAGGACACTGGAAATTTGGTGCTCTAAATCATAGAACATACCATTAAGAAATTGAATGTTTATTATATATTTTTTTTCTGAGAACCGGTGCATTCCATCCATTTGGATCGCCCCGTTGCCGGTGCAGCCTGTTATATTTTACAAGGTGCACCACATACCAGTGCGAGTCGAACGAATCGAACGCACCACGTAGAATTTTTGATATTTTTTTAAATAAAGAAAATTAAAGCTTAATTTAAAAAATTAATCCGTTAAAAAATTAAATTATGAGGTAAGAAACAACTTACTTACTGAACGGCCCTTCGGGGAGGCATCCCGACGATGTATGGAAAATTTGAAATTTTGACCACCGTTTGTCAAAATTCAAACTAGCAGCAGCAGCCAACACAATGAAGAATGTGTCCACTTGGACCACGGATGTTAGGGCGTCCAAGTGGGTAAGGTTTCGCACTGGTGCAATTGAGCGAAAACGCACTGTGAAGTGGTAAAAATGAATTTTACCTTGCGTTTTTTTTGGTATTAAACCCTGTTCCAGTGTGTTTTCATGTAAAGCACATCGGTGCTAGAGGTTAAGTTAACGCACCGAAAAATAGTTTTTTTTTAAATAACGGATTTTCGTTGAATTTTTGTAACAGTGGAAACCAGATCGTTTGTGTTTTCCAAACGCACGCACCGGTTACACCGATGCATCGGTGCATATATTACACTGACGCACCATCAATCATGGTTTGTAAATGCAATTTAAACGAATTTTGGAAAGAAAATATTTGTAGTAGAATGTGACGCGTTTATTCATTAAATGAGCACCGATGCATTTAAGTTTTATGTGCGCACCGGTATAAGATTTATTATTAAAAATATCAATTGAAAAACAGTGCGTTTATATGTATTAAACGCACCAGGACGTTTTTAGTATCGCGTCCCAGTGCGAGTGTTCTATATAAACGCACCGATTAACTGTGATTAAAATAATATGATTTTTTAAATTAAATTTTCTTTGACTTATATTTTGTTTTGTTGCGTTGCGGTATAATATGTATCTGTACCGGTGCATCTATTACACCGACGCACCATCAAGCATGGTTTGTAAATGCAATTTAAACGAATTTTGGAAAGAAATTCTTTGCAGTAGAATGCAGTGCATTTATTCATTAAACACGCACCAGTGCGTTTAAGGTTAATGTGTGCACCGGATTAGATTTATTATTAAAAATATAAATTGAAAAAATGGGGCATTTATATGTATTAAACGCACCAGGACGTTTATAGTATCACATCCCGGTGTGATTTTTCTATATAAACACACCGATTAACGATGATTAAAATAATACAATTTTTTAAATTAAATGTTATGACTTATATTTTTCTTTGTTGCGGTGCAGTATAATATGTATCCGCACAGGTGTGATTTAGTATCAAATGGACTGATTAAAAAAGATCTGCTAAAACCTTCATCCACTTGACTCTGCTAGAAACTTCTGCTATAAATAGATTTTCATCCTCTTTTTCAATGGGCTTCAGCTATAACCTTCGCTACAGGGCATTTTCCTTGTACTGAATCCAACACTTCATACCTATTCAAGTGAGAACCCTCAATAGTATTTGTTACCTAGAGATCTTCTAGGATTGGATCCCACGATCTTCAATTGATTAAAAAAACGTGAATAATGTGAGATTAAAAAATGAGCCACGATCTATTTCAAACTCAGGATTACAGAGCCATTTTCCACGATAACTACAATCAATACTTGAGTTGTGTCAACGAGTGGTGATTATGGAAAGCAGTTCGGGCATCTGCTTCTTCCTCTCCAAATATGTTCCAGCCTTTCCTTGGAGGAGGAGATGATCTTTCATGATACAATTGTGTTTGGTCGACCAAATGATCCAGAGATGACAATAGAAGCAATGAGAATTTTATGATGTGGATCGTCACCAAAAATCCAAGAGAAGGCAAGGATGTGATGAACAAACGCAAAATTGTTGGCATCCCATCCTGGATTAACCGTATCACCCGAGGCAAGTTCGAACTACGTTGGCTCCCAAGGTGCAAGGACTGGGAGCAATGCTTCCTGGTTGGAGATGACATGCACTAGAACACATGCGTGGTCCAAATTGCACCTAAAAGATAATTTGCAACAACTAAAGGCTCATGTGCCTGAGAAGACTCACATGCTCAATGATAAAAATTACATGAGAATGTCTCCATTTGTAGCAATGGAGAAGGCCCAATAATATCTAAGAATAACTAGGTGAATGAAAACACCTACATGAAATTACAACTATCAAAGGTTATATGCATAGGAAATACAAAACACTAACACATTTTTTATAAAACTATATCACCATCTATATTGTATGGATGTGGTGAGATTTGAATTTGAACAAAATAAAAATATCACCAACTCTGTTATTATATAAAAATGTAATGAGGTTTGAACTCTGTGAAGTTTTTTTATTTTAATCTTCATATTCTTGAATGTATTGCGCGTAAAGGCACTTTTACAATCCACCAGGAGGGTGAAGTTTAATGTCCAAAATGAACTTAACACATAGATAAAAGATTAAGTAAACAAAAAAATTATAATGTGAACCCTAACTTAAACTTTATTATTGTATAAAAATGTAATGAAATTTGGCCTTGGGAAAAAATGAAATATCTAGTGCTGAAAATATTCGTACTCTTATCTCTATATTCTTGAATATTATATTAAAAATAATCAATAATTTATGTGATTATTTTTATAAACTTTGAAATTAAACACACTTTCTTATTACATATATGTGCAGTGACCTTCAATTTAATAGATTTAAAAGATCAATACTTTATGCTATTATTTTTATAAAGTTTGAAATTAAAGACACTTTCTTATTTACACATTCGTGCAGTGACTTTGTTACCTCACCGATTAAAGTATGGCTTTGATAAGCAAAGGTTCTATTTTCTTGCGTACGTAAATAAAATAACTTTAACTGAAGGTGGTGTCTTTCTTATGTGCTCCCATTATGGAGACCATATGTTTCAATACCAAGCAAGACGTTTTCCACGTGTCACAAAATCAGGTTTTTGATCCCGTGTTTTCATGTTCAACCCGAGTGAAACTTAATGTATCTCGAAGTTGAATCATATTTTATTGTCTTGCATGCATCCATAATCGGCGTGTGATAATTGGCACTCAAATCACTTTTTATTGGTGGAAATTTTTTCGGTGAGGTATAGTTCTACTCTTTTTCGTTATTTTTTTGGAATTTCAATGATTTGGGTCGTCTTAAAATGGGTCAAAATCCTTAAGGACACAATTTCATGGCATAGTTCCATGGAGTGGAATTACGATTCTGCCAATTTTTATAATCAAATCTAGAAAACAAATCGCCGAAAAAACAAAACGATTTGAGTGTCAATTATCCCACACCTCCCTAATCAACTATGAAAACTTAATTCTCCAAGTTTCATTGTATGGCATTGTGGTGGCACCTATACGAACGAGAGGGTATGGTTGGGAGGAAAAATGTTTTTTTGGAACTATTTCTCCAAGTAAAATTTATATGTAATTTGGTTTATATTGTTATCTCTTGATATTAAGATTTGTGAGTATTGGTGTAAAAGAGAATATGTGTTTATAAAAAGTTCATATTACATAAGAAATGAAATTTTGGTTGTTATAGCAATATCTATAATGCAAAGGTTATCATAATGCATTTTCTTTGTAACTTAATCTTATACCATATATAGATGTAATGGACATGGTGGGTTTTGTAGATGATACAAAAACATGGAGAATATGTAATTGTTTATGTGGGAAATGGTTGTGTATACAAGTTGTTATGTAATTTACCATGTATAACATTTTATTGTTCAACGTATGAGAATAAATTGTGTTATATGCGTTAAACTATCTAAATGTATTTGTGCATATGTAAAAATGTAATTGCTTATAATTTTCATGTAGAATGTTGATTATACGTTTGCATATCATATAGAATGTTGATTATAGGTCAATTAGGTGAGTGGCTATGTGACATGCAGTATGTGTGTACATCAACAATAGTGCACAAATATCTAGACATGTTAACTATACATTTTTTAAAAATTAACTAATTTTAGATAAAAATAAAAAAACAAAAAAACATAAAATATAAAGGAAAGGAAATTACCTAGTTTTCTTTCCATCGTTGACAAGGCATGGTTATGGAAATGTGGAAAATGCACTTCTCTTTCTTCATTTTAATGGATGTTAATTTTTTGGTGCACTTAAATGCTATTAGCACATCAATGTGCTTTCTTATGATGCACATCAATGCACTTGCTTGTATTGTCCACCGACATATCCAACCATAACTATCAAGATAGTTTAACATATTCTATAACAAAATATTGACCATTCTTGTCAGTGCACCCAACCGATTCAAGCATCGATGTGCCCCATAAACTAAAATGCATCAGTGCATAATAATGCCACACACGTTGAGTTATTCTAAAATATTTGTGTTTTCAAAAAAATCCTCCTAGTGCATTATATATATATGAACAAGCACTAGTGCATAACATAAACACATGTATCGATGCATGTCCATATCGCAAGAACAATGATAATTTAACATATTTTATTAAAAAAATCGACTATTTTTCAAAAATAACTTATCGTGCAATCAATTGATTCAAGCATCAATGTGCCCCATGGACTAAACCACACCGGTGTGTAATCATGCCTCACTTATTATGAAATATTTTGTAGTAAAATATATTATTGATTTTAAAAAAAAAAAATGCAGAGAGAGAAAGAGAGAGAGCCCAACACAAACATTTGCATCTATAAAAGTTTTAAACAAATTCATGACCGGTGCACTCGATATCAATACATGCATTGCTCTAGCACATTGAGGTATTGGGTACACTAAGGTATGGTTAAGTAAAAAAAATATCGAATTGAATTTCATTTGCAACTTTCATTCAATGTTACAAGGCATATAAGAAAATTAGTGCTCACTATTCCCTTCGGACCACCCAATTGTGCAATGGTCCCTGATAGCCACATTTCTCGATTCCTTTGATTCCACGTGGATTTGACTTCATTTTGAAATTTTACAAACGATACCAAATGATCATTTTTCCTCTATCTGGCAACCATTCCTTCTTAGTGGATGAGAGACCAGGGAAATTCATTCTTATCCCTTAATTCACATATTCAATGGATTAAAATTTTCAATTAGGATTTAGATTAATTGCTTTATATTTTTTTTCAATGTAATGTAGCACTAGCTTTTAGATTCTATTGTATTGTGGTGCTTTTATAGGTTGCACTATGAGTGGTGAAACACTATATTACTAGTGTATCGAAGAGTTTAATATAACAAATGAAACTTTTCATGCACTCTTTGGTGTGCTAATACATGTATGAATGCACCATTCATGGTGCGCCTCATAAGCTTATGTGCACTGGAAAAATATACCTTTGTAAGCATATGTCCCTCACTATCCGGTGCATACAAAAATCATAGGAGGCACTGGTTGCAATGCCCCTAAGAGATGCGGTGCACCACTCATGCTCAGTAACAATGCCAACAGATGATGTTACTTTGGTTTTTGTAGTGCACCATAAATATTGGTGTGCTATCAAATATCAAAGTGCTCTGCATACAATGCATTGACATAAATATCACTCACTGATTGTTAAAATGCATTGATGGTCAATAACATTTATAAAAAAAATGGACTAATGAAGCATGGATATTTATGTAACACTAGTCGTGATGTGTTTACATAAAATAGGTGCACCAAAAATGAAAAAACAATTAATTGCAATATTGAATGAATATTGCAAATGATAAGTTATAATGATTTATTTTATTTTATAGATATATGTGCCTAATGAAATTTGTATGTGAATTAGGGGAAAATAATCACAACAATAGCCACAACAACAACATGACAACCCATATACTTTTGTATGTGAGTGGTAGATGTGGGGTAGGGAGAGGAATTTATACACTCATCCTATTACTGGACATACTCATTTTTCCTTTTGAGGGACTCCTTGGACTCCTCAAGTATTATGAGGATAAATCCCTCAAGTGGAACACATGTTTATTGATGTAGTTGATCCATCATTGGGATCATAGTACACAGGCCTGTTACTTTTTCAGAATTTAATACATTCTGATCTAGGATCTGAACTGAAAGAACAACATGTACAGCATATCAAGCATAAGAGACAAGAGACAAGAGACATAAAACATTTCACCGGGGAAAACCAAGAAGGTGAAAAACCCCACAACTTCCTTAGAGATAGAATAAGCATCAATACAATGATCACCATGATTAAACCCAAGAGATAGATATCTACAGCATCATGCTCCTCCTCCACTTGTGCACATCCTCCTCTTCTCTCACTAATGCGAAGTGAGTGAACAATAGAATGTGTAAAATGAGAGAGACACACTCTCTATTTATACACTACATCACTTGACCTTTACTCAACTAGGTAGGCCCTAACTTAACCACATAACATTATGCTGACTGGGCCGACCCCCAATAGGTTGGTCTAATAACCCTTTGACCCACATGATTCATACAAGGCCGACCCCAACAAGGTGGTCTAATAACCCATCAAGTATAAGTTACGACACTTACAATATAACTTGCGACACTTGCAAGTACACATGACGACACTTCCAATCGGAGGAATAATACATCTCCGTTGGGGATACAATAAAGTACAAATGTAATACATACAATATACAAGTGAATATCTTCCAAAGTTACAAATACATCAACACTCCCTCTTAACTAGGAAGGTATTCTCTTGACACAAGTCATCAATACATATAGGCACAAGTCTTCAATACTGGAGCTGGATCATCATCACTGGATCACGGAGCATCATCGTCACTACTATTGTACTTGTCATCTCGATCGCTAGTGCTATCTCATAATTCTTCTCGTCATAGGAAGTTCTACAGAGCCAGCCCTTTTTCATGATGGATGTAGGCCCACCGCCTATAGGTCTTCATCATCACTGGCCATACTGTGGAATCCTCGAGACTTATTATGTGCGTCAACAAAACCTCGAAAGAGCATCCCAGGACTTTTACGATCTCACTGCTCAACCTATTAGATCTCCCAGGGTAATATTATATGTGACCTCCACAAAACCTTGAAAGAGCATCCCAGGACTGATTATGAGCACATAGCTCAACCTATCGGATCTCCCAGGGAAATATTACATGTGGTCATGGCAAAACCTCGAAAGAGCATCCCAGGACTAATTACAAGAACATAGCTCAACCTATCGAATCTCCCGGGATCTTTTACATGCAAGTGCACAACCTGTCCATGGCCATGGAGTATCATCCCGATACTCATGATCATACTAATCATGTCATCTCACTGAGCAAGCCATCAAGTAGGTACACCTCAGGACTAATTACACTGCCTCTGCAAAACCTGCAAAATCTCCCAGGACTGATTACACTACCTTTGCAAAACCTACAAGAGCATCTCAGGACTGATTATATGCCTCTGCAAAACTTGTGTACCATACTGTCACCTCATCGTCTTCAGATCACCTCATCGTCCACGGAGCACAACCCAGATGCACATCACACGGCACTTACACTCATTGGCATGGGAAGACACACTTCAACCATCCATGAAAGGCTCAACACTTATATCTACACCATGGGGAGACACACTTCAACCATGCGAGAATGGAACAGCACTTATATCGCAGCCATGGGAAGACACACTTCAACCATGCGAGAATGGCACAACACTTATATCGCAGCCATGGAAAGACACACTTCAACCATGCTCGAATGGCACAGCACTTATATCGCAGCCATGGGAAGACACACTTCAACCATGCTCGAATGGCACAACACTTATATCACAGCCATGGGAAGACACACTTCAACCATGCTCGAATGGCACAACTCTTACATCAATGACCATGGGAAGACACACTTCAACCATGTCGGAATGGCCCCATCCCTTATATCTACACCATGGGAGGACACACCTACCACCATGTGAGAATGGCTCATGTGCATCTGTGTCTCCGGACTCATCACTTCCCCTTGGAAGGAATCTCGATCTGAAGTACACCAAACTTCACTCTGGACAACCGCTTGGTCAACACATCAGCTATCTGCTCGTTCGTCGCAACATACAGGAGCTTCACTGCTCCTCTCTGCACCATATCTCTGATATAGTGATATTTGATCTCGATGTGCTTCGACCTGTCATGGAACATGGGGTTCTTAGACAGCTTCACATAACTCTGGTTGTCACAAAAGATACCAGTAGCATCCAACAGGAGATCAAATAACTCATACAGTAACTTCCTCAGCCATATTGCCTCACAACTAGCCAAACAAGCTACGACATACTCTACTTCGGTTGTACTCAGTGCCACACAGGACTGCTTCCTACTAAACCAAGAGATCATACCGGATCCCATACTGAACCAGCACCCCGAAGTGCTCTTCCGATCAATGGCACTGCCTGCCCAATCCGAATCAACATAACTCTCTAGGTTAAACTTTTGATTCATCTCATACTTGATCCCATAGTCAACTGTACCCTTCAGGTACCTCAGAATATGCTTTGTAGCTATCAAGTGAACATGTCTTGGATCTGTCAAATACTAGCTCAAGGTGTTCACCGCAAAGCAAATGTCTGGTAATGTATTTGTCAGGTACATCAAGGACCCAATCATCTAACAATACATCGTGGCATCAACCGGCTCAGATGAAGCATCAAACAGAAGCTTCAGTTTCGATGCCATAGGTGTGGCCATGGCCTTGCAGTCCATCATCCCAAACCTCTTCAAGATCTCTACTACATACTTCCCTTGTCCAAGGAAGATTCCATCTGCTTTCTACCACACCTCCATGCCTAGAAAGTAGTGCATCATACCTAAGTCCTTCATCTCGAACTCAGAAGCAAGCTTCCTCTTCGTATCGGCAATCAATCTATCCTCACATATAACAAACAGGTCATCCACATACTATAACAAACAGGTCATCCACATACAATAGTAGTATCACTGGATTTCCTTCCTCAACCTTGTAGTAAAGGTTGGAATCCTTTTTACTCTTGGTAAATCCCAAACTAGATAGGAAGCTATCTCTCCTGCCATACCAGGTCCTAGATTCCTGTTTCAGGCCATACAGGGATTTCTTCAACCTCGCTTTGTATGTCTCTATGCTACCATCTGCAGCATGCTTGATCTTATAGATCCACTTGGAAGTCACAATAGACTTCCTTTCGGGTCTTGGGACCACATCCCAAACATCATTCTTCATGATCAACTGGTATTCCTCGATCATGGCATTCTTCCATTACTGTATCCCGAATCCTGGGAACTTCAAGTTCTTCAATATCTTCAATAGATAGTTTTCTTTTAACTTCGTTGCTGGAACAAATGTTGTAGTCCTTCTTTTGTGGGTGATGGCACACGGTCTTTCCTACAAGTCAAATTCAATTGCATGATTAGAAACTTCGCATAGTTTTTTAGAACAAAATCTTTCACATAAGAATAGATGTCATACAGTCATGCAATTATCTTAGCTAATGCTCTAATACAACATTTATCCATATCCCGTAACTTTCTATATGCCTTCCATCTCTACCAGAACATTGTTAAGAGTGTGCACAACTCCCAACATGTCAGCAAAGAGGTTTCATTCTAGATAAGTAGCAATGGAATGTTGTACCGTATCATAGGGCAGTTACCCATTACTTGCGTATCAGTAGTATCTTGTTCATTAATGCAACTTTTCTAATATGCATAATATACATCCTAAATCTAGGAACATAAGTATGTACATGACTGAACAACATCATTTAAGTAATCATAAAGGACAATTCAAATACATATCTTTGTTTAGTTGTAGGGTGGACTCCCTCTCAATCTTTGCTTCCTTGCAGGAACTACTGGAGTGTTCTCCCTCTTGATATTTGCTTCTTGGATTACCTGTCCTTGAACTTCTATTCATCCTGGACCATTATGCATGCTTAAGTGTGCACTAATGTCATCCTCAAGATCTCATACATGATCATACATCCATGAGTATAATCTCAACACTATCAAAACATTATGATCCTAATTAAACTTAACATGTATGGTCATGATCATTTCATACATAGGTAATAAGCGTTAGCATTTTCAGGGAAAACTTCTTTTACTCATGCATAATCTTATTTGACAATAGGACTCTTTTGGTTAGTCATATCATCAATCAAAGTAAGAAACATAATATGCATAAACCCTTGATTACTTAAACTTCTAACTTCAAGGATAATCATTATCATTCATACAAAAGTATAAGATCCTAAAACAAGGTATGATTCTAACTTGATATAGGAAAAACATACTTGGTTATCATGTTTGCTAGTTATGTCTAACATACCCGCATAATGTCTTCTTGTTCTCTTCAATGACTTGTGTTAGTAACCTGCATATCTCATAGGTTAAGCATTGTAGAACCAAATTATACATACCTCATAAGTAGAGCTTCATGAGTCTTTGTCTTCATGTCACCATGGTCATATGTTCTTGATCTAGAACTTGATTTGTCTTTCTTGATGTACCTTACATGTTAGCGGACAACATCAACCTCATACAACATCATGCTGCATTAATACAATCATAAATGTCATAACCCTATACATGCATTCATACTTTTACTAGGGTGATAAGACAAGTCTAAAATTAATCAATATTGTACTAACCTCAACAATATGAAGACAAACATATCATAACCTTAATCATGAACACATTTCAAAACATACCTGTATCTCGTCAAGTCATACCTGTTGAGATTGCTTGTAGACTTCTTCTGTAAGGCCTTAGCCTCATATCCCTCTGGAACTGTAACTTCTTCACTTATGCAGGTGTCCAATTCATTATCTTCCAGGATTAACCCAATCCACTTTGATTTGCTGAAATTGGATCTGGAGTTGGATTAGGGTTTGCTAGAGAAACCCTCAAATTTTGAATTTCAAAATTCTGAATTGATGGAAAGATGTGCCTTGATGAGTTGATCAACCTGGTATACTCAGAATTTGAAAACTGCAAAGTTTCACCCCTCAAATTTGCTTTTCAATCTTTCGGATTCACTCGGGAGGACCCTGAATTAGGGTTTGAGTTTCCTAGAGCTTCACCCAACCAAATAGTTTGATTCAAAGCTCTAAACTTTGATTTTTCCAAGGAGCTTCTAGCTATGGTCACAGATTTCAAAAATTCTCATTTTTGCAGAAGCCCTAATTTTTCACCTTTCCGATCAAAGTCCCGAACTAGGGTTTAATCAAGCCCGGCCTTCTACCCAACCAAAAAATTTGATCTTGCTCTCTAAATTTCGATTTTGATGAGGAGCATCCATCCGTGGTCTTCGATTACAAAAATTCCAACTTTCTCTGAAACCCTAAATTCTCGTAGCCATGAATGAAGGTGCTCAAAATCCAATTATGTTTTGACAGAAATATGCACCTGATTGTTTTTGGTGTAACTTAGAAATTTAGGATCTACAGGGCCTGAAACTTCTTCCTATGGTATCCTAACCTATTAACTTTCCAACCCCACAGGTCTGACCTCAAATGGATTCTCTGAGAGAGAGTTATGCCAAGTGTTGCAACGTGACCTGTTTATGGAATAAAACAGGAGAGCAAACTTGTACAAAGTGCCACGTGTCACTGGTTCAATTTCAGCCTCTGAAAATTGGACCTGTGAAAGTACAGTCCGTTCCCTACCTGCCACGTTTTACAAAATTTCATTTGGAGCTTCCTAGTCCAAGTTGTGACCTTTTTTCCTAGGTCACCTGTTTATGAATGAGATCTGGAAGAGGCAGAAACCCTATATTGTACAGATCATAAATCTGAAAGTACAACGAATTAGAGGCTATCCTTCAGACACAAGGTACATGGGGATATTAACTTCGACTTGTAAGATTTTCAGATCTTGAAACTTCACCAAAATGAAGTTATAACGAAAGTTCTACGATGACTAGTTTTTTCTATATCAAGCCCTAGCTTCACAAGTGCAACAAGTGTTATAAATGCCATACCATGCCTTCTTTCAAGATAGCTCTGATACCATGTTAGTTTTTCATAATTTAATACATTCTGATCTAGGATCTTAACTTAAAGAACAACATGTACAACACATCAAGCTTAAGAGACAAGAGACAAGAGACACAAAACATTTCACTAGGGAAAACCAAGAAGGTGAAAAACCCCGCAACTTCCTCAGAGATAGAATAAGCATCAATACTATGATCACCATGATTAAACCCAAGAGATAGATATCTATAGCAGCATGCTCCTCCTCCACTTATGCGCATCCTCCTCTTCTCTCACTAATGTGAAGTGAGTGAACAATAGAATGTGTAAAATGAGAGAGACACACTCTCTATTTATACACTACATCACTTGACCTTTACTCAACTAGGTCGGCCCTAACTTAACCACATAACATTATGCTGAATGGGACAACCCCCAATAGGGTGGTCTAATAACCCTTTGACCCACATGACTCATACAGGGCCGACCCCAACAAGGTGGTCTAATAACCCATCAAGTATAAGTTACGACACTTACAATATAACTTGCGACACTTGCAAGTACACATGACGACACTTCCAATCGGAGGAATAATACATCTCCATTGGGGATACAATAAAGTACAAATGTAATATATACAATATACAAGTGAATATCTTCCGAAGTTACAAAAACATCAACAAGGCCTTCAGTGTTGGTCTTAATCTATCCTAGCAACCCATACATGAGGTTTTTTGTTTATCATTAGGTTGTCTATGAAGGGGGATGATTTTCCCCATTTCTTCGATCTACCACTCGACATATTAGGAGAGACTTACCTTCCATATGTACAGATATATGTAACTAGTACTTCCATCATTGAACATAGTAACTTCTAGGTTTTTTTGAGGTAGTGGAGTTTACATTCTTTCATAGAAGAGGAGGTTATATGTTCTCTCTTATGATGACGACACTAGCACACTAGTACATATACACATCAGTCATTAATCTCAAAGGGAGGCAATCAAATCTTGGCCAAGTAAAAGAAACATATAAATTAGTTTCCCTCTCATGTACAATGTAAATAGTTTATTTTGTAGGCCCTAACTAATTAGGTGATTTACCATTATTTTACAATAGTTTTGCATTTCTCTAGATCATTATTGTAGCGTATTTGAGGGGAACCAAGTCTCCCCCTTTCCTTCAAATCTATTTACTTTATTTTTTATATGTTTCTTTTACTTGGCAAAGATTTGATTGCCTCCCTTTGAGATTAATGACTGATGTGTATATGTGCATGTGGGGGAATTTTTTCCCAAGAGGGGCTAGGCAGGCTGATGAGTTTAGAGGCTTTAGAGCTAGCAGGTAGTGAGAATGATCATGTTCTCGATCAAATTCAATATCCCTATGTTGCGAATGATTAGCAAGGTTGTATGAACATTCTATTGACTCAAGAAAACGTAGTATTTGAGAGGGTTAATATTATCATTATATTTTGATTAATCTAGTTGCCTATTTTTTTGAATTGTTTAATGCACATGCAATTGATTATAAGATTTTGTTTAAATTGTCTAATTAAATTGTTGTCTATTATTTTATAGATATTGGATCATATGTTGGTGAGGGGCCTGCCCAACCTCATGTAAAGATTGGTGAGGTTGGTGAGCTGGCTCAAGCTTACAAACCTAGCATGCCACAGAAGCAAGATTATAGATTTCACTAATAAATCACATATCGCTTATGTACATATGGTTGGATATAGAGTAGAGCCAATAAGTCAACATTTGATCATGCAATACCCCAAGCTTCTATATATATATGTGATCCTTCCCACAATATGACATTATTAATGCATCATATTGTCGATGTTCCCATTTGGGGTCAGAGGATGACGAATGAGGGGTGATGAAATACAAGGCATGCTTGTTCATTTTCTTCATCTATTTTTTTGGCACGTGATGAGACATCTGAGGATGTTCCTCCTCCACCGCCTCCTCCTTCACCTCTAGCTTCTTATCCTCCATCGTCTCCTCCCCCATCCTCCTCCACCCATGCCAGTAGTTGCACGATCTATTCTACCACCTATTTCTCCACCTACTGCTTCCACATGTTCCACCAATTGCACCACTCACACCATATTATGATCCACGAGCTACACATGATACTAATCCTAAATTCTCTATGGTATTATCAGGTGATATAGATGTTGTTGTAGATATGTATTTGATTATAGATGGTTTTTTATTATAAGAGGTATCGATGCTTATAGATTTGTAGAAAACCTAGTAGTAGTTGACATGTATTTTAACATTTATATATGGCATGCATATTTGAATTAGATGTATATTTGTCATGTATATTGATTTAATATTATTATTCCGATATATTATGCAATTTATATCATGTGGAGGTTGATGTTGCTTGATTTATAGGATGTTTTTTCTGTTTTTGTTTTTTTGAAACCCACCACACACTTCCCCTCATTCCAAGGATGGTACCCAAGGTAAACTGGATTCTTAAGGGCTCAATGGCAGGTCAACATCTCAACAACAATTGGCTCACAAAGAGAAAAACATGTGATAAATTAGGATTTGATCTTCGATGGGAAGGGGAACACCTTTTCTTTTGAGCCACTCAAGTTACACATAATTAACCGATTTATAAAATGTATTATGTGTATGTTAATTATTAACATTATTATGGTTTCTTTGTTTTTAAATTAAATTTGAGATGCCATATAATGTTTAACAATAGTTACACATAATCATTTAATTTGAATTGTAATTTAAAATACTTATAATAATCATTCAATGCCATATAGCATTTAACTAGTCTTTAAAGTGAATTCATTGTTAAGAATATATGATATGTTGATTAAACAAGTTTACAAACTTAATTAATCAATGATTCCATTACTTGATTCGTTTTTTAAATCATTTGTTTTATAAATCATATTTTAAAATTTATTCTTAAATATTTTTACTAAACTTAATATTAATACTAATAAAATTAAAATTATATAAATAATTAAATGCAAACATGAATAACATCAAATATACGAAAACTTCTAAATTAGAGACATGGTGTGATTTTATTTGAGCAAATATAGGTTGTAGTGATAAGGGAAAATGTTGGAGCCAGAGGAAATTTTAGAATTCAAAAATATATATAATAAATACATACAAATTGGGTCTATGACTATACATACATATGTATTTAGTAGTCAATATTGAAGAGTCATACATATGTATTTGATAGTCAATATTGAAGCTGTGATCCCTTCATTTTGGAGGAGGAGGTTGAGTAAGAACAAATACTACTTTTTGTGGAAGACCTGTTCGAAAATCACACATAACTTGTTATGTAGGATGTAACAACATGGTAGATATCATACAAAATCATAAATTGTGAAGGACAAACATAACCCAATAACATGGTTGATGGTATACAAAATCATAAATTGTGAAGGATAACATAATTCCCAACAACATGGTTGATGCTATACAAAATCATTGTGAAGGATAACATAACGCAATAAGTATTGGAAATGATATCAAAGTTGTATTCTAGGACATATTATGTTCAATTGTGTTGGAAACATTGATCACACTAGAGTTATAAATGGGATTCCCAACATTGTTACGTAGAAACTGTTTTCCCTTTCGATTGAGATGGCTCAAGTCTAGAGATCTTTGTACAAGGCTTTTATGTTGTCTTTTTTTCAACTGACTAAAGAACAATCAAGATTTAATACTTTTGTTTATTAAAAGATATGTTGTAAATATTGCTATTTTTATCAAAAAAAAATAACAATTCTAATAAAATTTAAAGATGATAATTTCATATAATTTTTTCTTAAACATATTGACAATAAATAACAACATTTCCAAGAAAAATGGAGTTGGGAGAGGAGAGCAGATGAATTCTTGGTGAGCTAGGGTTTCTGTGCAGACTGAGGATTTGCGGCTATCAGAGCTGCTGCAATTGGGGCCACATCCCCTGCGGCACCCATGTCCGGGTCCCCGCTATGACGTCTGCAGGTGCAACGTCAAATCCTGCGGGAGGTGACGCCATGATCGGGGAGGAGGAAGCCCCAAAAAGAGGTCCACATGCCGCCTGGGACCGAGAGGATGTATCTTAAAAACGTCCACGATTTCGGCCATCCAGATCAAAGCGGAAAAGGTATGCGAGAAGACTAAGCTATGGAAGGAAAAAGCTCTAACAGGGAAATTTATTGGAATCTAGCCCAAGGAAAAGGATTTAGTCAAGTGGATCAAAAACACCTGGAACCTGAAAGGGCATTACGATTTGCATATGGGAGGTAAAGGCTTCATCATTATAATCTTTTTCAATGTAGAATATAGAGATAGAGTGTTGGAAGGAGGTCCCTACTTCTTCTTGGTCGTAGGGCTCTATCTTCGACCTTGGAAAGAACATTTTAATTCGGAAACTGAAGATCTGAAAGTAGCCCCAGTTTGGATCAGACTCTTTTCTCTACCATGTGAATTTTAGGACTTGGAAATCCTACAAGATATTGGCAACACACTTGGGGAATTAGTAAAAGTAGCAAAACATACCAAACATCAGAGGTATACAGTGTATTCCAGGATATGCAATTATATGGATCTATCCAAAGATCTCCCTGAATCTATCAGTCTCAATTGGGAAGATGAAGAGTGGATCCAGCCTCTAGATTATGAGCAGCTCCCCTTCAGATGTAGAATCTACCATGAATATGGCCACTTCGGTAGGAATTGCCCTCAATCCAAAAATATCAACCCGGTTATGAATGTTGCTAATGAAGGCAAGAAGGATAAATACAGGTTTACTCAGATCCGTAACTGACAACGAAGCAAACTAGGCAATCAAACTCGGAAAGGCAAGGAGAAAGTCGATGTTGGATCGACTAGTAAAAATCAGTTCCAAATCTTGGAAAATATTACTGAAGAGGTGCGTGAAGAGGATCAGATCTTGAAGGAGAATAAAGAAAATGAGATGATGGTGGAGACTGAAAATACCGATACTGTGATCCAAGAGCAGGATCCATCTGAGATCCTGGCTGATATGGAGGAGGATACCGAGGAAGAAGTTGATCTAGGAGGTCTAGATTTGGATACCATCGAGAAAGAGTGTGAAAAGCGGGGGAAAGGTTATGTATCCAGACATCAGTTGGATTTCCTCATAGAAGCCATAATCAAATCCAAAGCTCGTAAGGAGCTGGGAATTAAAGTTGATCCCCCCTTGGGGTTTAAACGAAAATCACAGGTAGAGGAATTGAAACGAGGAAGAAAATCCAATAAACAACGAATTGCTGAATAGGAGTTAAACTCATCGAGTCCGAAAAATATCCCACCATCCAGGCAGCATTCTCTGAAGTCAATCAAGTTACCCAATGAGGATCACAACCTAGAATATCAGGGGGTGCAACCATCCTCGTAAAATTAAAACACTGGCACTCAAGATTAAACAGGATAAACCTGATGTTCTTTTTTTACAAGAGACTAAATGTTCGTCTGTGACTATGGAAAAAGTTACCAAGAAAATATGGAAGGGATCGGAAGTTATGGCCCTTAATTCCACTGGTATGTCGGGAGGCTTGGTCGTTATCTGGATACCGAACCATATCACTCTCTCCAATTGGAGAGCCACTCGTTTCTCCCTGATGGCTGATTTTGCGGTGCACGACTTTGGGACCTCTGGTTCTTTGGTGAATGTTTATGGGCCAAGTGTCGCCCCCCACAAGGATGCTTTCATTTTATTCTTGGCTAGTTTGTCCACTCAGGCCGAGGAGGGGACATGGATTGTTGGAGGGGATTTCAATCTTATTTCTTCCCTTAATGAGAAAAAGGGAGGTCGTAGGATTCTGGATAGATTCCAAGAAAAATTCAGGGACTTTCTTGCGTTCAGTCCTTTTGTCAATGTGGAAACTGGAAATGGCTAGTTCACATGGAACAACAAACGAGGCGGGGAACATTTGGTCACCTCCAGACTAGACAGATTTCTTATTACTAAGGGTATTGCACATGGAATGGGTGAAGTTCATGCCAGTGTCCTTCCTTCGGCGGGCTCGGATCATTGGTCGGTGAGTCTTAATTGGGATTTCACGAACTCTTTTCTCTTCAAACCCTTTCGTTTTGAACAGTTTTGGTTGGACCACAAAGAATTCAATAATTTGGTAGGCCAATGGTGGCAGGAGCTGGTTCCTCCGATGGGATCTGGCATGTACCAATTTCAGCAAAAATTGAAGGCCTTGAAATCTAGGATCCGCACCTGGAATAAGGATCATTTTGGTAACATCTTTCAGGACAAGAAGAAACTGAATGAGGATCTTGAGATCATGTATAGGCTTGGGATGGATAATGGCTGGAATGATCATCTCCGCAATCAGGAACATTGCCTTCTGGAGCAGCTTGAGGTTCGTGAGAGACAGGAAGAGATATACTAGAAACAAAAGTCACTGAACCAATGGCTTCAAGAAGGAGAAAGGAATACTAGATTTTTCCATAACTCTGTCATTCAGAATCGCCATAAGACCAAAATCCTAAAGATTTGGAAAAGCGATGGGGCTCAGGTGCAAACCAGAGGAGATATTGAAGAAGAGCTTGTTCACCACTTTGAAACTGTCCTCAAGGAGGATCAAGATTGCAGTCATGATATCACCAAAATCACTAGACTCATTCCCAATTTGGTGACCAGAGATCACAATGAGCAGTTATGTAAATCGGTTTCTATGCTGGAGGTCGAGGAGGCTATGAACCAGATGGCTTTGGGAAAATCCCCTGGACCTGATGGCTTCACTATTGACTTTTTTCATCACTTTTGGGATCTTATCAAATGTGAGGTTCACCAGATCGCCGAAGAATCTCGTAGTAGTCGTGGGGTCCTAAAATCTTTCAACGCTACTTTCTTATCTCTCATCCTGAAAGAAGAAGGTGTGGATACTCCGAGTAAATTCAGACCGATAGCTTTGTGCAACATGATCTACAAAATTATCTCCAAAGTCATTGCCAATAGGATGAAAACCCTCCTTCCGATCCTCATCAGTCCTGAACAGTCCGGTTTTGTGGAAGGTAGGCAGATTGTGGATGGCATTATCCTGATGCATGAAACCATGCACTCTCTTAAGATCACCCAAAAACTTGGTATGCTTGTTAAATTAGATATTGCCAAAGCCTATGATAAACTGAGCTAGTAGTACATGAGGAGCATTTTGAAGGATTTTGGGTTTAGCATAGATTGGATCGTTTGGATCATGAATCTTGTGTCATCCCCCTTTTATTCCATTCTCCTCAATGGGTCGCCTACCAAGATTTTCCAAGCATCTCGGGGTATTCGTCAAGGAGATCCCCTCTCCCCCTTTCTGTTCATCCTCATGGTGGAGGGGCTAGGCCGGTTGCTGTAGTCCAAAGCAGAAGCAGGAAAGATTAGAGGGCTTAAACTTCATGAGGGCATGGAGAAACAGACACACCAACAATTCATGGATGATACTATGCTTAATGGGCACCCTTCAGTCCAAGAAGCCCGTGTCTTCAAGAAGAGTCTTGATTAGTTTGTGAAAGCCTCGGGGTTGGAGGTCAATCCTGGAAAATCACAGGTTTTCTTCTTTAATACCCCAAGCATAACACAGCGTAATATCATCAGGATCCTCGGTTTTGCCCGAGGGATGCTTCCTTCTAAGTATTTGGGAGCTCCATTGGAAGAGGGCACAATAAGAAGGATTTCTTGGCAAGAATTACTGGACAAAATGAGACACAAACTGGCTAACTAGACTCTCCGTCCCCTAAACCTTCCCAGCAAACTGGTGTTAGTAAAAACGGTTCTCGAGGAAATGCCTGTTTATCTTTTCTCTGTGCTTTCTGCCCCAAAATCCATTCTCTGAGAAATTCGTGGCATTCAACGGAACTTCCTTTTGGGAGGCAAAGAAGTAAAAGCAAAGTTTGCTTTGGTGGGCAAGGATCACTTATGTAAACCCAAGACACATGGGGGTTTGGGGATGAGAGATCCTGAGACACTAAGTGAGGTTTTTGGATCTAAAATCTGGTGGAGATGGTGCAATCACAGATGTGAACCCTAGGCTCGCTTATGGAAGATCAAGTATGCAAGGGACAGACCTCAAGAGAGCCTGATCAAATTCAACGAGGAATAGATTGGATCTCACATCTGGGCTAAGGCGTTCGCAGGTCAAAAACTTGTCCAAAACTACTGCTTTTGGGAAATTCATGACAGTATCCTTGCTGACTTTTGGGATGACTCATGGAACCAATTTCATAAGCTCAGTGAGGACCTCCGATGGCAACTCATCAAGGACTTGGGTTTGGCGGAAGGAAAAAATAAATTCCATCATTACTGGGATCAGCATGGGCAGGATGGTACCCGTCAGTGGCTTGACTTTATGGGTTGGGGGGAGATTCTCCTGGCTGAAACTCATCTTTCTTTCTGCTCTACCCTTAAATAAAGGTACATTCGGCTCAGTTTTTCCCCGGAAAAACTAAGGTGGGGTTTCTCTTAGAAAGGCATCTTCAATATCAAGGAAGCTTATGCTTTGCTTACCAGGCCGAATGAAGAAGCTGACAGCATCTGGGGAAAAATATGGGGTATGAATAAATGGCCCAAAATTGCGATTTTTTGTTGGCTCGTAGCTTGACATAGAATTAGAACTAGTGAAAACTTGAGGAAACGAGGGATCATGGGACCCTCCCGTTGCATCCTCTGTCTCAATGCGGAAGAAACAACTAGACACCTCCTTGACTCCTACGCCTATGCCTCTACCCTTTGGGACAAAGAGGCCTCGATCTTTAGGCGTAGTAATAAGATCAAAGGTCAACTCGACCAAACCATGAAGAATTGGGATACTAAAGCCTTCCTGAATCCGATCATCAGTTCTCTCTAGTCGATGTTTCATGGTATGGTGATCTGGTCCATTTGGAAGGAAAGGAATTGACGAATCTTCCGGGACACTTCTAACAAAGAGCAGGTTGTATGGGGAATGTTAAAGAATAACATGAAGGATTCCATTAGGAGCCAACAGTGGGACGACAAGGATAAGGTTCTTACGAGTGGGGAGCTTCAGATTGCGGCCAGATGGGGTCTTACCCGTCTTGATCTGAATAGGCTTCGCAAAAAAGAGAGAATCTATCGACCCATTATCTCGAACCAGTGGTCACCCCCCCATCCTCATGGATTTAAAATCAATTTTGATGGGGCATCTTGCGGCAATATTGGACCTGCAGGGTTTGGAGGGGTGTGCAGGAATTCCACTGGGATAGTTCTGTTGGTTTTTTTCGGCTCCATTGGCACCGATTTGAACAATGTTGCCAAGCTGGAAGGGCTCATTCAGGGGGTTGAGTTGGCGCACAGATTTGATTGGTTCCTAGTCACGATGGAGGGAGATTCCCAAATTATTATCCACATGGCTAGGAGAATGCTAAGTGGCCAATCCATGGAGAAAGTTTCGTCGAGTTGGCGCCTGCTGGCAAGATTAGACCACTTGGGAACACTCCTAGTGACTCAAAAGGTAATCACCTTTAGCCACGTCAAACGTGATGCCAACAAAGTGGCTGACCTGTTTGCTAACATTGGGATGGAGGATGGAAGGACAGTGATCAATGGCACATTGGTAGACTTCAGCCATGCACCCTGGGTTATTAACTGCAAACACCTAGGTGAGTCTGATGTGGTCGAAGTCGACAGATGGAGCGAATGCAACCCACTAACCATAATGACGATAGCTATTGTAATGGGATGGTACTGAGTACGCCTCGTGCCGATAGCAGGTGAATCATGAATATTAAACCCACTCTATTATCGAGTTACGGTGATATCAAGTGCAGGTACAAAAACCAGATTCGTAAGCCTACTAGTTGATACCTGACCTGGATATGGTACATCTCCATCAGCATTGTGTTAATGCCCCTGCGTGGGAAGATCGATGTTCTGATTAATGCAATATCAAGTATGACGAAAGCTTATAATTGCGCTACCATCCCCATCATGAAGCCGATTGATTTATATGTGGAAGGAAACCAGGGTTTTATTACCATCTTTGCTTTCTGTCTCGACGTCTTTATTTTGAGAAAGTTAGGCTGTTGTGACTGTGAGTGTGATATCGGGTGGTCATTTGTGCATCACCCTCCTGAGCAGTTAAGGTTTCCAGTCATGGCATAGAAACGTAAGTTTAGTCGTGTTAGTGATATGCATACTAATGGTCTGAGTTAGACGGCGGAGGTTATTTTCTCGGATACCTCCAATTTGGGTGTTGGACGGGTGACTCGTGCTTCCACCAAGTCCAGGATTCGGGAGTCTGCAACTTTCTTCAAGGAGCGCATTCCTCCGATTGTCAGGGACGAGATGGAAGCAGTTGAGGAGGGCTTGTGGGAGACGGTGCATGCCCTACCTGTGGAGGAAGTTAGACGGGAGGTGGAAGACTAAGTAACAAACCCCAGAACCACCTCCGGTCATGCCTATGCGTATGACAGAATCATGATGACCTACTAGGTCACAAAGAACATGATGGCCCATGTTTTAATGGAGGTGCATAACAAGTGTAAGGGGGATGAGAAGCTGGTAAGGGCGTGGAAGGCCCACAACACCGATAACAGAGTGATGCACATGAAAATTGACTCCATCGCTAAACAACTAGGCATTACCTTCGTCACCAAGAGTCCAGGCGAGGGGGGTTCGGTGGGTAGCGGCAGCAGGGTTACCAGTGTTCTGAAGGCGATTGGTGCGGAGGCAAACCACATGCAGATCGAGTCCTCAGAAGTGAAGATGAACCCGGATGAAGCTGGTAGAGGCAACCTGCTTGTCATCGATGTTTAAATTGTCTGTTTTTAAGGTTTTTTTGTGTTCTCTGTTGGCGTCCTGTGCTCTGGGTTATTCGGTATACTATGTTTAGATTTGAAGTCTAGCTGTTCTGAAACTTTCCTCTCAAACTGTATGTTTTGTGGTTGGTCCTGTTTGGCTTACCATAGCCGAGACGATACTGGGTTGACAATTAAGTTTCTGTGCCTTACATTGGGTTCCTATTTGGCCTTTTTTGAGCCGAGAACACCTGTCTGATGATTATGACTGATATACTGTAACCTCCTTTTTTGCAATATACTTTTTATCTACACAAAAATACATTTCCAAAAAAAATATTCAAAATGAGAATCAAAACCTTTCTTTCATACTAGTAATCCTAAACCATTTGGAAATAAATACCTTAATAGAAATTATGTGATTTCAACTTCTCGTTATGGGAATCAATACCTTTGTTTCATACTATTCCTTAACCACTAATCCTAAACCAATTAGAAGTAAATTTACTTCTAAAAACCCTAATAAGAATACCGTGATTTCAATTTATAACTCTACTTTCTTTGAAGCTTATCTAGTTTTCCATCTCGATTAACCCAATCAACAATAACAAAACACCTAGTTGCAATTTAACGTAATACCAAGGAAGAAATATATGTTTTACATGACACAACACCCTATTGCAATTTAAAAAACATATATTATTATATTGCATAGCTTAAGTACTACATCTTTATTTATTTTTTAAAGTACAAAAGATTAAAAAAACATGTATTTTGTCAAGCACAGATACCAAGCACTTTGATTGCATTTGTTTTATTGACACATTTGTGGAACTTCACAATATTCTAGGTAGGTAGGTGGGTCTTCCCCTTAAGTAAATATAATATTCAACTTGTTTCGAAAGGTGTTTTTAGCCCCAAATTATTTTGGAATGTGTCAAAACATTTATAAAGTTGGCTAATAAGGATCCTTTTATCATACTCCTACTGTCTTTTCTTTATGGATTTGACAGAATGGTAATATGCTGGCAAGATGATGCTTTCAAAAGTCCTTCAAGTGCATGCTTAGAAAGAAGCCATGGGGACACTACTTTGTTGGACAACTTTCAAAAGTCCCTCAAGTGCATGCTTAGAAAGAAGCCACGGGGACACTACTATGTTGGACAAAGAGAGACCAACTCTGTGGAAATGAAAACGCCCCCAAATGAATGTGGAAACAAGGAAAAGACATGGTAGTTATCAAGGTACAGAGATGTCAAGGCATGTGAACATATTTGAGGAGGGAGGATTTTTTGTGTTGGTGTCAAGGTGGGATGTATGTACCATAAAAATAAGTATTAAAGGAGGGTGGATATGTGACAACTCTAAGCAAAAGAGATGAGCATATTTGACAATTTTAAGCAAAAGAGAGGAGCAATCATTTAAAGTGGGTGTTTAAATGAGAATCACAAATCACACTCACATCTTACATGTTCCCTAAGTTCCCTTATTCCTTTCCACCCAAAAAATGAAATGAGTGGTCATTATTATCAATTCTGCCACGTCACCTCAACACAACACCCAAACCAAAACGGGGAGATATTTGTCCACGCCGTGCAGACCACCGCGCCGTTCAGTCCCACCTCTCGTCATCTTTTTTTATTGGAGGCATTTAATTTTTTCAGTGTGTCAGTTTGTACGATTATATAAAATGTAATATTTAATGTTGGGCAGGCGTGGTAGTCAAAGGGAGGTGGTGGGCAGCGGTGGGGCCACGCTGCCGGGGCTCTTTCTCACAAGCTCCAATCGTCATTTGGCGTTACGAATTATTTATACTCCTCTCACTTGTCCTTACTTTCGTTTTTAATACTTTTGACAAATTTGTATTCGTCGGCTCAGTGCGGCGCGACAGGGCCCGCCTCCGTTACTGTCGTGCCGTACCGTGCACGGCACCAATGGCCCATGGTTTTTCTCACTAAATTCGTAACCTGTAACCAGCTTCATGTTATTCTTGTGGCGATAATGAATAATATTACTTTTTTGGATTTTTATGTTTAAAGAAGTTTTAATGGATTATTGAAATATTATAATTTTGAAATGTTTTAGGTGAATGTATCTAAGTAAATTTGACTAACAACTCTATGTATTTATTTATGTTACAAAACATGTTGATAAATTTAATATTTGTATATTCTTAAAATAAGGAAATGGGAATGTGGGATGGATATGTAAGATGAAGTAAGAATGAGGTGGTAGTGGTTATGAAGTTTACATCTTTTATTATTAATTTAGGGAATAGTTTATTTATTTTATGTTTTTGATTTTATTGTGAGTTTTATTTTTTTGGTAAAATCCAAATGTTTATATGTTTAAATTGTATTTTTGAATTTATAAATTAATTCAGCACCTTCAAATATCATTATGATAGTCAAATTATGCAATTTCCATAGCTAATATATGTGATTCTAAAATTCTTTTAAAAAAATTCGACTAGTCAAATTATGTAATTTCTATAGCTAATATATGTGATTTTAAGATTTTTTAAAAGATTTCTAATCGAAATAGGAACAAAATTGGACAGAAATGTTGAAAAATTAGAATATTTAGACTACACTTTAACTTAATAAGATAAGTGTGAAAATACTATCCATTAACAAATAAAATGTAAATATAAATATAAGTAATGAAAAGGGATAAAGTTAACAAGGTAATGGTCATTAAGATTATCAAGTTAGATCGATCAATAAGAGTCTAAATCGCCCTGCGGAAGGAATTAAAAAAATCAACACATCTACAATAAATTTATAATTATAAAGTCTCAATCATTAAACATAGGCATGCAATGTATAACAAAATTAAGTCATTGCATTTTCTAAATCTATAATTATAAAGTCTCAATCAGACATACAATGTTTATAAGATTTAGTCAATGTATTCTCTAAATATTTAATTATAAAGTCTCAATCATTAAACATAGGCATGTGCATCAAATAAAGTAGAAGATTAAGTCAATGTATTCTCTAAACCACTATTGATGATAGTGAAAATATCAACCATTTTTTTGTCATTTCTTAAACCTAGTTTATATTTTAATAAATCAATATAACAATAATGAAAAACTTATATATATATAAATTTCATTATTTGTCATAGTTATCAAGATGCAATGATAATATATCATAATGATCAAGTACTTCAAATCAATTGAAATAAAAATTATGTACATAATTTAGTGATATGTTAATGGTTTGACATAAAAGAAGTGAACCAGATTTGAATGTATTAGAAAAGCGTGTATTAAAAGATGTTAATTGATTGATTAAAGCTATATAATTAGATATTTGAATTTTGATGTTTTTATTTTGTGAAAGTTGCAATTTATAATTACAAGTTGATATTTTTTGTTATCAAATTTAATATTGTTTTAAGTATAGTGTGTGTCCCATAGTCATAGACGAAATTTAATAGGAAAATTGATAGTCATGAGGCAATTTGCCCATAAAATATGGTGATAAATCCAAAAAACCCGTCACCAAAGTCACTAATTTTGTTTAATACATTTAACAAAAATGTTGTAACCATAAAATTTGACTGATAATTTGTATTTCAAATTCCAACCTTGTGAGTAATAGCGAAACCAACAAGGTTTTGTTATTTTAGTTCTTTTGTACATAATGTTATCATTTTTTGTTTCAACATGTTAGGAGTTTAAGATCAAACTTTTTAATTAGGTTATACCGCCATTTTATCATTATAAATGATTGAGGTTTTATGTATATTTGAATTCGACAAATAGAATTATGTCGCATTGTGTTAATAAAGTTTTTATTTATAAGTTTTTAAACTCATTAGAACTAAAAGATCAGCACCTCATGCTACTAGTTTTGTAGAGTTTGAGGTTAAATACCCTCTTATCATTAGGACACCATTTCTTATTCCACATTCTTGCACTGAATTTGTTGCCTCACTGATTTTAGTTTTGGTAAGCAAAGGTGACCCCTTTGTTTCACTATACTCTTCTATACATTCGAGCAAGCATGCATGGCTATCTTATCATTGGGACACCATTTCTTATTCCACATTCTTGCACTGAATTTGTTGCCTCGCTGATTTTAGTTTTGGTAAGCAAAGGTGACCCCTTTGTTTCACTATACTCTTCTATACATTCGAGCAAGCATGCATGGCTATCTTATCATTGGGACACCATTTCTTATTCCACATTCTTGCACTGAATTTGTTGCCTCGCTGATTTTAGTTTTGGTAAGCAAAGGTGAACCCTTTGTTTCACTATACTCTTCCATACATTCGAGGAAGCATGCATGGCTACCCTTGTTCTTGTTATGTAAAGGTTACAACTCTTCTACAATCATAATTGGTCTTAGATATTTGCAATCATCCATCCCCTAGTATCTATATCTTTGATCCTAGGTTATCTAAAAGAGATGCTCATATCACAATTATGGAGGAGGTTTGTAGAACATATTTAAGATACACTTAGATTTTATCAAGAGAGTTTCTTTCTCTTAAACTTTGTCATTATTATTATAATTTTTTTCCAATAAGACCTTGTGGGATCCCATCCCTTTTCCTTAGAATAACTAGATAAATGGTGGTTTAACTATATAGTATCTAGTAACTTAACGAGATTTATCCAAACTCAAATCTCAACCAGACTAGAATCAAAGACCTTACAACAAACTTTACCTTGAAACACCCATTCAAACTAATTGAGAGAATTCATTTAACTATTGTTATAGTATTAATAATAAAATTGAAAATGTTTATATCATCACTCTAAGCTATATTAGGGGCCAACTCTCACATAGCATTTGCTTTCATTTTGTGAAGTTCATGCTTTATTCTCACTAGATAAAGACTACCATTAATCATCACATGTCATGACATCAACATATATGTAGATAATGTAAAAAAAGGAATTTGAATCAAAAGAACCCTTATAAGAATTGTGGTAGAAATTATTATATAATTAGATTTTATCCTTAGATCCTGGATTATTATGAAGGGTAGAGATGTGTTTCCCTCAATTCTAGAAGATGTTGTTACAGACCTCTAAATCTAACTCCATTTGAGATTTGTTGTATAGGAAAATTGGAATATACACATAAAACATGAAACACATCATATTTATAAGGAAAACTTAGCACCACATATAATCTAATGTCTAAAGCACATGGTCTTCTTAGAATACAACTTCATCCGAGCCTATTCTCAATTATTTTTTACCACAAATGTTAAAATATACCACATTTATGGTATTTACTCATAAGCCTTTATACAAGCTCAAATGCATATCTTTGTATCTATTTTTACTCATTTTCTCCCCTTAGTTGCAAAGGTTAGCCACTTGTAAACATCACTATTCACTTAAATGAAGTTAAATTAGAATATAAAGGTATTTTAACTCCAAATCTTTTAGCATAACGAAGGTTTGGTTCATAAATTTTTTTAAGGATAGATGCTTATTTTAAAGTGTAAAAGTCTTGGTGAATTTGATTAATTCTTAATTTTTTACCATATGTTTGTAACAATTTCAATTATTTAAAGATATATATAGTTGAGAGAATTTTGGCAATTTTAAGAGTAAAATACTTATATTTTACCTAATTTGGGTGAAACATTTTTTTTAGAAATGAAAATTGACAAATTTGTTTTGGAAAAAAAATTGGAAAATTAACCTATGGATGAAATTTATCCCCTAAAACTTTCCTTATGTCCCTACCTTTATTTTAACTACTTTTAATACTTAAAAACATGGGTTAAGAAGAATACACAATAACATATTTTATTATGTAGAAATGGGATTGAATTATTTTCAATTTGCCATCATCAATTCATTAAGGTCTTCGGGGTCAGAAAAGAATCTATTTTGGGTCTTGTAAATCAAAAGGAGCTTATTTAAGACAACAGGAAAACACTTGGAGGCTGAAGATTCGTGCTCTTTGGATTGCCAAGGGTGATAGTAACACCAAATTTTTCCAACATTATGCCAGTCAGAGAAGGAACATGAATACAATCTAGGAGGTGAAAGGAAGTGATGGTATTATCAGAGCCGACCAGGAATCCATTATGACTTCGGCAGGAGAGTATTTTAAGGGTATTTATCACCAGGGTCAGGTTGGCAATTTAGAAGCTTAACTAAAAATTATTAAGCTCTTTCCTAGTTTTCTCTCTATTAATGAAGGGAAGAAGATTGGGGCAGCTGTTACTATAGATGAAATAAGGGCCACTCTCAGATCCTTTGTCAAAGAAAAGAGTCCGTCCTGGATGGCTGGATTGTGGAATTATTCTTACACTTCTTCGAGCTTTTTGGAAAGGAGCTTTTGATGGCAGTTGAAGAGTCTAGACTAAAGGCTCTTGTTCCTAAGAATTTGAACTCGACTTACCTTACTTTGATCCCCAAGAAAGATAAACCTGGGGACTTCAACGATTTTCGGCCCATTTCACTATGTAACCTTCTACATAAGTTGATCTCCAAGATTATTTCCATTCAGATAAAGCCTTGCTTGGCCAAGCATATATCTCTGGAGCAGTTTGGATTCCTTTCAAATTGTCAAATTCTTGATGCAGTGGGGGTGGCAAAGGAATTCCTTCATTCGGTTAAAGTGAAGAACATTCAGGATTTTATTCTTACACTGGACCTGATCAAAGCTTATGACAGGATGGATTGGTCCTATCTTAGACTGATACTTATTCAGATTGGTCTTCCTTTGAATTTGGTTCAATGGATTATGGCATGCATCTCCTCTAACAGTTATGCAGTCCTTATAAACGACTCTCCTATTTTTTTTTTCCGATAAGCAAGGGTATTCGTCAAGGATGCCCGCTCTGTCCCATTTTATTCATTCTGACGATAGAGGGGTTGAGAAGACTCAACAATGATGCCAAGGAATCTCACTACATTAAAGGTATTAAACTCACCCATGCTCTTGCTATAACTCACTTGTTGTTCGTAGATGATGTCATGATTTTTGGAGCTACTAACATGAATGGATGGTCTCTGTATAAGAAGATTTTGGATGTATTATGTTTAGCCTTTGGTATGGCTATTAGTCCTACTAAGTCCAACTTCCTTTCTAATTGTAAAGATCCGCGTTGTGTGGAATATTTAAAAAGTATCCTTCCATTTAAATTGGAAGACATTGACTCTGGTATTTGGTATTTGGGATTTTTCCTTAAAGGTAACAACTACAGAATTGAGGATTGACATTGGTTAGTTCAAAATATTGATAGAAGGGTCAGTAACTGGGCTTTCCGTTGGCTCTCTATCAGGGGTCGTTTGGTTTTAGCACAATCGGTCTTGTAGAGTATTCCGATTTTCTGGTTTGTGCTTCGGAGAGTGCCTACTACTATACTCATTATCATTCGAAGCAGGGTCTTCCAGTTTCTATGGTATGGTAAACCTCATTTGAGAAAAATCCACTTAGCTTCTTGGCAAAGCCTGTCTTGGCCTAAATTGATAGGCAGATGGGGGTTAAAAAATTTAGATATCTTCAATTGTGCCATGAGAACCAAAAGTCTGTGGCGGGCTATGGGAGAAGGTGGTCTGTGGAGTAATGTTATCCATCAGAAATACTTGAAGACCTACACTATCCTTCAGTGGATTCGTCACCCAGTTCAAACCTTTCCACAAGCTTCTGTTGTGTGGTGTGGTCTTGTTAGCACTTTTAATTTTATTGGACCTTGGTTAAGCTGGAAGATAGGTAATGGTCGTGCTGTTTTTATTGGAATTGATCCCTTCATTGGGGATGAAAATTCTTTTTTTATTGTCAAAAGGCTTGATAAGGGAACTTTACAGGAGAAACATCGTTGTGCTTGCACAGGATTTTCATTATGGTTCTGGTACTGTTAAACCTCACTGGCTCTGTGCGACGGATTTGGATCTGCTTGAATCCTTGTCTCTAGAATGGGACATTTATGTTGATCTTTTGACATTTGTGGGCATCACTCTAAATGACTCTACTGATAAGTTGATCTGGGATGGGCCAAAATCCAATGGGGTTCTCTCTGTTCAAAAGCTCTATAATTTGATTCTTAAGGCAGTCTCTCCACTTCCTGTCCAGCATTGGTGGTACACCAAGTTGTGGAAATCGCATTTACTGACTAAGCTTAAACGCTTTCTATGGCTGTGTTTCAAGGATAAAATATTAACTTGGACAAATCTGCAGAAAAGAGGATTTATGGGGCCAAGCGTATGCTCTTTGTGTCTTATTGCGGCCCACGACATTCACCATCTTTTTGTCCACTGTAGTTTTACTCGACAAGTATGGAACTCGTTAATCTACTGGATGAATATTTAGGAGGAGTGGAGTGGTGACAGCTTAACCACTGCTGTCCATGGGTGGTGCCATCATAGGACTGTCCCCTCCTCCTTACCTTTCTTTACGATGAGCTCAATCTGACGAGCCAGGAATAAATGTTTGTTCAAAGATATCAAACCTTCGGTGTATGGCACCTGCAAGTGGATCATTGGAGTGGTTAATGGATATACTCCTGTTTTGAAAAAGATCATGTTCAGATCTATTGTTCATCCTACCATTGGTGATGGTACTATCTGTGGTTTTTTTGTTGGGGCGGCACAACAGGGTATGTGTGGAGCGGGAGCTGTTATATATTTAAAAAAGAACCATTTCATTCAGTTAAAAATGGGTATTGGCAAGGGGAGCAACACCAAATCTGAACTTCTAGCTGTTCGAAGCCTTCTGTGGTTTGCAGGTGTCAAAGGTTGCTTCTCTTTGAAAATATTTGGAGATTTTGCGGTTATTATTAATTAGCTAAACCAGAAGTCAAGCATAGAAGTTCATTTATTGGAACCTTGGTTAAGGGAGGTGAAATGTTTGACTTCTTCTTTTGCCCTTTTAACTTGCCATCATGTGTATCATGAGGCTAATGTGGAGGCAGATCGTCAAGGAACTGTGGGGACATTATGAATGTTTGGTTTTTGTTCCCATTTTTGCTTTCTAGCTTTAGCATAAGTGGACTTTCCAGAGATAGGGATGCTAAGTTATAATATTTTTGTATATCATGTGATTTAGATTTTGAAACTTGAGTTCTCATCAAGTATTAGCTGCCAACAAATGTAGGATTCATATCTCGTTTCTTGTAAGAAAACTTTGTTTGACAAATTGAAATACTTGATTGTAACTTTGATTTTCTTTTGAAAATAACACATTGCATTTTTTACTGTGAAATAAAAAATGGTATGTATGGTGTATGGATATAATAATGAAAGGATGAATGCTACAAATAGTCTAAAATTATTAGAACCCGGCAACACCTTTAAATACTCTAATATAATATTAGAGTTTATCATAATAAAATATAATAGAATAACACGTAAACCTATGATGAAGAAAATCTGTGAGGGGAGTTATAATTTCTACCAAAATAAAATAAGGTCAGAATCCATCACACAAAAAACGAGAGAGTGGAGCTATAATTTTTACCAAAACAAGTTCAGAAGACTCAGAATCCAGACGTTGTAACCGACGCTTTCTTTGTCTTTCTTGCTGGTAATTATTTTAGCAGAAAACTCATTAGGGTTTTGTTCACGTGGGTTATGTTGGACTAAACGAATTAAATATAGAAAAATATATTCATCATTAGTTGGCATGTGGGTGACGTGCTCGTAAGGCAAGCGGCCAGCAGCAACTTGGAATGGCTTGCGTAAGTGGCATGAGGTTGCACGTGAAGCACCGGCACGGCGGCACCTACCTGGCGAAGGAACGAGACATTTACCGGTGGGTCCCCCGGTTGGCTACCACCTCCGCAGTCATTAAGTCCCGTTTACCTTGTTACTGTTTGCCCCCTTTCACACAACGATAATGTCGTTTTCTGTCCGAACACGCCGGCGCTTATCATTTATGAGGCGTTCCGCACTCAGTCGGAACTCGGGACTCGGGAGGGATTTTCGCATTTGTAGTTTCAGCGTGGAGATTATTGCCTTCTTGGGACTGTGTCCACTGCACAGGGAACATCAAGCGACCAAACAGGATTTCTGAGGGTCCCCTGGACTCGAAGCCCTGACCACGTCTGACCTGGCCGCCGGCACTTCCCTTTAAACCCTCGTCCTTCTAAAATCTCCACCTGCTTCGGCTCCTTCCTGTCCTCTCTTAGAAATTCTTTCCCTTCCCTGTCCTCTCCCTTTCCCCGCTCCCCGCATCGAAATCCTTCCAGGCTTCCAGTGCAATCGCCTCTTTGTCCTTCGGGATTTTCACTCTGCGGCCGTAACGAGGAGGCAAAGATCGAAAAGCCGGGGAGCAATACCGAGGATCTCTCCGAAATCCCGGCGGTAAGCTGTTCGAATCCTGCACAATGAACGGAGGAGGAGCGCCTTGCGGAGCCTGCAAGTTTCTGAGAAGGAAATGCGTGAAAGGATGCGTGTTCGCTCCATACTTCGACTCTGAAGAAGGCGCCGCGCATTTCGCCGCAGTTCATAAGGTCTTCGGGGCGAGCAATGTATCCAAGCTTTTACTACATATACCTATTCCAGAACGCTGCGAGGCAGTTGTAACCATATCCTACGAGGCACAGGCTCGACTCAGAGATCCTGTCTATGGCTGTGTTGCGCACATTTATGCCTTGCAGCAACAGGTATATTAAATATTCACTGCCTGACGTATATAGAATGTGTATATATCAGTAATCTTTCTTTATTGTTCTTTTATATTTGCAGAAATCGTTTCTGCAGATATCTCTGGACTGAAGATATGTGTAATAAATGTATTACAGGTTGCAAGCTTGCAGGCCGAGCTGGCATTCGTGCAAGCACAGCTGTCAAACCGAGTGGCATCCGGATCAACATCGACCTCTGCGAATTATCCTGTCATGTCTGGTTCATCGTACAGTCAGCATCCACATCAGGTACCTGAGCATCTTTCCATGCCATATCATGTGATTCCCCAGTCATACAACGCTCGAGTCCTTCGTGTGAAGGATGAGAACGCCTGCGGTTTCGCTAATTCCATGGACTGCGAGTTTTCCATGTCTCGCAGTGATAATTCGTCGCTACAAATGGAGGTCCTCCAAAGATGCAGAAACCTCGAGGAAACTGGAGAAGAATCTGGCCAAGAGCTGGAGGCTCTAGCCCATGCTCTTCTTCTACGAGGTTAAACTTTTACAATTTAGCAAAACTTAATAATTTCATTCGGCCGCCCCTGCCTGCCAAATTGTTCCCAAGATACATCTGGATTTGCTTTCGTTCACATTTTTTCCTGCCAAATGAACTACGAAGAGTGCCCAAATTTGGAGGAAGATAATTTGGTGGTGGGTGGTGTGGTAAAAACGAATATGGGTTGAGAGGTGGAGTAACTTGAAATGATTGTAACATATGTTAACCAAATTAACTTCTCCGTTGTTACTTATTCCTGTTCCTGTGTATATATCATTTGTGCATTGAAATATTATATAGTGAATCCGTTTTTCATTGGAATTTTTTGTGAAGGCCATTGCTCATTGGATGGTCAAAATTCTTTGCTCGTTGTACCACTAAAATCCATTGTGAAAAGCATTGTTCATGGGGCAAAAATAAGCAGTGACATATTCTTGGGCATCGTGAAACAACAGGCATCCATTTTAGTCACAAGTAAAAGCACCCATCAACATTGTATAATTATTTTTAGATTCTTCTATCCAAGATGGAATGATATGGCTCCAAATCCTCATGTTTATGTTCAAATGAACTAACATCACATGCCACGGTCCATCTAAAACAATATCATTATCACCTTCATAATATTCATACCAATCCATACAAATAAAATTAAACAACATTCGAGATAAGAAATAAAATAATAAATTCCAAATTTCCCTATTTCTCTTCTCTTTGTCAAATTTACATTTACCTTATACTTTTAATGAAGTTTGTTGTATTTTCTTAGAAGTTGTTCATACACTTCCCTCGTATGTTCAGTCTTCTTATATTTCATAATTGACTTATTTCTTTTTGTTAAATTTACATTTACCTCTCTTATTTTTGTTGCATTTTCTAAAACTTGTTCATACACTTCCCTCTTATGTTCAGTCATACACTTCCCTAGTATGTCCACTCATCATCATACTTCATAATTGCCTTATATCTTTTCGTCAAATTTACATTTACCTTTTACTTTTAATGAAGTTTGTTGCATTTTCATACACTTTCCTAGTATGTTCACTCATCATCATACTTCATAATTGCCTGGTATCTTTTTGTCAAATTTACATTTACCTTATACTTTTAATGAAGTTTGTTGCATTTTCATGGAATTTGTTAATATTTGTATTAATTATATACTTTAAAATACAATAAATTATTACAATTAATAATAGTAATATTATATGTTAGCTAAATAAAAATAAAAATATATGTGAATGAGATCAAAATTGCTATATAAAAAAAATATAAATATATGTGAATGAGATAAAAATTGTTGGAGAGAATCTCTGAATATCCAACTAATCTAACAACCTCCTAATAATAGCCAATTACAATAATTAATTGCAATATTCTCATGAGACAAGTCGGGGAATTCATTCCAACACTCCCCCTTCATGAGTACTTGTCTTAATCTCTATCAAATTTTCATCAACATTTTTCACCAACAACACGTGTTCCCCTAGATACTAAAGGAGATCCTTATCAAGAAGGTCTATATTTCATCCAACCTATAATTTAGATTTTCACCTTGGTCAGGTACACATTAGCAAACTAACAAATTTCATATAAAGGAACAACCATCCACTAGAATATATGGGTACTTAACTACTGTAACCATTAGTTTAATAGGATGCCCTTCATATACATGGTCCATTCAACTTCTTGATGAACTCCCCTTTATTGTGCAAACAATTTCGCCATCAATTTCCAAGAGCTAACCAATACAACTAATGCACCCACTCTTCGTTGACACCTCTCTACGAACTCTTTTCTTGTTATGACACACAAAAAAGTAGGTTCTTGGTGTCATAACATCACCCAGAGTGCACAACCAACACAATCCACTAATAGAGCATCTAGTCGACACATGCCAATACCCCTCCAAGTGTTAACAACTCCATGTATGGGTGAATAAACTCCTCCTTCAGGGAAGTAGAATAAGTACTTACTTTAGGGACTCAACTCAATTATGCCATATGGATATGCAAAAATTTCCCTCATGCTCAGGCAAGATTGAATGGCCATTTCAACCTACACACCCAAACACAAGGATGCACCACCAAATGTCACAGTTAAGCTGAACTCACCTATCCTCATAGGGACCAAAACTACCAGCTTTCAACCCATTGCAGCTTGGGCCACTTGGATCTTGTCTTAGACACACCAAGACATCCTTCGATGGGATCAGACACACCAAGAAAATTATCAAATCAAACACATCAAGAAAGCTATCCATCTTGGCTTGGACACTCCAAGTCATCCAATACTTTTCTCAAACACACCAAGCAAGTGATCAAATCGGACACACCAACTGATTCTCATACCACTAGTAACACAACCAACAACATTCGCTATGACACACACAACAATAGATCCATGAACCATAGTCCAATTCCATTTACCAATTTTGGTACATATGGAAAAAATGGATAATATATCTATGCAAATCTTGGCTTTCCATGACACATGCAGAAGCTCACCATCCAAAGTAGCACCATTGCTTTAGCTGCTACAACTATCATTCTTCCATCGATTAATACCATATCCTCCATAACTCATTGGCCATATCATTGTTCATTACTGAGAATTGCACTTCAACTGAGAATTACATCAATCAGATTAAGAGTATAGAGCCTAGATTCCAACTTCTGATTGTATCTTTCATCATCATCTAACTCTAAATAATCAAGATGGAGTTGTTCCATCTGTTTAATTTCTGCCTTTTACCTGATATGCATACTTGATATATAATTCCATTATTATGACTACCTTTTCAAATTCATTCTCCACAAAATTACTTAGCAAGCGATCCTTTCTTGAAACTCATGATAGTCCATCAAATAATGAAGTGGTAAGTGAGATAATTCACTCTTCCAACTCTTCCAACTCCTCCTTGTACCTTTCCTTGTTTTCCATGGGTATCACCAGACTGCATAGTCAGCCAAACAAATTCTCCACCATTTACTCTTGAGCGGAGGCAAGGGGCACTTGCAACTAGAAATTGAATCATTCTTTGGGCTCTTTTCCTCTAGGATATGGACAGAAAGAGAAACCACCCTCTAATGTAGTTGATTCAACGAAATTGGAACTCGATATTGTCATGGTGATCGTCCCACATAGAGATTCCTTCCATAGGAGGCAATGAGTACCCATCTCTTAAGGCACTTAGATTGCATATTCAAGTATTTTAAGAGCAACCAAATCTCATGTTCATACCAAGCGACAATGAAAATGTGGGCCTGGAATAATTGAAGAATACATCTATTTATGTCACGACTAGGAAAAACACAAATTTCTTCTTGGGATTTCCTCCCTCCCTTAAATCTTCACCCAGATGCGCATCTTTATCGTAGATTCTCATCACCTGAATGTGCACATGACGGGCCTTCTTGACGGAAATCTTCCCTTGACTATTGATGATAAATCTACAGTCATTAGGACAAAAATATTGACAATTATTTTTATTGGAGGCTTGGGATTAAGAACCAAGATATTATCCATCATCGATCTTTGGGTCTTAGGATCAGAACTCACAGTTTCCGCTCTAACAATTGCCATAAATGAACCCTCTACTTGATTAAAATTATCTCACATTAGATAACAAACAAAATCTTGTCAACAAATTCTCAAATTTATATCACTTAGAAATGCTCTAGTTGATACCATATAGAGCTTTCATAATACCCCCCATGAGTAGCCTAATTTTCTCTTACTCATATCAAGATCTCAATTGGTACTTATAGTCTTCATCACATAGATTCTGATCTCAAACCACTGATTCACATGTGCACTTAAAAATCCATTTGATGGGAAATTCTCACACCAATGTGACAGATAAATAATCAATGAACAAATTGTCATAATCATTAAACACACATACACACTATAGAAACAATCTACTCAGCCAAAAAAGCATTCTCTTACCTAGACTAATCTACTCCCTACTCCTAAAGGGGAAGCACTCTCATAGTCTTTCATTTTCTTGGGCCCTCCCGCTAGGAAGTCAAGCCCAGTCCTACTCTAATACCATGATAGAAAATGGGAGAGTAGGCATGTATCATCACACAAAACAAAACTGAGTTGAGTTATATGTTCATCAAACAATGCCATATATTTATACATCAATATTTCCCTTAACCACACCAACAACCTATTGAGGGAATACCTCAACTACACACTAAAAATATGAAATCTATTGGAGAGAATCTCCGAATCTCCAACTAATCTATCAACCTCTACCAATGACCAATTACAGTAAGTATTCAGGTGAATCCATGGAGATGGGTAACATCTTTTGGCCATAAGTAACGGTGAAAATTTCATTTTTTACTCATTTATTAAATCGAAGCCCTCAAAACTCATATATGCCTTGTGAATTTCAACATGCAACAAAAAAACAAATTTTAGGGAATTATCTTGTTTTTCCAATTATATTTAAAATAATAATACTATCATTTAATAGGTCAAAAATGAATTTAATGAAAGGCTTGTTCTTGTAAATTTGAGGAAAAGTTAACAAGTGGTTTGTGTGGACATGAAATAATTTAATGATAAATGTATAATTTTTGAAAAAAAATATATGAACATAATCTACACATAATGCATTGGGGCGCACACGTGCACACACACACACACACACACACACACATATTTAAATTTATTTTAGAAAATTATATTTTTTTATTAATTTTTGAAATTGACAATTGAAAATTTTAGACGCATTTTGTACATGCGTGTGCATGTAAACTTTTTTTCACTGCTTACAAATATTGAAAAACCAAAAATACCCTTTCGAATATGATGTCTATGTGGGGTGTATATATTTTTTGAATTTTTTTGGTTGTGTGCTTTTTATGTTGTTGATTTTTCTTTGCATTGCTTTGAAGTTGTGGACATGGTTTATAAGTATAGGTTTGAAAAAAAAATAAAAAAATATCATATGATACTCAAAAACTCATAAATTATATGCCAGAGGATAGATGATTCGTTGGCGAATCCATACGTATGAAATTGGCCACCTAAGGTGCATCCCACAATAGGGTTTAGGGGGCTAAAAGCCTATTTTTAAAGCCCTCGATTGATTTATTAGCTCAATTGAGATCTTAAAAACCCTTGATTGAGGTTTTGAGCGGATTTTTAAATAGCCCAATTGAGTGTTTAGCTATGGTTAAGATAAAATCTCGATCGAGCTATTGTCCATCATCTTTTTGTATTAAATTCGGTTTATTTTCTTCCCTTTAGCAAAGAGCGTGAATTACCTACCATATTTTTGCATTTAATAAACTAAATAACAAACCAATTGTATAAAACACAAAAGGATAAACTAAAATTTATGAATTGTAATACCACTATAAGCTTCTTAAGCATAATAGCATAATCCGAGTGCGAATACAGATACGAATACAGTTCGATACGGAAAAAATACGTAATGAAAAAATCTATTATGAATAAAATATGGTTCAAGTAGACTCCTTATATATAATATTTTTAATCAAATATACTATAAATGTACATAAACATTTATATAATAAAAATAAATATATGTTAAAAAACAAAAATGTAAAATCTCAAACAACCTTGGATATGGGAGTGTCCGAGACAACAACTAGTTATTAATAGTCATTTTAATAAGAAAGTATGAAATTGAATCGTCTTTGTTTGGAAAAAATAAAAAAATTGAATGGTTTTTATAGTGTTTAAATAATTAATGCTTGTTTTTTAAAAAAAAATTGGTTTTCAAAATTTAATTGTCCACTAGTAAGAAAACGTATCCATATTACGTATTCTTAACAATTGACTGAAATACCAATATGGTCGAATTATGCTACTATGCTCTTAAGTGTCCCACAGTGTACATTTTTTTAAAGATTTGCCACATAGAGATAGATACTGTTTCAAAGGAAATTGGACAGTTTTGTTTGTTACTCACCAATCAACATGTGAAACAAGAAACATCAAAGCAGGAAACATGATCGTGATCAAATTAATGAAGATGAAACAGGAGAAAGGACCAAAGAAAAGGTCAGAATTGGGATTACTCCTTGATTGGTCAAAATTAGTTGGAAAAAATGGAGGAAATAATGGTAAACCTCGTCTAGAGACTTGGTAGGATTTTGTAAAATATATAAAACTGCATTTTTGCATATTTTATAGAATTTTCTGTATGCGTATTTAGGGTGATATTGGTAATCCTTGTTGGATGTAATGTCGAAATAGTTGTTATTGTTGATATTGGGTTGTTGTTCACTTACTAGGATTGGAAGCAAGAAGTTTGCGATCCATAATGATAGGATCTAAGATTTGGTTTGTTCAACTATTTATTGTATTCTTCTTTCATGAATTAATTGAATTGTTTTTTACCATTCCTGTGTATATGAGTGAGCCTATGTGCTTTCTATCTCTGTAATATTCAAGTATCATTGCCTCATTCTTCAAAAGATAATTATTTTACTTCTTAATTCTCACCTCTTAGCCCATTCTTACAATTATCATGTTTCAAAATTAGTTACAATTATCATGTTGATTAGTCATTGGATTTTCAATATATATATATACACACACATTACACATGAATTATAAATTTAATTTACATAAATTTTTATTGACATGTAATTTTTATCTATTAAATAGTGTAGTGAAAAGTCCATACATGCATTGAGTGTTTATATTAAAGGATATTAGTGCATGCTAGTGTAGCTAGTATCTATCTATCTAGCAAAAAATTGTGTTTTTAAAATTTCCATGTGGTATTAAACTTTATTCCTTAAAGTTGGGTTTAATAGAACTTCAAATATCATAGAGGAATTGATAGTCAAATATTTATAACAATAAACAAAAAAACAACTTAAATTCAAATATATATGTGAAAAAAACAATAAGCTGGAATTGATTACAAATGTTTATTTATGTTCATGATTCATCCTTTTTGTTTTTAAACATAAACTGGAAAGTATTTTATATTAAAATTGCTGGTTGAAACGAGCAGACTATCTAATGCATCTGAAAATTTCTTCCACATCCTGGAGCTCTGCTATCGACCAGAGCATTTTAGCGAGGTCCACTAGCTACCTATCCATTAATGACTGAAATGTAATGCTCTATGAGCTTGCTCTCTTGATAGTCTCTCCAAGACCTTTTGGGGCTCCTCCACTATGCCAAGTTGAACATGAATGTTGCAGTCGATCTCTGCCACCCTTACTTACTTACAGGTTAGATAGACACAATTCCGAATGCCTGGAGTTGTCCATGACTGTGGAGACACACTCATATACACGCTTGAGCATACGCTTGAAATCTTCGATGTGATTCCAGAGGGAAGAAAACATCTCCTGCCATGACGCCATTATTTCCACCGAGGAATCCGAGCAAAGAAAAGGATCGAATCCAAGCCAAGTCCCAGCTCTGCTTTGAATGCCCGCTTGCCTGAACCCGCGAAGAGGATCAGGAAGGATGACATCGCTGATTTCGTTGGACCTATTTAGTTATTGGAGGGGAGTTGCTTATGGAGAGCTCCTCTTGATGGAGGATGACACCCTAGTTTGCCATTCTATCTGCTACCTCATTGTTGCTACGTCTTACATGAAAACAAGTGATAGAAGGGAGGACCCTAAGAAGAAAAAAGATCCGGATCTAAGCTCTTGCCTTGGGATACAATCTTGGAGTCTCCATATATTTGGAGCTTGTCATGCTTTGGTTTGGAAACCATTTCCATGCCAAAGCCAAATAAAAGGGTTAACCATTCTGTTTGATTGTTTGTCTAGGATGACCACCAGAACCTATCTCCCAAATGACTAAGATTCATCCTTAAACAAGAGGTAATGTACATGAAATTACATATAAATGTTGGTACAACTAGTTAATAATTAGTTAATTAAAATCAACTAACAAATCTAGGTTTGTGGGTCTATTTGTAAACTTTGAAAATATCATATTTTTTATTTAATACAACCTTCACAAAGTTCACTTGAATTTTAGATGTGTAATAGTCTATGTAGATGAGATATTGTAAAATTCTTAAATATATGTAATGACATCCATTTCCTTTTAAAATACCCTGGGTAGTTTTAGAACCTCTTAACATAAGAAAACCATAATAAATTTTGGTAATTTCATTTTTATTTAAAACCTTAATCTTAATATCCATTTAATTTAATAAAGAAAAATAAAATGTTTAGTTTATATACATCCACTATATGAACTTGGGAGGTTCTTTATAAATAGGAAACCATTGACAAATGTTTTATCCATATACTTCTTCATATGACATCATTGTATTATACCACCATTTTACAAGAGGAATCCATTGGGCCCATTGGTGTGGATTTTTTTTGAAGTGAAGCATCTTAAATAGATTTCCAACAACTTATGTCTCACCATATATTTGGTGGTGATAGGCCATGATTAGGTTCAACTAGGTACCATGGGGCTTGAATAGCTCATATATATATATATATATATATATATATATAAGATTACAAAATAGAAAAATGTATACTTTTTATATATTAGAGTTGGAGTGATTTTTTCCATTTAATTTTATAAATGGTAATACTTTAATGTCTAAGTTACATCAATTAAATTTGATATCTACTACTAATTATTATTTTTATCTTTATATCAATTAAATTTGATAGTTTTCAATTCTCAAGTTGAATATATGTACAATATTCTCCCAACTAAACTATAAATGATCTAAGTATTTTTTTATTATTAAATAAATAAAAAATAGTTAACATATAATTAAATAATCAAATAGCAAACCTATAATAAAAAAGATACAATTTACATTATTAAAATGAAACATAATTAAGATAATCAAATAGTAAAACATAATAAAAAAGAAGAATGTGGGTCTTAGTAAATACCTTGCACTACTTTAAATAAATTTCAATAAGTTTAAAAGATACAATTTACATTAAAATTAAACATAATTAACATAATAAATTTAATTTACTTAAAATATATAATTTACATTAAAAAGAATCTATTTAGACTACTAAATTTTATTATTTTAACATAAAAAGTAAAAATTTGTATTTTCATAGGTTCATAAATGATTAGATTAAAAGTCACCTATGTTATTGTGCAATCTTAAATTGAAAGCACACAAGTATTTTAAATTGATTAATTAACATTGAAATATGTTATCATAGTTAAATAAGTGAAGTTCTATGGATATATAATATTTGATACAATGGAATCATGAGTGATACTTGCATATGAAATTTTTTTTTTTTAAATTCAAACTTTGTAAATATCATGCCAGTAGAAATATGCTTAGTCACACTTTTAAAACGTTTTAAAAAAAATGTATCATATTTAATTATTGTTTTAATGTACACATAGAATAGATATAATTTGAAAATGGATTTTTTGAAGTGAAGTATTTTAGATAGGTTTCCAACAACTTACGTTTCACCATATATTTGGTGATGATAAGTCATGATTAGGTTCAACTAGGTGCCATGGGGCTTAAATAACTCATATATATAAGATTAAAAAATAGAAAAAATTAATTGTTTTTTTATATTAGATTTGGAGTGATTTTTTCCATTTAATTTTATAAATTGTAATACTTAATATCTAAGTTACAACAATTAAATTTGATATCTACCAATTATTAAATTTGTTATCTTTATATTAATTAAATTTTATATTTTTCAATTCTCAAGTTGATTATATATACAATATTCTTCCAACTAAACTATAAACTATATCAAGCATTTTTTTAAAATAAATTTTAATACTTAAAAAATATAATTAACATTAAAATAGAACTTAATTATTTTATAATAAAATAATTAACATATAATGAAGATAATACAATTTACTTTATTAAAATGAAACATAGTAAAGATAATCAAACAATAAAACATAATAAAAAAGAAGGATGTGAGTACTAGTGAATACCTTGCACCGCTTTAAATAAATTTCAATAAGTTTAAAAGATATAATTTACATTAAAATCAAACATATTTAACATAATGAATTTAATTTTACTTAAAATTTATAATTTACATTAAAATTCAAAACATAATTAAAAAAAATGTTATTAAATTTTATTATTTTAATGTAGAAAGTAGGAATTTGTATTGTCATATGTTCATAAATAATTAGATTAAAAGTACCTTTATGTTATTGCACAATATTAAATTGAAAAAACATATGTATCAAATTAATTAATTAATATTGAAATATGTTATCATACTTAAACAAGTGAGGTTCTATTGATTTATAATACTTGATATAATGGAGTCAAATGGAGTCATGAGTGATGCTCGAATATGAAAGTTTTAAAAAAAAAAAAAAAAATTAATTAATTCAAACTTTGTAAATACCATGCTTTCTATCATGGTAGTAAAAATATGCTTAGTCACATTTTTGAAAATTTTAAAAAGAAATTCTATCATATTTACTTATTCATTTTAATGTACACATATAAAATATATATAATTTGAAGTAAATGGATTACTTTTTAGTAACAATCTTCCCTTCTCACTTCACTAAGCAAAGAAATCCCTTAAAAAATCAGCCAAAACAACTTAACCCAACCCACATAATTTCTCTGTAGGAGGGAACAAAATAATTTGTTAGTATAAAGTAGAATTGTTGGTCTAGGGATCCAAATAATGCCCATAAATCATTTCTCATTTGAAACATAGTTGTTGTCTACAGGGAAATTTGAAAAACCCTTCATCATCAAGTGTAAATGAATTCCTAGAGAAAGAGGAATCACACCAAAGGAGGTTAAACCCGAGGTAACATGTTTCTATTCTCCCATGGGGGATACCCACCACTTGTTTAAAAGAGGCGAGCCAATACTGTTCGAGGAATAACTTATTTCCCCCCACTTGACAGAGGTTCTTAGTGGCAAAAGAATGATATCTACCCTGCAGGTAAATGTCATGGGAATTCGACGGTACTTGGATTGGATTTAATTGGCCGCTTCTACTACTCCCTGTTCCCCTCATTATAACTAATCATTTGTTACCTTCATGGGCCATCTCTGGCAGGTTCACAACTGTAGGAATGAGAGCCTTTGGATGGGCCAATTACAATTTGAGTGGAAGGACGCTAGGTCATAGGGACCTATTTACATTTTATGTCGAGAATACGTTACATGATAATTTTTTTAAATAAGTTTCTAATAATTTAGAAAGTAAGTAGAATAGAGACTCGAGGCTTGATTTAGCAAGATATTTTTCAATATATGTATAATCTCCAAAGTAACCTAAAATTTGGGGAAAATTTGTATGGTAATATAGGGGTGTACCTAAGATGAAATTGGAAAAGGATGATGGTATGAACACTATTGTGGTACTCTCATAATGAAGCATATGCATAGTTGAGAAATAAAGTAAGGTAAATGTATGGATAACTAGAAAGATGCAAAATTAAACCAAATATGACCAAATGCTTGGTAATATGGAATATTTTTTATGAGTAGTGATAATAATTCTAATTATGGAGGAAGAAAAGATACCAATAACGCATTTTTTTGTTTTGAATATGAATGCATTCTATGTATTGATTGTGATTGGTATATGTAGAGAATATAAGCAGGAATCATAACCATGTTATAGTTGGTTGTTGTGTACAACCAAGCAATAAATGCTAATTAATAAATGCGGAAATGGAACAATGTATGAAATGTTATCTTGCTGTCTTAATTGCCATGCTAGTTTATTAAGTAAGGATTTCAAACAGATTTCTGCTTGAGTCTTGATGCTATCCATATTTAGTTGTGCTATTACGCATCTCTGCTATTGTTATTTATAAATGTTAAAACAACTGTTTGACTAATGTATTTTTGTTTAATTGATGAAGGGGTCCTTAGGACTCCCTGAGGCTTACTTAGCATTCGTGCTAAAGCATGTGAATTCGTACTTGTGACAGATTGACAGGTAAGAGATTAAAGTTGTGACATTTAATCAACAGTTTATCAAAGAAGATCTATATTGTTCGTATCGCAGTGTTGTACCCAAATCTACTTTGTTTTCCGTTCATGTCATCTGTATGTAAAATCCTACCTTCTACCTCTGTGGCAAATTGTGGAGATTCTAAGTACGACTGTTTGTCAACTTGTTTAGGGTCTATGTCCTGTGATAAGGGTGTTGGTCTGAATTATTTCTCTTACACACTACATTAAAAGTATGTATGTTTATGTCTAAAATCCGTTCACAAAGTGTAACTCTAAGGTTTGTTTAAAGTGTTTGTAGGATTGTTAATGAAACCTTGCAAATAGAGTTTGTTGCTATTTTAACAACTAACACATTTGTGTAAATGTGAGTTGTGTGCATTGTGTTACTATATGCACATTATGATTTCTATTTTATGCTACACCCTTAGAATCTTATTGATTAAATTGCAATGATATGAGTTACATGCAAACCCTATTATCTATGTGCAAACAATATGAATTATGTGCAAACTATATACATTATATAGTGGTGTGACAATATGAATACAATGGGGTGCTATACTACCTATTTGATAATATGTAATTGTTGCACTACTATACGATAGATGAAATATATGCAACTATATATTATGTGAAATATATTCAAACAAGTGATATGTACCTACATGCAACCTTAGCGCATATATTTGCTAACTTAATGCCTTGACAGGATTATATACTTTGGACTTTACCAATGCAATGTAATGTGTATTGAATGATGTGAGGTGAATGTTCACGTTACAGGTTGGCAAGTGTAACCGTAACTTCTGCATTGAATACACCTAGCTAACAAGTTTAGTGGAAGTCCAACGTGGATGGCACAGTAAGCTTGGCTCACGTGATAGCTTCATGGTGTAACAATTAAGTGATGAGTTGTAACATGACTGTAATGTCCCCTCCTACCATACCAGCATGATAGAGAGGATCGTGATAGTAAACCGAGCATCTAGCCCCATAAACTTTTAACCAAGCATTCTCATAATATAAAAAAAAAACATATGGAATGTATAACTATAAGAAATCACAGCGGAAGTAAATTCATTTACACATTCATCATACATGCAAGATTTCATCAAATAAATAATTGCAAGTTAACACAGGAGAATACTTATCTTATAAGAAAGTAGTCCCAAGCAACTGGCTATGCAACTGCAACGTTCCACCCAACCATAGGCCAGTTGTGCTTATCAACCTCTTGATAAAACTGCCACCCCCGAGCTGGGCGTGATTACTACAAGGAACCAGGGAACAAAAGACTCACACATAGCCAAGCATACACCAAAATGAGCCAAGCCAATCTACAATTGGGTTTATCAGGCTGCTAGGAACTGGAAAGGAAGAATTGCTAAGCTAGTGTGCTCAACCACAGAGCTATGGATACCTCTACAAGATCTATGCAGCTTGGCACTCACAATGCCTACACACCCAACACAAGGAAGTATTCTCTTCACTTCGACACAGTCCCTCAAGCCATACCTTCCTTTCTAGTGCTCTCAGGGTGTGCATAGAAAAGTAGCCAAAGCCCTCTTGATCTTCTTGAGAGGTTATTCCCTCCACTAGGTTTATCAAGCCAATTCTGTCCACTACTAGTCCAAGTTTCTTGCTCACAGGCTCAAATCAAAACTGGGATGCACATAATAGCAGAGCCACACTTATTGGGCATGATAAAACATTTTTCCAGTGAGGTTTTCAAAGATGGGGTTTTCATCTACTTCAGAAAAATGTGGGAAACCCAAAAACGAAACTAGAAGATGGGGAACAACCCTGGGAAGCCAAATCCATTTTTAGAAAAATGTCCATGGACATTCTGGGGCAAAAACAGCCTCCATAACAGTCCCAAATCGTGGCCCTTCTCTCCCAGCTGCTGTCTAATGCAAAAACGAGCTCCCAAGCATGGAAAATGTAGGAAAAATGGATGAAAACGTGTAGGGAAAGACCCAACTAGCTCAAACTGCGTGAGAGAGGAAAGACTAGTTGATGGATAATGGCTTGGGGAGCAATTTCGTAGCTCTTTTCTTTCCCAAGGAGACAAACACGATTTTCCATGAAGGGTGGCTTGCCCATACCCGAATTTGGACAGCCATACCTCCCATTCGCCAAGGCATTAACTACCTCAACCAACTCTTGGGAGAAATCAATGATTGGGTACAAAAGTCAACATGGGTAGTTGAGGGTTTTATGGGTTCTCTCATTTCCACTTGGCTTGACCTGATTGGCTCAAGGGTTTGAATGTTTTCCCTCCCAATTCCTTGTGAAATCATGCCCCCATCTCTTTGTTGCATTCCATAGCTAGTTGTGGGTATTTTTATTAAAATGCATATTACATGATACTTGAATTTCCAATGTGCATGGTTAGCACACAAATCATATGCATCACTAAATCGATGGCGGGGCCTTGGCCTTGAGCTCCTCACCATGATTTCATAACAATAATACATCATTTATAATGTTAATGCCATGGGGTCAAACTAGGGACATTACAATGACACAAGTTTAAACGCTGCTGATCTGGCTCCTTCGTGGTTTTTGGTAGTGATGGCTCATTTAATGTGGTAGACAGTTTGTAAGTTTCGTAAACTTCACCATAGATCTCCACCGTCGATCTAGTGAGGGTTTCAAAGCGTTGGTTAAACCATACTTGGTTTTGGAATATCGTGTTTATTGTGAACTTGTTGTTTGATGGTTGTGGCTCTACACTGCCCGAGGGTTTGTAGCAAGATTGAACTGCCTATGGAGGCTTTGCTCCTGAGTCTCGAAATCGTAACCACTGAAATTTATAGAGCCGAGCTCTTTCTAGTTTGTACAGTGTTGAAAGTTTTTGTTATCAGTCTTAGGATTAGTCTTTAGGTGGATTCGATACTCGACTTGTTGAGAGTTTGTTCCAATTTAATACAGGGTTTGAAAAGAATGATCAAGATCTCGCCAAGATTGCTCTATCTCTCGGTATTGTATTATCGTGTTAAGAAATTAGTTTGGGGTTGGCTCCGGTGATACCAGCATTTGACGAATGAGGGTTTCGGTGCAGTTGCAATTGTAAAGGTGTCCACTGTTGCTACAGGCTAACACTTAAAAAGGTAATGTGTTGAATTCTTTTGCTATAGTGTTCATATAAGAGTGTTATCATTTATTAAAAACTCCGATACTGAATCTTTTCTTCTGGGATAATGTTTTAACCACTTTGTAATGTTATTGCAGGTTTAACCATGCAATGGCTCCTCGAATCTGGCGTTGAAGGTTGGAATAGCTATACCAACCGGTAAGCCTCGGCAATGTCTTGAGACCCTGTGTAGATGAGATGGCCGACTATTTAGTGTTCTGTCTGTTGTGTTTATAACTCAGAGAGTTATGTACATAGGGTTTTGAGATCTTTTTAGAAGAATGGGGAGGATATGCCTCGACCCATAAGGCAAATGCCTTGTTTGGTTTTGAATGCAACAGTTTAATCAACAGGGATTTTACCCTCAGACTTGAATAATGTAAATCATGGTGTTTCACAACTGCTGTTATCGTTTTTCCTTTGTATAAGGCTAAAGTTATAATGTAAGTATTTGAAGTCTGTAAAGCGATGTGTTTTTTTGCTATAGGATAGATAATTTATATCTATGTATGGTTACTTCTTGTATGAAGTTTTGTTTATTTTGTAACCTAATCCCGCGTTTAGGGTTTAATGAAATAGAAGTTATAGCTATGAGAAAAGTAATGGAACCCTTTTGGTAACCTTTGTGTTTAACTTGACTAAAAATTGATGGGTGAAAGATACGACCGTTTGCTTTAAAAGAATAATGAATAGATGGATTTGTTGATGAGGCTTATGGCCTGTAAGCACTTGGTTTAAATTTAAAAGTGTTGCTGCATCTTAAAAGAATAGGGAAGTGTTTCCAGTGCTAGGGTTTCACCTTTATTTTGGAAATAAAAAGCTTAACTAAGCTCTTAGATGAGGTGTCGGCATAAACCTGTGTTTACTAAAATTGTTTGGAAATCTCCAACAGTCGTTTTGAAAGTTAAATCTTAACTACTCGACCTACATGCATGTTTAAGGTGTAAGTGTTTGGTTTTTGTCTTTGATCTTGTTATGAAATGAAATTCGAGCTTTTCTGTCTTGATACTTCTGTTTGAAATAGATTTGTCTATTGTTAAAAGAAGTGAGTACCAGAATGTTATTCAAACTGATAATAAATAACATGTCTTCTACTGTGAACTGTTGGGATTATAAATCGATCCTGTTTGTATTGGGATTCTTTTATATGTAACGAGAAACAAGGCTAAACTTTAAAATAAAATGTTACTATAAACTAGTGATTGATAACTCTATTTAGAGTTTTAGCAGAAATAACAAATACCTGGATTTACACTGTGTGAATATGATATAAATAAATGTATGAATGTGAGCATGAAATAAAAGGAAATACTTGATGTCTGTAAAAGAATATCATTCTGCTATATTTTGAAAGTAAATCTTTATTTATCCTAGTGTAAACAAGAACATCTTAACTACTGAGTATAGATAAAATAATCCTATACTGTTAGAACAGAAATATAAGTACTTTGAGAACAGAGATATTTATAAACATAAATATTGTATATAACTATGAATACAGCTAACTAAAAATAGTTAATAATTAGAGTACTGAAATGTAAATGCAGGAATTTAATAGAAGGTAGAAACTTGAGAAATTTATATAATTTAATCTTCTCGTTCACTTGGCTATTTGCCTATCAGACTTATCTATTTTTAATCTATCTTTGTACTAGAGTATGATGTTGTTCCTTTTTGCATGGGGAAAAATGCAGAGCTCATTTATTCAATCATTTCTATTTATACAGAATCATTAAAATATTTAGAATAACTGAAATGACTTTGATGAAATAAACAGTAAAACCTTAGTAGAAAATAGAACTTTAAAATACACAGAAATAGATAACAGAACTTGTAAATAAAAATAGATAAGACCATAGAACCTGTAAAAGATGATAGGCCGACAAAAACCCAAGGAGGCTTGTTCCTCCCAACTTGCTCCAGAAGAAGCAACTCAACTGCTGACTTCTAATGAACCCCCGAGCCTGATTACTAATCCAATAAGTGGGTGGAATCTGTGTAGAAGCAAGGCACTCAAAAATACCTTCTCCACTCGGTATCAATCTCTTGAAAAATCCCTTCTCCACTCAGCATTAACCTCCTGAACTCAATAAGAGTTTGGCAGACTCACAACATGATCAACAACAACATATCCCCTCATCAAATCTCTTGGGTGCAAACACAACAAAACCCCAAGATAAATTTTCTCGTCAAGAAAAGTGATGAACCTCAGTTTAATATTTGATGGCTATTATATAGACTGCCTAGGTATTTTAGTGGTCATTTTGGAATAAATGAGCCTCAAGCTCCAGTCCCATCTTTCAGGGCACTATGACCACATTTCAAGGGAGTTGTCCCATACCAATAGTTAGTTAGTTGCATCATGATGCTGCCACTTGTCCATTGTCTTCTACCCCAGATTCCATTTCATCTAGTGGATTAGTAACCACTCTTTCAACAGTCCTCTTAGGTGTTTGTCTCCTATTTTATTTATTAAATAATAATATATTGTGCAAGTTACAGTCATCCTTGGACACTTGTCCAAAATAAACTTTACAACAAAAGTTATCATAATGTTTCTTAACACAAAATGTTTTCCAGCTTAAAGGGTATGTTACAAACACCCCCTCTTAAGCTCAACATCATCCTCGATGTTGCTTATTCATCATCAAGTTCCTCATGGAACAGAACTAGATATGTTGCCCGCATATTACTTTCCAGCTCCCAAGTAGCTTCATCAGGGCTAAGGTGCTTCCATTACACCTTTCCCCGCCCTATGGTGTGATTCCGAAGCATAATTTCCCTTTGGTCTAGAATACAGTCCGGTTCCACCTGAAAATATCCTTCGGGTTCCACCTGTATGTCATTCCAATTCAGCACATGAGTAGCATCATGCACATACTTCTTTAAAACAGAAACATGAAAAACATTGTGGATTTTTAAATTGTATGTGTTGGCTTGGTTTTGCAACCAAGCTTAGTGCTATGGGCACCTGCTAACTAGTAGCAGCAGTCTCAATAGAATTAAACAAGAAACTAATCTAAACAAAACTAATCATGGATCTATGCAAGAATATAAGCAAATAATGGAAATATTTTAAAAACAAGAACAAGAAAATATGAAAGAATAAATTTGTATTTGAAAATGGGGCAAGCTAATGCTTGCAATAGTAATACCTCCAATGGTGAAGGTTGATGTAGAGCAACTCCCAAGATAAGTAGCTCCAAGTTCCAAGAGGTCTCCTTCTCCAAGGTTGCTTATAATGGCCAAAATACTCAAGGGAGATTTCGGCAGCATGAGGATGAGATAATGGATGGATGTGAAATGAGGAGCCCCTACCTCCTTTTTATAGGTTTTGGTGGTTGGGAATACCATTTGTGGTTTTGTGGAAACCAAATGGTATTGACCAACATGGTTTAGGTACTTTTCCCTCCTTTTTCCTTTTTTGAATAAAATTAATATTTTTATTCCCTTTTTAAAATTTTTGGGAATTCGGACCCTTTTTGAGGGTTTTTTATGCTTTTTTAGGAAAAATAATCTTTTGAGTGGGAAAAAGGGGTGTACTAAGGTATTTTGGTGACCTTTTGTTGGCTTCAGAGGCTCAGATGGTGGAGAAGTGGACAAATGGGTCATGTGAATAAGGGAATGAGCTAGTGAGCACTTTTTAGGTGTTAACAGATTGCCCCCTGATGTGTGAGGGCAGGAGCTCATCGTATGGCTGATAGACATCATAGTTCTTTTGTCTTTTTTCTGGGGTTTTAGGGGAGAGAAGAGACCGGTTGGAGACTGGAGCCACGGCCCTTGGAAGCTGCAAAAACAAAAAATATTACATGGCCTCAATATGAATGAGGTATAATCTCTGATAATGGACGAGGCGGGCATTCCCATGCTTGTATCAAGACATATACATAACAATTAGTCCCAAGAAGGGGGATCTAATACATAAAGAATCTACTGGTACATCATAATGGTCCAGGGGGGACATTATTTTGGGATATACTCCTGATCATAACTGATCTAAATAACTGATACACTGGAATAATTGATGAACTGCTGAAACTGAAGGTGTCCAACATCTGTAGGGACTCAAAGACTATGAGTCATCTCTGAGAATTAATGTAACTGTATACTCAAGGGAGTATGAAACTGGGGTACATCTGAATACTGTCGCCATGCGCAACCCAGATATCTATAAAAAAAGTGTAACTGGTTTTATCCATAGGAAGATTCTCAAATGTGGAGGAGTCAGGAGGTATCCGGGGTCTTCGACTAATAACTGAAATGATCAATGTCTTGTGCGAATCTCAACGATGCGATCAAGGTGTTGAAGTCGAGCATGTGAGAAACAACCATTTGGAAAGGCACTGAGGATTCCTTTCGAAATGATTCATAGGCACTCATCATAAATGGTAATGAGTCCAAGACATAGGGACCTATAGGTCTATCCTCTGGAATAAATGTGGTTGTCGTCGACAGAGGGAGACCAACAACTAACAAGGCAATGATTTTTCCTTGATAGGAGTACGAGGTGTAGAACTGAAGTGTTGTAGTACTGATGGTAGGACTGACATACTTGTGGGGATGGGAAATAACTGGGTCAAAAAGTGGGTAGACTCAAACTTCCTTTGTTCAGAGCATGATGACATGGTTGACCTGGCAGCGTAGGGAACTGACTTGTAGGTGTGGGGATCATTGCTTTTATTGACTGAATGGTATATATTGACTCTGGGGGGGAGGACGAGCTGATAGGTGCTGTCGAGGGATTTTCAAGGTGACATACTGCAGAATACTCTGAACAAAGGCGACCAATCATGGGGAAGCTGTCATATGAGTAGATGTGATCTGTCGTGGCGCCAAGAGGTACCATTGATTCCTTCTTCGTAGTTTTAATGAGCTCCAAGAAGGGATAAAAGTGTGCTCTGAAATGGTACGGTCCTGTGGATTTTGTGAGCCCAGGACGGCTCATGCTCATGGTTGCTTTCATGTATAGAGAGTCTGAAAATGGTAAGTGGACTCTATTGGTGTTCTTTTTCGTAGTTTAGTCTCCAAGGCCCGAAAAAGCATAAAATGATGCAGATGGAGAACTCTTCTAGCCGATGTGACTAGAGTATTCCTTTTTTGTACTGAGTCTACAAGGTACAGAAAAGGGGTAAACTTATACCAGGTAGACGCCCTTTCAGATACGTTTAACGAGCATGAAAGGAAGCAAAGTTGCTCAGCAATCTTTTCATTGTTTTAGGAGTCAGAAAAGAGCTTAAAAAAAACTCCCTAAGTGCCTTTTTCGTAAAAGGGGTTGCTCGGTCCGAAAAAGGGATAAAATTATACCGAACACAGAGGGATTGATGGGAGCGAGGAAAAGGTCTCAAGCGTCATCATGTGTGCGGGATACTGCATCCGATGACATACAGATTGTCAAAAGGAGGCTACGACCAATGTGGCTCGCAAACCGAGGCAATGAGAGGGAAGGGGAAAAATGCCCAAAAAAATCAAAAGGTGAGAGCGAGAAATGATCTCAAGCATCATCACAAGCACAAAAAATTGAATCCGGCGATATAAGACACTTCAAAAATGGAGAACGACCGATGTGGCACGTAAATCGAGGTAATGAGAGGGCAGGGGAAAAATGCCCAAAAAAATCAAAAGGTGAGAGCGAGAAATGATCTCAAGCATCATCACGAGCGCGGAAAACTGAATCCGATGATATAAGGCACGTTGAAAACGGAGAACGACCGATGTGGCACGCAAACCAAGGTGACGAGGGGGTATGGGAAAATGCCCAAAAAATCTAAAGGTGAGAGCGAGAAATGATCTCAAGCATCATCACGAGCGCGGAAAACTGAATCCGGCGATATAAGACACATCAAAAATGGATGACGGCTGATGTGGCACGCAAATCGAGGCCACAAGGGGGGCCAATAAATGGTCAAAAAATGGACCCCGTAAAAATGGGAAAAGGAAGGAACCTGCATGAAGTTCTCGCTGTGCTGATTCCAATGGTACCAACGGTTTGAAAAATGGACTTCTTATGATACCACAATGGTTGTTTGAAAAATGGTGGAATTTCTATAAATAGGGCGTGGGGCCCATATGACGTGTCATTGTTACGTGCGAGTTTGGTAGAGCAGTCAGAGCTATTTCTTGATTTCCGGGAGATTTCACCATTGGTTTTCGATTCTGCGAGTTTCAGGTAACTCTATTTGCTTTAGCCTTTTCAATTATGTCTTTTTTGTTTGGCGGTGGGCCCCCGAAGGCCGCAAAATTCCATGTTGACCCTCCAATGTGGAATATCGCGGGTTTTGGGTCTATTCCTGCGATGAACCACGTCGGTTTCAGGCTGACAGTCGCGATGTTCATCGCAACTGTGAGGTTGGAACCCGCGATGTTCATCGCGAGTTCATGGGAGATAGTCGCGATGTTTATCGCGATTGTCTGGCCAATATCCGCGATGTTCATCGCGGGTTTTAGCATGGAGGCCGCGATGGTCATCGCGGCTTTTGGTGGAAAATCCGCGATGGGATTTTTTCAAAACTTTTTGTGCTGGGGCTAAAAATTTCTTCTGTTTTCTAGCAGGATGTTGAGGAGACCATTGTCCTCATGGCGAGAGTGGGAGATCGATGATGATCTGATGGAGAAGATTCAGACTAATTCGGGGGTGCGGCAGACTCTGGCTGTGAGCGGACTCTTGAAGTTCGCTCAGATCCCACCTATTCGTTCAGTGAGACGGCTCCTAAACAAGTTGGTGAGTTGGTGGGTGCCGGCGGAGGGTGCTTTTATTATTGGGGGTGAGAGGTTAGAGATCACCCTCACGGATGTCTATTTTCTGACTGGGTTGCCTCGTTTGGGGGAGGTGGGTGATCTCTTGCCGAGGATCCCGCCGGGTGTAGATATGGAGGATTTGTTACAGACCTTCTATGTTGATGATGCCGTTTTGCAGAACAGCTCTATTAGTCTGCGATCCCTACGTGAGTGGGATATGCGGGCTGTTGGGGCATGTGTTCTGCGGATATTGGGTGTTGCTGCGCCACATCGTTTGTCTGGGGGACAAACGATGTTGGTGGACTCTTTTCTTCGGGGGACTTATTATGCCTGGGGGCAGATGTTTCTGCCTGGTGTCCGAAGAGATCTGGACAAGGCCAGTTGAGAGGGAGGAGAGTTCTGTTATGCCTCCTTTCTATGCTATTTTTTCTTTGAGCGGTTGCCGACCTTGCGACCACGGGTACCCATTCATGCTGGTCTGGTGAGTGAGCCTCGTATGATGTGGTGGGGGCAGATGATGCCTCGTGGCGGCGGTGGTGTCCACGGTTTCTTTACGGAGGATTTTTATGAGCAGTGGGAGCAGATGCCCCTGCTGATTGAGGACTACCCCTATGCCGGCATTGACTATCGAGGCGACCCAGAGATGCCTTGTGCCCCAGGACAGGCCTGGAGTTTAGACGGTATGTTTTGTGTTTTATTTTATACTATATCATGTGTTGTTTGATTTATCGTCTATGATTATAGTTGGATAGTATATGATGGCTTACTTTCTTTGTGCAGATGTTGGTCCAGTGCCACTGGCCGACTACGTGGCTCGTCGGGGGTGGGCGATGGTGGTTGCAGCGGTACCACCTCCACGCGGTGGAGGATTTGCGGCTCGTGGGTGAGGGGTTGGCCCTCGAGATGACGCCATAGAGGGTGTCAGACAGACCTTTTACATGATCCTAGTTGGACTCCCCGAGGATGGTTGGAGAGACCTGGACCGGGATATTGTGGAGCGTTTCTTCGGTGCACCGCCTGAGTGGCGGTCGCTCTTGTTGAGGACAACGGTGTTTGTGGCGGAGCACATGGACGGTGGATGAGATGATCCGGCAGGGTCGGCTATGAGGAGGATACGTCTACGGGATGATCCAGCGGGGCCGGCAGAGCGGAGAGTTCGGGCTCGCCATGACCCGGCGGGGCCAGCGGAGGAGGAGCCAGAGGAGCCTAGGGATCCTGATGAGTAGATGATATTGTATCTGCCCCCAAATGCTGATGAGCATATGGGGAAGCATTTTTGTACGACTGATGTATTTTTTGTATATCGGGTGCTGAGGGCACCTATGACATGTTGACTATTATGGTTTATATATATATGTGTATATATATTTGGATATATTGTTGGTATGCACGTGGATGCACATTTTGTCTTTTGTATATGCCCGTGGAGGCACATGTTATGCACGTGGATGCACATTTTGGTTATGACATGATGTGATTGGTGTGCCAGTCAAGGACATTGTTGGCCATATGGTCTGCTACACTATTGAGGTGTCTTGGGACATGTGTGAACGAAATGGAGTCAAACTGTCTAACCATTTGTTTAGTGCGCAGGAATTTTCTGAAAAGACAGGGATTGCGTACCTAGTAATCATTGTTGAGCTGGGAAACCAAGAGCTGTGAGTCCAAGAAAACGTTGAGGTGACGGATGCTCATTTGGAGAGCTACGGCCAGGAGACCAGTCATGGCATCGTATTCAGCTTGGTTATTGGTGGTGGCACCTAAACATACTCCGTCAATGTGAATTAACTCATGTGAAGGGGAGTATATTACCCAAGCTGCGGAGGCGATATTGGGAGACCAATGGCTTGTACCATCAGTGAAACCGACATAGAAGAGTGGAAGAGGATCCATCTGTGGTCATGCAGAGAAAAACAAATATTTAGGTTTTTTTTTTTGAATTTTTTGTGAAAAAAGAAAGTAAGCCTATACTAGAATGGACGGTGGTGTCCATCAGATTTTCTATGGGTAAAATCGTTTAAGGTACAACCCGTTGCGTGGGTTGCATAGGGGATTGCCTTCTGAATCGGTCAGAATGTATGCCCCCTTCCCAAGGCAAGTGTGTATGATGTAGGGGCCTTGCCACATAGATACAAACTTTCCCTTTCCGGTTTTGTCGTGGGCTTGATCGTAAGCGAGGACAAGGTCTCCCTCAGAAAAGGTTCTAGGGTGGACGTGTTTGTCGTAACTTAGTTTTGATCGTTGTTTGGCTGCTTCCATGTTTTGAATAGCTGTGCGCCAATCTTCATCGGCCTGCTCTAGGAGTAGTAAACGTTGCTCAATCGGGGAGGTGTCTGGTAGGAGTTCAACGACGATATGTAAGGTTGGAATCTGGCACTCGATAGGGAGGACGGATTCGACACCGTGAACTAAATGGAAAGGGGTAAAACCGGTGGCGGTTTTGGTTGAGGTGCGGTAAGCCCATAGTGCCGGGAAAAGCATGTGGTGCCAATTCGATTTGTGATTGTCTACAATGCGTTGGAGAATGGCCTTCAAAATTTGATTGATCGCTTCGACTTGGCCGTTTCCTTGGGGATAGTAGGCGGAAGAGAAATGGTTTTCAAATTTCAACACGGTTGATAATTCTTTCCAGACGACATCTTCAAAGTGAGATCCGTGGTCAGAGACTAGTTGCTTCGGCACTCCGAAACGAGTGATAACATGGTTGAAGAAAAACCGTGCCGCAGTGTCGGCCTTGCAATTGTAAGTCGGCATGGCTTCCGCCCACTTGGTGAAATAATCTACGGCCATAACGATGTGTTTGTGACCGCCGGTTGACGTGGGGTTGCAGTCGAGGAAGTCGATGGCCCATTTGCAGAATGGTCCAACAGTGATGACTGGATGAAGGGGGGCGGGGGGGGGGGTTCTTGCTTTGGGAGCAAAGAGTTGGCAGTTCTGGAAATGCTTGACTGCGATGATGCAATCAGTAAACAATGATGGCCAAAAGTAACCTACCCGAATGATCTTCTGGGCGGTGGCCATGCCGGAGAAATGGCCTCCGCAAGCACTATGACAATCATTGAGGACTTGTTCTGCCTCACTATGGGATAGGCATCGGCGTAGGATGGTATCAACGCCGCGTCGATAAAGTACATCCCCTAACAAGAGGTATCGGGGGGCATGGTGTCGTATCCGACGGCGTCCGTCACGATCGATGTGTGGTCGAAATTTTTGCGTGCGGAGGTAAATCAAAATGTCTCCGTACCATGGGTCGTCAGACGAAATGATGAAGATTTGTTCGTCAATCAGATCCATTTGGATACCGGGTGATGACGAAGAGGACGGGAGGTCGGTGATGAGGTGAGCAAGCGCGAGGGCTTTGGTGCTTTTAGGAGTTCTGAAAGTAAGGTCATATTCCTGGATGATAATGACCCATTTAGCAACACGACTTTGTAGGAGCTGCTGGGTTAGGAGATAGACCATAGGGTTGGAATCGGCCACAACCATGGTATGACTGAGTAGAATGTAGTGCCACAATTTTTGGACGGAAAAGACTACAGCTAGGGCTAATCTTTCCTTGTATGGGTAACATAGGGGTGGGCCAGACAAGGTCTGGATGACGTAATATATCACATGCTCTTGGTGAGAGGCATCTTCTTGGACCAAGACTCCGGACATGGCATGTTCAGATGCCGAGACATAAAGGGTGAAGTTTTGAGAGAAATCCGGAGGGGATATCAAGGGGGCTTGTGTGAGAGCTTTCTTGAGGGCTTCGAATGCCGTGTCTGCTTGCTCATCCCAAACAAAGGGTATGTGGGTACGAAGTAAGCGTAAGAATCCGTGGACTTTGGTGGCGTAATCAGGAATGAAGCGCCTAAGGAAATTGGACCGCCCTTGTAGACTCTGGATCTGCCGAAGCGTGAGAGGAGGGGGAAGTTCTAAGATGGCTTTGACTTTTAGGGGATCAACAGTAATTTCATCTTGGGAAACAATGAAACCCAACAACCGGCCTGCCGGAACGCAAAAGACACACTTGTGTGGGTTCAAGCGGATTTTATATTTGCGACAACACAAGAAAACTTGCCGGAGGTCGTTAAGGTGGTCTGATCTTTTTCGGGAACGAGCTGTAAGGTCATCAAGATAGACTCGTAGGATATGGACCAAGTCGTGAAAGCAATAGGTCATGGCTCGCTGGAAAGTGGCACCAGCATTTTTAAGGCCGAATGGCATGACGCGATAAGCAAAGGTGCCCCATGGGGTGGTGAAGGCAGTCTTGTACTGATCCTCCTTGCAGATGTGAATCTGGTTGTATCCGGAAAACCCGTCCATGAAAGATAGGACTTCATGGCCCGCACACTCATCAATGAGTTGGTCAATGAATGGCGTGGGGAAATTGTCTTTTGGACAAGCGTGGTTTAAATCATGGAAGTCAGTACATACTCTAAGGGTGCCTTGATTTTTGTTTATGGGAATGGGGTTCGACACCCAGGTGGTGTACGGAATAGGATAAATGAATCCTGCTTTGCGAAGTTTCTCGACCTCAGCTTTAACAGCGGGGAGTTTGGAAGGATGAATGGGTCGCTGTTTCTGACGAACAGGGGGTACCTCAGGCCATGTATCAATGTGGTGCTCTATAATGGCGGGGTCAAGACCAGGCATTTCGGTATAGGACCAGGAGAAAACATCCCAGAATTCTTGAAAAAGCTTTTTATACGCCTGAGTTTCTGCTTGAGTGCAAGATGCGCCCAGCGAGATGAGCTCAGGTTTCCCTGGTGTTGTGGAAATATCTATTTGTATAATGGGGGAAATGTTGGACATGTTCCCTTCTTCAAAGGCATCCGGTGCTGGGATTGGGTCCTTTAACCAATCGACCTTAGTGGGTATGAAATCTTTTGATTCGACCGATAGCTGGTTGGATGCGGTGGATGTGGATGCTTCCGGGAGGAAGTACGAGCGATGATGCATATCATCCCAAGGGTAGTCAGGTGCAATGAGTGTCTCCAAAATTTGCTCATCAGTATTGAAGTAGTCAGACCATAAATCAAGGGGTTCTGGTTTGAAATTTGTTGAAATCATATAGATTGTATTGACTTCTTTCGACGAGGATGATGGCGGGGGGTAGATCTCCTCGATGAGGGGAGGAGATATCTCCAAATCGACGTTGTTTAACTTGTACAATGCTGCTCTATAGTCCGGGAGATCAGGACAATGGTGAGAGTAGTGGCCGTACACACTACATATGGCACAAGGATGGTTGGTGCGTAGTGATCTGTCGCGAGGCTGAGGAGGTGGCTCTAGTCTAACTACTGGGATGTTGGTGTCATCGTCCAACATATTCATATGCTCCTGGAGTGCCGGTAACTATGGGCATTGATGAGTTGGATGGCCTATCTCATCGCACAACGAGCATTTAGGAGGAGCTCGAAACACGGGTGGGGGTTTAACTGCCTTAGGGGGTGGTATAGCAGTGTATGGTTGTGGACCTCTGCCCCCAGTGGGCTTGACGAGAGGAGGAGGATTCGTTGACGATGAAGGGATTGTGACACCAGGAGGAGGTTTCGTTGACACCGAAGGGATTGTGACACGAGGAGGAGGTTGAGTAGTGGTAACAATAGGTTGTACCGGTTGGAGGATGACGTTTGGTGTCAGAGCTGGAACGGGAGGGGGAATGTACCACACGGGTAATCCCAAGGTTAAACCGGGGAGACTAAGGGTAGCAATAACCGGGGAACTTACCACGCCCAAGGGAGGGAATAGGAAGGGGATAATGTGAATAGGTGTAATGCCAATGTGACTAGGTACCAATGGTGGTTTAGGAAACAAAGGCGGTTGATTGTTGGATGTTTGTAGATTATGGGAAAGAGTACATACGTCAGATACGGCGGTCGTGGCTGGCGGGGGTGGAATAGATTGAAAGGTTGAGGTCATTGGCGTATCTGAGTAAAGTTCGGGTCCCACAGAAGAAACAAAGGAAGTGGTTGCACTAGAAACGGGTTGTTCAACCATGGGGAGAACATTTTCGGGTGCTGCAGGGGCATTGGGATCATAGTAGGTGGGTTGGTCGATTTTGACCACGCGTCCCTCATGGGGGAACATCATGGTACGAAAAACGGATGAGGCAACTGCTTTCATGGCGTACATGTAGCTGCGGCCAAGTAAGAGGTTATAATCGAGTTGGGCATTAATGACCTCTATATCGATGAGCACAGTTTTACCACCCAATTGGACGGGGACATTGGGTAGTAGACCTTGGGGTTGAGATGACCGGCCGTCGTAGGCCTGCAATGCAGTGGTGGATTGATGGAGAGTAGGTGATCCCAACTTATGCCAAACGAATGTGGACATGACGCATGTAGAGGCACCCTCATCGATGGATGACAAGATTCCGAATGGAAACAGAAACTTGGACTGCTATGGTGGAAGGCAGACATGGTTCGAACTGGTCCAAATCAAAGGTCATCAATTTTGAATCATTTGGGTCAATTGCCCCAATGGTGGAAAGTAAAGTCTTGCGCTGCGTAGGACAGTTTTTCAAGACTTCTAACGCAGACATGGCTGCGGGGGACTGAGCTAAGTCATCGACGATGTTGTAATTTGACACAGCCTGTGCATTGGGGTTGTTGTTGATACGACGAAGTGGGAAGCGAGGTGCTTTAGAGGTGCCATCGAGTGGAAGCGGGGGTATATGTAACGTCTGATCTGTGGGATGAGCGTTAGTATCTTTATCGGCGGGAGGGCTTTGGAGGTAGGGCCATACTGGTTCCGACGGGTTTGGATGTTGACATCAGCAGTTGACATCATCAACAAGTGGTGTGTACCTGAATCAAAGATTGGTTGATCAGGAGCAGTGTAAGTGATTTGTTGTGGTGGCACGTTGCCCTGTGGGGGAGCTAACGGCTGAGTGTTCACCATTGCTTGTGTTGGAAAAGGGTTTTGTAGCACCAAAGGCTGAGGTTGTGGTGGTGGAGGGTTGGGTGGCGGCTGAGGAGCCGCCTGCCCTTGACGATGGGCGTCATCTGTCCATAATTACCGAGCTCGCTCCAAATGTGGGCAAGCGTGGGTATAGTGGCCATAGACCCCGCAAATAGAACAAGGATGGTTTGTTCGCAAACTAGGATTTTTGGCTTGCTTGGGCGGCCAATCAGGGTTCTGATGAGCGGGTGCCGCGTTATTATTTTGTGGATGATGGGGAGGTTGTGGACCTTGGTTATTGTGTTGGTTGTTGCCGCGGTTACGTCCTCTGCCATGGTTTTGTTGCCCACCCTGGTTGCGTTGGTTATTTTGGTATTGGGGCTGATTTTGTTGGAAATATACCTGCCCTTGAGCATTGGGGGGATTCTGGGGAGCTGCAGGTGCGGGAGCAGGTTGCGGTGGGTAATATGCAGGTGGAGCTGGCGGTGGTCCAGTTTCCTGTTGGGGTTGTTGGTACCCCTGACCTATTGGATGTGTTGGATTAGCTGGTGCAGCTTGCTGTGGGTACTGCATCTGTTGTGGCGGGAACTGAATGGGGTTCTGTGTAGCAGGTTGGTTATAGTATGTAGGAGGTACATATGCTGATGGTGTTTTCCCGTAGCAATGTTGTGGACAAGAGGGTCCATGAATGTGATGGGTCTAGTTTGTTGGAGCGCAAGAAGTTGTTGCTCCAGAACTGGATGTAGCCCTAGAGAGGTCTGGGGCGGGCATGGTGCTCACCATGCTGAAAGGTTTAGCTTGTGGTGTGATTTGGCCAATAATGCCATCAGCGGCATGTGATGCCCCCGGCACATCCCCACGTGAAGAGTCGCCCTATGGGGCATCCAGTATGATTGTGTATAGATAACCCGACTAGGCATAAATGAGATCAAATTGTTGGGCTTTGAGGATGGCCTCTTCTTCAGACTGGGGTCTTTCGGATGCCACATCCTTCGCAATGAGAGGGAGGAGGGATTTTAGAAACCAATCTAAGAAGATACGGTCGTCTAACTTGATTTTGCAGAGGCTTCGGCGTCGAGGCCACTCATGAATGTGGTCAGTGATGTGGGTGGCCATGGTTTGTCTGCAAGACAGTAGGATCTCGACTCCTGCATCATAGCGAACATGTAACTGGAAGAACTGCAGGAAGGTCGAGGCAAGGGAGGTAAAGGAGGCATGCATCCCATGGGGCTGCTCGATATACCACTTAGCTGCAGAGCCAGTGAAGGTGCGCTGTAAAAGGCGGAGGCAGACAGAGTCGTCCACTATAGAGTTGGAGGAACACCATAGATGGAAGGACATAATATGGTTCTGGGGGTCCTCTCCTGCCTTACCCTCAAACTTAGGGATATCGGAGGGGAGTTTGGTGGGCATGGGAGGCCATGTGGGGTTGTGCCTGATGGGGTCATTGGTGAGCCTGGCTAAATATGGCAAGTTCAGACTTGCCATGTAAGGCAAACTAGCAGATGGGTGTGTTATAGGAACTGGGACATAACTAGTAATGTTGGCATTTTGTGGTGGTCCAGTCGTCCCTAAGGTATGCTAGGTATTGAAGGTATCTGACCTCCAATTGTGGTGGATTGGTGCGGGATGGAATTTCCAAGTGCAACGTGGGTTACATTGGGGTTGGGAACATTACCAGAAACTGCTAGGATCTGGTTTGTAGTAATCACATGTGGTGTGATTCCTATGTTGGGCATACCTATCACAGGTGGTGGTCCTGTGTTGGGTATTCCTAAAGGTGTGGTGCCCCCTATATTAGGCATGCCTAAGGGGGTGGTGGTTTCCATGGATGGCACCGCAGTAGAAGGGTTGATGGACGTCTCTCCTATGGTGCTGGTGAAAAGTGGGTCAAAGGGTGTTCCAGCCATAATGGTGGTTGGTGGTAATATAACATAGTTTTCGGATTCTGCCTCAGAATCTGATGTGAAGTGAGGCGTGTCAGAATCGGATGACGCTATGTTCGACCGACGATGTGTCGAATCAAGGGATAAGGCTCTGCGTCGGTGATGTGGAGAGCCAAGTAGACTAAACTCTAGGAGTTCACCCTGAAGACGACGAGAGTGTCTAAAATTCTCAATGGTGAGAAATAAGTTTTGTGTAAAAAATCTGTTTAAGTATCAGGTGGTGATATAAAAAAAACTCAAAACCCTAATGCAACCAAGGGTGCAAGAAGGGGAGTGAAAAATGAAGGCACTCAGGCCAAAAAATCAACCTCAAAAAATGCACTTATTGTAGCAGCTATGCTAGAATAAGTGGAGGGATGCAAAAAATGGTCAGAATTCCAACATGCAAACAGCTTCTAGAAAAAATAGGTGTAACTAAACCAAAGGTAGGTTGAATCATGCAAACACCTAACTAAAAGTATTGTGAATCAACAAACGATATTCTCTGCAAGGTGATGAAATCCAAGTCAGACAATATGAGTGTTGAGACAACGGCTAGATATCCCCCTACCGGGAGGGACATAGGGTAATCAATCCTAAAGAATGGCAACTAGGATACTCCGTTCATGACGCGTCGAGAAAAGGTAAATCTGCCGTTTGGTCCTTTACCGCAATACCCCCATACAGGGATATCCCGAGAACTGCGAATGGTAGCCCTTCGGTTACTGAATGGATTTCGGTATTCCACTCAGGCCTTCGGAACCATCCTCACGACTTCAACCCTCCTAGGGGAGAGGCCTTCCCACAAACCGGTTGTGACCACGCCAATAAATACTAAGAGATTTCAGCTCCCTAAATGGACAACTTCTATGTCTCAGATGTAATAACTGAGGGGTGTTATTGGAACACCTATCCCCTCAATACTACCTAGATACAAAGTTCTTTTAGTGTTCCCCAAGTGGGGTTAAAAGTGTGTTGAAATTAGGGTAAGTTTTAAAGCTTAGTTCAATTAAGTGTTTGAGTGGGTGCACGTGTGGTATTGTAAACTGAACTTGAAAATTTTCAAAAAACAAAGGATCTTTTGAAAATAAAAAAGCAAATATTTATGACTTTTTTCAATAAATGGAAATTAAATGCTTTGCAAAATCAACTCAAAAAATAAAGGATCTTTCGAATCATGAAAGCAAATAATAGACTTCTTAAAGAAATAAATGGATTTCTTTTTCAAGGAAATTGCTAAGGGCAAGATTTTAAAGAAGTAAATAGGAAATTTTTTTAACCTAGATAAACTGCAAAATAAGTCCTTTCACTTTCTTGAAATTTTTTAAAAAGACTTTCTAGATGTGCATTCAAATAGTAAATTTTTTTTTCTATGGCTGTAAAATATGCTGAATTGAATACTGTAAAAATGTGCTATGTGGGCAGAAAGTACAGTAAAAAATTAATTTTTTAAACGAATTGACCGAATGAAAAAATTAGCATCGCGGGTTTTGACAGAAAAGCCGCGATGGACCGCGCGGGTTTCTGTCGCACAGTCGCGATGGACCGCGTGAGATTTCGGCGCACTGTCGCGATGTGCAGCGCGGAAAATGTCCGCGAAGCCGCTATGTGCAGCGCGTAAATAGGTCGCGAAGCTGCGGGGAACCGCACGGAAAAGGGCCACGCTGTCGCGATGTGCAGCGTGGTAAATGAACGCGAAGCCGCGATGTGCAGCGCGCAAACAGGCCGCGAAGCCGCGGGGAACCACGCGGAAAAAAGCCAAAAAGTCGCGATGAGCCGCGCGACTGTCAGGCTAAAAACCGCGAGGTGAAAGCCATGCACGGAAGCCGAAAAATGAACCCGAAAATTGAGAATTTCGGGCTGTTAATGGCAATAGATGGGGCCAAAAACTAGAGCAGCAATGGATCTGCTGTCTAGGATGGCAGATCTATGGATCTAAAGGCTAAAAACTAATAAAAAACTAAGATTGAAAGAAAAACTTGAGATCTATTGTTCAAAGCCAGCGGAGTCGCCAAAAACTGTTGGCTTGGTTCTGCAACCAAGCTTAGTGCTATGGGCACCTGCTAACTAGTAGCAGCAGTCTCAATAGAATTAAACAAGAAACTAATCTAAACAAAACTAATCATGGATCTATGCAAGAATATAAGCGAATAATGGAAATATTTTAAAAACAAGAACAAGAAAATATGAAAGAATAAATTTGTATTTGAAAATGGGGCAAGCTAATGCTTGCAATAGTAATACCTCCAATGGTGAAGGTTGATGTAGAGCAACTCCCAAGATAAGTAGCTCCAAGTTCCAAGAGGTCTCCTTCTCCAAGGTTGCTTATAATGGCCAAAATACTCAAGGGAGATTTCGGCAGCATGAGGATGAGATAATGGATGGATGTGAAATGAGGAGCCCCTACCTCCTTTTTATAGGTTTTGGTGGTGGGGAATACCATTTGTGGTTTTGTGGAAACCAAATGGTATTGACCAACATGGTTTAGGTACTTTTCCCTCCTTTTTCCTTTTTTGAATAAAATTAATATTTTTATTCCCTTTTTAATATTTTTGGGAATTTGGACCCTTTTTGAGGGTTTTTTATGCTTTTTTAGGAAAAATAATCTTTTTGAGTGGGAAAAAGGGGTGTACTAAGGTCTTTTGGTGACCTTTTGTTGGCTTCAGAGGCTCAGATGGTGGAGAAGTGGACAAATGGGTCATGTGAATAAGGGAATGAGCTAGTGAGCACTTTTTAGGTGTTAACAGTATGGCAATGCCAATTGATATGCAACAGCTCCTATCCTTGATAGGATTTTGAATGGTCCACAATACCTCGGCGCTAATTTAGCACAGCTCCCAAGCTTCAAAATTTTTTTCTTGGGCTTTACCTTTATAAAAACATGGTCTCCTACCTGAAATTCTCTTTCTGTGCGTTTCAAATCAACATAGCGTTTTTACCGATCTTGGGAAACTTTTAAGTTACCTTGAACCTGTTGCACGGTTAGCTCCATTTCTTTCAATAAATATGGTCCTAACATCAATCGATCTACAGGATTATCCCATGAAATTGGGGTACAACATTTTCTTCCATACAAAATTTCAAATGGACTTAACTTAACAAATGCTTGATAATTATTATTGTAGGCAAATTCTGCTAAGTGCAAGAAATCCTCTTATTTAGATGCTGATCTTTAACATATAATCTTAACATATTTTCCAAAATCTGATTTACTCTTTCTGTTTGACCATCAGTTTGTGGGTGGAAAGAAGTGCTGAAATTCAACTTAGTATTTAATCCTTTAAATAGTGATGTCCAAAAGTTAGCAGTGAACTTAAAGTCTCGGTCTGAAATAATTACCTTTGGAATTCCATGCAAGCAAAAAATTTGCTTCATGAAAATATCTGCAATGTTAGAAGCCTTGAAAGTAGTTTTAACAGAAATAAAATGAGCAGCCTTGCTAAGTTTATCAACAACAACCATAATTGAGTCATTCTGCTTCTGATTTTTAGGCAAACCTGTAATAAAGTCAATGCTTATGATTTCCCACTTCCATTCTGGAATTGGTAAGGGCTATAATAGCCCAGCTAGATGCTGATGTTCAGCTTTAATAGTCTGACAGTCAAAGCATCTAGCTATATATTCAACAACTTCACTCTTCATGTTAGGCCAAAAGTACTCCTTTCTTAACATAGTTATCATTTTCTGATAACTAGGATGTCCTGAATAAGGACTCTTGTGAACTTCATCTAAAATCAACTACTTAACCTTCTAAAAATTAGACACATAAATTCTGTTTTTGTAAGTTAAGAAGCCTTTTTCATTAATACTGTAATCTGTTATAACATTTTCAGATGAATTTTCAGCCACTTTATCATGTAATTTTTGGTAATTTTCATCTTGGTTAATTCATTCTTTGACCTGATTTTCCAGATTAGTTTTAAAAGTACTGATTGCTGCCACACATCTCAATATAGCATTCCTGCTCAATGCATCAACAACCTTATTTTCCTTTCCATTAATGTGATGGATCTCAAAATCGTACTCACTAAGGAAAGCTAACCACCTAGCTTGCCTTGCGTTAAGATTTGTTTGATCCAAAAGATACTTTAAGCCCTTATTATCAGTCATTAAGATAAATTTTCTTCCAGTCAAGTGATGGCGCCACATTTTCAAAGCATGTATCACGGCTGCCAACTCAAGATCATAAGTAGCATAATTCTTTTCATGTATTTTTAACTTCATTGACTCAAAAGCAATTGCATGACCTTCTTGACTTAAGACCCCTCCAAGTCCTTCGTTGCATGCATCCGTGCATACGACAAAATCCTTATTAGGATCTGCAATTTTTAAGATGGGTGCAGTGGTTAACAATTCTTTTAACTTATTAAAATTGTCTTGACACTTTTGATCCCATATGAATTTCTTCCATTTCTTTTGCAAAGAAGTGATGGGGTTAGCAATTCTAGAGAAACATTCAATAAAATTTCTATAATACCCCGTTATTCCCATGAATGACCGTACATGAGTTACATATTTTGGGACAGGCCATTCATTAATTGCTTTAATTTTATTAGGATCAATAGAAATACCATCTTTTGAAATTATATGACCCAAATACTGAATTTTATCTTTATAGAAATCACACTTACTGAACTTAGCGTAAAGCTGGTGATCCCTAAGTACTTGTAAAATGATTTTTAGATGTTTGTCATGATCTTCTTTAGTCTTTGAGTAAATCAGGATATCATCAATGAATACCACTACGAACTTATCCAAATATTTATGCAAAACGTTGTTCATTAAACACATGAACACTGCCGGTGCATTGGTTAGCCCAAAAGGCATAACTACGAACTAACGCGTTCTGAATGCAGTTTTGAATATGTCCTCGTCTTTTATCCGGACTTGATGATAACCCGACCTTAGATAAATTTTAGTGAATATCTCTGCTCCGCGTACTTGATCAAATAGATCATCTATGCGGGGTAAGGGATACCGGTTCTTAATTGTCATTTTATTAAGCTAACGATAGTCAATGCACAAATGCATGGTACCGTCTTTCTTTTTAACAAATATTACTGGTGCTCCCAAAGGGGACACACTGGGCCGTATGTAGTTTTTATCTATTAATTATTTCAGCTGATACTTTAACTCATTTAACTCCATAATATTCATCCTATAGGGGGCCTTTGAGTTTGGTACCACACCGGGTACTAAGTCAATGGTGAAGTCAAGTTCTCTTTTCGGAGGTAATCCTGAAATTTCTTCCGAGAATACATCAGGAAAGTCCCTATGGATGGGAATATCCTCTAGTTTTAACTTATCTTCTTTAGATGTACATTCATCATTAACAACATTAACAACAAACAATTTACAACCTTTTCTAGCAGCTCTCTTCACTTGTAAGGAAGAAATCTGCGTTACTAAAATCTGCCTATGAATTCCTTTTACTGTTTCTAAATAACCTTTATTATTTATACAAGTAAAAGATTTATCATAACAATTCAATATAACTCTATGCTGTTCAAGCCAATCCATGCCTATCAACAAATCATATGATCCTAAGGGTAAAACATTCAGATTAACTTGCGTTTTCAGCTGATTTAAAAATACTTCACAATTCTGAACATAATCTGTAACCTTTCTTTTAGTTCTTGTTGCAAGCTGAACCAACCATGCATCATTAAATTTCTCTGTTTTTATCTTGCAACTGTTTACTAAAGTAGGTGAAATATAACTTAAATTTGCACCAGGATCTATCAAAATAGAAATAGACTTGTTTTGTATCATACCTTCAATTTCGACCATGGATGTTTGATGGTCTGCTTGATGGTTCTCCAATGCTGCATTTATCCCGGGCATTTCTCTTGCAATATCTCCAACTGTAGGTTCTGCTTGCATAGTATGTATGTTGTTGGCTGTCCTCTTGTTGCGTGGGAAATCTGCTCTCTTGTGTGGTACGCCACATTCATAGCACTTTCTGGGTCCTTTCTGCTCAACATACCTGTTTTTATTGTTATTATTATTATTGTTGTGATTATTAGGTACATTTATTGCAGCAGTAGTGTTCTAAGATGTATTATTCCGATAATTATTAGGAAAATTTCTGTTATTAAAATATTTCTTAAAACCTCCAGGATTCTAATTAAAATTCTTCTTTTTATAATTATACTGATTAGTTTTACTGTTCTTCCAGCCAGTTGTTCCTTCTCTTTTTCTGTTTTGGTCAAAACAAAAATTTGCCTTCCTCATGGCCTCTTCCAAGGTGGAAGGATTATCATACTCAATACGATCTTTTATATTAAACGGTAAAAAACTAAGAAACCTTTGCACTTTAGGCTTTTCCTCAACCATGTAGGGTACGTACCTCAACAAACTAAGGAATTTACTGCACAGTTCTTTCATGTTCATAGTACCCAACTTTAAATCGTAGAACTCCTTCGATTTATCCTCAAAATACTGTTCAGACAAGAACTTCTTTTTAAACAAGCTTTTAAACATAGTCCAAGTTACTTCTTTTTATTTTATGCTCTTGATTCTTTTAAGATCCTGCCACCAGATATCTGCTTTTCCGGTCATATTGTAAATGTCCATCTTGGCTTTCAGTTGAGAAGAGTAATCATAAATATTAAAGTACTTTTTTCAGTCCAGATAGCCAAGCTTCTGCTATCTCACCCTTCTCAGTTTCGCCATTAAATGTAGGTGGCTTAATCTTTTTAAATTCACCGATAATCTGCTCATGATGCTTATGTTTTCTCTTTTTAGAGCAGCACTCATTGTTACTGTTGTCATAATTTATATCATCATTGCTTGAATCAGACTTAGAAGATGAGTAACTGTTCCTTTTATCGTTTCTTGTTTTCTTATGCTTATGTTGGTGGGACATTATTTCAGAATTAGCTCTAAATTCTGATTTTTTGCCTCTTTCATCACTGTGACAGTTTCCTTTCAAATTCTGTTGTAACTCTTCCTGTGCCTTTAGGATCCGTTCTTTTTCTTCTTTAACAGCTTTTAACTCAGATTTTAAATCCTGCACAGTGTGTAAAATTTCAGAAGACTGGTTGTTTAACTCAACGTAAATTCCTTCAGTGTTCTTATGATTATTTCATTCATTACGAGGAGATATGTCCTTTGCTGATTTCTCTCGTATTTCCATACCTGCAATTAAAAGTCAATCTGTTCTGTGCAAAAAATGAAATTAAATTACAAAAGTTAGTAACATAAACTTTCTGATTTATTTTTCTGTTTGTGCGCATGAGCCTCATTCAGGCCTAGAGTTTGAACTTGTGCTCTGATACCACATGTAACATCCTGGAAAAATCGCAAAAATTTAAAATTTTCTACGTGACAATAAATGCTAATTAATAAATGCGGAAATGGAACAATGTATGAAATGATATCTTGCTATCTTAAATGCCATGCTAGTTTATTAAGTAAGGATTTCAAACAGATTTATGCTTGAGTCTTGATGTTATCCATATTTAGTTGTGCTGTTATGCATCTCTGCTACTATTATTTATAAATGTTAAAACAACTGTTTGACTAATGTATTTTTGTTTGATTGATGAAGGGGTCCTTAGGACGCCCCAAGTCTTACTTAGCATTCGTTCTAAAGCATGTTAATTCATACTTGTGACAGATTGATAGGTAAGAGATTAAAGTTGTGACAAGTAATCAAAAGTTTATCAAAGAAGATCTATATTTTTCATATCACAGTGTTGTACCTAGATCTACTTTGTTTTCCATTCATGTTGTCTGTATGTAAAAGCCTACCTTCTACCTCTGTGGAAAATCATGGATATTCTAAGTACGACTGTTTTTCAACTTGTTTAGGGTCTCTGTCCTGTGATAAGGGTGTTGGTTTGAATTATTTCTCTTACACACTACATTAAAAGTATGTATGTTTATGTCTAAAATCTGTTCACAAAGTGTAACTCTAAGGTCTGTTTAAAGTGTTTGTAGGATTGTTAATGAACCCTTGCAAATAGAGTTTGTTGCTATTTTAACAACTAACACATTTGTGTAAATGTGAGTTGTGTGCATTGTGTTACTATATGCACATTATGATTTCTATTTTATGCTACACCCTTAGAATCTTATTGATTAAATTGCAATGATATGAGTTACATTCAAACCCTATTATCTATGTGCAAACAATATGAATTATGTGCAAACGATATACATTATATAGTGGAGTGACAATATGAATACAATGGGGTGCTATACTACCTATTTGATAATATGCAATTGTTGCACTACTATACGATAGATGAAATATATGCAACTATATATTATGTGAAATATATTCAAACAAGTGATATGTACCTACATGCAACCTTAGCGCATATATTTGCTAACTTAATGCCTTGACAGGATTATATACTTTGGACTTTACCAATGCAATGTAATGTGTATTGAATGATGTGAGGTGAATGTTCACGTTACAGGTTGGCAAGTGTAACCGTAACTTCTGCATTGAATACACCTAGCTAACAAGTTTAGTAGAAGTCCAACGTGGATGGTACAGTTAGCTTGGTTCACGTGATAGCTTCATGGTGTAACAATTAAGTGCTGAGTTGTAACATGACATAAGTTTAAATGCTGTCGATCTGGCACCTTCGTGGTTTTTGGTAGTTATACAGTTTGCAAGTTTCGTAAACTTCACCATCGATCTAGTGAGGGTTTCAAAGCATTGGTTAAACCCTACTTGGTTTCGGAATATCGTGTTTATTGTGAACTTGTTGTTTGATGGTCGTGGCTCTGCACTAGCCGACAGGCCGAGGGTTTGTAGCAAGATTGAACTACCTGTGGAGGCTTTGCTCCTGAGTCTCAAACTCATAACCTATGAAATTTATAGAGGTGAGCTCTTTCTAGTTTGTACAGTGTTGAAAGTTTCTATTATCACTCTTAGGATTAGTCTTTAGGTGGATTCGATACTCGACTTGTTGAGAGTTTGTTCCAATTTAATACAGGGTTTGAAAAGAATGATCAAGGTCTCGCCATGTTTGCTCTATCTCTTGGTACTGTATTATCATGTTAAGAAATTAGTTTGGGGTTGGCTCCGATGATACCAACATTCGACGAATGAGGGTTTCGGTGCAATTGCAATTGTAAAGGTGTCCACTGTTGCTACAGGCTAACACGTAAAAAGGTAATGTGTTGAATTCTTTCGTTGTAGTGTTCATATAAGAGTGTTATCGTTTATTAAAAACTTCGATATTGGATCTTTTCTTCTGGGATAATGTTTTAACCACTTTGTAATGTTATTGCAGGTTTAACCACGTAATGGCTCCTTGAATCTGGCATTGAAGGTTGGAATAGCTATACCAATCGGTAAGCCTCGGAAATGTCTTGAGACCATGTGTAGATGAGATGGCCGACTATTTAGTGTTCTGTCTGTTGTGTTTATAATTCAGAGAGTTCTGTACATAGGGTTTTGAGATATTATTAGAAGAATGGGGAGGATATGCCTCGACCCATAAGGCAAATGCCTTGTTTGGTTTTGAATGCAAGAGTTTAATCAACAGGGATTTTACCCTCAGACTTGAATAATGTAAATCATGGTGTTTCATGACTACTGTTATCGTTTTTCCTTTGCATAAGGCTAAAGTTATAATGTAAGTATTTGAAGTCTGTAAAACAATGTGTTTGTTTGCTACAAGATAGATAATTTATATCTATGTATGGCTACGGCCTGTATGAAGTTTTGTTTATTTTGTAACCTGATCCCACATTTAGGGTTTAATGAAATAGACGTTATAGCTATGAGAAAATTAATGGAACCCTTTTGGTAACCTCTGTGTTTAACTTGACTAAAAATCGATGGGTGAAAGATACAACTATTTTCTTTAAAAGAATAATGAATAGATGGATTTGTTGATGAGGCTTACGGCCTGTAAGCACTTCGTTTAAATTTAAAAGTGTTGCTGCATCTTAAAAGAATAGGGAAGTGTTTCCAATGCTAGGGTTTCGCCTTTATTTTAGAAATAAAAAGCTTAACTAAGCTCTTAGATCAGGTCTCGGCATAAACCTGTGTTTACTAAAATTGTTTGGAAATATCCTACAGTCATTTTGAAAGTTGAATCTTAACTACTCGACCTACAGGCATGTTTAAGGTGTAAGTGTTTGGTTTTTGTCTTTGATCTTGTTATGAAATGAAATTTGAGCTTGTCTGTCTTGATACTTCTGTTTGAAATAGATTTGTCTATTGTTAAAAGAAGTGAGTACCAGAATGTTATTCAAACTAATAATAAATAAAAAGTCTTCTACTGTGAATTGTTGGGATTATAAATCGATCCTGTTTGTATTGGGATGCTTTTATATGTAAAGAGAAACAAGGATGAACTTTAAAATAAAATGTTACTATCAACTAGTGATTGATAACTCTGTTTAGAGTTTTAGCAGAAATAACAAATACCTGGATTTACACTGTGTGAATATGATATAAATAAATGTATGAATGTGAGCATGAAATAAAAGGAAATACTTGATGTCTGTAAAAGAATATCATTCTGCTATATTTTGAAAGTAAATCTTTATTTATCCTAGTGTAAACAAGAACATCTTAACTGCTGAGTATGGATAAAATAATCCTATACTGTTAGAACAGAAATATAATTACTTTGAGAACAGAGATATTTATAAACAGAAATATTGTATATAAGTATGAATACAACTAACTAAAAATAGTTAATAATTAGAGTACTGATCAACAACAACATATCCCCTCATCAAATCTCTTGGGTGAAAACACAACAAAACCCCAAGGTAAATTTCCTCGTCAGGAAAAGTGATGAACCTTAGTTCAATATTTGATGGCTATTATATAGAGTGCCAAGGTCTTTTAGTGGTCAGTTTGGAATAAATGAGCCTCAAGCTCCATTCCCATCTTTCAGGGCACTATGACCACATTTCAAGGGAGTTGTCCCATACCAACAGCTAGTTAGTTGCATCATGATGCTGCCACTTGTCCATTTCCTTCTACCCTAGATTCCATTCCACCTAGTGGATCAGTAACCACTCTTTCAACAGTCCTCTTATGTGTTTGTCTCCTATTTTAGTTATTAAATAATAATATATTGTGCAAATTACAGTCATCCTTGGACACCTGTCCAAAATAAACTTTACAATAAAAGTTATCATAATGTTTCTTAACACAAAATGTTTTCCAGCTTAAAGGGTATGTTACATTCTATGTATTGATTGTGATTGGTATATGTAGAGAATATAAGCAGGAATCGTAACCATGTTATAGTTGGTTGTTGTGTACAGCCAAGCAATAATGAAAACTAATAGCAACGTGGAATAGATTAAAGCATGTAAAGAACACACAATAAAATAGTAGGTAAAAAACATGGAATAAACCAACAAGTAAAGAGCAATGTAGTCCATACAAGATATGGGTGAATCATCTATGTGAAAAGGTCTAGATGCATACCTATGTGTAAATTTCATGGAGGAAATGATTATATCCATGCATGAGTATTGTTCTATAAGAAGATAAATAATGATGATTTCATGTCTTAGTATACATGTCTTAACTCATGAGTTAATGATGAGTTGATTATATCCTAGACAACAAACCAAAGGACATAAGATATTATAGTAATCTCTAGAATAGAACTATGAAGAGATCATACAAGTGAAAAGTGTATTTGACTTCAAATGGCATGGCTTGCAAAAGAGAATAAAATTTGAAACATGACCCCAAGTAGAGTTGGAATGGATTTTATTGTAGCACCATGAGTTCGAGGAAGTCTAGGTAAAGTTACTTTTGGGGAAATATTGATTTATAATAAATAGAAATATTATAAAGATGATATGTTATCCAAATAAAAATAAAAATATATATGAATGAGATAAAAAAAATTATATAAAAAGACATAATATTTATAATAAATAGAAATATTATAAAGATGATATTTGTATAGAAATATTATACAATGTAAATATAATATTTTAACAATCAACAAAATCATATTTTTACATATCGATTTTGAGTGATAGAAAATGGGAGAGTAGACATGTATCCTCACACAAACCAAACCAAAGTTGATTTGAGTTATTTATTCATCAAACAATGACATATATGTATACATCAAGATTTATCTTAACCACACTAACAACCTCTTGAGGGAATATCTCAATCACACACTAAAAATAGGAAACTTCTTGGAGAGAATCTCTCAATATCCAACTAATCTAGAAACCTCCAAACAATGCCTGATTACAATAATTAATCACAATGTTCTCATGAGACAAGAACTACCGAATAATTCATTCCCACACTCCCCTTTCATGATCACTTGTCTTAATCTTTGTCATATCTTCATTAATATTTTTCACTAGCAATACATGCTTCCCTAGATACTGAAGGTGCTCCTTATCAAGAAGGATTATATTTGCTCCAACTTGGAATTTAGATTTGCACCTCGTTCAAGTAGACACCACTAAAATATCAAATTCCATATAAAGGAAAAACCATCCACTGGAATAAATGGATGCCCTTCAGATACATGGTTCATTCAACTTCTTGATGGACTTCTCCTAATTGTGCAAACAATTTCACCAACAATTCCAAGAGCTAACTAGTGCAATTAACACACCCACTCTTTGTTGACACATTTCCCTGAAGTCTTTTCTTAAATTATGACACAAAAAAAGGTTATTGGTCTCATAACATCACCCAAAGAGCATAACCAACACAATCCACTAATAGAGCATCCAACTGACACATGAAAATACTCCTCCAAGTGTTAACAACTCCATGTACAGGTGAACAACCTCCCCCTTTAGGGAAATAGAATAAGTACTCACTTTAGGGACTCAACTCAACTATGCCATATGGACATGCATCATTTTCCCTCATGCTCATGCAAGGTTAAATGGACATTTCAACCTATGTGCCCAAACAAAAGGATGCACTTCTAAATGTCATAGTTAAACTGACCTCACCTATCTTTACAGAGACCAAACCTATTAGCTTTTGACACCTTCCAATTTAGGCCACTTGGATCTTGTCTCAAACACACCAAGAAATCCTTTGATGGGATTAGACACACCAAAAAAGCTATCAAATCGAACACATTAAGAAATCTATCCATCTCAGCTTGGAAACACCATGCCATTTAATACTCATCTCAAACACACCAAGCAGGAAATCAACTCAGGCACACCAAGTGATTCTCATACCACTTGTAACACAACCAACAACATTCACTATGACACACACAATGACAGATCCATAAACCATAGTCAATTTACCAATTTTGGGACACATAGAAAAAATGGATAGTATATATGTGCAGATCCAGAATTTCCACGACACATGCATAATCTCATCATCCAAAGCAGTACCATTGCTTTAGCTTCTACAACTATCATATTTCCATTGAGTAATACCATATCCTCCATAACGCATTGGAAACATCATTGTTGATTGTTGAGAATTGCTTCAATTGAGAATTATATAAATTAGTTTCATAGTATAGATACTAGATTCCACATTATGATTGTATCTTTCATCATAATCTAACTATAAATCATCAAGTTTGAGCTGATCCATTTGTTTAATTTATGCCTTTATCTAATCTGCATACTTGATATATAATTCTAATATTATGTTAACCTTTTCAAATTCATCCTCCACAAATTTACTCAGCAAGCAATCCTTTCTTGAACCCCATGATAGTCCATCAAATAATTGTTAGGATATTCCTATACTCCATCCTAGTCCCACCAGTATTTTGATCATTTACATTTTCAGTCATGCATGCACCTTTTAGGGTTTGCATGCATTCTAGGGTTTGCATGCATTTTGCATGCATCCCAGTCATCAGTCCAACACCTAGCCCTCAGTTAGCCAGCCCACAGGAGCTTCTCACTATTCAGTTTTATCCCTCCAGTTGCTTAGTGCGCCCTTATTCCTTGATTTTAGGGAGCAACTCGCCCTTCTTCATCTACCAGTCCAGTTGTCACTCAGTTACACTCATTTTCACTTAGTTACATTGAGTTACACTCAGTTACACTCAGTTACATTGAGTTACACTCAGTTACACCTACCAGAGTTAGTTTGATTGATGGTTGACAGTTACTTGAGCATTGATGACTCCACTGATGATGATGAAGACTTCCAGTTGCACTCTGATGATCATGAGGACACCTAGTTGTGCTCCAATGACACTCCAGTGATCCTTTGATCACTCCATGAAGGCTAATTCGAATTGCCACCTTAGGCATTCGAATTCCTCATGCATTGTATTATTTATATGTCCATTTGTGATTAATAATCTAGTATGACCGAAGTATTATTGCTTCTATCCGAGTTCTATTGTACCACATTATTCTGTTGCTCATTATACTGCATGTATCACTCTTCTTCTATTCTCTTGCTTAATCCATTATTCTCTTGTGAGTTATACATCATCTCTTAGATCTGCTGTGAGGATTTTCACATGGTATCAAAGCATGTTGAGAGTATTGTTTATCTCCATTCTTGAGATTTTTTTGCAGGTTATTACCAAGATTTCGAGTTCAGCAGTTGCAGCAGTTTCTGCATTTTTGCAACAGTAGCAGTTGCAGTTATTCTATATTGTTTTTGCAGGTCTTCTACAACTTCAATGAATTTAGAAGAAATTACTCCTCTTTCTCCATTCAACTATGATGAATGGAAACCAAGAATGATAGCATATTTGAAGAGCCATGATCTCTTTGATTGCTATTTTGAAAGAGATTTCGAATCCTCTACAAAGAAGATTAAATGGTTGAATAAAGGTGACATGCACATTGGAAGAATGAAGCTTACTATGACTGATTACATATTGTACCCGACCATCTTTGATATTGAAACTCCAAAAGAGTTATGGGCTCATCTGGATGAAAGATTCGGCAAAAAGAATGATGGTTTTGGTCCAAATCCCTTCAAAAGCAAGCAAGGTGATGCATTCGCTCCACCTGATGGTCTCTCAGATCATGATGCATTCGCTCCACTTGATGGTCTCTCAGATCATGTTGCATTCTCTCCACTTGATGATCTCTCAGATCATGAACCAGTATCATCTCATATTGAAGTTGTTGACAAAGAACTTGCAGATTCTCTGCTCATGCTCAAACTTTCTTCTCTTTCTCTGCCAGTTCACACTCTAGATATTGCAGAAGGTCCTAAATCCTCTCTTGCACCAGAGTTTGTTGGTTTGCATCATGATCACATGATTATTTCGGAGGTAACATCAGCTATTGGAGGTAATGCATTCGCTCCTCTTGAGCAAACATCTCTTATTTACTACTATATGATCATTAGCACATGCTTTCAGAAGTTTATTGAAGAATATGGCCATTGCCACCCGTTTGAGATAATTTCTCATGCATCATATGATAGTTTTGATCTCACCCCTACTGGTTCAAAGGAGATCTCAAGAAACTGTTTTGAAAGTCTTAAATCTGATTTTGATTTCAAGCAAACATGTAATAGTTCTTTTTGGCATAATCTCACCCATGGTGGTTAGAAGGAGAAGACAAAGGACTATATGCACATTCAAAAATTTGATCCTACCTCAGCTGATTCGAATCACAGGTTCAAGGATCATTCTAATACTGTTGGATTTGTTCTCATCACATTCGATCTGAAGAGCAAGTACAAGCACATGCTTTTTGAGCATGATCCACTTCTTCCCAAGAAGAAGATACCTCCAGACATATGACCAAGCATCACACATGCTTGAGTTTGGAGCTTTTATTTTTTATGTGTGCCTTACAGTCTATTTTTGAGGAGGGGGTATGTTTCCCATGAAATTTTCCCACTTCCTTGGTTTATTGATTGTTATTATTCATTGTATTGGGTGACCTTTGGTCTTAGTTACCAGGGCCCAGGATGGATTAAGGGGGGGTGTTAGGATATTCCTGTACTCCATCCTAGTCCCACCAGTATTTTGATCATTTACATTTTCAGTCATGCATGCACCTTTTAGGGTTTGCATGCATTCTAGGGTTTGCATGCATTTTGCATGCATCCCAGTCATCATTCCAACACCTAGCCCTCAGTTAGCCAGCCCCCAGGAGCTTCTCACTATTCAGTTTTAGCCCTCCAGTTTCTTAGTGCGCCCTTATTCCTTGATTTTAGGGAGCAACTCGCCCTTCTTCACCTACCAGTCCAGTTGTCACTCAGTTACACTCAGTTTCACTTAGTTACATTGAGTTACACTCAGTTACATTGAGTTACACTCAGTTACACCTACCAGAGTTAGTTTGACTGATGGTTGACAGTTACTTGAGCATTGATGACTCCACTGATGATGATGAAGACTTCCAGTTGCAATCTGATGATCATGAGGACACCTAGTTGTGCTCCGATGACACTCCAGTGATCCTTTGATCACTCAATGAAGGCTAATTCGAATTTCCACCTTAGGCATTCGAATTCCTCATGCATTGTATTATTTATATGTCCATTTGTGATTAATAATCTAGTATGACCGAAGTATTATTGCTTCTATCCGATTTCTACTGTACCACATTATTCTGTTGCTCATTATAATGCATGTATCACTCTTCTTCTATTCTCTTGCTTAATCCATTATTCTCTTGTGAGTTATACATCATCTCTTAGATCTGCTGTGAGGATTTTCACAATAATGAAGTGGCAAGTGATATAATTCACTCTTCCAACTACTCCTTATACCTCTCCTTGTTTTCCGTGGGCATCACTAGACTACATAGCCAGTCAAACAAATTCTCCACCATTTCCTCTTAAGGGGAGGTAAGGGCCACTTGTAACTATAAATTGAATCATTCTATGGGATATTTTCCTCCAGGATATGGACACAAAGAGAAACCATCCTCTAATGTAGTTGTTTCAATGAAATCAAAGCTTGATATTGTCATGGTGATCGTCCCGCACAGAGACTCCATCCCTAGGACGCATTGAGTACCCATATATTGATGCACTTAGAACACACATTAAAGTCTTCTCAGAGCGACCAAACTCTCGCATTCATACCAAGCGACAATGAAAATGTGGGCCTATAATACTTTAAGAACACATCCTTCTATGACACGATAAGGAAAAACACAAATTTCTTCTTGGGATTTCCTCCTCCCTTAAATATTCACCTAGATTCTCATCTTCATTGTGGATTCTTGTCACTTGAATGTGCACAACATGGGCCTTCTTTACAAAAGGATTCCCTTGAGTATTTATAGTAAATGTACTATCATTGGGAGGAAATATTGACACTCATTTTTATTGGAGGCTTGGGATTAAGAACCAAGATATTATTCATCATTGGTCTCTGGGTCTCGGGATCAAAACTTGCAGTGTTTTCTCCAATAGTTTCCATAAATTAACCCTTTACCTGAATGAAATTATTTCACCTCAAATAACAGACAAAATATCATCATCAAATTCCCAAATTTATATCACTTAGTAATGCCCCAGCTGGTACCATGTAGAGATTTCATAATACCTCCTATGAGTAGCCTATTTTCCTCTTACTCATATCAAGATCTCAATTGGTACTTATAGTCTTCATTGAGTAGATTTAGATCTCACACTGCTGATTCACATACACACTTAAAAATCTAATTAATGCGAAATTATCACACCAACATGACAAATAAATAATCACTAAACACGTTGTCATAATCATTGCACATAGGAACACTATAGCAGCAATCTACTCAAACAAAAAAATCACTCTCTTACCTATTTTAATTTACTCCATACTCCTAGAAGGGAAGCACTCTCATAGCCTTTCATTTTCCCGGGCCCTCCTAATAGGGAGTCAAGCTCAGTCTATCTTTAATACCATGATAGAAATGGGAGAGTAGGCATGTATCATCACACAAACCAAAGATGAGTTGAGTTATATATTCATCAAACAATGCCTTATATTTATAAATCAATATTTCCCTTAATCACACCAACAACCTGTTGAGGGAATATCTCAACCACACACTAAAAGTAGGAAACCTGTTGGAGAGAATCTTCTAATCTCTAACTAATTTAGCAACTTCCTAGGTCAATGATCAATTACAATAAGTATTCGGGTGAATCCAAGGATATTGGTAACACTTTTTGGCCAAACATGATGGTGATTTTTTTTATATTTTTTACTCACTTATTAAATTGAAGCCCTCAAAACTCTTATATACTTGTGAATTTCGACACGCAACAAAATTTTTTTTGTAGGGAATTATGTTATCTTTCCGATTAATAATAATAATATAATTTAATATTCCAAAATTGCATATAATGAAAGGCCTGTTCTTGTAAATTTCAAGAAAAGTTAACAAAGTGCTTGTGTGCACGTAATTTTTTTTAATGATGAATGTATAATTTTTGGAAAAAAAAAGATATGAACATAATCTACAAGGAATGCACCAGGGTGCACATATATATATTTTAATTTATTTTGGAAAATTGTAATTTTATTAATTTTTGAAATTGACCATTGAAAATTTTAGTCACATTTTGGTAGGTGTGTGTGCATGTAAACATTTTTTTTACTACTTACAAAAAATGAAAAAAAAATACCATTTTGAAGAGGACATGTCCATGTGGGGTGTATATATTTTTTGAAGTTTTTTGGTTGTGTACTTTTTTATGTTGTGGATTTTTCTTTGTGCTGCTTCGAAGTTGTGCACATGGTTTTTAAGTGTAAGTTTGAAAAGAAAATTTAAAAAAATATCACATGAACTCAAAAAGATGTAAATTATATGTGAGTGGATAGACAATTTGTTGACAAATCCATTAGTATGATTTCCTCCACCTAAGGTGCATCCCACAATAAGGTTTATGCATGTCAAAGAGGCTAGTAAAAATAAATTTGCAGAAGAGGGGGCTAAAAGCTTGCTTTTAAAGCCCCCGATTGAGATATTAGCTCGATTGAGATCTTAACATCCCTTGTTTGAGGTTTTGAGTGCATTTTAAATAGATCAATCGAGGGTTTAAATATGGTTAAGCTAAAATATCGATCTATCCAAAAGAAAGATTGATTGATCTAATTGCTTGATCAACCTATTAGCTTGATTGAGCTATTGTCCATCAACTTTTTGCATTCAATTTGCTTCATTTTTTTCCCTTTAACAAAGAGAATGGATTACCTACCATATTTTTGCATTTAATAAACTGAATAAGAAACCAATTGTATAAAACAAAAAAACATAAAATAAACTTAAATGAATTGTAATACCATTATAAGCCTATTAAGTGTCCCATAGTGTACAGTTTTTTAAGATTTTCCATAGAGATATATATTGTTTCAAAGGAAATTGGACATTTTCGTTTGTTATTCACCAATAAACGTGAGAAACAAGAAACATAAAAGTAGGAAACATGATCATGATCAAATTAATAAAGATGAAATATGAGAAAGGACCAAAGAAAGGATGAGGCAACAACGAGCAACATTGAGAGAACAACAAGAAGAGGATGCAGGTCAACATTTAGTGCATCCAGCTCCAATTGAGGGAGATATCGATAATTCTTACATCATTCTTCAAATGCTAATTATTTTACTTCTTAATCTTACCTCTTACCCCATTCTTACAATTATCACGTTTCAAAATTAGTTACAATTATCATGTTGATTAGCTACTAGTCATTGGGATTTCAAGATATTTTATGATTCATATATATATATATATATATATATATAGATATAGATATAGATATAGATATAGATATAGATATGAAGTATAACTTTAAATTACTTAATTTCTTATTGACATGTATTTTTAATTTACTAAATAATTTAGTGAAATGTTCATGCATGCATTGTGTGTTATTGGAGAATATGAGTACATGCTAGTGTAAGTAGTATCAATTTATTATATAGCAAAAATTTGTGTGTGTCTCAAAATTTCCATGTGGTGTTAAACTTTATTCCTCAAGGTTGGGTTTGATAGGACTTCAAATATCATAGTGGAATTGATAATCAATTTTTCATAGCAATGAACACTCTAGAACAACTTAAATTGAAATATGTATGTGAAAAAAACAATAAGTTAGAATTGATTGCAAATGTTTATTTATGTCCATGATTTGAAATCTTTTAAAAAGAAGTAAGGTGCATGAAATTTTACACATAAAATGACAGATCATAAGGCCTATATTGTAAATTAATTCCTTGGGATGGATGTTGGAACAAAATGTGAGAATGTACTTAAAAAATTTAAAATGAAACGATTGCAAACTAGTAAATAATTAGTTAATTAAAACCAACTAACAAATTTAGGTTTGTGGGCTCATTTGTAAACCTTGAAAATATCCTCACTTTCTATTTAATACAACCTTCACAAAGTTCACTTGAATTTTAGATGTGTAATACTCCATGTACATTAGATATTGTAAAATTGTTAAATAAATGTAATGACATCTATTTCTTTTTAAAATACCCAAGGTATTTTTAGGACCGCTTAACATAAGAAAACCATAATAAATTTGGCAATTCCATTTTCATTTAAAACCTTAATCTTAATCTCTATTTAATTTAAGAAAAGTGTATAATTTTTATATATTAAATTTGGAGTGAGTTTTATCATTTAATTTTATAAGTTTTAATACTTTAATGTCTAAGTTACATCAATTAAATTTGATATCTTTCTATTATTAAATTTGTTATCTTTATATCAATTAAATTTGATATTTTTCAATTCTAAAACAAGTTCAATATATATGTACAATATTCTTCCAACTAAACTATAAACTATCATGAGTATCTTTTTAACTATTAAATAAATTTTAATACTTAAAAGATATAATTAACATTAAAATGAAATGTAATTAATTTAAAATCAAATAGTTAACATATAATAAAAAAGATACAATTTACATTATTAAAATGAAACATAGTTAAGATTATCAAAGAGTAAAACAAATTTGCACCACTTTAAATAAATTTTCATAAGTTTAAAATAAATAATTTATTTTAAATCAAATATAGTTAATCTAATAAATTTAATTTACTTAAAATATATAATTTACATTAAAATTCAAAGCATAGTTAACATAATCAAGAAGAATTTATTGTATGTTATTAAATTTTATTATTTTAATGTATAAATTAGGAATTTTTATTGTCATATGTTCATAAATTATTAGATTAAAAGTCCCCTTATGTTAGTGCACAATCTTAAATTGAAAGTGCACATGTATTAAATAAATTAATTAACCTCGAATTATATTATGATAGTTAAAATACTGAGGTTCTATGGATTTATAATGTTTGATATCATGGAGTCATGAGTAATGCTTGGATATACATGATTTTTTATTTTTGGGTGAAGACATGAAGTTGGGTAACTATTTTGCTTGTTTTTTGACAAACGAAACTACAAAATTTTATGTTTTTCAACTTCGACTCTTTTAAACCCATACCTTCTTTAGGAATTTCATCTTGAAGTGAACACAAATGTTTTAGAGAATTGAATTAGCTTCGTACTCATATTTTTCTTAAAAAAAATTATGGACATATCGTGGAACAAATTTGGTACTCACCAACAGCATATACTTGAAAATTTTAGGTATGGATAATGATTGAACTACGCAAGCACTAGTTTTTTTAGAGATGGTTATTCATTTTAGGTAAAAAAATGTATGCTCATAATCTACACGCATTGCAATTGCGCATGGACTATATTTTGAGGTTTTTTGGACTTGAGAACTATTTTGTATTATTTATTGAAATAGCATATGTTAAGAAAATGCTACCTTATCGACACATGTTGGTGAACTTCAATTTTCTTTTTAGTGTGACTCGTAATGAAAAAATAAAAGTACCCTTTTGAAGAGGACGAGCCAAGAAATATCTTTGTTAAGATTTCAATTTTTTTGGGTGTTGTCTTTGTTATGATATTGAATTTTTGTTTTGTATGATTTTAAGAACAATAAAATTCTTAAGGGATAAGGTTTAGAAAAAAATATTAATAAAGTTAAATTCAAAATGAAATGAAACACTTATTATATCATTGGAAACTAGATTCGTTGATGAATCCATTGGTACCAAGTCTGACAAATAATCTTTAAAATTTGCAGGGGTTTGGCCTTGCTGAAGTTGTAGGTTCTAGAAAGATGCACAAGATTTTGCAGGTTTTGTTGATCATGAACTCTCGGCCGAGAAAATATCTTCCAAAATATTAGTTGAGAGTTTGTTTCAAACTCTCGGCCTAGAGTTTTTTTTTAAATACGACTCTGTGATTGGTTCAAACTCTCGGCGTGGAGTTTGAAGTTGAATTTTTTTGCATGCTTATCGGCGTGCACTATTTTTCTTTCCCACTCCATTCTAAAAAAAAAATTACCCAACTTACCAATTGGATCTTGAGCGGTATGCATAATCTTGTAGGGATAAGTGTAAGCAATCGATTGATTGAGAAAATAACTCCATGGGCAAGGTTACACACACACACACACACACACACACATATATATATATATTGTTGATGTATATGTAACTTCGGAATGTATTTCACATATATGTATATTGTTTTCCTATAGAGATGTTATTATTCCTCTATACGGAAGAGTCGTCATTTATATTGTAACTGTCGTAACTTATACTTGATGGGTTATTAGACCACCTTGTTGGGGTCGGCCCTGTATAAGTCATGTGGGTCAAAGGGTTATTAGACCACCCTATTGGGGGTCGGCCATGTGGGTCGAAGGGTTATTAGACCACCCTATTGGAGGTCGGCCCAGTCAACATTATGTTATGTGGTTAAGTTCGAGCCTACATGAGTTAGGTAAAAAGGCAAGTCAAGTCAAGTATAAATAGAGTGCGGGAGGCACTCTATTTGATCACTCACTTCTCACACATGCACTCAAGGAGGAGTGGCGCACTTATGGAGGAGGAGGATCTGCTGTTAGGTTATGGATATCTCTCTTGGTTGGTTGTATCATTTCTCTATCTATCTCCGAGGAAGTTATTGGGGTTTTTCACCTTTATGGTTTTCCCCAAGTAAATCTTTGTGTCTCTTGTGTGCTTGCGTTATTGTCTCCATGATTGATATGCTGTAGATATGTTGTACATGTTGTTCTCTCAGTTAATATCCTAGATCATATTGAAGTAAATTCTGAAAATTTAACATGGTATCAGAGCTAGCTTGAAAGAAGGCATGATATGGCATGTATGACACTTGTTGCACTTACGATGCTAGGGCTTGATATAGAAAAAATCAGTCATCGTAGAACTTTCGCTATAAATCCGTTTTGGCAAAGTTTTCGGATCTGAAATTGTTACAGGACGAAGCTAAGATCCACATGTACCTTGTGTTCAAAGGAAAACCTCTAATTCGTTGTACTTTGTGATTTATGATCTGTACAATATAGGGTTTCTGCCTCTTCCAGATCTGAGTCAAAATCAGGTGACCTTGGGAAAAAGGTCATAACTTGGGTTAGGAAGCTCCAAATGAAATTTCGTAAAAAGTGTCAAGTATTACACAGACTGTACTATATCAGGAAATTTTTTCAGAGGCCGAAGTTCAAACAGTGACATGTGGAAATCCGTACAAGTTCGCTCTCCTGTTTTATCCCAAAACAGGTCACGTTGGGACATTTGACATAACTCTCTCTCAGAGAATCCAATTGAGGTCAGACCTGTCAGGATGGTAATATAACAGGTCAGGATATCTCAGGAAACTTTTTCAGACCTTGTGGATCGAAAATTTCAGAGTTACACCAGAAACAATCAGGTACATATTTTTGTCAAAACAGAATTATTTTTGAGTACCTTCATTCATGGCTTCCGGAATTTAGGGCTTTGGAAAAAGTTGGAATTTTTGTAATCAGAGACCACGGCTGGATGATACTCATCAAAATAGAAATTTAGAGACCAAGATCAGAATTTTTGGTTGGGAAGAAGGCCAGGATTAATCAAACCCTAGTTCGGGACTTTGATCAGAAAAGTGGAAAATTAGGGCTTCTCTAAAAATGGGAATTTTTGAAATCTATGACCACGGCTGGAAGCTCCTTAGAAAAATAGAAGCATAGAGCTTTGGATCAAAATTTTTGATGGGGCAAAAGAGTGGGATTCATCAAACCCCAGTTCAGAGTTACGTCTAGTGAATCTGGAAGTTTCAAAGGCAAAATTGAGGAGTGAAACTTTGCAGTTTTCAAATTCTAAATATACCAGCTTGATCAGCTCATCAAGGCGCATATTTCTATCCTTCCGGAAGTTTGAAATTCAAAGTTTGAATTTTTGGGGTTTCTCTGACAAACGCATATCCAGCTCCAGGTCCAGTTCTTGCAAATCAAGTGGATTGGGTTAATCCTAGAAGAAGATGGATTGGTCACCTGCATAAGTGAAGATATTTCTGTTTCAGAGGGAGATGAAGCTAAGGCATTACATAAGAAGATTACAAGCGATCTCGACAGGTATGACTCATTGAGGTATGTTTCGAGATTTGTTCATGATTAAGTTTATGGTATATTTGTCTTCATGTTATTACGGTTAGTACAATCTTGACTTGTCATATCACCTTAATAAAACTATGAATGCACAATAGAAAATATTCATTGATTAGGGTGTTGACACTTATGATTGTACTAATGCATTATGGTGTTGTATGAGGTTTATGTTGTCTACTAACATGAAAGGTACACCAAGAAAGACAAATCATGTTCTGGTCCAAGAACATATGATCATGATAACATGAGGACAAAGATTCTTCCATTGTCATGGATCTCATACAAGATCCATTTACGAGGTATGTATAACTTGTTTATACAATGGTTAACTTATGAGACATGCAGGTTACTAGCACAAGTCACTGAAGAGAAACAAAAGATATTATACGGGTATGTTAGACATAAATATCTAGCATGCTAATCCAGGTATGTTTTTCCTATATCAAGATAGAATCCTACCTTGTGTTAGGATCTTATACTGTTGTTGATAATGATTATTCCTGAAGAGTCATAGGTTTGAATAATCATGGTTGTATGCATATTATGTTTCTTACCATAATTGATGATATGACTGACCAGAAGAATCATGAAGGTATAGGTTTGAATAATTACAAGATTTATGCATATTATATCTCTTATCTTGATTGATGATTCAACTAACCCGAAGAGTTATAGGCTTGAATAATCACAGGTTTTATGCATATTATATCTCTTATCTTGATTGATGATTCAACTAACCCGAAGAGTCATGGGTTTGAGTAATTACATGTTATGTCTCTTATGATTTGACTAAGCATAAGAATCCTACATAAACCTTTAATGCTAATGCTTATTATTTTTGTTTGAAATGATCATGACTATACATGCTTGAGATTATTGTGTTTTAATAGTATACTAATGAATGTATGATTTTGTATGAGACCTAGAGGATAACACAATGATGATACTAACAAGCATGAAAGGATGAATATGAGTTCAAGAACAAGTAATTCAGGAAGCAAAGATCAAGAGGGAGTACACTCCAATGGTTTATGCAAGGATGCAGATATTCAAAGGGAGTTGACCATCTCTCTACTCTCCACAACAGAAAGGTGTAGAAGAAGCTACTTCAGATTAGGACTCCAGCAGCTCCTGCAAGGAAGTGAAGACTCAGAGGGAGTCCACCCAACGAACAAAGAAAGATAAGTATTCTAATCATCATTTCTTACATATTTGTTTGTTTAAATAAAATTGTTCAATAATGTATATGCTCATGTTCCTAGACTTAGGATATGTATTGTGCATATCAGAATAGTTGCATTGATGAACAGTATACTACTAATATATATGGGTAAGTGGCCTATGGCACTGTACAACATTCCATTGCTACTTATCTAGAATGAAACCTCTTTGCTGACATGTTGGGAGTTGTGCACACTCTTAACAATGTTCTGGTACAGATTGGAAGGCATCTAGAAAGTTACGGGATATGGATAAATGTTGTATTGAAGCATTGGCTAAGATAATTGCATGACTGTATGACATATTTCTTTATGTGTAATAATTTTTTCTGAAAATTATGAGATGTTTCTAATCATGCAATTTAACCTGTTTTGTAGGAAAGACCGTATATCTTCACCTACAAAAGGACTACAACATTTGTTCCAACAACAAAGATATCTATTGAAGATACTGAAGTTCCCAGGATCTGGGATGAAGAAATGGAATGCCATGATCCGTCAGAATGATGTTTGGGATGTAGTCCCAAGACGTGAAGGGAAGTTTGTTATAACTTCCAAATGGAACTATCAGATCAAGCATGTTGCAGATGGTAACATTGAGAAATATAAAAGTGATGAAATAAAAGATGCACCAGATGGATTTCAAGACAGCATGGTGTAGTCATATATGTGTGCAGAACCTGGTATGGTAGGATAGATAGCTTTCTACTCAGTTTGGGATTTACCAAGAATAAAGTGGATTCCAATCTTTTCTACAAGGTTGAGGAAGGCAATCCAGTGATACTACTTTTGTATGCGGATAACCGGTTTGTATCAGGTGAAGATAGATTGATTGCCGACACGCAGCGGAAGCTTACTACCGAGTTCGAGATGAAGAACTTGGGGATGATGCACTATTTGTTTTTGGCATGGAGGTGTGGCAGAGCATAGATGGAATCTTCCTTCGACAGGGGAAGTATGCAGTAAGAGATCTTGAAGAGGTTCGGGATGATGAATTGCAAGGCCATGGCCACACCTATGGCATCGAATCTGAAGCTTCTATGTGATGCTTCATATGAGCCAGTTGATGTCTCTATGTATCGTCAGATGATTGGGTCCTTGATGTACCTGACGAACACGAGACCAGACATTTGATTTGCTGTGAACACATTGAGCCAGTTCCTGACGGATCCGAGGAGTTTTCACCTGGTTGCTGTAAAGCATGTTCTGAGGTACCTGAAGGGTACAGTGGATTATGGACTCAGGTATGAGGTGGATCAAAAGTTTAACCTACAGGGTTATGTTGATTCAGATTGGGCTGGCAATGCTGCAGATAGGAAGAGCACATCTGGGTGCTGCTTCAGTATGGGATCAGGTGTGATCTCTTGGTTTAGCAGGAAGCAGTCCTGCGTAGCACTGAGTACAGCTGAGGCAGAGTATGTTGCAGCTTGTTCAGCTAGTTGTGAGGCAGTATGGATACGGAAGCTATTGTCTGAGTTATTTGATCTCCCGTTGGAGGCTACTGGTATCTTCTGTGATAACCAGAGTTGTGTGAAGCTGTCCGAGAACCCAGTGTTTCATGACAGGTCGAAACACGTAGAGATCAAATATCACTATATCAGGGATATGGTGCAGAGAGGAGCTGTGAAGCTCCTATATGTTGCAACAGATGAGCAGATTGCAGATGTGCTGACGAAGCCACTAGCCAGGGTGAAGTTTGAGTACTTCAGAGAGAGGCTTGGCGTTCTTCAGATCGAGGACACTTCGAGGAAGAAGTGATGGACACATTTGCTGAAGCCATTCCAAGCATGTTGAAAGGAGGAACCTTCACATGGCTGTGGATGTAAGCGCTGGATGATGAGCATCAGGTTGATGTTCTGGCTTCTGCTAGATATGATCTGTTGGATCATTTTTATGTATGTACGCATCATGTTGGATGCTTGGATATGATCAGTTGGATCATTTTTGTATGTATGTATGCATCATGTTGATGCGGGATATGATCAGTTGGATCACTTATATGTACGCATCATGTTGGATGCTGGATATGATCAGTTGGATCATGTGTATGTATTTTGTATATGCATCATGTTGGATGCTTGGACCATGTATCTGTATATGTATCAGGTGGATACATTGTATGATCAGGTGGATCATGTATGGTGATATGTATCATGTATTTGTATTTGTATCAGGTGGATACATTGTATGATCAGGAGGATCATGTATGATGGTATGTATTAGATAGATACTTGGTATGCATCAGGTAGATGCATTGATGATCAGGTGGATCATGCAGCAGGATGTTGTAGTGATGATCAGGATGATCATAGATGATGAGCTTCAGGATGTTGCTCCAGATGACATGCAGCAGGATGTTGCAGTGATGATCAGGATGATCATGGATGACGAGCTTCAGGATGTTGCTCCAGATGACATGCAGCAGGATGTTGCATTGATGATCAGGATGATCATGGATGATGAGGTTCAGGATGTTGCTCCAGATGACATGCAGCAGGACGTTGCAGTGATGATGATCAGGATGATCATGTGTACATCAGGTTGATGTATGGTGAGTATCAGGATGATACTTTGTGGCCGTGGATCAGGTTGTGCAGAGGAGCATGTCTGAGAGATCCTATAGGTCGGAGTTGTGTACCCGTAATAGCCTGGGATGCTCTTTCGAGACATTGCTCTGGGAGGACAAGTAATTTGTGCCCTGGGAGATTTCAGGTCGGAGTTGTGTACCCGTAACATCCTGAGATGCTCTTGCGAGGTTTTGTCCTATGGCATGTAATTTGTGCCCTGGGAGATTTCAGGTCGGAGTTGTGTACCCGTAACATCCTGAGATGCTCTTTCGAGGTTTTGCCATGACCACATGTAATTTGTGCCCTGGGAGATTTCAGGTCGGAGTTGTGTACTCATAACATCCTGAGATGCTCTTGCTAGGTTTTGTGGTGACCACATGTAATAGTGCCCTGGGAGATCCTTCAGGTTGGAGTTGTGTACCTGTAACATCCTGGGATGCTCTTTCGAGGTTTTGTGGTGGGGTCACATGTAATAGCGCCCTGGGAGATCCTACAGGTCGGAGTTGTGTACCCGTAACATCCTGGGATGCTCTTTCGAGGTTTTGTGACGCACGTAATAAGTCCTGAGGATTCCACAGTATGGCCAGTGATGATGAAGACCTACAGGTGGTGGGCCTACATCCAGTATGAAAAAGGGCTGGCTCTGTAGAACTTCCTATGACGAGTAGATTCAGAGATTGATTGAGATAGCAGCAGCAGTGACGATGATGATGACTCGATGACGATTATCCAGTGACGATGATCCAGAGAAGATGACTTGTGCTAGAAGAACTGTGCTGAGAAATACCTTCCTAGTTAAGAGGGAGTGTTGATGTATATGTAACTTCGGAATGTATTTCACATATATGTATATTGTATTCCTATATAGATGTTATTATTCCTCTATACGGAAGTGTCGTCATTTATATTGTAAGTGTCGTAACTTATACTTTATGGGTTATTAGACCACCTTGTTGGGGTCGGCCCTGCATAAGTCATTGGGGTCAAAGGGTTATTAGACCACCCTATTGGGGGTCGGCCATGTGGGTCGAAGGGTTATTAGACCACCCTATTGGGGGTCGGCCCAGTCAGCATTATGTTATGTGGTTAAGTTCGAGCCTACATGAGTTAGGTAAAAAGGCAAGTCAAGTCAAGTATAAATAGAGTGCGGGAGGCACTCTATTTGATCACTCACTTCTCACACATGCACTCAAGGAGGAGTGGCGCACTTATGGAGGAGGAGGATCTGCTGCTAGGTTATGGCTATCTCTCTTGGTTGGTTGTATCATTGCTCTATCTATCTCTGAGGAATTTATTGGGGTTTTTCACCTTTATGGTTTTCCCCAAGTAAATCTTTGTGTCTCTTGTGTGCTTGCATTATTGTCTCCATGATTGATATGCTGTAGATATGCTGTACATGTTGTTCTCTCAGTTAAGATCCTAGATCATATTGAAGTAAATTCTGAAAATTTAACATATATATATTATTGCTTGAACTTGCCAATGCCTAAGTCAAACATATATATGTTGTTAGTCGTTTACATTTTAATGTATATGTAGGTAAGTGCTAATAATGTAGAGAATGTTGAGGAAGTTATACCTACCCAGTTTCCACTGGAGACATAGTTAACAATAATTTCTTTCTATAAATATTTCATTCATTTTGGTATACTTTTTCCAAAGCAGATATATACTGAGTTTAACTTCAATTTTTACTTTTCAAGTCTATCAAAATGATGAGATGGAAACTGAGGGTGAAATAAATGGTGAAGGAAATCCACTTCAGTGACATGTAGATAGGTATTTTCACTGGCTCCTCCATATTTGGAATAAATATGAATTAGTATTGGTAGATCCATCCATATAAGAAGATAACATATTAACGAAACTTTATTACAAAGTCTATATACGTTATTAGGGCCTTGATTTAACTTGGGACATGCTTTCCAGCATTAAAAAGAGATATGGGTCCTTTTCCTTACTTGAGAAACAATACTTTTAGTGGCACTTCTAAGATATCATGTCTAAGATGCACATTGTGGACATGATCATTGGATCCACATCTACTTAGATATATTTTGCATGCTTCATCAAAGCATTGTAGGACCTAGAAAGGTTTATTTATAGCTTCTTAAAACTATGGACTTATAGTAAGTCATATGTTTCCTTATATTTCTCCATAATCATAACACACATGATGATTGTACTTATTGGAAAAATTTTCTTAATTTGTAATTATTCCACATTATTGGACTTTAGGTTGACCTACAGAAACAATCCACAAAACATTATTATTTTTTGTTTGCTAGAATCTCCCTGAATTGTGGCATTGGCCTTTCCTCTAAGAAACCATGACCCAAGGGGCATCTAAGTCATCAAAATCACCCGAGAATCGCACCCAGCCTGGGATATAACAAACCTCAACTTGTGGGATTTTGGGTGTCTCGTCCTGACTAGCTAACCCCTAAGGGGAATTGAAATCGGTTCGCCTTTATGGAAAGACCCATACCTTAACCAAATGAGTTAGCGGGAATTGAACAATGCACAAAACATTATATTTATTACTAGAATTGTTATATTCATAATCTTTGACATGCTTATGCTAGATCTCGATTCTTTCCTCAATCCTTTTATCATTTTAACTGTATTGATAGACTACATGTCCCCTTTTAGACCCCAAAAATTAAAATAATCATTGCAATCAATATTATCAAAAATTTCTTTGACCTCATCAACTTCTTCCTCTCTATCTAGGGCTCTAGGCTATGGGAAACTTAGATGATATTATGTGGCATTTGAGTATCAATTCTAGTTCATACCCCAAGGGTTATTTTAGTTTCCTTCAAATTGACAGTATCCACTTCCCAGCAAATGATTTGAAAATGTCCAATATATTAACATAATATCCAAAAAAATTAGAAGGTACAAAAAATAATTCTTTAGATTCTTTTATGATTTGTAAATTGAAAACACTTCGATCCTCACCTACAAATTTTCAAGAAAAAATTGACTCACACATGAAATTTTAGAACCCTAAAAATTATATTCCCCTCCCCCTTGGAATAGCATTGAACTTGATGCAGTCTCTAGATCAAAACAAATAAGGATATCCCTCTACATTCTTCAACTGCAAGGAAGTAATTTGTTTTGTGGAGATTATGGGATAACCTTTATTCTTCTAGGGTTTCCAAGTCATCATATATACAATCAAATATTTTGTTTGAAAAATAAACCACTATGTCATATGACTCTAAAGATGTACAATATTGGTCATAGGATTCGTTGTGTCATTGTTCGTCTCAGAATTTAGTTGCATATTTTTCTCGGAATTTGTTTCAAGAATCATCTCAATATCCCTTTGAATATGCCCAGGATTGGTCTTGGGATTCACCAAAGCTGAATATGTATGAAACTTCTTATACATGGTAACTCCATAAGATTGATTGAAATATCATTAGCTTTGTCCTCCTTTTAGCTAGTTATCTTATTTATGTTGCATACATGATTAAATAGTCTTATTAGTTTTGTTTAGTTTTCCATTTCATATTTTTCTAGTACTTGATATTACACAACCCTCGGGCCTCAATATAAAACTTTCAAGACCATGTCAATCATTTTTGCAAAATCATTTAAACGGACAAGAAGAGCCTCTTATCCTTCTTCAAAAGAAGACTTCAATAGATCTAATAATGGAATTGTAAACTTGTTCAAAAACTTTTATTTGGCTCTTGTACATATTGGAGACAACATTTTATAGCCTCCTTATAACATGAAGTGGACAGGTTGCAGTAGTAACAACACAAGATTTCAACCGTGAAGACTACTTCTTTACACTATATACTTCACTAAAACTATGCTTCCTTTCCAAGAGTTCCTTTTAAGCCCTAGTCTGTGTCAATTAGATAGAGATTCAAGTATCACGTAGATATGCAAGTATAATACATATAGATCCCAACATAAAGAATACAAGGACTCATAATTATCATATATCTAGATTAGACTGGTATGAGCTCCTAGTGCATATGGACTTTGAGGATAGTTCTAGAATATATGCTTAAGAAATAGAATATATGCTCAAGAAATATGTGTTAATGTTTCCTATTTAGAACAAAATAGATACAAAATTAGATACATTGGTTAGTTCCAGTAATGATAACTAGCCTAGTTATGTAATGATAGTAAGGGTTTTAAGCTAATACCTAATGACAATGGGATAACATATTACTTAGACTATTTAGATTACACTAATTTTGACTCTCTTTATATATTTCAATCTCTCTTTAGTACAAATAATAGTTATTGATACTAATTAGCTTTAGTTAAGCCTGATTCAACTAGCTTTTCTGGAACTAACAACCATTTCTTCTATTTGGCTAAGCCTTCCTGATACAACTACTGTAGTGCAGTTCAATTATTGCTCTTAGCTTGAGCTAAGCAGTTCGGAAGAAATAGTTAAGAAAAAAGTTGTAGTTAAACTGAAATGAGACTTATAATTAGTGCAATTTTGAGTCTAAAAGATAGATATATTATTCTATTCCCTTTTTAGAAATAATAATGGATATCATTATGTATGATATTATGCAATTATATCTTAGATAGGAATAGGAATATCTATTATATATATGTTATTATTATATTAAATCACTAAGAGACTAGCATTAGTCCCATGCCCTAAGGCCATAAAGGAGAGGTCAAGGTGTTGTCTTAAGTTGTAGTGTGTAATACCTACTAGATAGATGTATTGATTTCTTAAAGATGGATTTCACAGAACATATAGAGTATAGATATATATATTTAGATAATATATAGATTTATATACTTTCATCCCCTCCTCTGGATAATCCTCCCTTCGAACCTCAGCATTAGGCTCCAATCTGTATGGGTGCACACTTCACAGAGAAAATAAAAAGTACTCTCGACAATGCCAACTTAGAGCTCCAACAATGAAACTTGTCATAGGCTCTGACAATGTTTTTGAGAGATGAAGATGGTTCTTTATTTGTGAGTATGAGGCTCAAATATATTTGGTTAGTGAGGTATGAAGGCTTCTTGGAAAGAGAAAGAAAGAAATCCTCCTTCCTTCCTTCATTCTGTGTGTGTTTGTGGTATGTGTATGCCTATTCGCCTCTGTAGGGAGTATTCCATTGAGTAGCTGTGTAGGACCCCGGGATACTTTTGAATAAGGTTTATCATACACTGTAACCACTTGCATGATAATACAAGCTCTACTACAAGCCTTATTCTGGATAGTAGTTGTACTACTTGCACTTTAGACTAGAGTAGATTCCTTCGTCTGTAGAGTAATTTGACTTACTATCCCTTAGAGTAATAACTACTAGCCCTATAAGAAGTACTAGAATATTGATTTCATGCAGTAGTTCTACTTGCTTTAGTCCACATGCAGTAGAGACTATTGTAGAGTAGGCCCTATGGATTGGACTACTTCTATTCCCTACTCTCTCTTTAGTCCCATGACTTAAGCCTTAATATACAATCCTCAGCCTTAGCCGCATGGGCTGCCCTATGGAAATTACTTTATTCCTTACTTTCCCTAAGGCTCATAGAGTAAATATTTTATTTCTTGATTAGTCCTTAGTACCAACCCTAGTACCAGCCCCCTAAAGGGGCCCTAAAGAGAGACTACCTAAATAAAGATCCATGATTAAACTCCCAATTATCCTTTACTAAGTTCTAGACTTGGATTCCTGGTGAAATAAACATTGTTTGCTTTGGATATAGGTTGGAAATCTAAAGAAAGGTTCATAGGTTCAAGAAAAAAAAGTATTCTTTCCTTCTCTTTATGTTTACTAGTTGTTGATGTCCATTTTTGTCATTAAACATGCTCCGGGGGCACTATTTTTGTCATTTTTGGCATATTAATTTGCAATTCTTGCCATTTAGACCGTCAATCAAACCCAGGTATGCATTTATTTGAATATCATATGAATCATAAATAATTATCATGGTATTATGATTTATTAACATTTATTTGACATTTCTTGACCTGCGTGGCATATAGATTTCATTCTACAGGTCGTGGCCGTCATTAGGACCTTCATTCAGATGCGTGTTCATGTTGAAGACACCCAGCTGCATTCGAACCGTCGTTCAACCCTCCATTCACACCCGCGGAATCGTTGGTTGGAATATTTCGGGGCATTAAAGACAAAAATGATGATATGGGTTCTGTTGGCGATGTGTCCCTCATGGTTCATGAGCCTCCATTCTAGAAGATTCATCCTCCTGTCCACCTAGATCGAAAATGCATCCTCTTCCCACGTTGAAAGGAACCAAAGCAAAACTGCTCGCGTCAAGGAGAATCAACACCTGTGGAATCAGGTAGACGACCTGTGCACTGTTGTGAACCATCATGCAACCGCTTTGTAGCCATTAAGACCTATATTTTAGAGAGGTCGACCACTGAAAGGGTCGACCTTCTCTCTTGTTCTAAAAACTTATATAAAGATGCCTCCTTTGGAGAAACGGGCAGTAATTTTTATGCATAGAAACGCTGAGTAGAAACGTTGTGGAATCTTTTCAGTTAATGGAAGTTCCTGATTTTAGTTATTGATGTTCTATTGATGGTGAATAATTTGAGTTAGCTTCAATCCCTGATCGTTGGTAAGAGCCCCTCAATAACCAGAGGTTTTTGTGTATATTCTGTATTTCTTTCCTGCAAGTAAATAGTTTATTTTTCAGTATATGCATTTAACTTGGTTTCTTGTATATGTCATTTAGTTATTTCCTGTAATTTATATCTTGCTGTTAATTTAATTTACATTCTTAGAAGTTAAAGTGACTGGTCATGCATAATTCTTCCTAGTTTGCTTTCAATCTTTTCATTTACAATTAGATAGAGTTAACTAGTTAGTGTTTCAAGTTTAGTTTGTAATTAGATACAGTTCTGCTAATTTTTCCTGTAGCTGCAGATTAGTTTTATTTACATTCAGCCTTGTTTTATCATGCAATAGAAGTAGTTCATTTCCTTAGATAATGATTAGTATAGGTTGCTTCTTGTTATTTTAGTTTTAAACAGTCTATTTACTGCTTTCCTTGCACTATAGGTTCATATGCATCAACCAAATGACGTTAAGATCATTTAGTCTTCTTCTTTCCTTAGTTTCTATTTTTTTCCGTCATCTGGACTATCATTCGGACTGTCTTTCAAACTGTCATCTGGATTGTCATACGGACTTTAATATTTTCTGCATTGTTTTTATGCTTGTTTAGAATTCAGTTTCTTAGGTTTTTGAACTGTAATCTTTCATGTAATTGATTAGCGTTCATATATGAATTAGGACCTTGTTCTGAACCACATAGAGTTTCAATTAAGTTTCATATCCATTTTTTATTCTCATTCCATTTTACTAACTTTGTTTTAGTTGCTTTTCAAAATTATGTCTCTTATGTCTGATTTATTAATATTTTACTGTTCTAGAATTTATCAATTTCATTCTTAGTTTAGTTTACTTCATGTTTGTTAAGATTGATTTAGGATTAAACTTAGTAATTTCATTCTCCAAAGTACATTAGTATTGATAGTTTCTTTGTTCAAGCATAGGATTTGCTTCTCTCATTCACATAGTTAATGAAGATGTTCATAGAATAGGATTTGATTTGGAAATAAAATATCTTTATCAATTTTTCTACTTGCTTCTAAATCAAATTCATTTTCAAGTAAATATCTTTATTAAGTTTTCTACTTTCTTCTAGATTACATTTGTTCCATGCCATTTGCTTATGGATAAAGAATAGATTACAATGATTAAAGTTAGTTGTAATTGGACACTCTTTAGTTTGCATCTCTTTGTAGAAGTTAAATTAGATTTTCTTTCGTTTTGTTTCCATGTCACATTTGAAATTCATTTTGATACATTCTCTCCCGTTCCTATTACATTTGATACATTTCCTCAGAATCCCCAAGGAGAATGGAATTAGGTAGTTTAGTTTAGTTGTGAGTGTTTATTGAACGCATGAATAGTTTAACTATTGAATTTCTAACTAGTTTGTAATTTTGCTTTAAGATAACATAGTTTTCTTGTTTCAATAATTAGTTGTCAATTGAATCATTTCATAGATAGGTTTCTAAACTCATTTGTAGTTGTTACTTTCTAATTCATAGGTCAGAGTTTGAATCATTAATCAGTAGTTTCCAATTTCATAAGAGTAGTTTTTTTTTTATTAAGTCTTGCTTCTTAGAATAGTATTTTTGTTTTATCTTTTCAGTTATTATCCATAGAGTAGAGTAGTATAGATTGATACTATTCTGATCTATTAGTTTAAGTGAGGTTTAATTAGTTCAATGATTGTATTTTTGAAGTTTGACTCGATTTTTCATTTTGAAAGATCTTTCGATCTTTTCATTATTAGACATTTCTAAGGTCGGACAAGCCGATGTCCTAGGTACCATTCTACCTCAGCATATATTGTGCCACAACTCTAATATTACCAACCCTGGTCGATAATTAAATATTTGGTGATTCCTTAAGATAGTAAATACACCCAACACCGGCCTTCCTTTTTATTCTTACAATGAAGGATGCTTTTGTGTTTGGCTTCAGTTTCCTGGTGGGTGAAATACATCCATCCATTGAAAGGCTCATATAGGCTTCTTATTTATAGTTGAATTTTATTATAATTGGTTGGATAAAAGTGAGGGACATAAATATATAATGTTAATATTGAGAAAATATAATGAGATTTGAACTTTAAAACTTTAAGCGCGGAAATATAGAATACTTGAATCAATGAACCATTCATTCACATGAAACATTCAACCATAACACAGGATGTACCCCGGGGAAAACCCTCAAAACTATGAGGATGAAAACCCTCAGCAAATATTCAGAGTATAATTATGATAGACTTAGCAGATAATGTATTTTACAAAACAACAGATTGCTTTCGACACCCTAGGTGCTAGATAAGAGAACATACTGAGCAATAAAGAATATATATCAACTACATCAACCTGCCATGTGCCAAGCACATTAATGACAAGAATGAATAATATCCTGCACAAAGAGAAGTGCCTTTCCTTCAAGGGATAAGAGAATTTGCTTCACATTGAATTCATCAATAATGTATAACACATTTATAAATTCTTCTCATGCATCGGCTTCTATTTTTATCTTATGAATTCAGGTTGAACTCACCCTTCATATGGATGCATCAATCTTGCATGAGGAAGTGCGCCCCACTTCTCATGCAGGGCATGAACTCACTGAATTATCTCCGAGGATGAACTCGCCTCTTAACTGAAAACTTTCCCACTTATTTAGGTGGGTAACTTAAGTGTCACCATGGAAGTGTCACAACTCAGGTGCCGTCTTTTAGTTTAAGATAAGTGGCGTCATGCAATAACACTTAGTTAACTAAATCTTCTTTGTTGTCACTTAGTTAAATATATTCAACTAATTATTTCTTTATAACATCACTGTAGTGATCAATTCAAGTTATCCCTTGATTTACTGAAGCGTTGTCTTTTAGTTTAACTAAAGTGAAAACACTTTAGTTAACTAGTCCTTCTTATTTAACACTTAGTTAACTATTTAAACTGAAATCATGCTGATTGATTTACTTGTAGTGACCACTCTGATTTATTTAATTAACTAAGGCATACATTGTGGCTTTAACTAAAACTTGACAATTCCAGTTCACATAGTAATCTCATGAGCAATTCGAATTCTCTTTTTCTCTATGCATTTATATTTATCTCTTATCTTTACTACATGGTCAATATATGTTAACTTTAATTATCTATCATATCATATTATACTCAGAATATTTTTCATATGTTGTGATCATATTATATTACTCTCAAACCAAAATTATGATCATATGCTAAAGTAATTAACTCTAGAGGGGGCCAGTCTCTAAAGCAGACTTAATAGTAATCAGTGACCATGGTTAGTAATACATCACACAACATTAATTCTTCAACATGAAAAGGATCTACCTCTATAAATGGAGGTCCACCCCATGGTTACCTACTAGAACTCGAGGTCCACATGAGAATCAACGACCTCTATAACTGGAGGTCCATCCCATGGATACCTTTATACAGAAGTTTCACATGAGAATCATGAATTGACACAGAAGTCTGGAGCCTTGTCCAACAAGACTTTACAACATCATTACTTTGATCAATTACCTCTATACGGGAGGAATAAAATTTACACGAAAGGAAATCAAAGTGCTCACATCTATACGGGAGGATAAATCTTGGTTGCACAATATTGGTTTGGAGAATGTCTCCTGATGCTGTACATTTAACACTCCCTCTCAGCGAGGGAGGCATTCTCTTCCATACCAATATTGTATCGAAATTACCTGAACATCATCATTGACAGATGATTTTTTAACACATATGCAATATGCTTATCAGTAGAAATGTATTGAAGTTTCATTGTACCTTTATGGACCATGTCTCGGATGAAGTGATACTTTATTTCAATGTGCTTTGACTTGTTAGGAAACACTGGGTTTTCAGAAATATTGATGCAACTCTGATTGTCACACCTAATAACTGTAGGCTCAATATTTTCACCGAACAACCCAACAAGTAGCTTCCTAAGCCACACTGTTTCTCGATGGGAATCACTAGTAACTATGTAATTTTGTTTTGTAGTTATCTAGGCTACAAATCCCTTCTTCTTGTTGGACCAAGATATCATAGTTGATCCTAGGATATAATAGTAGCCAGTTGTACTCTTATAGTCCACACTGCTTCCTCCCCAGTATGAGTTTGTATAACCAAGTAACATGACTCTTCCATTGGAGGCATATCTGAGTCCATATGAAATTGTACCTCAAAGGTACCTAAGCACATGATTAGTATCTATCCAGTGTCTATGTCTTGGATCAAACATAAATTGATTCATAATGCTCACGCATAACATAGATTAGGACTCCAATGTATCAAGTACATTAACGAGCCTATAAGCTTTCTATACAAAGTGGGATCTACTAGATTTGATCTAGATTCTAACTCATGAAGTTTCCTCAAATTGGAAACCGTCGGTGTAGTCATAGATTTTCAATTTATCATGCCAAACGTACGCAATATATCCACAGTGTACTTCCCTTGAGATAGAAAATTTCATCTTTTCTTTTCCATATCTCAAGGCCAAGAAAGTAGTGCATCATACCTAATTATTTCATCTCGAACTGTGAGGTGAGCTCCCTCTTGCACGAAGCAGTCAGATGTTCCTCTCCAGTGAGAAAAAAATCATCAACATACAAAACCAAAATCAACGGTTGGTTCTTCAGTACTTTGAAGTAAAAATTTGGATCAACTTCACTCTTACAGAAACCCAGTTTCTAAAGGTAACTATCAATTCTGGAGTACCAAGCCCTGGGGGCTCGCTTAAGCCCATATAGAGATTTATTTATCTTGCAAACATGGGAATCCTTCCCATGCACCACAAATCCTCCAAGATGCTGAATATAAACCTCTTCCTCAACCTCACCATTGAGGAAGGTTGTCTTCACATCCATCTGGTGAATTTTCCATCCTAGAACAAATGCAAGTGCAATTATTGCTCAGATTGTGGTGTACCTTGCCACAGGAGAAAAGGTCTCATCAAAATCGATGTTTTTTTAGAGAAATATCTGGCAACAAATCTGGATTTATACTTCTCATTTATACCATCTGCATCATGCTTTATCTTGTAAATCCATATAGAATTCGCAATGGACTTCCCATTAGGTTTGGGAACAACCTCCCAAACATCATTCTTCATTATAGAGTTGTACTCTTATGTCATTGAATATTTCCAAAATTTCTACTTTGCAGCTTATTTATATGAGGATGGTTCTGAATTAATGATGTGACTCATCACTGCCACATACCCTGAATATCTTCCAGGTTGCTTGCATTCTTTGGATAAGCCTGTTAGTGCTCCATGTTTCTCTGCATATTGTAAGATATATCGGAACCAAGAAAATATTATTTTAGTGGGAGGTTCATCAGTTGACCTCTCAATTAGTTCTACTGGTTCTTCAAGAGCTAGCAAATCTGAGGAATCTTCTGGTTTTTCCCTCTCAAACTCTAAAGGGGGGAAATCAGACACGAGATCCTCCATCTCTGACTCAAATTGAATCTCTTTTGATATTTAGAAAATAGCTTCCTCATGGAAGTTAACATCTCGACTGACTTCAACGTGTCTCTCACCACGTACATATATTCAGTATGCTTCGGATGACTCACTATAACCCATAAAGGTTCCTTTCTTTCCAAAAGGATCCATATTTTTTCTCTTTTCTTTTGGTATATGAATGTATACTGAGTTCCCAAAGATCCTCAAGTGTGATATGTATGGATTCTCACCAGTAAAAACTTCTTCTGTTGTCTTCTGATCTAGAATGGCATGTGGTATTCTATTCTGGATGTTCATAACTATACTAGTGGCTTCTACCCATAATGAGGTAGACATATCTTGATCGTGAATCGTGGATTTTGCATACTCACATATGGTTCTATTCTTCCTTTCGGCAACCCCATTTTGTTGAGGGTTGTATGGTACTGTTAATTGTCTACATATTCCTGCATCACTACATAGCTCATTAAATGCATGTGAATCAAATTCACCTCCATTATAAGACATTAATGCACGAATGTGATTTTATTTCTGATTTTCAATGAGGGCTTTAAAATCTTTAAATTTGCTAAGATTTTCACTTTTATCCTTCATGAAATAAATCCATGACTTCCTAGAAAAATCATGTATGAATAGTACATAATATAAGAAGCCACTTTGGGAGGGGGATGGCATGGGACCACATACATCATAATGTATTAAATCTAAAATCCATTTAGATCTAGTAGCACTGCTGGAAAAAAATTTCTTAACATTCTTCCCAAGTGCACAACCCTGACATACACTATCATGCTCAAAATCAAATACATGCATATCTTTTATCAGCTTTTGAAGTACCGGTAGCGCTTTGTATTTTAGGTGTCCAAGCCTTCAGTTCCATATATCACATGGACTGATAGCGTGGTGAATCATAGCTTTAATGTACTTCCCAGGTACCTTGTAAAGTCCTCCCTCTCGAACTCCAATCATAGCAGCAGATTCCAGGCTTTTGTTCTTCGACCATAAAAGTGATTTGTTATCCCTGAAGATAACTTGGAAGCCTTTGTCTTCAAGAACCGAAACCGAAAGGAGGTTCTTCTTCAAGCTTGGAACATATAGAATTTCCTCCACATGTAAAATATCTCCTGAACTCAGTTGGAAGGAGGTGGCCCTCCAAATCCTTGAATTGAATAGGTTGAGTTATCTCCCAACTCTACCTTGCATGGAAAAATTTTCTCCTTGACATTGGTGATGGTGCCCTTATAACCAGTCATATGTTTGGATGAGCCATTTTCAACCAACCATGTGTCTTCACTTGTGATGATGTATCCCAAAAGGGATGATACAAGGTAATACTCCCTCCTTGTCTCGTTTTCTTCAGGTGCATTATTCTAAGTAGTTTCATCCTCTATAGTGATAGAGGCATGAAACCTTCCTTTTCCATTTTTTTTTTTTTGCACTCCCTTGAATTATATCCCTTCATGTCACAATTGTAACATCCAATCTTCAACTTGTCAAAGTCATTGTTGTGTACCTTCTTCTTCTAATGGGAAAAATTCCACTAGTACATTTGGACCAAATTCCGACGGCCATTTCGTCTCACTTCCGACCTCAAACTGTCGGTATGTCAACAAACCATGGTTGGCCCAAATGTCGTTTCACATGCCGTCACAATTCCAACGTCTCAGATATCATCGCAATTCCGACGTCCAATATTGTCCGACGTTTTCTTACTTCCGACATTTTCACATTGCAGTTGTGACTAAAACTAAGCACCGTTGAACCAAAACCTATTTTTTATCGTCGTAGTTGTGGTGAACGTAAGTCTCCATTGCGACAGGATGGAATTTGAAGTTGTGACGGAAGGAAATCATTGTTCCGATGATTAGGAATTCACATTTGCGATGGAATGAAGTCACATGTGTGGCAATAGGAAGTCGCAATGGTGACAAACATAAAGTTGCGGTTGCAACGGGATGAAGTCACAGTAGCGACGGTAGAAAGTTGCCACTACAACATTTTGGCGTTTCAATAGAGACGGTATTAAGCAGCAATTTTGATGGTGTTTCTACAAATGACGATTGTGTTCGTCGCAATTGCAATGCTGTGAAATTTTAAAAAATATATATATAAATTTAATGTTTCACTTAGAAGCATCACTAGAGTGATGAAAATCTCCTATATTCAAAATATGTAGCATTTATATAAATAATGGTGAAAATATCTATCATCACTAGAATCCTAAGCAATGCCCCGCTAGGCTAAGAGTGGTCCAAAGTCTATTAGTCAAGACGCAAAACTAATCATGTTTTGCAATGAGACCCTTTTTGTCTACCATATAAGAAGGAAAGAGTCCAGAAAGGTAAGTCAATAATTTCTTTCAACCCAATATGAAGCTACAATTTTAATTCCATGTGGTTAAAAAAAACACTTTCATTTACCTTGAAAATGAAGTCAACTAGCATAGCTGACAACTAAGACCAAATATGAGAAAAATTAAGAGTGTTGCAATGTTACTAAAATAACTAATGAATAGGTATTACATTCCATATCCATTTTTCTACGTTTCAAAGTGATACATGTTGGTCAAAATAGCATTCCACATCTATTGTTCTATGTTTCAAAGTGATACATGTTGGTCAAAAGAACATCCAAAATATAACCCAATCAGTTTTGGACTAAATAATGAGATGTTTTGGAGAGAGGAGAAATGCATTCTTAATGTTGTGGAATACATTGGTCTAGATCCAGAATGTTTTGGTGTTTTGTGCCAAACCTAAATTTTTTTGAAATTAATTAACTTTGTGATTAAAATTTGTTTTACATACTATTAATATTTGTCCAAGGATAATGGTTATGCTACTTACACTATAACTATGCATCCATACAATATTTAGAATTCCATTTCATTTCCTAAGTTACTTTTAGTGTGTAGTTGTTTGGAATCCATGGGATAAGAAGGCCAAGGCTATTCCTTATTTTGCAATGAAGTGTATACTTGGATGGTTTGTATTGAAGTAGAAATAGTTGATCACCCTATAATGTTGAGATTATGCAAGGAGTGGAGAGGGTGATAGAAAATATCCATAGTTTCATCAAGTCATTGAAGTGGCCAATTAGATCCATTAAGAGTTTTCATGGACGACACTCCCCATGTGTGTTTGTAGTGGCATGATGTGGTGGGAATAATACTAATTTTATTAAAAAATGTTCTAGGAAGTAATATTTTGAGTTTTTTATTTGTGTAAGAATCATATCATCATTGTAACACCCCATATTTTTACTAGGCATGTTTATCAGTCAAACACCTTGCACTTTATTTGCTTATTATCTGTTAGAATCAACTAGATTGAGTGAACTATATTTTAGGCATGTTAGACCTGATTATATGAATTGTAACATCATAACATCATAATCATAGTATCAAGATAAGCATAGTAGCATCATATAATCAGGTCTAACATGCCTAAAATGTACTTCACTCAATCTAGCTGAGTCTAACAGATAATAAGCAAATAAAGTGCAAGGTGTATGACTGATAAACATGCCTACTCAAAATATAGGGTGTTACAATTATTATATCCTTGTGATATACGTTGATAGCACTATCATATGTATAAAAATATTCCTATTTTTATATACTTTCCTAGTAACACATTCATACTAAATTGCTTCATGTTGCAGTGCTACAAGTGTTCACCAACAGCTTAAGTTTCTGAACTTGTTTCCTACTATGCTACATATGAAGTATAATACATTATGGCTTAGAAATTTAGCATAGCAAGCAAAAATAAAGCTCATTCTAAAGTGTGAACTGGATTCAACTATTTATGGAATGCATATGCCATGTTAACACTATAGATTGTAGAAAATAAATTTATTTTTCCGTAGTAGTCAGAAAACACCTTATACTTTCATTACATTAGTTTTCTAGTTGTTGTACCTTAAAATATTTGGTACCTTCATTAATTTCTATCTATGGTTATTATTGTGCTTAAACAGATCCATAAGGAGGAGTGCGTAGAGAAAGAGGTGGAGGCCAATATTCAAGGTGGGTAGCGTGTGAAATGCTTCTTTGTTCGGGGATAGTTTTAAATAGTTTTCAACTCTCAAAGTATTAAAAAAAACATTTTTAATGGTTAAAAATTATCCCCATATTATTGAATATGAAGATATATATCACAATAAAAAAATCTAGGATTGGATTATATAGAAAACAAGTGAAGATTCATATGAAAATGACTTGTTCCCTTCAAGTATGATCCTTTTAAATGAATATGACCCCAATGGTGATGAACACGTGACTTTTATAAACACAAAAAATGTGTTCAACTCTCCACCTATACTTGACCCACTCACCTCACATGTTTTCAAAAACATATACATCTCTCCACATATCCTCTAACCCATCCATGAATTGATATGCCTAGTGAACTCATCCCTCCAAAAATTCAATGGCTCAATCCCTAAGAATGCGGGGAATCATAATGAATCTCTCTTTATTTGGCATGATGGAGCAATGAAATACCATCAATGTTAGCATCAATATGTTGTGTGGCACGATACTCAATACTATTGGAAGGAAAACACCTTACTATAATCTCCATTATTAATAGATGTTGAAGTTATATGTATTAAATTTCAATATCAACATAACATACTACTTGACAGGATAGTTTATGTTTTTAGTTCTGAATAATTTAATTAATTTAATATAATTTCCATTCATTCAACATGTCTCATTATAAAACTATTCCAAGTATTAATTTGAAATCTGTTTTGAAATTAAGTGTACGGAACAACTACACTCAAATGGCCTTACAATACATTAAAACATGAGTTTCATGATGAAATGGTGCATATAACTATATTCAAATCCAATGTGTTATAAATTTATACCATAATTTTATTAATATAATATGTTGGCATTAAACTCAAAGTTGAAGAAATCTGGTGTATTATCCGTGGTACTTTGTTGCCACTCACATGGAATCTAGAGAAATGAGCAGTAGGCATAGTAGGGGCATCATCCTCAGTGTTCAACTGTAATTTTCACTTGTTCAAAGCAATAAAATTATTCATCCAAATGAAACTAGAAACAAGGGATAGTATTTTGTATTTGCATGTGCATGTCTAGAATGCTCAATGAGAGGAGTGATGTCTACAATTTTGGGGTGTTTACCATGGAGATAATTTCTGGTAGAAACAAATTGATTATGCTAGACATGCAAATGAAGTTAGGTTAAAATATTTAATGTTGTCTCCCATTGTATTTAGCACAACTAGTGAAAACCTGTGATCCAAATACCAAGAGCACAGTTTCAAGTTCTAAGATTCCCTGGCAAGAAGTTGTTGAAGAGAAAGAAATCATATTCACTGATAATGTTACATTCTGGGTATTATCTAGTGTACTATTATTATAGTTTCATATCATTTATGGTCTTTTCAATATACGCTGACTCTTGAGTTTTTTCCTTTTAAACCTATTCATTTTATTTGCTTCTGCTTATAGTTGGATCTTGCAGGATAGCCCTATGAAATGGGCATCTGGTTGGGATACTTACCTTCTTATGGTAGATTATTAGAGCCATTGGTTCTCTATCATCGGCTCATTGATGATTGTTTTGCTTCTTTCTGGAATTTTTGCAATGATCATGATGCGAACATTGCACTAAGATATCTGAAAATACAACCAATTAGAAACACAAGATGAAGCTCAGGAGGAAAAATGATGGAAGTTAGTCCATGGACATGTGTTCAGGGCTCCAACGAATGCAAGATTACTCTGTCTATGTAGGAACTTAGTATAGTTTTTTGCATTGACACTAGTGACAATGATATTTTACATCCTTGGTTTCCTTTCTCCTTGGAATTGTGAAGCTTTGATGAATGCTATGTTTGTTTTGTGTTTTGTGAGTTGATTCCAGATGATACTCCATGGTTACATGGTTATTTATTTAGAAAAATCACGGAATAATGTTTCTAATTTTCTTGTATCCCAACAAAACTTTGCTTGGGATACAAGAGAATCCGTGCGAATATATAGCATTCATCAGTAGTCATAGTTGAAATTTGTGTACTTTCAGAAACAATAAAGCTTGGAAATGTAACCCCCCCAAATAAATAAATAAAATGGGTACATTGACTGAAACGTACCCATTTTATGTGTGTGTATATATCTTGCAATAGAATAAGAATGGTTGGAATAGAAATAATTTAGAGGTTAATTTGTCTTCATTTTCCATATATTAGGGGTATTTTTACACCCCATGGGTCTCATGCCCCTCGTGGGAACTTGGAGATTTCACAGACATTTCTGAGATACTGCAAGTTTCCAGTGTCGATAAGTGAGCAGTTTAGGAGTTATATGAAACATAGGAAATCTTATGACAATAATCAACCAATATTACAGTAGGAATAGGTGCTAAACAACCATAAAAAGCATGCAAGAAACCATGAATAAACAATTCTAGGAACCTCAAATAAGTAGGTATCCCATGGGAATGGGAATTACTGGACTAAATTGTGTCATAGCTTGAAAGATCCTACTGGATATAATACAATTATTGTTTAGGTCATTTATGATGTAGGAGCATATGTGAACTTGATCTAATCATGTAGTTTAGGGGACTCCTATAGATATCACCTAAGGAGATGGTATCAAGTTTGAAATATGAAACCTTAACTTTAACACAATGATCATTAGGGAGTGCTAAAGTTAAAAAAGATGAAAATTATGTTTAAATTTGTCTTGTTAAATTTACTACTACCGCTGGACTATTTTTCTCCTTCAAACCCTAACCTAACTATAATTTTAACATTAGATACAATTAGGCCTTGATGAGTCATTTATTTCACTTCTAGCCTACTTATGTAAGTGCAATCAACATCTTGGAGGTTTTAAAGCAGTAAGAATTGGTTCATTTTGGATGACTACCCTTATAGATTGGTTTCAAATAGTCTATGCCTGCCACATATTTGATTTTGGAGAAAAACACTTCTACTTTCATGGTCATGGAACTATACATGAGTTGTGAAATTCAAAGTAACATGAACATAATCTGGAATGAAATACATAACATGAACATAATATGGCATGAAATACATAACATGAACATAATATGGCATGAAATACATAACATGAACATAATATGGCATGAAATACATAACATGAACATAATCTTGAATGAAATTGGAAACAACATACCTCCCCTCATCACAACTCATCCATCGTTATGTTTGTCTAGTACCTATAGTGCCAAATCATTCAACCTCCATAAATATATACAAAATCAATACAAGTCATATTTGTACCATTATTTACTAGTCTAAGATGCATATTTATGAGAATGTCAACATACCTTTATAATGCTTCCCATCACCTTCTGAGCCTCATCCTGGATTCAAACATGGATTTACTCGATGATAAAAAACTAAAAAATTGATAGATAAATAACTAACTAACACTCATGAATAAGATTCTCTTGGTTTTGAGAATAATTTACTGGAGCCTTCTAATATTGGAGCAAACCTCCCTCGATCCAGAGCAGCAACAAAGTCAACATTGACTTTGTTGTTGCTCCCTTTAATCGAGGGAGGTTTGATCCAAGACTAAACGGCTCCAAAAAATGATTCTGTACTAAATGGGGCCAGCCACGTAAAGGAGGAAGCTCTTATGGCCCCTCTCCCCCTCACATCTCTCTCAATTCCCCAATATCCAATCTATATTCTACTAGAAAATATGCATTAAATAGATACAAAATTGATAAAATGTAAATTTAAAGCCGAAAAAGAATGTTGAGATAAAATAAGGTACCAAGTTGTTTGATTTCCTTTCGCTTTTAACATAATTAAGTAGTAACCATCTATATTTCATATTTTTCGTTAATCAATACAAAAACGTATGCAATAACTCATTCAAAGGGAATGCAACAAAAAGTATGCAAGAATTCATTCAAAAGAAAATGTAAAAAAAAATAGTTTTTATAAATGAGGTATATCATCCAAAATATGTTCCAAGTACAGTACATATGTCTATCTAATTATAATAATATCATACTTCATCAAACATTCCTATTCTTCTTCATATACATCTTAAGTAATTCATCATCTTCAATGCCATCTTTTTTCTCTAGGTGCTCTTTAGAAGTTGTTTATGTTTGCGGCCTCTGACGCATTGTATTCCTGATATGATACTCACGATGTGGAAGCTGTTGTGACGAGGCATGGTCTAGAAAAACAAAAAATGTTAAATTTATAAGGTCATTTTTTAAATATCAATGAAGTAGTTCATTAATGTTAAAAAAACTCTACAACGTAATTCTTTACCTGGTGCATTGGTCAACATCATTGCAATTGCTTCCCTACGCTCCTCTTTAGCTATAGGATGCTCAATTACAACACTCTCTGCCATTAAAACCACAAAAATTTTAAGGACACAATGCTAGATGTAAAAGTTTTAAAAAAGAAGTACAAAATCGATAACTACGAAATTATTAAGTATATGATTAAGTTCCAGTCATATTACCGTCATGGAGCTTAGTCAACGTAGCACCATTGTGGGGATGCACAGGAGAAGCATATTCTGGAGGCACTCCACTATCAACACATTGCTCTACACTACTTATGGGCTTGTTCATAGTGCTTGTCCCCTATTTAAAAACAATATGTAATGCTTTAAATTTTATATGTACAATGTCAAACACGAATGTTCTTTTTATAAAGTGATGAAGGGTTAATGTGGATTGATTTTTATTTACCTTATCTTGCACACTGGATCTTGGTATCTGCCCCAAGATTTTTTGTTGTTCAACAACAACTTTATAGCCGGAACTATAACCAAGATTGAGGTCTTCCTCTGTGGTTGTAGTTCCGAAGTTCTCGCCCTGCATTGCATAAGAGTATGCATTTTTTTATGTTATTGGCTACAATTACCCAAAATTTGCAAGGTGATACAAATGATATTGTTAAGATATTTGGGTAATTACAATTTGTGATTGTAACTTCAAGTAGTCGCCTTGGACTAGCTTGTGCTATCCATGTTTGGAAATCCTTTCCTTTGTTTCCTTCGAAGTGTCAGGAAACCTATCATCAAAATTTTTGAGTATGTTATGCACCACACCTTTTTTTAGCTCTAAATAAAATTGAAGGTAATGAATTCAAGATATAATTTACCTTGTGGGACCAGGTGGTGTCTTTCCTTCTCTTATAAATTTTTCTCTTTTGCATCCTCAATCAGTTCCTTCCACTCCCTCTTTGGAATCATGAGAGGCCGCTCGTACCTAGGGATCTTCTCCAAGTGAACCCTATAAGTTTCATACGTATATTTTAAATGTTGGCCAACTGTGGAGCTGAACGCATCTCTATTAAATCTGTCCACCACAAAGAGACCTTCCAGATAATCAAAAGTGCTTTTTTGAGTTTGGAATTCTATGAATTCCACCTCGTGCGTATGGTGGGCCCAAAAATCAACAACTCCTTAGTCTCCAAGTGCCTATAAAAATCATTTTTTCCTACACAAAATAAATATATCATCATTAATTTAAAAATAATAATCTAGATTATTTATGTTTGAGATGGACAGCCAGAAATAGGTAAAATATTAAAAATTACCTGGCAGTTTTACTTGCTTTAATGGAATTCCTTCATCATTAACCACAAATTTCCTTGAAAGGGTTCGCATGGAGGTAACACATCTCTCTCCAGGAAATGAAACCATATAATTGGCCAAATCATCAGCCTCATCTCTATTATCAACTCCAGTGCTTGGCTGTGTGGCTCCCTAGGGGTTCATGTCATGGCTACCCACTACAGGTGTGGAAGGTGGAGAACTGAATAGCCTAGAAGGTATACAAGTTCCTGTGTCCTAAATTGTGGCATTTGCATAGCCCCGCTACTACTGAGACCATGCATGTCAGGTGTAAGGACCCCCATTTCTGGGGCCCTTCACAGACTGAATCTGAACTAAGTAACATAGTTAAACTAGATTTCCATCTTTTCATGAATAGAAACGTAAAATAAATTTAAAGTTTGAACTTAGCAAAAAAAATGGAACAATAAACCTGTCAACCATAGGTCGGTCGATCCCGCTGTTGAAGGAGGATTCATCATCGTCAAACCGATCCATTTTGTCCTTTTCCTTCTGCATCTTTCGTTGGATTCTACAAGTAAAATATCATTTAACCGTAGGCAAAGTAATCGCTGTTGGGCACTATTTTTGACCCCTTTTTGCCTCTTACATAACCTTCATTTCCTTCATAAAACCTCCATTTTGAGTAGAAAGCCTTAAAGTTCATCTATAAACCTTGGTCAAAGAGGTATAATATCATTTGCTTATTAATAAATTGATTTTTGTGATTTTTTAGGCATTTTAACTAGGATTTTTACTTAAACTACGGGATGTACTAACTTCCCGTATTACCTCCAAAGTTGAGTAATTGCAGGGAAGTTAGGAGGGAAACGGAAGATCAAGAATGGATCCTTAATGTCCACAGATGGAGGAACATCCAACAGTCAGGTGAAGTGGCCTATGCAGATGTCGAGTCAATCAGAGTCAAAGGTGGCCACCTGTTCTGCGTTCAACACAAAAGAAGGAACAATGCTGATTTTGTGGAACTCCACGATTCTGAAGATGATCTCGATTAGCTCTTAGCATTAATTAGATGCAGGTTTATAGCAATTACAGTTTGATTTAGAATTTGTATAAATCATTTACAAGACAATGAGAGGAATAATCACGATTTTGAAGAGGAACGCACTTGTGCTTCCAAACTGCGTGGTATCTCTATGTAAAACAATTCTGGTGAATGAATACAAAGTTTTAGTTCTGTGAAATCTTTTAATGTGTGTTGAGAAAGGCTTTGGAGGGCCCCCATTGTCAAACTCTCACACTTTCCTGTCACCGGTAGATCGATTTGGATGTTGCAACGATTCACTTCTGGTGTTAGCTATCTAAATTGTGTTAATGGTATGCATTTTATTGTGATTTACAGTTTAGTCAAGTTTTAAAGCGATTCTATTGATGCTCTGTTTCTTTCAGTTACGGTTTAAATTACAAATTCTGTCACACTGTATATCACTGGAAATATTGGATAAACATTGTTCTTCACTGGTTAAATGCTAAGGATATCAAATGGTTCAGACCACGACCTCTGTGTATTGTTCACTGCTGTTTATTTGATAGTGAAATGGTAAAAAGACATTTACAAATTATGAACACTGTCTTGTAAGAGAAATTGATTGGTAATTGTCTTTCAGCGCTGGTAGAATTTTGCAGTTTAATCCTAGGGTTTATAAATTTGTTGTTTATTTAATTTTTACCTCAGTCTTTTATGCTTTCATAAATCAACTATTGTATGCTTAAAGAGGAAACAATGAAATTACCCTTGTAAGAGGATTTTGTCTCTGTGAGCTGCAGTATCTTAGTTTCTGTCAGTAGATTTAATTACAGATAGCTAAATTCTAAATGAGTCCAGCTTCTCTGTCCTAAACTTGGATGTGTCTCGAAGTTCACAAACCTGTATTGATTTTAAATTTAAGTTCTGATTAACATTGATAGATCATAGCCCAACATTTTGGCACCGTTGCCGGGGAGGCATTGTAGAAGCAGGCTTAGGAACTTTAGTTTTCTGATAAAAACAAAACTTTCAAACAAAAATATAGATTAGATTTCACTTTTATGTTTAGACTAAGAGACGAGAAAGGAAGATTTATTAAAACGCCCCCAAAAACAGAAATAACAGATTCTTCTCTTCCAAAAGGGTTCATCTCAACGGTTGGTAAATTCAAAATGTCTGAGGAAGAAACATCAAAAGGCCCAACTGAAGAACAGAGAAGGGAGTACGAGAGGATGTTAGAAATACAAAACAAACGCAGACAAGAGAGAAGGGAAGAAGAAAGGAGGGAAGAAGAAAGAAGACATGCGAGGGATGAAGGAATAACAGAAGATCAGGAGGCCACCTTTAAATTTCCTATCTTAGACACTAGCGTTATCCTAGGGGAAGAGGTGAAAATGAAGAATATTCCACCCTCTGTCTTACCAAACTTTTATGGCATGACCTCTGAAGATCCTGACTCTTTCCTATTCGAATTTGACATCTTGTGTCGAACTTATGGATATACTGATGACACCCATAAGCTCCGTCTTTTCCCTGCTACTCTTAAAGCAGCTGCCTTGAAATGGTTCATGGGTTTAGGAGAACACTCTATCACTAGCTGGGATGACATGAGGAAGATCTTTCTTCGAAAATATCAAGCATATTGCAGATCAAAGGGGTTGAAAGATGACATTTTTGGCATGACTCAACAGGAAGATGAGAGTTTGGAGGAATATTTGGAAAGATTCTCGTACAATTTACAGAAATCTAAATACAATTCTTTAACACCTGAAATGATTAGAACAATATTTTTGAAAGGAATAAGAGAAGAGTATTTGGACATTTTAAATGTTATGGGAAAAGGTGACATTTCTTACCTTCCTTTTGATGAGATACAGGACTTATGTCAAAAATATTCTAGAGGAAAGGCTCGAACTGGGAAAAGAGATAGCAATACCAAAGCAACTAAATCTGCAAACAGTGGTATTTCTAGAGCTGAGCTTGGGAATCTGCTAGAATATTTCAAGACTGATTTATTAAGCACCTTAGGTACACAAGTTGAGGCCACAAAAACTAAGAAGAGGCAAGAGCAACAAGAGCAACAAGATCAGGCTTTGTCTATTTTTTGTCCTAAATGTAGAAAGAAACACCCACTTAGAGAGTGTCATTTAAATACTGTTGAAATTTGTGGCTTATGCACTTTTAATCACAAAACTGATGATTGCCCTAGATTGAAGGAACTGCAGGCAGTTCGACTGGAGGAAAATCACAGCATGGAGTCTCTTTACTTCATGGGACAAAGGAGACCTTGGAAGCCACGATTCTCAGGTATGTCTCAAGATCCTATGCAGCAATTTAATACAAATTATCAGACTCCTGTTCAGAATTCATGGAATGCACCCATGCCTTGGCAAACTTGGTCTCCTCCATTAACCCAATCTGCTCCAAATTGGAGAGGTTATGCCCATGGTAATCAAACATATCAGCAGGCTTATTTGCAGCCATACCAACAACCTTCAACCTATCCCCAATACCAGCAGCAACAAGTCCAAACTCCTTATCAAGCCCCACCTTTTCAAAATCCATCTTTTCAACAGCCCAATAATATGGCTCCTCAATTGAATGCACCACCACAACAACTTCAGTTGCCATCTAATCAGCCTCCACCTCGGCCTACACAACTGCCAGCTCAGCCAATGCCAAATCCAAATAATAAAACCGACAGACCCATGTATAATGTTGATGATGGGACAGTGCTTCCCTACTCCATTCTTCCACTGTAAAATATCAATTTGAGATCTGGTAAAACCTTAGAAAAATAGTCTCCTGTTATCTTAGAAGAATCACCAGCAAAAGACAAAACTCCAAAAAAATTGAATACAGAAAAATCTCAGTTAGAAAATCACAGTCAACGAGGGAACACAATAGCATCTTATCCACCTCCTTTTCCTGAGAGGTTAATCAAGGAGAAACCTTCGATTTCCTTACCTGACTTCGATGTTCTGAATGAGTTAACAAATGTATATGTTAAAATTCCTTTACTGCAGGCTCTAAAAGATATCCCGATTTACATTAAAGCAGTTAAAGAACTCTGTCTTAACAAAAGAAGAAAAGATCCATCGAAAATTCACGTGGTAGGCAATCTAGCAGGGTTAATGTCCAACACCGTTTTCATTGAGAAGTATGTAGATCCTGGAATTCCAATGGTTACAATTACCATTAATAACTTTTCCATCCCAAAAACGTTGATCGATTTAGGTGCTGCCATTAATGTCATGACCCTAGAGACAATGAATTACCTTCACTTGACAAATCTCAGACCCACCACAACTGTCTTAGAATTAGCTGATAGGTCTAAGATAACACCTGAAGGGGTCTTGGAAGATATTATTGTTTCTCTAGACTCCTGGGAATATCCTGTTGATTTTATAGTCCTACAGCCAAAATCCAACTTAGGAGGTCACCCATTGATCCTTGGCAGACCCTGGCTGGCAATAGCAGATGCTTTCATAGGATGTCGATCAGGAAGCATGCTTATTTCGCATGGGACAGAGAGGAAACAGATTGCACTTTACCCTTCTTCCCAATGACCTTCCACATTAGATCAGCTGTCATGGATTAGTGAAACCAAAGAACAAGAAGAAGAGGTAATTCAGCCTGTTCTAAGTATAAATCAGTACTTCGATTTCCAAGAAGACAACCACGAAGATCTACTGGATCATTTTATTGTTGAACCTGATATTTCTGCAGAATTACGAGAAATGGAATATGTTGTAGAAGAACAAGTTATGGGTCATAATTTCCAGGAAAATTGCAATGTTCATTCCCTAGCGTTAGCACTTGATGACATTTTTAATTTTCATTCCCTAGCGTTAGCACTTGATGACATTTTTAATGTTCATTCCATCACCGATATTCACAGTAAAACTGTAGAAATTAGTCCAAGCAAAACTCTGAAAATAGGTGCACATCTTACCACATCACAGGAAGAACAGTTGACCACTTTGCTGAATAATTATTCCCATGCATTTGCCTGGGAGTATACTGATATGCCAGGCATTCATCCTGAGACATGCACACACCACATTTACCTAGATGACACAATACGACCACTGAGACAGCCACAACGCAGAATGAACCCTATGCTAAAGGAAATAGTCAAAGACGAGTTACAGAAGTTGTTAAAAGTGGGATTTATATACCCCATCTCCGACAGCCAATGGGTTTCACCCTTGGTTGTTGTTCCTAAAAAAAATGGTAAATGGCGTATATGCATCGATTACAGGGAATTGAATAAGGCAACTTTAAAAGACTATTTTCCATTGCCTTTCATTGATCAAGTACTGGATGCTTTAGCTGGAAAAGAATATTTTTCATTTTTAGATGGCTTCAGTGGTTATAATCAGATTAGTATTGCAAACGAAGACCAAGACAAGACCACCTTTACATGTCCCTGGGGCACCTATGCCTACAAAGTTTTACCTTTTGGCTTATGTAATGCCCCAGCTACCTTTCAGCGAGCTGTTTTGGCCATCTTTGCAGATCTGATTCATGAGTGTGTTGAGGTTTTCATGGATGACTTTTCTGTATATGGACGTACCTTTGAAGATTCCTTAGCAAACTTAGAGAAAATTCTGAAAAGGTGTGTTGAATCCAACCTTTCCCTGAGTAACGAAAAGTGTTTTCATGATGATGACTGAAGGGATAGTTTTAGGACACCACGTTTCTTCGTCTGGAATAAAAGTAGATCCTGCTAAAATTCAAGTCATTAAAAATCTGTCTGAACCCACAACTCAAACAGATGTGAGAAGTTTTTTTAGGGTATGCAGGCTATTATCGTAGATTCATTGCAAATTTTAGTAAGATAGCCCTGCCATTGTTTAAATTGCTTTCAAAGGACGTGTGTTTTACCTAGTATATTGACTGTAAATCTGCATTTCAGACACTTAAGGAAAAGCTCTCCACTGCTCCCATTTTAAGGGGACCAAATTGGACATTGCCTTTCCATATTTCCACTGACGCGTCTGCTATTGCAATAGGAGCCTCATTGGGCCAGAAAGAACATACTTTGACTTATGCTATCTATTTCCTTAGTAAAAATCTGGCACCTGCAGAGCTGAATTATACAGTCACTGAAAAAGAGATGTTGGCAGTGGTTCACGCTGTAAACAAATTCCGTCATTATATCACTGGCTATGAAGTTTTTGTTCATACAGATCATTCAGCTTTACGCTATTTAATGAATAAATCTATCACTAATGGTCGGATTACTAGATGGTTGTTATTATTGCAGGAGTTCAATATCACTGTTTTAGATAGGCCTGGACGAGAAAATCAGGTGGCAGATTTCTTGTCTCGCTTACATAATACTGCTGAGGTTGTTCCGGTTTTAGATAGTTTTCCTGATGAGCATCTATTTGCAATTTCTGTTATCACTCCTTGGTATGCTGACATTGCCAATTATTTGTCATCAGGCCAACTACCACCATCAATGACCTCTAAAGAAAAAAAAGAAGATTATTAAACAAAGTGCTAGGCATATCTGGATTAATGGTGATCTCTTTTATACAGGATATGAATTAATCATAAGAAGATGTGTCCGACAGGATGAAATATTGGATATTTTAAAGGCATTCCATGATGAACCATGTGGTGGCCATTTTGCCGACAAAAGGACAACATATAAAATACTCAATTTGGGGTATTATTGGCCTTCCATTTTCAAAGATGCAAAAAGGTATGTTAGAAGTTGTGACACTTGTCAACGAATGGGACGCCCAGTCTGGTCTGATGAAATGCCACTCCAACCATAGATTCTCATTGAACCATTTGAAAATTGGGGCCCTTGACTTCATTGGTCCCATTCATCCACCATCACATGGACAGAAATACATTTTGGTCTGCACAGACTATGTTACTAAATGGGTAGAGGCCAAGCCTTTACCAAGAGCTACGGAGCAAACTGTGGTAAATTTTCTGTTTGAAGAGATCTTTGTTAGATTTGGGGTGCCTAGGGAAATTGTGACTGATCAAGGTGCCCAATTTACTTCCAAATTAGTGCAAGAGATAGCAGAAAAATATAAGATCAAGCACAGGAAGTCCACTCCTTACCATCCACAAGCCAATGGCCAAGTGGAATCTACAAATAAAACCCTAGAAGGCATCATCACTAAGACTGTTCAGATGCATAGGAAGGACTGGTCAGCAAAGCTTACTGAAGCTTTATGGGCATATAGGATCACTTGGAAAAACAGTACTGGTTTTTCTCCTTATCAACTGGTTTATGGTAAGCAAGTCCGCCTTCCCATTGAGTTTCAAGTTCATACTTTCAAATTAACAGTAGATTTGGGCATAGATCTTTTAGAAGCTCAGCAAGAAAGAATACTTCAGTTGAATCAGCTGGATGAGATGAGGCAGGTTGCCATAGAACACAATATTCTGATACAACAACAGAGAGCTCAATGGCATGACAAATTTATCAAAAAGAAGCAATTTCACATTAGTGACTGGGCACTGTTGTTTGACTCCAAGTTTAAAGAATTCAAAGCCAAATTTAATACTCATTGGCTTGGTCCATATGAGATTGTCGATGTCTATGACAATGGTTCAGTAAAAATTCAAACCATAGATGATGAAGCACATAAATTTGTGGTCAATGGCCACCGGCTCAAGCTGTACCACAAACCTATCAACATGGCAGATTTTGTCCAACAGATTTCACAGCAAAAGGAACTGCAAGTGCTGGATAAACACCTCAGTGTTTTTCCTTCACCTACTCCTTAGCTGCTCTGATACAGCTAGCAAATAAAATAAAAAGAAAAAAAAAAATTCAAAAAAAATATATATATATATAAAAAAAGGCAGTTTAGTTGTGAAAACCAGTTCGATGGCACAATATAAACTGGAATTTTCTGTGGAAAACCAGGCTTGCCTGGCCATTGAAAATTCCCCCCCCAAAAAAAAACTCTTTTTCTATTTTCCTGTTTTGTTTTACAAATAATGCAGATCTTGTTTGACTTGAGGACAAGTCAAAAATTAGGCCTGTGAGGGGGATAAATTGTCATTCTTCTTTAAAACCCTCCGAGTCTTTTTCAAGCAAAAGATTGTGATTTTTCATCAACAGAAGGGACCTGATTACCAGCAATTTTATCAGCAGAAGGGACCTGACTTGTGGCAAGACAGAAGAGATCTATGAAGAGACCCGACCTTCAGTGAAAATGAAGGAAATAGAGACAGCAGCAGATAGAAAACATCAGATGGACAATCAGAATACAAGCCAATTTCACACTGGCAGCAAGCTCATCAAAGGAACATCAAGCAAGTCTGTAAGAATTTATGGTTTTTATGTTTAAAAAGTTTCAAAATTCTTTTGTTTATAAGTGATGACATCTTACAAATTTGACTGCCTATTATTGCCATTATTCTGATAAGTCTCTACCAAGCTCCTTATTTACCTTTCATTAATCTCTGCCATTACCTCACTTAGTCTCTGTCAGCACTTCATTTTTATCTCTGCCAATACTTCATTTTCCACCTTAGGGGTCAGAATGGTTGACATAATCAAACCCAAGAGAAATTTTACATGGTCAACATCTATACTGGACTCTACAAAAAATGTACTGCATTCTATAGAACATACATTGCATTCTACAGGAAGTATATTGTATATTACAGGCAGAGTTTCAATTTGGTTTAAAAGGTAAACAAGATCTCTTTCTCAGCAAAAGTAAAGCATTGACATAAAAGACCTTCAAAGGTTTCTTTTGTACATGTATATAGTGCATCATACAATGGTTAAATTGAAGAAGGAAACAAGGCATAAATACATCTCCAGCACAGTTTTTTTTTATGAAAGGAAAAGGTTTATTTTTGCGAGAGAAAAGAAAACTTCTTTTATACAGCATGTTTATTAAACATAGGGCATATGATAAATTGAAGTATATATATTGCCAAATTGTTTATTAAACATTGGGCATATAAAAAGATTGATATGTTTTCTATCCTAAGTAAATCATCAAATAGAAGTGCCATATTATGTAATGATGGAGGAAAACGTGGAATGATGCCCACGACAGCACGAAATTAAATTTGGTTCCTGTATTATGCAAGTCTAAAACACGACTCATTTATTCTACTTGAGGCCGAGTCCAGTTATTGTTCTGCAAAATCGACTGCTGTGTGAATGTAATTGACAGAGAGAAAGGGCCGTGGGTTACAGGAAGTGTGAATACAAGAGTTGTTTAAGAAATTGCGCAGGAAGAAAGGCAATCAGTGAAGAGGAAGCTGCGAATACACTGTGGAGATCGTGCAAGAGGAAGATAGTAGCACGAGAAGAAGAGGTAAATTTAAAATCCCTTCTCCTTGTTAAACAACTCTGCTCAAACCAACAACAAATTTCATAGATTCAGAATATTATTGAGGGGATAGGAAGACAAAGGCAGTGTTAAAAGATAAGAGATTCCTGTTTTCTATTTTTCAAAATGTCATCTAGATTGGAACCAGAGGTATTTGTACCCGCAGATGTTCATGAAAAATGTTTAGAAATTTTCAAGAAAAATCAATGGGTGCCTTTCTTTGAAAAATTCGATGGGCACAACGATAATGTGAGCTTAGCCTTTGTTGGCTCGTTTGATGGAGAAAAGGATACAGTAGGGAGTTTAAACTTCAGGCTATCTGAAGACATTTTGGCACAAATCACTAGTCTGCCACAGCAGGGAGAAAGGTTTTTCAAAACCAAGCAATTCAAAGAAAAATCATGGGTACCCTTTTTGTGCAGATCTAGAGCAGGGTCAGTCAACTGGAAGAAAGGCATACCAAGGAGCTGGTTGGTTCATCCCTGGGATGAAATGGTGTACATCATACAAAGATTCATCACCTGTGAAGGGAGATTTAGTATCGTTTACCTTTACCATATCAAACTGTTGCAGCACTTGACAGGTGAATGTGAGATAAATATGCCCTTTTTCCTGTTGCAGAGTCTTTTCCACTGTGGACTTATCAAAATCATCATCCAACATGAGTTAAGGAAGCAGAATTTGACATGGACATAATTTTTAGTTCAAAATCAATTTGAAGAGCAGGAAGAATTGCATGAAGAGGTTCCAAAAGAAGAGGAACTGTTGATGATAACATGCCCTGAGGCAACAAGTTCAAAACTGCCAAAGGATAAAAATAAGAAAGAGGAAGTATTGCTCATTCCTGATGATGAAGACAGCCCTGAAGCAACAAGTTCAAAACAACCTCAGAGGAGGATACGAACTAGGAGTGCAATGAAAGAAGATAAACAGTTTCAAAAACAGGAACAAATCTTCACCACTTACCAGAGGAATCCAAGGAAGAAACAAGTACATAGCCAGCCAGCATCAGAGGATGAAGAACACCCACAAACTGTGGTAGGACAAGAAGAAGACCTAGCAGGTGAAATAGGACAGGGAACCCCAGATGCTAATGAGATAGTGACACAAACAAAGAAAATAAATCTCTTCTTAGATCAGCAGGAGAGGGAGAGGGAGAAGGAGAAGCAGTCAAGACAGGGAGTACTAAAAGACTTAGCTTCTCCTTCCTCAGAACCACAAATTGTGCAAGAAGAAATGAAAGAGGGTTTAGTACAGGGAAGTGACGAATTAGGAGTGGACACCAGTTCTGTCAAGCCTTCAACAAAGAATAAGACTTCCAATAAAAATAAGGAGATCAAGAAATTGAAACTTGAAATCAAGGAGTTGGACCTCAAGAATGAGAAATTAAAATAGGACAATCGGAAGCTGAGAATTCAGAGGACACACATTTCTAAGACTGCATCCAGATGGTATAAGCAGAAGAAGACCTACAAAGCTAAGTATGAGAGGCTGAAGGTCCTTTATGCATCTCCAACATCAACAGATGCATCATCTCAGTAGGAGATTAGAGGCAGGATAATCAACAGTAAAATTTTGGTTTTGAACAGGGTCAAAGTTTTTTTTTTTTTTTGGCATGAGGACATGCAGCAGTTTCCTTTTGGGGGAGATGTTGGGCACTATTTTTGACCCCTTTTTGCCTCTTAGATAACCTTCATTTCCTTCATAAAACCTCCATTTTGAGTAGAAAGCCTTAAAGTTCATCTATAAACCTTGGTCAAAGAGGTATAATATCATTTGCTTATTAATAAATTGAGTTTTGCGATTTTTTAGGCATTTTAACTAGGATTTTTACTTAAACTACGGGATGTACTAACTTCCCGTATTACCTCCAAAGTTGAGTAATTGCAGGGCAGTTAGGAGGGAAACGGAAGATCAAGAATGGATCCTTAATGTCCACAGATGGATGAAGTCAGGTGAAGTGGCCTGTGCAGATGTCGAGTCAATCAGAGTCAAAGGTGGCCACCTGTTCTGCGTTCAACACAAAAGAAGGAACAATGCTGATTTTGTGGAACTCCACGATTCTGAAGATGATCTCGATTAGCTCTTAGCATTAATTAGATGCAGGTTTATAGTAATTACAGTTTGATTTAGAATTTGTATAAATCATCTACAAGACAATGAGAGGAATAATCACGATTTTGAAGAGGAACGCATTTGTGCTTCCAAACTGCGTGGTATCTCTATGTAAAACAATTCTGGTGAATGAATACAAAGTTTTAGTTCTGTGAAATCTTTTAATGTGTGTTGAGCAAGGCTTTGGAGGGCCCCCATTGTCAAACTCTCACACTTTCCTGTCATCGGTAGATCGATTTGGATGTTGTAACGATTCACTTCTGGTGTTAGCTATCTAAATTGTGTTAATGGTATGCATTTTATTGTGATTTCCTGTTTAGTCAAGTTTTAAATCGATTCTATTGATGCTCTGTTTCTTTCAGTTACGGTTTAAATTACAAATTCTGTCACACTGTATATCACTGAAATATTGGATAAACACTGTTCTTCACTGGTTAAATGCTAAGGATATCAAATGGTTCAGACCACGACCTCTGTGTATTGTTCACTGCTGTTTATTTGATAGTGAAATGGTAAAAAGACATTTACAAATTATGAACACTGTCTTGTAAGAGAAATTGATTGGTAATTGTCTTTCAGCGCTGGTAGAATTTTGCAGTTTAATCCTAGGGTTTATAAATTTGTTGTTTATTTAATTTTTACCTCAGTCTTTTATGCTTTCATAAATCAACTACTGTATGCTTAAAGAGGAAACAATGAAATTACCCTTGTAAGAGGATTTTGTCTCTGTGAGCTACAGTATCTTAGTTTCTGTCAGTAGATTTAATTACAGATAGCTAAATTCTAAATGAGTCCAGCTTCTCTGTCCTAAACTTGGATGTGTCTCAAAGTTCACAAACCCGGATTGATTTTAAATTTAAGTTCTGATTAACATTGATAGATCAGAGCCCAACAATCGCCACCCAACCATAGGCTTATGCAATCAGTCGCATAGCCACCCCTAAGCCTCAGGGTTATAAAAGATACAAACTCTCAAGGATTCAAACATGAGATCCCCCTCACCAAAATACTTTTCCAAACTCACAATAGAAAGCACAATCATAACGTACTCTCCATTTCAGCAGTCATCCAGCATTAGGGATCCATCCCATTTCCTTTCTTTCCTCTTGCTTAAATAGAAAAATCCTCTGTGACACATGTCGCCTCATGCAAAAATACTCTTTTATGCAAAATTATTAAATACAAATATTCACCCAACCATGTGTCATGCTCTCATGAGAGTGCACATACTTCCCACATTTTACTCCTAGATGTCCCCTGATACTAGGATTCCAATCTCTATTTTAGTGGGTGCTAGTGGAGTTTACTAGTTAATGACTCCTAGTCTATCATTTGATCCTTATTTAATTATTTCCAATTATTTAATTACAAATAATCATTTCATGCACAAGTAATCTAACACAATACTTCTTGTCCAATATGTAATTATATTTCATGCACAAATAATCTAATGCAATACTATATGTTAGATACATAATTATAAATAGTCCTTTCATGCACAAATACTCTAATGCAATAATATGTGCCAAATATAGTATTGCATTAGAGTATTTGTCTAGGTACCACATCGTTAGGTCCTTCTGACAACACTTTCTTTCTTTAATTGTCTAGGTACCACATCGTCGGGTCCTTCCGACAATAATTTCTCATTTTACTGTTGTGTTGGGATTCCGTGTAGTGATTTTAGGAACCGTTACCATAAATCATCCGGCTACACTCTATGTGAGACTAATGGCGCCGAGGAGTAAGTTCATTCTTACTGCGCGCCCCTGAACCTTGTATGTGAACAAACCGTTATGGTCTCACCCATACAACGTCACGCTCACCCGAGTAAAGTTGAACGAGCTTTCAAGTCATGCGTGGATGCTATTGAGAACCAAAACCGTCATCGTGTCTTGTGTGAATTTTTCCCATCCTATACGTCCCTCTTTTTGTTCTATCATGAGTCAGTCAGTAAACCTCCTTACCTATCACTGTACACATACACAGGGCACACATCAATAGTATTGATAAAAAAATTGGCATATCATAATTCATTTCATTCATTCGCTAATCCTTAAGAAAACATAGATAATTGTCCACTAGATTCACATCATATTCACCCGCATAATTCCATTTCCATATTCCAGCATAAATGCGACATTCATCATAAGATTTCACATGTGCTAATCAATCAGCAATATTTCATCTTAAAATCACAAGTATCCATAATCGTCATTAAATCAATCATTCATTAGAAACATATTCATTTACCACATATATCACTAAACAATCAATCGTTTATTCTAAATCAACATATAAGTAGCCATTTATCTTGGTTTCTTTAACTGGGTCACTTACAAATAAGTGTCGTTAATATCAATAGTCGTAGCGAGGTTGAGGGGCCTTATGTACAACCCTTGTTATTTAAACTTCGTCCCGAAGTTAAGTTTTATTGTACATAAACCTAAGAGATCTAAGAGATGATGTATACCTCACAAGAGTAATTATGAAAATCCTCACAGCAGATCTAAGAGGTTGAGAGGCCATGGTTATTTCATGAAAATAGAGGAGGACGAAGTTTAAATAAAACTTAACTTCGGGACGAAGTTATGAAAATCCTCACAGCAGATCTAAGAGATGATGTATACCTCACAAGAGTAATTATGATTAAGCAGGAAAATAGAAGAAGAGTGAACAATACAGTATAATGAGCAATAGAATAATATGATACAGTAGAACTCACATAGAAGCAATAATACTTCACACACACTAGTTAATTAATCACAATATGGACAAATAATTAGTACAATGGTAGAGAGGATTCGAATGCCTAAGGTGGCAATTCGAATTAGCCTCTCAGAGTGATCATAAGATCAATAGAGTGTCATCGGAGCACAACTAGGTGTCTTCATGATCATCGGAGCACAAATGGAGTCATCAATGCTCAAGTAATTGTCAACCATCAACCAAACTAAGTCTGGTAGGTGTAACTCAGTGTAACTGACTGTAACTGACCGTAACTGACTGTAACTGACCGTAACTGACTGTAACTAAGTGTAACTGAGTGACAACTGGACTGGTAAGTGAAGAAGGGCAATTTGCTCCCTAAAATCAAGGAAGAAGGGCGCATTAAGCAACTGGAGGGCTAAAACTAAATAGTGAGAAGCTCCTGGGGGCTGGCTAACTGAGGGCTAGGTGCTAGACTGATGACTGGGATGCATGCAAACCCTAAAGGTGTATGCATGACTGAAAATGTAAATGATCAAAATACCTGTGGGAGTAGGATGGAGTATAGGAATATCCTAACACCCTCCTCTTAATCCATCCTGGGCCCTGGTAACTAAGACCAAAGGTCACCCAATACAATGACTAATAACAGTCAATAAACCAAGGAAGTGGGAAAATTTCATGGGAAACATACCCCCTCCTCAAAAAATAGACTGTAAGGCACACGTAAAAATAAATGCTCCAAACTCAAGCAGGTGTGATGCTTGGTCATATGTCTGGAGGTATCTTCTTCTTGGGAAGAAGTGGATCATGCTCAAAAAGCATGTGTTTGTACTTTCTCTTCAGTTCGAATGTGATGAGAACAAATCCAATAGTATGAGAATGATCCTTGAACCTGTGATTTGAATCAGCTGAGGTAGGATCAAATTTTTGAATGTGCATATAGTATTTTGTCTTCTCCTTCGAACCACCATGGATGAGATTATGCCAAAAAGAACTATTACATGTTTGCTTGAAATCAAAATCAGATTTAAGACTTAAAAAACAGTTTCTTGAGATCTCCTTTGAACCAGCAAGGGTGAGATCAAAACTATCATATGCATGAGAAATTTTCCCAAGCAGTAATTGCTTAGAACCCAAATTAGATACAAGGCTTGAAACATGGTTTCTTGAGGTCTGCTTTGAACCATGAGAGGTGAGATCAAAACCATTAGATGCATGAGAAATTATCCCAAGCGAATGGCAATGGCCATATTCTTCAATGACCTTCTGAAAGCATAGAATTATGATCATATAGTAGTATAAAAGAGGAGATAGCTGGAGAGGAGCGAATGCATTACCTTCAATAGTTGTTTTGACCTCCGAAATAATCATGTGATCATGATGCAAACCAACAGACTCTGGTGCAAGAGAGGATTTAGGACCTTCTGCAATTTGTAGAGTGTGAGTTGGCACAGAATTCAAAATAGAAGAAATTTGGAGCATGAGTGTAGAATTTGCAATTTCTTCTTCTTTGTGGATAACTTCAATACGAGATGTGTTTGATACTGGTTCATGATCAATGAGATCATCAAGGAGGGCGAATGCATCACTTTGCTTTCTCTCGAAAGGGTTTGGACCAATCCCTTCATCCTGCTTTCCAAAACTTTTATCTAGGTGGGCCCATAGCTCTTTTGGAGATTTAACATATTCATCATCAAGGTAGTAGAATTCCAAGCTTCGAGACATATCAAACATCATGGCTGCAATAGCTCTTCCACCTTCATCTAACCAGTCATTCTCTTCTTCATAGGATTCAAAATCTCTTTCAAAACAATAATCAAAGAGATCAAGTCTCTTCAAATATGCTATAATTTTTGGTTTCCATTCAACATAGTTGAATAGATAAAGAGGAGGATATTCTGAAAACATTGAAGCTGTAGAAGTCTTGCAAAAACAATATAGAATAACTGCAACTGCTACTGCTGCAAAAATGCAAAAACTGCTGCAACTGCTACACTTGAAATCTTGGTAATAACCTACAAAAACTCTCAAGAATGGAGATAAACAATACTCTCAACATGCTCTGATACCATATGAAAATCCTCACAGTAGATCTAAGAGATGATGTATAACTCACAAGAGTAATTATGATTAAGAAGGAAAATAGAAGAAGAGTGAACAATACAGTATAATGAGCAACAAAATAATATGGTACAGTAGAACTCAGATAGAAGCAATAATACTTCACACACACTAGTTAATTAATCACAATATGGACAAATAAATAGTACAATGGTAGAGAGGATTCAAATGCCTAAGGTGGAAATTCGAATTAGCATCTCATAGTGATCATAAGATCAATAGAGTGTCATTGGAGCACAACTAGGTGTCCTCATGATCATTGAAACACAACTGGAAGTCTTCATCATCATCAGTGGAGTCATCAATGCTCAAGTAATTGTCAACCATCAGTCAAACTGAGTCTGGTAGGTGTAACTGAGTGTAACTAAGTGTAACTGAGTGACAACTAGACTGGTAGGTGAAGAAGGGTGAGTTTCTCCCTAAAATCAAGGAAGAAGGGCGCATTAAGCAACTAGAGGGCTAAAACTAAATAGTGAGAAGCTCCTGGGGGCTGGCTAATTGAGGGCTAGGTGTTGGACTGATGATTGCGATGCATGCAAACCCTAAAGGTGCATGCATGACTGAAAATGTAAATGATCAAAATACTGGTGGGACTAGGATGGAGTATAGGAATATCCTAACACTTACCTCCTTTCGTCATTTCTGTTGTCATAGGATCACTTCGACATACTCATCAAGTCGCACATTATGGGTTTTCTTAACCTCATCGAGTTCCATCTCGAGGGCTATTTATCTTTTCATGAAGGTTTGGCCATGTCCTATTTTTAGCTTTGATTGCATTCAGTTCATTGTGTTGATCATCTCCATGCTTCGTTTTATTAAAATTTTCTTCATTTGGCCCTTTCAATGGACTTTCAGAATTAATAATTCTTCATTTACCGTTTTCATGGTCACATCAAGTTTGTACCTTTTCATTCTTTTTAAAATCTTTGTCATGCTGGAAAAATTTGTGTCATTGGACTCAGCTCCACATGCTAGTAACATTGATACCTTGTTTTTCAAATTTCAAGTCTGTTTCACTTCCTCGATAATCGGTCAATGTTTCTTAAATGTGAGCATCTTGGTGTCTTTCAATTTAAAATTTATCGATTTTCCGTCATTTAGTAAATTCACCACATATATATCTATCTACTAGTCTTCTCATCATGGATATATAAAAAATATCCCCGGTCTTGGTTCCTTTCTCCTAGTCCATTTTCGAATTTATGTTATCGGTATAGTCTCCATATCTTGTCTTAGCATAGCATAGACCAATGCTTTCCTTTTCTTTTGTTTCTTTACTTAGGAGTCATTTTGCACTCTCGCCTGACTTGCTTTATATTTTCAAATCCTAAACCAAGTTATCAACTGTCTCAAAGCACCTTGTTTCATGTTAGACTGCACTCAACAAATTACATTATTGACTTCTTTGGTAGCACCGATTGATATTTTCCTTTCTTATGAAAACCTTGTGGGGAAATCCAAGGGATGCTTATCCACCTTCATAGATTGCATTCATAGTAAACCTTTTGGAATAGATTATTGTGTATCAACCATGGGGATTTGAACCATGCACTTGTTGGCAAAGACTTGTCAAAATTCCCATAAAATTTGGCTATAAATAGTTGAGCTATCCTTGGGGGATGCACAAATTGATCTTTAACCCTATCCAAAAACTTGAAGAGTTAGGTGTGAGAGTTTTGAGTTACACTCGGCACTTTCTTGATACCTCTCAACAAAGAATAGTTATGGGGTTAAGATGAATTTGTGCAAGTATATAACGTATGAGTTGATTGAAGGCTAGGAAATTTTTTCTTTGTCATTTCAGACATTCAAAATTTAATATGAAAGTTCTATTTCCAGCAAAAGGATCTTGAGGATTTTCACTTCATATAGCACAAATCATTCATTCTAGTATTTTTCCAAACATGGTTTGAATTTTTCATCTAAGAAATGACCATAGACAGGTACATACTACCTCTGAAAATTGCTACTCATTTTTCCAGTTGATCAAATCTAGTAAGGTATTTTTTGTATTTAGTGAGAATACCATTTTTTTCCCAAATTCAACACTATACATCATTTGAATATGGCCATATTTCTTAATCTAGTGCAAGTACCAAAGTCATTCACTACCTTAATAACATCACCTATAGATTTCTCCCCAACACAAGCTACAAAGTGATGAAAAACCCTGGGTAATGATAAAGCATTGTATTATTAACAAGAAGGGAGCGTGCTTTAGCTTGTGCTAGACTAGTGGAGAATTTCCAAATCATTTAAGGATTCGAAAAACTAGCACCTGTACTATATAAGTTCTTATCCAAGTAGAAACAATGTTAGGTTGTACTACATAACCATTTTAGTGAAAATAGAGTTATAAAGGATGGTAAGGCATTTTATCTATTTAGTGATAGTAAAGTTAGTAAAACATTATGGTTAAATGACTTGTATAAAATTTATGTATCAAATCAACTGAGTGGTGAGAAAACCATGATCATTATATTTGGATAGGGTTATGGTTATCTGAGACTAGCTTAGCAAACCATTTCCCAAACACATAGCCTCCATGAAGCTGGTTAGAAATGTACTGGAGGCAAGACAAAATGATATGAAGGTTAACGATTTTCCTATAGATCACCTATATATTTCCCAAACACATCCTCCATCAAGGTTGGTTCGAACTACACTGGACTATTTGGAAATATATTAGAGGTAGCCAAACCTTGGTAGCATATTATTGTTGAATTTGATGCCAATGCTAGGAGATCAAAGCTGTTTGTATTGTACAATTTCTTGACACTAAATATAATATATTAGATCATATAGTCTTTGGAAATCTTGGTGGACATGAGTGTTTGTGAACAAATTCTAACAAGTATATGGCATTACCCTACCAAATATCATAATCAACATTGTTTTTTGATTAATATTGTACCATTCTGCTAAATAACATGTTTAGACTTTAGCATCCAAGCAGAGCAATGGTTTAGAATTTATCATTCAAATGCATGTCCACCATTTGATTTTTTTTTTAACTTAGACCCGCCGCTATAGCAACGACAATCACTTAATATAGGGTTACCCTTCAAATGTTTTTTCATGGCTATATCGACGGAATGTTCATTGCTATAGCCAAGACACCATCACTATAGCGACGTCCCATCAAAAATTTTGCGATGGACTTGCTATACTAGCGACAGAATGTTCCGTTGCTAGTATAGCAAGTCCATCGCAAAATGTTTGACGGGACATCGATATAGCCATGGAAAAATGTTACCAATAAAGTGCTATCTGTTGCACTAGCGACGCGTTACTATGGCTAGAGTGACAAGTAACCGTTGCTATAGCAATGGTTACACATCTCTATTGCGACAGCAAAGCCTTGCTGGGTAAAAAAAACGTAAGTGTGTTCCGTCTTTGTAGCGATGCGTAACCATCGCTATAGAAACGATTACGCGTCTATATAGCAACATAGTTTGGTTTTGTAAACATAGTTTACACACGCCACGTTTCATATCTCTCCTATCGCCATAGCGATGAACCTTTCAAAGCGTTGCTGTAGCAACGAAAATGGTGCCACAAAAAAATGGGGTCATGATTGTCGTTATAGCAACGCACAAGTGTTGCAATAGCAACGATTTTCCGTGGGAAAAATGTGCACATGTACTAGTGTATATTAAAACACATAATTAAATAATTAGATAAATATGCAATTAAATAGTAAAGAGACGTACCTTTCCATTGAAAAGGTACATCAAGACCATATTTAAATGGTGCACCAATTGTAATTTTAATCATCATTCAATATTATATTATTTGTATTGGGTCAAATTCTTTTTGCAATAAGGTTCACACACGATGCTATAGACCACATGGTTAAGGTAAACAAGGTAGAGTGCATGTTGCATTTCTCAATACACACAAAATATGCAAAGGATGAATGCATGTAGTGGCTACATTCATCCTTGCACATGTTTTAAAGACAAAATCTAGGCACATAGATTAGAGAAAAGAATGAAAATGACATGGAACCACACTCTTCACTTCATAAAGACTAATTTCTATGTGGTGTAAAAGCACAACACAACCCAACTTCTTCATAATATAATAAATAGGTTCTCAAAGACTAAAATGTCATCATCTAGATGGTAATCACTGTAGCCAGCTAGAATTTTCACACCTAGATCCTTCAACCAATCATAAGGCCCCACATTGAAATCCACCACCCCCCCCGAAAAAGGGTTAAATTCAATAGAATGTGAATCAATAGGTCGAGACCCCATAGGCCACAATTGTTTCTAGTGAATATAGCTCTGGAGACCATTGTCCATCCACATACCCTTGACCATAAATCATAAAAGAGATGGGGTAGATGGAACAAGGGTTCAGTGACTTCCAGGAAAAAGGATCTTGGACTAAAGGTTCATGTGGTCACAAAGGAGATAATCAAGACTAACCACAAGTAGGGTTGACATGAAGCTTACATGATGTAAATATATTGGAGAGACCAATTAGGATAGGAATCAATTGATTGGTTTGTGGAAGAGGTTTAATTCCAATGAGCACAATTGTCACTATGAATTATATTTACTATGTTTGTTGACTAGAGAGCCTCGTAGATTATACAATAATAATTTATAATAAAACTAGAGAAACATAGTCATTTTGAAGGTAGAGTTTTTTTCCTAAGATGGATTTCTATATATAATTCTTTTTTGTATGTCTATTTGTGATTGCATTGTTATTCCCCTTATCCAATATTTGTTAAAGAGAACATAATATATTTCATAATTGGTTATTAAATATCTTTATTTATTGCTATTTTTATTCAATATAAAGATGCATGCTAGTAAATCATCTCGTTGTAGGCCTTAAATTAAAGATCATGTTTCTATCAAATTGTAGTTCTTGACCTTAGCAAAAGAATTACCCATCAATGATTATTAGTCTAAAAACGTTTCATGAAGGTATCTAAAGCTTGTTCCTTAAAGCCTCAAATTGGTAATTTACAAGGCATAAAACCAAAGGAAGACTAGGCCATGGATGATGAGATAGATACCAATAAGACCCAACATTAATGCATAACCTATTTTGGAGTATCATTTGGATGAAATGTTTGTAGATATGTCTCAAATGGCATGAACAATAACACGAGAGGACATTGTTGTTACTTTGATACTAGACAAGAAGAACAAAGGAAAATGAGTTTTAAGGGTCAAGCTCCAATTCATACAGAGAAGGTGTAAGAAAAAGAAGCACCTAATATAAAGAAACCAGAGAAAAAGAGAAGGAAACACAGTAAGATGAAGCATCATTCAAGGTAGAAGCAAAAATTGACCTCAATCCATATGCAGGTTAGATATATCTGTTAAAGTTGATACAATAATTGTAACAACTAGAAGTTTATTTTATTGTGCACAAATGTTTAAAATATATCCTAGCATTAGAAATTGGACTAAGTTTTTAAATTATATTCAAACCCTAAAAACATGACTTTGTTTTAAAGAGCTTATTAAACACTTCTAAGGTCTTTGAATCTCTAATAATCCCACCCACTATTCATTTTGGATTTTCATTGTCCACTCCACACTCCATAAAAAGCAACAAGCAAAATCCTAGGAAAATATCAAGTTAAAGTCACAAAAAGGTTCACATGTGATGCTAGTGTTACGGAGAAAAATTTCCTATGGATTGGGATAGAATGACAACAAATAGAGTGATACTAGAAATCAACTCAATTCTCAAGTATGCTATAGCAATGTGAAATGCCAACAATGAAAAGAGAAGACTCTTACCTCAACCGGATGTTTGAAGAAGACCATCATTGATCTTTCAATTCAATGCTCCGTACCTAAAACTTGTCCTCAACACCCAAGATATATGAGCATATAAAATGTATATAGATTGTTAGCATATAATCTAGCATAGTCCATTAACATATTAAACAAATATACCCAATGAGAATAACATAAACATTTATAACATGAATTGGACGAGAAATGAGTATTTCTACTATTATAATGAACAAAAGTACATAGTGACAACCTTCTGTCGGAAACTCGTCGGAACCGAGAAACTAAGTTCCAAAACCACTTCAATCCTTCATGCAATGGAAATCTCACAAGTTCAAGGAGTAATTGTGTTCCTCCTTCACAAGATAAGGAATAGTTTGGTAGATGAACATAAAAGAGTTCAAACTAGCAAGGACAAAGAGACACAGACTCAAAGCAATGGCAATGGGGAAAACTTCCTCCAAAGTTTACTTGCTCTCTAATTTATCCTCCCTCAAATTCTCCGCAATGGCTCAATATATAGCCCTCAAAGGAGGTGGAGCCTCAAATCAGAGCATTTTCCAGCATATGGAAGGCCAAGGATCAAAATGGTTGTTACTTGGTAAGGAAAACCCGAAACATTTTTTAATTTTGAGCATGAAACTCTATGTAGTGTAATGAAGCAACCTGTGTATACGCATGTTGTAGTGCTGGTGACCCACGTACATCAACAAAAAATTAATTTTAAGGGGGTTTACTGAGCAAGAGGGGTAGTGTGATTCTACATAGGGACATGGTAGGCCATCAAAGCATGTTGCATAGAGTGTGGAAAATCATGCTATAACAGCTAGAAATCATGTAGTAGAAGGAAACAAGATAGAATGTAATTCACATTTTTTAATCCACAAAAATATGTGAACCATCAATGCATGCAGTGGTTCCACAAAATTAGATAAAGGCTTTATATCCATCAGCTGCACCATGCATATGTTAAAAATGCATAAAATTTTGGCACATGAAATCATGTGCACATAGAGTAGAGAAAATACCATGCGGAAAAGTAAGTAGCAATTTCATAAATAGATGTAGAAATAGAGTAAACATATACACCTTAAATAGAAAGGTTACCCCTAATTCATTCCATTGAATTGAGGAAGTTAAGGAGCATGTCTATAGGGTCCATAAGCAGTAATAGTTCGCGAGAGGTAAGCAATAATATTTTGCAGGAGGTAAGCAAAAACATTTTGCGATAGGTAATAGTTCACAATAGGTAACTGTTCACAGCAATGGGGGTTTGTGAGGGTTGGGGATGGTTGACGCGCCTTATATTGAAATCACACTCTCGGATGAGAAATAAAAAGGAATCTAACTCTCTCACCCAAGAGTTTGAAATACCTCGCCCGAGAGTTCTGTCCAAGAGTTGTGTATGGCATATATCTAAATTTCTTGCCCGAGAAAATTTCTTACTCTCGGCTGAGAAAATATTAACCCCGACAAAACTCTCGCCTGAGAAAAAAGTTAACTCTGCTCAAACTCTCAGCCAAAAAAAATTTAAACTCTCACCCAAGAAAATTAGTTGACTTTTTTTCTCAGCCAAGAAACTATATTTTTCATTCCAAACGTTCCCATTCTCAAAAACGTGTTACCCAACTTCACATTTTCACGCACCCGCACTAAGGCATTAATGTAATAAAAACGCATCAATATTGATGCATGTATCGTTTTATTGAAAAATTAAAAAAAAACTTAACATGGCCAACATGGTTATGGATTAAACCCAAAAAATGACCCCATCTCACCCTATGCTTTCTATATATAATCACAAGCTCAGCAAATCTAAAATCCCTAAAAGGTGAAATCGTAATTGTGTATAAGAATAGACGGATTTAAACCCTAATGTAAAATTTTGTAGCCACATAAAATGAAAAAGAAGCAGTGAGAAAATAAGGTTTGCAACATTGAAGGTAAGTATGAATTTTTTCTTATTAATCTAGTTAAACTCTAAATAGGATAATAAGATCAATAGTAATATTTACATACTTGAAATTTTTACTATGCAGGGTTTTGTTTGATTCACCATTCCTACCAAACTTCGATCCTAAGAATAATCCAGTTGCTCCAAACTCCTTCCACATAAGTCTCTCTTCCAAAGCTCTCCCCTAAACGTTTCGACAAAAGAATGAATTAATGTTTATCTTTTCTGCTTTTAAACAATACTTAGAATTAGTTTTCAAACTTAAAATTGCCACCCTTTTTTCATTTTAGGGCAAAAATAGCTTGTGTGATTTTTTTTAATTTTTATTTTTCGGCATTTCAGTGCACTTGCAGTCATGCCTCACTTATGCGGTCATATATGAAACGCATTGGCCCTTTCAATTTCAATGCAACACTAACAACATGAAATTCAACAACTTTAAAAAAATCACATGCTGCAGTGTGTGTATAATTTGGACGCCCCAGTACACTTATGTTTATGAAACGCAACGACATGAATTATATTTTAAAATGCATGTACAAATATCTGCTACCAAATGTAGCAGATATTTTCTACTATGGCGGATTTTGTGGATGTTCATTCAATATGCATTTATAGTTGTTACACACTAGTGCATTTGGTAGATGTGAGCGCACCGGTGCATGTATATTTGAATAGACGCACCGGTATAATTTGAAAATATTGTGGTTTTATGTGTCCACTTAAAATTATATATTCATCTCAAATGTTCTTTTAGTATTAAACCATGCAATTACAATATTTCATAGTATGTATATGTTTCTTAAACTCACCTTAGTCTTACAAAATGGTTTCAAAATTATATTGGAAGTTAGATTGTGATATAGTTCTTGAAAAAAAATTAGGACTGTAGAGACATATATTGATTGTTTATTTGGCTCAAATGTAGGGAGAAAATTTTGTAGTATCAAATGACCAATTCTTCAAGTTCCAGCTCATTCCCTCTTGTTCAAAGTTCAACGAGTTATCCCTTTCCATCCCTAGTAAGTTCAGTTTTTATTTATATTTTGACTATTTATTTTAATTTATGTTACTTATCCATGTGAATCTGAATATCAATTTATTCTTTATTGTAGGATCCCAATTCAGGTTCGAATTCGGATGCACAATAAATTCCACTAGTTTCAAAATGTCGTAAGGTCTTATCAAGAGTAAGATACCGCAAGGATTTCATAGATGAAAATGGGTAATTGCTTTACCCTACCAATTGTAACATGCCATCTTCAAGCTGCAATCCTGGTTCATCGAGGGAAATTTGTCGTGAGCTAGAACTCTATTATGACACCCCAGTAGTTTGTAGTTGTTGAAAATTTCAAGGGTTGGATGAGAACCCTCAATGTGTCACACTCACCCATTACACCAATGGTATATTACCCAATTTTGATGGGCTAATACCCCTACTGCAGTAAAAAATCCAATGGGGAATATAGATAAGACACATAGGAACACTTCCCTATGCTCATTTTTGAAAATTTTGGAAGCCAAAAAAACTATGTCTCATCCTAAATTGGAGAACCCCTATGTTTATGTTTGGTCAAATGAAATTTCTAGTGTTTCAAAGAATTATATGAATGCCACCCAACCCATCTCTACTATAAGATCCAAAAATTTGCATGAGTTAAGAGCAAAAACTGTCCAAGTACACACTGAGGTCCATCCAATTGTTGGAGGGTAGTGATGATTTATCCCTTCCTATGAATTTGCAAAGTAAATACCAATATTCTTACAACTATGCTTTGTATGGTGCTTGGATGTCTTCTCTACATGTGCTTGATGTTGGAACCAAATTCTCCTTTTGTGGTAATCGTTTTATGATTTCCAAGTCTAATATAGATGCTGCAAATCTTGGGTTGTTTATCCTTTCACATTTACTCGTTCCTCCCAAACAGTCAGTATCACTTATGCCATTTTGTGGTACTATCTATTGTCAGTCTAATTACTTGAATATTGTTAAATACAAGCATATCATTTCCATGTATAGTATGTGCATGGATGGTTATGTTTATAGAAACATTAACAGGAAGAACCTGTTATATATAGATGGTTGTCCGTACACTCATGGGATCATTGCAGGGTTCATAAATAGTTCTAGGTGCTCTTTATTTTCTGCAAATTGTTCATTTGAGGAACACTTCAATGACCAGGAGTTCTTTACGAAAAGGAAAGTGTCCATATTTGTTGTTGTACATGAAATATGATTTTGTCTCCTGGTGACGAGTTATTAATAAACTATAACTTCCGTAGAACAAAACCCACTCTCTCTAGACGCCTTGCATTGGGATTACCCTTAGAAGTACCCTTGGGGCGTAAGACAAAAAAACATTGATTAATCATATTTGTTAATTTTCAATGAGAGTCTTGTTAATGTATTGCTCAATTTGAAATTATGTTTTATAAATTGTTAATTTAATTTATAAATTCAATTTGAAAAATGTGTTTCTCAATTTTAAATTTTTATATTTATTGTGGAATTGATGTTAATTTATCGCTCAATCTGAATGTTTGTTTTACAAATTGTTTGCAGCTTAACATTTTCTATTAGAAATTGTTCTCGTGCATCTGTAATCATTCTTTTATATAATTTTAGATCAAATCAATTGCATTGTACTTACTAACATCAACGATGTAATGTTCAATATTTTTTAAATCGGGATTATGATGATAAGCGGCCTGCCTACCATCTTCCATTGCACCCTAATACAATTTCAAATCGAGAGAAGTCTAAAACAATAGTGCATCTTGGAGAGGAAGCATACCAAGCATGGTTGAATCAACCACCTATTCAATTTCCACTGTGTCCATCCTCACCAATTAGGAATTCCTACAGTAATAGTAGTTCTTCACATGTTGTCAATGGAGGCAATGAAGTAGAGGTTGGTATGGATGAGTTATTACGACAAAGGAGTGCCATGGATGCAACGTTGTTACATTTATTCTAGGACAAGGAGCTAGGGGATGATGCTCATATCATTGATTCCTTCTTCGAAAGCCTTAAATCAGCTTCCACCGCACCTCTCTTTGAACCTATCCGGTCAAATTCTACACAGTTGGGGACAACAATCTTACTGTACAACTTGAAATCAAAGTATGGCATGTCAGACGTGTGTTTCTCATTAATGTTGAGGTAACTGACCATCAACTACATTATATTTTGAGGAATCTTTTGACACAATCATCATTGAAAATGGTCAATTTTATGAACGTTAAACAACATTGTACATTTGTATTGCCCACTAACATAGGCTATTCAAAGATAAGGTACTTTTGAATAGTAATGTCTTTCCCAGCAGCTGCAAAGAGGCAAATCAAATGTTGAAAATGTTGGGTGTTGAGTACATATCATACCATGTGTGTCACGATAATTGTATTCTATATAGAGGAGAATATGCAAACAAAGAGATATGTCCAAAATGTGGGCATGACAGGTACAAAGACTTGAATAACAAGGTTAAAGCATAAGGTCCTCCTCATACGATATTGAGTCACATGCCTATAATCCCAAGTATTCAAAAGCTCTTTCATTGCAAAGAATTATCTATGCTATAGGGATGGAATGAATCCCACTGAATTGAGGATGGAGTTATATGAATCCTAATAGATTCAATATCTATTAGGAACCCATGTCTTTACCTTATTAGTATATTGTTGTTGGACGCATATGCTTTGTAAGCCACCCATAGTTTTGCTGGTCCATAGTTTGTACTGGCCCATGGTTTTGACTCATAGTATTGGCTCCTAGACTTATCCCATGGTTTGTATTGACATATAGTATTGACCCATGGTATTGGCGCCCAGACTTAGTAAATAAGTGTGTGTTGAGGCCTATGAAGGCACCGTGAAGTTAATTGTATTGAGCTTGCTCAAAGGAGGTTTCCCCCTTGAAGTGGCCCATGATCAATATAAAAGTGATTCTGAGTTCTATTATTTCTGATATCGTGTGTATTTGCATTAATTAATTATTGCAGGTTCATCACATCTGGTATCAGAGCACTTTCTTGGGCTCGCTAGGTGAAATTTCTGACAAATTTTTTTTCACATCTGTTGCAGGTTTGGATTTGGGAATAATGACTATCCGCTTAACTGTGGGAAGTACTTGGGAATAAGCCCTAAAACTCATTGTGAGGAGTACCACAGGAACCCCGAAGTAGTTGGCCCATTGAGAGGACCTGCCAGCGAAAAGGGAAACGACCCCTACCTGATTGACTAGTTCCCACCCGTGAGGTAAACCAAGAGCTGTCGTTAGTGGAAAAGTGGTTATCAGTTTTACCTGAGTTGTGGAGTGAGGGGTACTGCCCCAATACGCAAGCCGTCAGACAACATTGGTGGCCGAGTGAAACCCCTGAACTATTAGGAAACCGCACATACCTGGAGTCCATATCTATTTTCAGCTGAACTGTTGCGATCACTGCTGTGCCGTTTCAGATCCAACCGTTTTCAATCCATTCGACGCCATTTCAGATCCCTCTGTTTCTGCTCACTTCCGGGCCATTGCAGATCTATCTTTTTCAGATCCCTTCCGAGCCGTAGCCGCTCCATTATGGAAAAAAATCCATTTTCTTCTCCATATCTCCCTTGTTTTCACTCTGTTTCCCTTGAAACTTCCCGAGAACCTCTGTAATTCTATTCTGCATATTTCATTCCTGAGGACCATATCCCCAATTCCACTTCTTGAAGCCCGAAATCCCACATTTTTCTATTTTTAGGGTTTGCCATAACTTCCTCAGATTTCACCCAATCACCTTCAAATTTTCCCACGGAGTTCCTTTTCTAATTCTGCTTCTTTGTTCCTATCTTCCAAATTTTCTCATTCTTTCACCCTGTTTCTGAAATCCCTTTTTTTTTCATTCCTGTCCTTTCGACAATGTCCAAAATCTAGTCAAACCCCAATTACCCATCATATTTTTTCCCCAATCCAAATTTCCCTTTACTAAATTAGCTTCTGTTTGTGTTTTTCTACCCATTCCAAAAAAGAAAAAAGAAAAAACCCTGGTTATGGTTGTCACCCATGCAGGAGCACACACCATGGAGGAAGCACTTGCAGCCATCCAAACCAAACTCCAAGATCTGGATGAAAAATTTCTTAGCCTCCATCTTCAGCATTCAGCTATGAACAATAACCGACAGCCAAAATCTTTTGCAGCCACCGGGTTCTCTTCTTCCAGCAATTTTCGTGGGCCGAAGCTTGATTTTCCTCGCTTCAATGGTACTGATCCGACTAGATGGATATACCAAGCATAACAATATTTTAGTCTGCATAATACTTTTGATGTCCAGAAAGTTCCACTTGCATCCTTTCATTTGGAACAGGAAGCACTTCAATGGTACCGTTGGTACATCAAAGCTCATCCCGAGCCAAACTGGACAGATTTTTGCCAACTCCTTTTGCCACGATTTGGTCCTAGTTCTTTTGATGACTTCACAGGAGCACTCACTAAAATTCACCAAATGGGTACAGTGAGAGAGTATCAGACAAAATTTGAGAAACTGGCCAATCACACAGAAGGATTGTCTGATGAATTCTACAGGAGTTGTTTTATCAGTGGTCTCAAGGATGAAATCCGCCCAGAGGTCAAAATATTATGTCCCAACACAATGATGGAAGTCCTAGGGTTGGCTAAGTTGGCAGAGGACAAGATCGCAGCTCAACAACGCTCCAAACCCACCTTTTTTCCCTTCAGAAATATGGGTTCCCAACAACCTCCCATCACGCTTGCTCCTCAACCAAATCCTATCAAGCATTTGTCTGAAACAGAGGTGTAGGCACGCCGAGAAAAAGGGCTTTGTTATAATTGTGATGAGAAATTCACTCGAGGACATAGATGTGTTCAACAAAAGCTCTATCTCTTGGATGTGGATTCTCCTCCTGCCTCAGAAATTGGTGAAGAAGCTACAGATACAGTAGATGATTAGGTCGAAATTCAACACCCACCTATTGACACCCCATCTCAGGATGACCCACCCGAGATCTCTCTCCATGCTGTAACCAGCGTCACCACCCCACAAACAATGTGGGTCAGGGGATACTTCAAGAAAATCCCTCTTACCGTAATCACTGATTCTGGTAGCACTCATAACTTCATTTACCCTCGGATTTCCAAACAGGCTGATTGTTTTGTCCATCCTTGCTCCAACTTTGAAGTCATGGTTGCCAATGGGGGCACCTTACCTTGCAAGGGGAAGTGTCACAATGTGCGTATCTCTATGGAATATTATAACCTATGCTCTGACATGTTTTCCTTGTCCTTAGGCAGATGTGATGTGGTTTTGGGCGTTCAATGCTTATGCACACTTGGCCCCATCTTATGGGATTTTGCTGAACTTTGGATGCAATTTTCAACCAATGGGACACAACACAAAATTATGGGCTTACAACCAGGGTCTCTCTGCATCATCAGTTCACATCGCCTGGAAAAGATCCTTAAGAAGAATTCACATGGTGTCATTGTTCATCTCCATTCCCTTCAGATGCACCCACCAATGGTCTCCACTACTTCCTTGGATAGATATACAGGTGTCTTTGTTGCACCAGTTAGCTTGCCGCCTTCACGAGACCTTTCCGGTAAGCATTTAGCCGCATCTACATCTCAGCATGACATGATGGCTATTTTGCATACAGTACAGAAGTGGCAGCCCTCCCTATTGGGGAATTATTTATGCATCAAGACTGATCTCCAGAGTCTGGAAACTTTCCTGGAACAACAGGTATCCTCCCCAGCACACCTGAAATGGGTTATCCAACTCATGGGTTATGACTATGCGACCACTTACCAGAAGGGTAAGGACAATATGGTGGAAGATGCTCCTCCTCGCACATTTGAAGACCCAATTTCTCTTACAACTATTTCTTTGCTTGTTCCAAATTGGTTGAAATCTGTTCAATGGGGCTATCTATTCTATGAACTCCATGCTTCTTCATCAGTAGGGCACTCTGGGTTCCTCAAAACGTATGACCAGGAACAATGTAACTTATTTTGGCAGGGACTCAAAAGGACAATTCAACGGATGGTGGTTGACTGTGATACTTTCTAGGTCAACAAGGGTGAAATGACCCTCCTTTCGGGACTGCTCAAACCCTTTCCCATCCCTCCATAGATTTGGACAACTATTTCTATGGATTTCCTAGAAGCGCTCCAATGGTACAATACCACATCTCAAAGGACACCATATGAATCAGTCTTTCGATAGGCACCACCAGTTCTTCTTCCATACACCTTCAGCAGCTCCCTAGTTCAGGAAATTGACTCAATTCTTCGAAACCGTGATCAAATTCTTCTCATTATGCAGGACAATTTTCACATGGCAAGAATTCGACTGAAACAACAAGTTGATCAGCACCGTTCTGAGTGCACTTTTCACATCGCTGATATGGTTCTTCTTCGTCTACATCCTTCCACGCAATCCTCCCTGAAACTCCAAAGGCGCTAGTGGCTCGGACTGCAACCCGAGGATGCTACAGGGGAGCCACTCCTTCAGATTCTGCATCAATTTCCACATCTAAAGATTTGAGGACAAAGCTTTTTCTAAGGGAGAGGGGATGTTAGGAACCCATGTCTTTACCTTGTTAGTATATTGTTGTTGGACGCATATGCTTTGTAAGTCGTCCCGTAGTATTTGTTGATCCATAGTTTGTGTTATTGTTGTTGGCGCATATGCTTTGTAAGTCACCCATAGTTTTGTTGATCCATAGTTTGTACTGGCCCATGGTTTTGACTCATAGTATTGGCGCCTAGACTTAGCCCATGGTTTGTATTGACACATAGTATTGACCCATGGTATTGGCGCCTAGACTTAGTATATAAGTGTGTGTTGAGGCCTATGAAGGCACCGTTAATTGTATTGAGCTTGCTCAAAGGAGGTTTCCCCCTTGAAGTGGTCCATGATCAATATAAAAGTGATTCTGAGCTCTATTATTTCTGATATCTTGTGTATTTGCATTAATTAATTATTGTAGGTTCATCACAATATCCATGAAGCATATAGAAGACACGTGTCCTAATAAATTCAAGGATGAATTACATAGCCTCCGATTGATCATAGCCATTGATGGCTTCAACCCATATTCTCAACCAACTAGCATCTATATTGTTTGGCAAGTAGTAGTGATCAATAAAAATATCCCCCATGGTTGTTTGTTAAGAATGAACATCTTATGTTGGCTCTTATAGTCCCTGGTAGAATATAAGTGAAGGATATGGATGTTTACCTACAACCATTGATCAATGAATTCAAGGAATTATGGGAAGAGATACGGGTATATGATGTTTTGAGACCTATCCCATTAGAGAGGAGATTTATTGTGAGGAACTTGCAATAATTAATGAATGAAAATACACGAGATATCAGTAATAACAGAACTCAGAATCACTATATTGATCATAGGCCACTTCGAGGGGTCAACCTCCTTTGGAAAGCTCAATACAAATAACTTCACGGTACCTTCATTGGCCTCAACACACACTTATATACTATGTCTATTCCCAATACTATGGTTCAATACCATGGGACATATATTACTACGAGATGACTTACAAAGCATATGTGTCCAATACTATGGGTCAATACCATGGGCTAATACAAACTATGGATCAACAAATACTATGCGATGACTTACAAATCATATGTGTCCAACAACAATATACTAACAAAGTAAAGAGAAGGGTTGACACGGGTTCCTAACATCCCCTCTCCCTTAGAAAAATCTTTGTCCTCAAAGCTTTAGATGTGGAAATTGATGCAAAATCTGAAGGAGTAGTTCTTTTGTAGCATCCTCAGGTTGCATTTCGTGCCACTGAATTAATGCCGCTGTGATAGAGTGAGAGAGAAGCTGATGCCTTTTGATTTTCAAAGAGGATTGCTTAGAAGGATGTAGACGAATAAGAACCATATCAGCTGCGTGAAAATGGTGCTCAAAATGGTGTTGATTGGCGTGTTGTTTCAGTCGAATTCTTGCCATGTGAAGATTGTCCTGCAGAATGAGAAGAATCTGATCGCGGTTTCGAAGAACCGAGTCAATTTCCTGAACTAGGGAACTGCTGAGGGTGTATGGAAGAAGAGCTGGTGGTTCTTGTCCATAGACTACTTCATATGGTGTCATTTTAGATGTGGTATTGTACCACCAGAGTGCCTCAAGGAAATCCAGAGAAATAGCTGTCCAAATCTATGTAGGGATGAGCAAGGGTTCAAGTAGTCCCAAAAGGAGTGTCGTTTCACCCTTGTTGACCTGGAAAGTATCACAGTCAGCCACCATCTGTTGAATTGTCATTTTTATTCCCTGCCAAAAGAAGTTACATTGTTCCCGGTCATACGTTTTGAGGAACCCGGAGTTCCCTCCCGATGGAGAAGCATGGAGTTCATAGAAGGGATAGTCCTGTTGATCAAATTGTAACCAATTTGGAACAAGAAGAGAAATAGTTTTAAGAGAAACTGGGTTATCAAGTGTGCGAGAAGGATTATATGCCACCATATTTTCCTTACCCTTCTTGTAAGTGATCGCATAGGAAGAACCCATGAGTTGGATAACCCATTTCAAGTCTGCTGGGGAGGAGACCATTGTTCCAGGAAATTTTCCAGACTCTGGAGATCAGTCTTGATGCAAAAATAATTCCCTAATAGGGATGGCTTCCACTTCTGTATGGCATGAAAAATAGACATCAGTTCCTTCTGAGATGTAGATGCGGCTAAATTCTTACCGAAAAGGTCTCTTGAAGGCAGCAAGCCCACTAGTTCAGCAAAGACACCTGCATATCTATCCAAGGGAATAGTGGAGACCGTTGATGGGTGCAGCTGAATGGAATGGAGCTGAGCGATGACACCATGTCAATTCTTCTTAAGGATCTTTTCCAGGAGATGTGAACTGATGATGCGAAGAGACCCTGGTTATAATCCCGTAAATTTGTATTGTTTCCCATTGAATGAAAACTGCATCCAAAGTTCAGCAAAATCCCATAAAATGGGGGCAAGAGTGCATAACCATTGAACACCCAAAACCACATCACATCCTTCTAAGGACAAGGAAAACATGTCAGAGCACAGGTTATAATATTCCAGAGAGATACGCACATTGTGACACTTCCCCTTGCAAGGTAAGGTGCCCCCATTGGCAACCATGACTTCAAAGTTGGAGCAAGGATGGACAAAACAATCATCCTGTTTGGAAATCCGATGGTAAATGAAGTTATGAGTGCTACCAGAATCAGTGAGTATGGTAAGAGGGATCTTCTTGAAGTATCCCCTGACCCACATTGTTTGTGGGGTGGTGACACCGGTTACAGCATGGAGAGAGATCTCGGGTGGGTCGTCCTGAGATGGGGTGTCAACAGGCGGGTGCTGAATGTCGACCTGATCATATATTGTATCTAGAGCTTCTTCACCAAGTTCAGAGGCGGGCAGAGAATCCACATCCAAGAGATAGAGCTTTTGCTCAACACATCTATGCCCCCGAGTGAATTTCTCATCACAATTATAGCAAAGCCCTTTTTCTCGGCGTGCCCGCATCTTAGGTTCAGACAAATGCTTGATAGGAGTTGGTCGAGGAGCTGGCATGATGGGAGGTAATTGGGAACCCATATTTCTGAAGGGAACAAATGTGGGTTTGGAGCATTGTTGGGCGAAGATCTTGTCCTCTGCCAATTAACCAACCCTAGGACTTACATCATTGTGTTGGGACAGAACATTTTGACCTCTGAGTGAAGTTCATCCTTGATATCACTGATAAAACAACTCCTGTAGAATTAATCAGACAATCCTTCTGTGTGATTGGACAGTTTCTTAAATTATGTCTGATACTCTCTCACTGTGCCAATTTGGTGAAGTTTAGTGAGTGCTCCTGTGAAGTCATCAAAAGCACTAGGACCAAATCATTGCAAAAGGAGTTGGCAAAAATCTATCTAGTTTGGCTCGTGATGAGCTTTGATGTACCAACGGTACCATTGAAGGGCTTCCTGTTCCAAATGAAAGGATGCAAGTGAAACTTTCTAGACATCAAAATTATTATGCAGACTGAAATATTGTTCTTCCTGGTATATCCATCCAGTCGGATCAGTACCATTGAAGTGAGAAAAATCAAACTTCGGACCACGAAAATTGCTGGAAGAAGAGAACCCAGTGGCTGCAAAAGATTCTGGTTGTCGGTTATTGTTCATGGCTGAATGCTGAAGTTGGAGGATGAGAAATTTTTCATCCAGATCCTGGAGTTTGGTTTGGATGGCTCCAAGTGCTTCCTCCATGGTTTTTTCTCCTACGCGGGTGACAACCATAACCAGGAGTTTTTATTTTTTTTGAGTGGGTAGATAAACAAAACAGAAACTGTTTTAGTAAAGGAAAATCTGGATTTGGGAAAACATTTGATGGGTAATTTGGGTTTGACTAGGTTTTGGACACTTTCAAAGGGACAGGGAAGTAGAAAAGGGGGATTTCATAAGCGGGGTGAAAGAATGAGAAAATTTGACAGAGAGGGACAAAGAAGGATAAATATGAAATGAACATTGTGGTAAAATTTGAAGGCGATTGGGTGAAAATCAAAGAAGTTATGGCAAACCCTAAAAATAGACAAATGTGGAATTTATGGCATTGGGAAGTGGAATTGGGGATAGGGTCCTCAGGAATGAAATATGCAGAATGGGATTGCAGCGGTGTCAGGGAAGTTTCAAGGGAAACAGAGTTAAAACAAAGTAGATATGGTGGAAAAACAATATATATATATATATATATATATATATATATATATATTCAGAAATGGACCTGCAACGACACGGAAGGGATTGGCAACAGATGGATCCGCAACAGCGTGGAAGTGATTGGCAACAGATGGATCTGCAACGGTGCATAAGTGATTGGCAACAGAGGGATCTGCAATGGTGCGAAAGTGACGGACAACTGTTCTAGGCAGAGGAAATCTGCGATTTATCAGCTGAAAATAGATATGGACCCCAGGTATGCTTGGCTTCCTAACGGTTCAGGGGCCTCACTCGGCCACCAATGCTATCTGATGGCTTGCGTATTGGGGCATTACCCCTCACTCCACGGCTCAGGTAAAACTGATAACCGCTTTGCCACAAACGACAGTTCTTGGTTTACCTCACGGGTGGGAACTAGTCAATCAGGTAGGGGTCATTGCCCTTTTTGCAGGAAGGTCCTCTCAATGGGCCAGCTACTTCGGGGTTCCTGTGGTACTCCTCACAATGAGTTTTAGGGATTATGTCCAAGAAATTCCCACAGTTAAGCGGATAGGGATTATTCCCATATCCGAACCTGCAACATATGCGAAAAACAAATTTGGTAGAAATTTCACCTAGTGAGCCCAAGAAAGTGCTCTAATACCAGATGTGATGAACCTGCAACAATTAATTAATGAAAATACACGAGATAGTAGTAATAACAGAACTCAGAATCATTATATTGATCGTAGGCCACTTCAAGGGGGAAACCTCCTTTGAGCAAGCTCAATACAAATAACTTCACGGTACCTTCATTGGACTCAATACACACTTATATACTAATTCTACGCCGAATACTATGGGTCAATACCATGGGACATATAATACTACGGGACGACTTAGAAAGCATATGCGTCTAATACTATGGGTCAATACCATGGGAAAATACAAACTATGGATCAATAAATACTACGGGATGACTTACAAAGCATATGCATCCAACAACAATATACTAACAAAGTAAAGAGAAGGGTTGACACGGGTTCCTAACATTTATGTTGTATGGGATATGTGCATACACCACAAATGATTATCTGGGGTTAGGAGTTTTCTTAGGTAAATATGTTGTTTGATTTGTTTATATTCAAAGCAATCATTTAGGCATATTTAATTCAGTGCAACTATCTTCATCTTCAACACTAGCGTGCTCTCTTTACTATAACATCGTAGGTCTTGTAAAAAAAGGTTATTGTGGATGTAAATGTTGTGGACCTTCTATGACGGCTAGGTGGTCCAAATACCTACGAAAGTCAGTGTATGACTTCTCTAGGGTATTCCTCAACCACTCTTATAGAAGAGCAAGATCTGCTTTCAATGGTAAATGAGAGAGAACCCAAAGGCCTAAAATAATGACATCGGTTGATTAGCTTAGGGAATATGACAGAGAGAAGGAGAAGGAATACACAGAGAATTTTGATTCAAATGTGCAACCTGTGATCGATGATCCTGAATTCTTCAAAAATTTTGTTGAGAAAATTCCCAAAGGGATGAAAAGGAAATTGATATTTTATGAGATCCCATATTGGGAGCATATTATGATTTCCCACTTACTAGATCCCATGCATATATTTAAAAATGTTTCATGTTCTTTGTGGTGTCACATATCATCCAAAAAACGTGACAAGTTTGTTGTCAGTAAAGATCTTATTTCTTCAAATACTAAAAAGAAGCATTGACCAAGACAAGAAAATAGAGGAGAGGCTATCCCCTCTTTTTCATTTAAAAAAGGAGATCTCCCATGGATTTTCAAGAAAAATGATCTTAATTTGGAAAATGAATTTATATTGAGTGTGAAAGAACCTTCTTTTTATGGGTCTACTCTATGGCATTGCTTCATTGCAGATGAAAAGATGTCGAGTTTGAAATCACATGACCATCTCAACCTTCTAAGGGTACGTATCATGTCAAAAAATTGTTTTTACTTTTTATTTATATTTTACCACACAAGTTAAAATGCAATTAACTTTTTGTGTTTACTTTGTAGTGTCATTATTTGTTGTTCATGTGTGGGTATGTGAACCATGAATTTCCCTGTAACACACCCGAAATCCTCACTTTAATGTTGAGGAAATGGGGTGCAAAAAAATTTCCTTTCAACCATCCAACAACAGAACATGTTAATCTTATAATACTAAACGTATTAATTAAACATTCTTATTAATTACATATAGACTTATTTAACTTGAGACTCCGCCTCTAATGGTTATTCTCCCAATTAATCTTCAATCTTACCCTTGGTAAAACATACTCATTGTTATAGGATTATATGATTATCCATTCATACTAAAAAAAACATAATACTCCTATTCCTTTAACCAATTATCATGATGTACAAGAGTACTCAGTTTGCAAGGAAATCTTCTGGGGAACATAGAAGTAACATCATACATAAGTTCCTTTTTGATATTAAGAATATAAATGGATTCATCATAGATTTCTCAAGATGTTACTTAATCTACATCCACCTTTCCTAATTACCATGCAAAGGCTATTTATTCCAGAAGGTATAAATGTATAAGAACAACCTAGAATTAGTTAGCATAGACTAAGTCTTTTAGTCGTCTACCCACTGACATGAATTTTGCCATATAAAAATTGATTAATCACATAACGTAGTCCCATAAGTATGCAACATTCGTTATAATTCACTATACAATACTCCATATCATAATTGTATTTCTTTCACATGGATCATCTAATTAGAACAATATAACACATACCATATCGTCATATTAATCCATCAATCATCCGGATATACATGGACATCTTTTATGAAATAAACCACATTATTTTTATACCAATCTCATGAATCAACTATATAAATACCATATATCGCCATATACACCAATTATTTTTGCACCAACATACCATAAAATCAACATATTCGAGTGCAATCAACTAGGAAAAGCAATCCATGGAAATATGCATTTAAAATATTTTGACATCTTCTAATAAAAATGAACGTATAGAAATTTATACAATATAATCTTTAATCCTAATATGAACATGTAAATATAAAACTTTTACCTCATTTCACAATTATAGAAATTACAACAATGAGTAATTCTTATGGACATGACTGCAACTTTTCACCCAACCTTCTGGCTCTCTGTCTAGTGTATATTCCTGCCACTGATAGGCCATCCCTGAGCTAGGAAAGAAATCTACTAGGGTAAAATATCACTTCATCAAGGATCCTTTCAATCTCTTACCTTTTGAAAGGCTAAGAATAATTATTTAATCATGTATGGTCTATCCTAATATCTTAGGTCCATGATATTGGGGCTAAACCCTTCCTCCGCTAAGTCCATAATGTGCACCCCCTTTTCCAATACATTCAATATATATATATTTTATACTACCACATCAGCCCTTATTCAAAAATATGAATCAACATCCATTGTATATATAAGAAAAAATGGGGACTTTTCACCAAAGATCCCAACCACAAATAACGGGAAGGATCTCTACACGAAATGGTGCATTGGCTCTCCACCAAAGGACTCTACCACAAGGGTCAACCAGCTTTTCAACTATAATATATATACACACACACAGTAAGATCACATGCTAGGCTGTGCTCCTCCCACAGGCACACACACAAGGAAGCTACGGTCCATTAAATAAGAAGGCCACGCTCTTCTTTATCAAATGAGAGAATAAAGTATACAATCCCTTTTTATTCAAGGAGAAGGATATGCCTTTCTCTGTGAGAGAAAAAATACAACAATTAGCAGTAAGGGAATTGTGCCCCCTCATTTTCACGAATTCAACAAATAAGCAATCAAACCAAGGTCTATGCCACTCTGGAAGTGGAGGTAGAAAATAATAGAAAGATCACACAAATGCAGAGATAAATATGATGATAACCCTCTGTCAATCGGTTAGAAAAAAATGCTCTTATAGCAGATACTAAAAAAATTGTTGTCATACAAACAGATACAGAGTTCGCTACTCTATTCAAAATGCAAGGTTCAATTAGTATTTTAATATACTCAACAGTCAAAGGTTCTAGGCATGGGTCGATCTGAGATCTCCCATCCTAATTCAAGGACACAAAGATCGCTCCTACTTGTTCGGATATCCACATCATCTCTTTTAGGATCTTGCATGCAATTAGGGTTTGCATGCACTTTGCATGCATCCCAGTCACCAGGTTGATGCCTCCAGCACCTTAGCCACCTTATTCTAGCACTCGGGAGACACTTACTTCAGATTTTTAGCCCTCCTAGTCAGGAAGGCGCCCTCTTCTCACCTACTTCTAGAGAAGGGTGCACTTCTTCACCTAACACTGCAGTTCCAATTCAGTTACACTCAGTTAGCTCCGATTCTCCCTGATTTGAGGTTAGTTTCACTCCCGACTAACTGTTTCACTTCAGTTGGACCTCCAGATTGACTAGATGACTTGTTCTGACTTCAGTTAGCCTCCCATGCGCCCTCCACTAAGCCCACTTCCCTATATCAGTGCTACACACTTCAGTTACACATGTTACACTCAGTTAGACTCAGATTGACACATGGATGACTGGTTCTTGTGCATTGATGACCACCACCGATTGATGACAAAGACTCCTAGTTGGATTCAAGCTACTCCATTCAGTGATTCGAATGACCTTCTTAGTCAATTCGAATTGCTCAGTCATTGTTACTGTATTCTATTGTAATCATTCACCCTTATTGGGATATTGAGCACTTCTTCATGTTTTGCACAGTTTTAAACCATATTTTCTATGTTCATCTGTTGTGATTGATTTACTTGTTCATTAGATCTGCTGTGACTAATTTTACATGGTATAAGAGCCATTGCAAGGACAAGATCTCTTTTCTACAGGTGTTTCTACAAGAAGATTTGAGTGAATTGCTCAAAAATTGCAAAAAGTTTTGGCATGAAAGATATGAAGGGCATTCGCTCCTGTGCATGCAAAGCTTGAAAATACATCCAATACCACTCTAGAAGCTTGAGTTTCCACATAATTCTTGGATCTGATAGATTGGACCCATTCAACATTGTTTGATCTCCAATCCCAGGTGTGATGCAACTCTAAAAGGGTGGATTGTTCGACCTCATTTGTTCTTGGTTTATTGTGAGTTGCAGGTTATTGTCTCCATCATTTGCATTCGCTACTCTGCCCTTCAAGCTTCTCTACATCAGTGTGCACTCGCTCCTAGCAATGGAATACTCTTCTTCAAAGCCTATCCTCACCCCATTCAATTATTTTGATTGGAAAGATGATATGGAGATCATATTACGTTCAAAAGGTTACTACCGAGTCACTCTTGGTCTTGAATTGGAGCCAAACAACTTGTCAGATAGAACCAAACACTACAACAAGCTTGATGAAACTTATGGTCTTCTTTGTCTCTCCATCTCCAAAGATCTTCACTTCCATATCAGTGGATTGAAGACTCCAAAAGCTATATGGGAGCAACTTGAAACACTATTTAGCAAGCAGGATGAGCTTAGGGCCTTTCAATTAGAGAAGGAATTGATTGCCCTTAGTCCTGAGAATTTCGAGACCATTAATGAATTCTTCACAAAATTCAAGAACTTGAACTCGCAGTTGAAGAACAGTGGAGTTATCAAAGAGGATAAACAATTGATCCTCTCCATTCTCAGCAAGCTTGGTAAAGATTATTCAGTATTTGTCTCTACTTTCAATTCCGGTTGGCTAACTACCCCAAATTGGAAGATGCCTACCTTGAATGCCTTCATTGAGTCCGTCACAAAAGAGCATGAAAAGTTGATTCAAATGGGGTCCATAAGCTCCAAAGATTCAGCCCTCTATGTTCAAGGACCCAAGATATCGAATGGTAAAGGAAAGCAAAAGAAGGAGAAGCCCAAATTCAAGCCTCACAAGCAAAGAGAGAAAGGCAAACAGACGGATGCACCATCCAGTTCAAAGTTCAAGCAAAAAAAGGGCAAAGAAGGTAACCAAAAATCTAAATGTACTTATTGCAACCGTGGTTTTCATCCCGAAAGTTCATGTATGAAGAAGACTATAGATCAAATGGCCCTCCTTTTGGAAAAGAACAACATAACTCTTCCTGACGGTGCAAGGAACAAGGATAGGAATGATGATCATGAAAGAGGACAAGCACTCATGGAAACTGTTTCGAAGCCCACTACTCTCTTGATAGATTTGGGTGCATCGAATCATATGGCTGCAAATATTGATTATTTTTCTTCATTCGATCCAAACAGCTCCATCCCCATCCATTTGGGAGATGACTCAAAAATTTCTTCAAAGGGAAAAGGTACGATTCATGTAGATCATGGAAGCTTTCAGAATGTTCTCTATGTGCCTTCCTTGGCCTCAAATCTTCTTTATGTGTATCAAATGACAGACACTAGTGAACCGAATCAAGTTACATTCATCCCTAATACAGTTGAAATTTATGATATCAAAAGTGGAAGACTTGTTGCAGTCGGAAAGGCAAACCACACTGCAAAATGCTATGAGTTTTCACACTTTATTCCACTTGCAAAGCCCACTGCTCTTCGCACACATGGTAATGAGGCTAGTAGGAAATGGCATGAAAGATTTGGACATCTTAATTATAAGTATTTGCTGCTGCTATCAAACAAATCCATGGTAGATGGTCTTCCACAACTCCGTTCCTCGAAGGGAATATGCACTGGTTGCATTATTGGGAAGCACCCCGAGCACAGATTCGACCGCGGCAAAGCTAGCAGAGATTTTACAATTTTGGGGTTGATACATTCTGATATCAGTGGTCTGCTGCCCCATACATCATTAAATGGTTCAAGGTATGTTTTGACATTTATTGATGATTTTTCCCGCTTTACATGGGTATTCTTTCTCAAAAACAAGTCAGAAGTGCTTGGACAATTCAAGGATTTTAAGGCTTCTGTTGAGACCGCCACTGAGAGTAAGATCAAAGATCTTAGATCTGATAATGGTGGAGAATATATCAAGGCCGATTTGCTACAACTTTGTGCCCAAAGCGGAATTCAGATCCAACATACAGTTCCCTACACACCCCAGCAGAACGGTGTAGCGGAAAGGAAAAATTGGTCACTGAAAGAGATGGCTACATGCATGATTGAATCAAAAGGTTTGGCTGCAAATATTTGGGCTGAAGCAATCAATGTTGCTGCATACATACAGAACCATGTTCCACATTCATCCGTGAAAGGTATGACTCCTTTCGAAGCATTCTTTGGTCACAAACTGGATGTGTCAAATTTGAGAGTTTTTGGCTCTACTGCATGGGCTAGAATTCCTTCCAAGAAGAGACGAGCTTTGGATCCACAAAGTATTGAATCCATACTGATAGGATATGGGGAAGAATCAAAAGCATATAAAATCATGGATATCAGATCTAAAAAGATATTCATAGAGCGCAATGTGCAATTTGAAGAACCGCTTCAAGAATTGCAACTAGTCGAGGAAGAGACTGTCGATTCACCGCCTTCAACAGAAGAAGATCCTTGCAGCGATAATGAAGGTATGAGTTTTGATATTTCTGATATTTTAGCAGAATATGATGATCATGACATATCAGGTTTGGAATCCGACCATTATGATCCTCCTCAGTTACCAAAGTGGGCCTAAAACACTCTTCAATCTGCTAGTTCGAACCTTGGAAATCTTGTTGATCCGAGACGAACAAGAGCAGACTTTCAAAGAGCAGGTATGGCTCTTTCTATTGCTGATCCATTACTTCCTAAGATTTGTTATTTGATGGTTGGTTCAGATCCCACATCATACTATTCTTCCCACCGAGATCTGAGATGGAAAAGTGCCATGGATGAAGAGTACAGTTCTCTTCAAAAGAACAACACATGGGAGCTAGTTTCTCTTCCACCCGGAAGAAAATTAGTGAAGTGTAAATGGGTCTACCGCATGAAAGTTGCTGCTGATGGCTCTATCAGCAAATAAAAAGCAAGTTTGGTGGCAAAAGGTTTCTCCCAAGTCCAAGGAGTGGACTACATTGAGACCTTTGCCCGGTTGCAAAGATGGATTCCATCCGCCTTGTTTTGGCTATTTCCGCATCCAAGCACTGGGAAGTGCACCACATGGATGTGAAGAGTGCATTTCTACATGGAGACCTTGCTGAAGAGGTACATATGCAGCAGCTAGAGGGATACACATCAGATCCATCATTAGTTTGTAGATTGAAGAAATCTTTGTATGGGTTAAAACAGGCCCCAAGAGCTTGGTACGCAAAGATGGACTCCTTCCTTTTTTCTCAGAATTTCCAATGATGCAAATCTGATCCGAATGTGTATCTTCAACGAGTTAAAGGTAATTTGTTGGTTATTGTACTTTATTTTGATGATCTTCTCATTACTGGTAGCACTCTTACTTCAATAAACAAGCTAAAAGCTGCCTTAAATCTAGCTTTTGACATGAGCGATTTGGGCTTGCTAAGTAACTTTTTGGGCTTGGAGATAGCTCAAAATTTTGATGGGATCACTATATCTCAGCAAAAATATGCTTCCAACCTGTTATTGAAGTTTAATATGGCTGAATATAAGGCAGCCCCATTCCCATTCCTCTCAGGAATCAGTCTTGAGGAGGGAGATTCTACACCGCTTGCAGATTGCAATATGTATCGACAGTTGATTGGTTCACTACTTTATTTGACACACTCAAGGCTTGATATTTCATATGTCATGAGTGCTGTGTCAAGGTATATGCACCATCCACATGAGCTTCATTGGCGAGCAGCCAAGCGGATCTTGCAGTATGTGCAAGGTACAAGATAGTTTGGCATACATTATGCTGCAGATTTTGAGCTTGATTTCATTGGTTTTACTGATTCAGATTGGGCAGGTGATTGCATTGATCGGAAGTCCACTTCCGGTTATGTTTTCATGATTGGTCATGGTGCTATTTTCTGGTCCAGCAGAAAGCAAGCATCCATTGCACTTTCTTTAGCAGAGGCAGAGTATCCAAGGGCAGTCAATGCCTGCATTCAGGCAGTTTGGTTGCAGGGTATTCTTTCCGAGTTTGGTTTTGGTGGAACTACTTCGACTGTCCTCTTTTGTGACAATCAAAGTGCTATCAAGATCTCCATAGATCCAATTTAGTGGCAGAGGACCAAACACATTGAGATTCATATGCATTACATTCGACAGTTGGTGCATGATCGCACCATCATTCTGCAATATTGCCCTACTAATGAGCAAATTGCATACTTCTTCACCAAGAGCTTCACTGAGAAGAATTTCTCTTACCTCCGTTCACTCTTGGGGGTGAGTTCCATCATGGTGGAGACAGATTGATCCATTATTATGCTTTAGCTTGAGGGGGGGCTTTCTTCCCACTGGGTTTTCCCTCTTTCCTCACTTAGTTTATTTTCAGCATTTTTTGGATTATTGTATTGGGGTGACCTTTGGTCTTAGTTACCAGGGCCCCACATTATTTTTTGCATATCATAGTCTAGCTTGAGGGGGGGTGTTCGGATATCCACATCATATTTTTCAGGATCTTGCATGCAATTAGGGTTTGCATGCAAATTCTAGGGTTTGCATGCACTTTGCATGCATCCCAGTCACCAGGTTGACGCCTCCAGCACCTTAGCCACCTTATTCTAGCACCCGGGAGCCACTTACTTCAGATTTTTAGCCCTCTTAGTCAGGAAGGCGCCCTCTTCTCACCTACTGCCAGAGAAGGGCACACTTCTTCACCTACCACTGCAGTTCCACTTCTGTTACACTCAGTTAGCTCTGATTCTCCTTGATTTGAGGCTAGTTTCACTCTCGACTGACTGTTTCACTTTAATTGGACCTCCAGATTGACTAGATGACTTCTTCTGACTTCAGTTAGCCTCCCATGTGCCCTCCACTAATCCCACTTCCCTATATCAGTGCTACACACTTCAGTTACACATGTTACACTCATTTAGACTCAGATTGACACCTGGATGATTGGTTCTTGTGCATTGATGACCAACACCGATTGATGATGAGGACTCCTAGTTGGAGTCAAGCTACTCCATTCAGTGATTCGAATGACCTTCTTAGTCAATTCGAATTGCTCAGTCATTGTTACTGTATTCTATTGTAATCATTCACCCTTATTGGGATATTGAGCACTGCTGCATGTTTTGCACAGTTTTACACTGTAAAATCTCAATCACAGCAGAACCTAGCTACTATGGATTCCTCACTAGTGAAAGATTGCACAACATTTGCAAGAATAGCATAAATCTGTAAATGAATGAAGAACAATCCACATGAAATGGGTGAATAATGTAAATATTATTAACTGTCCAACCTCAAAATAGGTTAAGAACACCCATATATACAAATATGGAAGAATTCGAATCCATCTGGAGTGTTCACACTGATCTAGCTTAGAAATAGCTCAAACCCCCCTAGGTTGACCAAAATATCCCAAACCATCCCAAACTGGTTCGAATCTGCTGTGTGAATGCTGGGAATGACTGGACAGGCCCATGTGACCTCACACATGTGAAGAAACTGGTTGGTTAGAGGTTAGGTAGCTAAAATTGGCCAAAAATTGGACAAAGTTGGCAAGATTGTCCACAATCTGAGCAAGTGCGCCCTAGGTAGAAGAGAAGCATGCTGAATGCATTAATTAACCTGGGGAGGGCGCTCTAGGCATGCTGAATGCATTAAATGCCCTGGGGAGCGCACCAAACAGCTAGTTTGACTCAGCACTTGTTCACATTTGCTAACTAGTTCATGATAATTGACCATTTAGTAGCTAACCAACTTAGGGATGTAATAATTAATCACTTGGGCACTAATTAACCATCAATTAATAAATGATTAATGTACATAGGTGTAATAATGTTCTAACACCCCCCCTTAAGCTAGAATTAGTGAAATATAAAAAATTAAGGCCTTGGCAACTAGGCTCAAGTCACCTTTTACATCATAAAATTTATTTGTCCATGTAACCAAGGTAAGGAGGAAAACCACATGGGAAATAAAACCTCCCCTCTAAAATGGACATGTGGCATATATCAGAATACACCAATCATCACCATGCATCACTCACCCCAAGCAAAGATCTAAGGTGAGTGAAGGTCTTCTCGGTAAAACACTTGGTGAATATATCAGCAGTTTGCTCACCGGATGGGCAATACTGCAATGCTATGGTCCGGTCATGCACCAAACCCCGAATGTAATGCATGTGTATCTCTATGTGCTTGGTCCTCTATCTCTGTACTGGATCTGTAGAAATATTGATTGTAATTTGATTATCACACCAAAGAATAGTGGGTGAATAAAAGACAATCCCGAACTCTGCAAGAATACCTTGCAACCAAACACATTGTGTGGCTGCATTAACTGCTCCCCTGTACTCGGCCTCAGCTGAAGATAAGGAAATAGTGCTTTGTTTCTTGCTTGACCAGCATATAGGTCCATGTGCAAGCATAAAGACATAACCGGAAGTTGATTTCCGATTGATACAATCACCGGCCCAATCAGAATCTGTAAATCCTACTAGTTCAAGGGATGAACCAGCAGCATAATGGATACCAAAGGACTTAGTACCCTGAACATAATGAAGGATCCTCTTGGCTTCCTTCCAATGGATCTCATGAGGTTCTTGCATGTGCCTAGCAACAGCCCCAACAGCATATGACAAATCTGGTCTAGAATGAGTAAGATATAGCAAGCTTCCAACAAGTTGCCTATACAACGAACTGTCAACTAGTGGTGAAGAACCCCATTCTGTAAGCTTAACTCCTGAAAGAAATGGAAATTTTGCAGACTTACATTCAGCCATCTTAAATTTCTGCAGAAAATATGAAGCATACCTTGACTGACATACAAAAATTCCATTCACAGTTTGATCTATCTCCAAACCCAGAAATTGTTTTAGCAATCCTAGATCGGTCATGGAGAATGCACTGTGCAATGCTCTCTTAACTGAGTCAAGTTCTTTGGTGCAGCTACCAGTGATCAAAAGATCATCAAAATACAGTACAATAATCAATATCAGATCACTAACATGCTACATATACACATTTGGATCAGACTTACACCTCTCAAACCCCAAAGATAGCAGAAAATTGTCCATTTTTGCATACCATGCTCTAGGAGCTTGCTTGAGCCCATAGAGTGACTTGTTCAACCTGCAAACAAGTGTATGATCAGAAATAAAACCTTCAGGATGCTGCATATATATCTCCTCATTCATTTCCCCATGAAGAAAGGCACTTTTTACATCCATGTGATGAATCTCCCATCGCTTGGAAGCCCCAATGGCCAAAACTAGTCTTATGGAGTCCATCTTTGCCACCGGTGCAAATGTCTCTGTATAGTCCACTCCTTGGACCTGAGAGTAACCCTTAGCCACCAACCTGGCCTTATACTTCAGATCAGAGCAATCAGATCCAACTTTGGTTCTATAAATCCATTTGCATTGCACTAGTTTCCTCTTGGGAGGAAGAGGGACCAAATCCCAAGTTTTGTTCTCATGGAGTGAGTTCATCTCTTCTTGCATGGCTGATTGCCACCTTGGGTCTGTACATGCTTCTGAATATGACATTGGATCAGATCCAACCATCAAGTAACATGCCTCACTCAGATCAGAATTATCACATGCAAAGGAATTGTGAAATTGAGATCTAGTTTTCCTAGCATCTTGGGGATCTCCCACAAGCTCTCCGGCACTTTGAATTGTTTTCTCTGCCCACTTGGGCCTTGAGGAAGGGATATGTTCAGAATCCATATCAACATCATCTTCAGCAATATCAGAATCAGAAATATCAGAGAAAGAATCACTACTTACTTCATCATCAAGACAAGGAAATGAGCATTCCCCATCACCTTGTTCACTAGCTTGCAAAAACTCTTCTTCTTCGAATTTGACACTTCTTTCGATGAAAGTTTTGTGAGTGGATGGATCAAAGAGCTTGTAGCCCTTGGAATCCTCTGCATACCCAACCATGATTGACTCCTTGCTTTGGGGCTGCAAGGCCTTTCTCTTCTCCGGTGGAATTCTGGCCCAAGCCCTTGAGCCAAAAATTCTGAAATGTGAGACATTGGGCTTGTGGCCCATCCATGCTTCAAATGGAGTGATTCCTTGCAATGCTTTGTGTGGTGCTCTGTTCTGAACATATGCTGCACAATTCATAGCTTCAGCCCATAATTTGGGAGACAAATCCCTTGCTTGCAACATGCAAGTTGCCATCTCTTTCAGTGCTCTATTTTTGCGCTCTGCAACACCATTTTGCTGTGGTGTGTAGGGCACTGAGTGTTGCATCTGAATTCCATGCTCTTGACAGAGCTGCTGCAAATTGTTGTTGACATACTCTCTGCCATTATCAGTCCTCAAAACCTTCATGGTCTTCCCACTGAAGTTCTCAACCATGCTCTTGAAAATTTTGAAACATTCAAAGACTTCAGATTTTTGCTTAAGGAAAAATAACCAGCAGTACCTTGAGTAGTCATCGATGAAGGTGAGCACATATTTGCTGCAGCCATAGGAGGGAGTGGGGAGTGGCCCTATAAGATCAGAATGCACTATCCCAAGTGGTTGATCAGACCTCCTTGCCTTCCCTTTGTCATACTTCTTTTCAGGATGCTTCCCAACCATGCAACCCTTGCATGTTCCAGTTGAAAAACTGATTTGTGGCAGCCCTTCTACCATCTTTTCTTTGCTTAAAGCTTGAAGATATCTGTAGTTTAGGTGACCATACCTTTGATTCCATAGCTTGCTGGTATCATTCCCATGTGACAGGAGCACACTTGGTGAAGAGAACTCGAGAAAGTGGGAGAACTTGTACATCTTCATGTCATGGTCTGCAACACCCATTGCAACAATTTTCCCGGTGGAAATTTCTGATATCTCCACATCGTCCTGAGTGAAGACCACCTTCTTTGCTGCTCCAGTATGTATCATTTGATATACAGAGAGCAAATTTGCTGCAAGGTTTGGTACATACAGCACATTGGAGAAGAAGCCATTCTCCATAGAGATTTTCCCAATGCCATGAGCAGGGATTTATGAGTCATATCCCATTCAAATGGAGAGGCCACTGTAGGGTGCAAGTTCAGAAAACGAATCTCTTGAGGAAGCCATGTGCCTTCAGGCACCTAAATCAATGATGAACAAGGGTGAATGAGATGAACTAGCCACCAAATCATGGCAGCTCTCCTTGTCTTCAGAAACGCACTCCTTCTTCTTGGAACTTTCAGGAAGAGGAATATTATTTTTCTGTAGGAGATGGGTCATGGTGTCTATGGTTTTCTTCATGCATGAGCTCTCTGGATGAAAACCTCTTTGACAGTAGCTACATTTTGTCTTCTCATCCTTCTTTCCCTTGTTCTTGACAGAATTCGAAACCCCCTCAGAGGATTTGGGCCTCTCATCCTTCCTCTTCTTCTCTTGAGGTTTCGACCCCCTGGGTTTTTGCTTGCCTCTTCCACATTTCGAGTCTCCTGCTGCAAGAACTTGGTCTTTTTGCTTGATGGAGCCCATCAAGACCAGCTTGTCTTGCTCTTGAGTTAGCATCTCCATGAAGTCAGCTAAAGATGGCATCTTCCAACCTCTAACTGTGAGCCTTGTGGAGTTGAAGGAAGACACAAAAACTGAGTATTCAGAACCCAGTTTGGAGAGAATGGACAACACCAACTGTTCTTCTTTCTTCTCTATGCCACATTGTCTGATCTGCAAGACCAAGTTCTTGAACTTGGTGAAGAAGTCCTGGATGGAATCGAAATTCCCTGGGCTCAGTGAGACAAGCTCATTTTCGAGCTGGTGGCCTCTCATCTCATCAGTCTTTCCAAACAAGGTCTCAAGCTTGAGCCACACTTCATTTGGAGTTGCTAGACTTTCTACATGAAACAGGAGGTCTCTCGAAATGCTGAGACAAAGGAGGCCAAATGCCTCATCCATTCTGTTAAAAAACTTGGATTTCTCCACAACTGAGTTTGGCTCCACCTCAGTGCCCATCGTAATTCTGTAGAGACCCTTGGATCTCAGCAAAATCACCATTTCTGCCTTCCAATCGAAATAGTTGAAGGGAGTGAGCACGTTTGGGTGAGATGGATCCATTCTTCTCTGCTGCAATTCGCACTTGCTGACAATGTTGATCTTCAATACCTGCAAACAACTCTCAAATCAATCTGGAGGGATCTACACTAACAGATTCGAACCCTGTTTGGATAGTGGGTGCATTCGGGAGAGCATCACACCTGAGAGGAGCCACTAGATTTCTCCAGTAAGCTCAAGGCAATGGCCTCAGGAATTATGTGGTTTCTCCACTACTTCTGGCAATCCACTAAAACAGTCTTGCTGGTTCGAATTCTAGCTCCAAGAGCTCTAATACCATGTAAAATCTCAATCACAGCAGAACCTAGCTACTATGGATTCCTCACTAGTGAAAGATTGCACAACATTTGCAAGAATAGCATAAATCTGTAAATGAATGAAGAAAAATCCACATGAAATGGGTGAATAATGTAAATATTATTAACTATCCAACCTCAAAATAGGTTAAGAACACCCATATATACAAATATGGAAGAATTCGAATCCATCTGGAGTGTTCACACTGATCTAGCTTAGAAATAGCTCAAACCCCCCTAAGTTGACCAAAATATCCCAAACCATCCCAAACTGGTTCGAATCTGCTGTGTGAATGCTGGGAATGACTGGACAGGCCCATGTGACCTCACACATGTGAAGAAACTGGTTGGTTAGAGGTTAGGTAGCTAAAATTGGCCAAAAATTGGACAAAGTTGGCAAGATTGTCCACAATCTGAGCAAGTGCGCCCTAGGTAGAAGAGAAGCATGCTGAATGCATTAATTAACCTGGGGAGGGCGCTCTAGGCATGCTGAATGCATTAAATTCCCTGGGGAGCACACCAAATAGCTAGTTTGACTCAGCACTTGTTCACATTTGCTAACTAGTTCATGATAATTGACCATTTAGTAGCTAACCAACTTAGGGATGTAATAATTAATCACTTGGGCACTAATTAACCATCAATTAATAAATGATTAATGTACATAGGTGTAATAATGTTCTAACATACACCATATTTTCTATGTTCATCTGTTGTGATTGATTTACTTGTTCATTAGATCTGCTGTGACTAATTTTACACTACTATCATAATAATAGTCAAATTATTGTGCTTGGGTTGATTCTCTCAATAGAGAGCAATCGCCTAGACAGTATAATATTCATATATTGCAGCATATAAACATTTAATTCATGGCATTCATGGCATTCATGCATATCAGAGGTGACGCCCCTCGATATATCTGTTAATATTTAATCTATGAAATTCATGCAGATCAGAGGCAACGCCCCTCGATATATTTATAAATATTTAATCTATGAAATTCATGTAGATTAGAGGCAACACCCCTCTTCGATTTCATAATTTATAATGATAAGATCACAGCATATAATTATTGGACTATAATGATCAAACTAATCATTGTGTCAATTCCTCTCTTTGAATAAGCAAATAATAAAATCACAACATGAATATTCTATACTATGCACACATCCTTTGGATCTAATATTTCCCTTTCACATATCCAGCTAAAATAATACTATAATGCAAGATTAAACTAGGGAGAGGCCTCCCAAAATGCATCATTCATTCAGTCCCAGTATATAATCATTCAGTCAACACATGAAATGTAAAAACTATAATACCATTCAAACGGACTTCCTTTTCATAGAAGAGTTCGTTCCCCTCCTTTGACTGCGACCATATCTATATATCCAAGTCTCCTTACTTTCCTTTGGGGAATCCACCTTGCTTAGAAAAGATCCCCTCCACATGGAGGTTGAAGCCCAATTTCGATAGGAGGAATAAATGTTGAGTGGAATATTGAAAGAGTTTATTACTGTCAATCAAGGGAACAATTCCCAAAGAAATCTCCAAGGATATTCCAAGTTTTCTCATAACTTCTAGTCTTAACCCAATGATAATGTGAGTTACCTGACCCCTCATTTTCGGTTGAGGCTTGGCTTCTTTTAAGGAGACTGCCACTCTTCCATAAAAACAAACATTAACTCTCTCTTTTTTAAAAGAAGGGCCTATACATTATATTTTTAGACATATAACATTTTTATATTATATTTATATATTTTAGAGCAATTGCTTATATCTTAATACACCTTTTCAAATAAAAAAATTTGATTATTATAATAACTAAAATATGTTTTATTTAGTTGAAAAAAAAAACTAAAATATGTTTTAATATATATATAGATATATGATGTCTTAGATTTCTTAGGATCATTTAGGAAAATCTATCTTCACACTAGAAGATAAGTCCTAAATCTTACTAGAAGATTGCGACGAGAAGACACTTTCCTCAACCTACGACGATTATACCTATTAGTCTTTAAGGTCAACAAGTCAAATTCTTAACTTTCCTCAAGTTCCTAACTGTACTAAAGTTAATTCCTTATGGCTATCCTTCCATTCACCTCTTCCACCCTAGTGGATTTCTTTCCCGCATCATTAAGTTGTGTCATAGCCACAGTCTCCTAAGCCTACCTTTTAACAATTACAACTTAGGAAGTAAATAACAATACTTACAAAGTTCACTGGTGGGGCCTTGGCCTTGAGCTCCTCACCATAAACAAGTACATAGTTACATTTTCAGTTACAAAGAGTAGGGGTAAAAGAGGGATGTTACATCCTCCCCCCCTTAAATATAACACCGTCCTCAGTGTTGAAAACCTTTTTATTTCCTCATCTTCGACCTTTAAACATCTTCGAGCTCCTACACTTCCTACATGTCGTTATTTATCCTCTTCCTTTCATAACCTGCACTTTACATAACCCACACAAGGTCTTCCAAAAATATTTCTGCATAATATAAACATACCATTTTTCAGTTTTAATCAGAATGTAAGCAACAAGTTCTTTTGTAACAGATTATTTTTGTCATTCATGGAATTATTACACCTAAAAGCCACATAATACATGATCATGTTTCAATATAAATCAAAAGAATGCATAGGTAAACCAATTATTTACTATATTTTGGAGGCTATCCTTCACTTCCAACCCTCGGACTCTTAGCTAATCCTTAACTTACGATAGACATTCCTTTCATTCACAAGTTAGTAGCATTATATCAAGTATTTCAGGAAATAAACCTCAACTTGACATACATCCTCGTCTTGGGATAAATTTTTCATACACAATTTACTTTAACATTAGGGAATCAAATAGCCCATTTACTTGGCATCTCTTACCCTATGTTCCATTGTTATATCACGGATATAAAAGACTTCAACAACACTTTGTTGAACACAAAACTCTCCCTTGAGTTTTGGGACTTTAGCAACACTTTGCTTAACACAGAACTCTCCCTTGAGATCTCTCACCAATTTAAGTGTGGTCTTATGGGCGTTAAGCTGTTGAGATTACTCAATACTCATCTTTTGATTGCTAGTCAAAAAATTTCCTTCTCAAAAACCATCAAACAACATCATGTCTTCCAGATGTTATTTTTAATTTAGTGCGCCTAGGTCTTACCATTGACGATCACCAGCTCTTTCTCTCTTCCACTCAAGCTCTCTTGCTTGAGTCCAAGAATTTTTCCACTCAAGCTCTCTTGCATGAGTCCATTAATTATTTTATTTTCCACTCAAGCTCTCTTTCTTGAGTCCAGGAAATTATTTTAGCATAGTAGAGCTAGATCACCAATTTCGCCACTTGGTGTTTTTCCTTTTGATATTTTCTTTCTCCGTTTTATGACTCATTAATAATGATCATATTATTTTTGGTCCACATTTATTGTCAATCACAACATGCAACAAATGAACTTGGTTCTCATCGTGGCTCCATTATTCATTGCCATCACCAAGTCCTCTGAATCTATTACAACTTCACAGTTAGTCGCAACATAATATCGTCAATCCTTCAACAATAGGTTCACCTATTTATTGATCAACTATTACTCATTAACATTTCATATGCTTTGATGATCTAACTATCACTATACATTAGTATTTAAGTGATGATCTATATTCAAACCCTTGCAATATGCTTTCCAATCACCATGTTTTATTCACAATCATCTATACTTCTTTTGTTATCAACAATTCTCGTAGATATTGTCAATCTACCAAAAGCCAATTGTTAGTGCGATAGAGTCCAAAATTTTAAGAAATCATTTTTTAAACATGGGTTTTAGTTTCCCATATAATCCCGTAACCAACCAAATATAATAAGACGTTAAAAACTCATCACTCACTCCTGAGTGGTTTAAGTCTAATATTCATACAAGAGGATTTATAATTAACATTCCATGTTGACCATGATTCTCATCTATCATACATCATGGACATAATCATGCAATGTTAGCATATAAACATTTATTGTCCCATTTTCATAATCTTAGTTTTTCTCATGGAGTATAGTAACTTTATCCACATGATAGTTTTACACTCTTTCCAATAGTGATAAGTTATAATGGCCATTCTATTCACAACCTCAAACGTTTAACTTTCGTATTCATAATAAGAATCGCAAGACCCTTTTATTTTGACTAAACATTTGTGTCTATAAATATATATAGGAACAATTCTAGGAAAAACATCTATATTTCTTCCTCCTAAATGTATTATAACTCAAATTACATTATTCGGTGTATAAACATAATGCTTCAAAATAAAACAAAATAAAAGTATTACTTGCAACTTACAGATTTTAATCCGACTAGTTGTATTGACAATGCAGTAAAATACCTTGTCATAAAATTTAATATCTCTATCTATGTGTTGACCTCTTGGAGAACTTGAAGATTTAATTCATCTAATTTGTTCCTTCATCCGCTCCTACTATACAAAACCGAGTCAATTTGTTAGTTCAACAAACCTTCTTACTTCATGTTGAGCCCAGATAGGCCCGAGTGATGTAACTTCAGCTTTGATACCAATTTGTAACACACTCGAAATCCTCGCTTTAATGTTTAGGAAATGGGGTGTAATTTTTTTTCCTTTCAATCATCCAACAGCCGAACATGTTAATCTTATAATACTAAACATATTAATTAAACATTCTTGTTAATTACATCTAGACTTATTTATCTTGAGACTCCTCTTCTAATGGTTATTCTACCAATTAATCTGTAATCTTACCCTTGGTAAAACATACCCATTTTTATAGGATTATGTGATTATACATTCATACACAAAAGAACATAATACTCCTATTCCTTTAACCAATGATCATGTTGTACAAGAGTACTAAATTTTCAAGGAAACCTTCGGGGGAACATACAAGTAACATCATACATAAGTTCCTTATTGATATTAATAATCTAAAGGGATTCGTCATAGATTTCTCAAGATTTTAGTTAATCTACATTCACCTTTCCTAATTACCATGCAAAGGTTATTTATTCAAGAAGATATAAAAGTATAAGAACAACCTAACATTAGTTAGCATAGACTAAGTCTTTTAGTCGTCTACCCACTCACATGAATGTTGCCATAGAAAAATTGATTAATCACATAACATAGTCCCATAAGTATGCAACATTCATTATAATTCACTATACAATACTTCGTATAATAATTGTATTTGTTTCACGTGGATCATCTAATTATAACAATATAACACATACCATATCGTCATATTAATCCATCAATCATCTGTATATACATGGGCATCTTTTATGAAATAAACCACGTTATTTTTATACCAATCTCATGAATCAAATAAATACCATATATCACCATATACACCAATCATTTTTGCACCAACATACTATAACAGATCAACATATTCGAGTGCAATCAACTAGAAAAGGTAATCCATGATAATATGCATTTAAAATATTTTTACATCTTCTATTAACAATGAACATATAGAAATTTATACAATATAATCTTTAATCCCAATATGAATGTGTCATTATAAAACTTTTACCTCATTTCACAATAATAGAAATTACAACAATGAGGAATTCTTATCTAAGTAAAGTAGGCTAAAGCGACTGCGGACGTCATGACAGCAACTTTCCAGCCAACCTTCTAATACCAGTGTATAATAATTGTTCAGTCAACACATGAAACATAAAAACTATAATACCATTCAAACATACTTTCTTTCCATAGAAGAGTTTGTTCCCCTCCTTTGGCTATGACCAAATATATATATCCAAGTCTCCTTACCTTCCTTTGGGGAATCCACCTTGCTTAGAAAAAATCCCCTCCACATGGAGGTCGAAGCCCAACTTCGATAGGAGGAAGAAATGCTAAGTGGCAACTTGAAAGAGTTTATTACTGTCAATCAAGGGAACAATTCCCAAAGAAATCTCCAAGGAGATTCCATGTTTTCTCATAAATTTCAGTCTTAACTCAACGATAATGTCTATTACCTCACCCCTCATTTTTTGTTGAGGCTCGGATCCTTCTAAGGAGACCGCCACTCCTCCATAAAAATAAACATTAACTCTCTCTTTTTTAAAAGAAGGGTCTATAAACTATAGTTTTAGACATATAACATTTTTATATTATATTTCTATATTTTAGAGCAAATTCTTATATCTTAATACACCTTTTCAAATAAAAAAAATTGATTATTATAATAACTAAAATATTATATATATATATATATATATATATATAGAGAGAGAGAGAGAGAGAGAGAATGGTCTCTTTGCTTTCATAGGATCATTTAGGAAAAGTTATCTTTATACTAGAAGATAAGTCCTAAATCTTACTAGAAGATTGCAGCGAGCAGCCATTTTCCTCAACCTAAGACGATTATACCTATTAGCTTTTAAGGTCAACAAGTCAAATTCTTAACTTTCCTCAAGTTCTTGACTGTACTAAAGTTAAGTCCTCATGGCCAAGTTGGGTTGCATACCAATTCAAAGAGAAATACGGTGCATCTGTTTATTACCCTCCTAAAGAGGAGGATGTGCTAAACATTGGTATCAGGTACAACAACTCGGTAATAAAATATTTATGTACATTCATAAATTTATAATGCAACTTTGAATTATAACATCTATATTTAATATATTAATGCTTGGGTTATTAGACACATGACACCATCATTTGTCAACTTTTCTTACAGGTGCATTTGTTCCCATCTATATGGGATTATGGACATCATTTTCACACACAGTATGCTAATGATGGACCTCTTACAAAAGAGTGTGGAGTGGAAGTCGAGTTCAAGCAATATAGTCATGCTAGCCACCGCGATCAAAACCTGATAGGAGGGATGTTGGGTTACGTCGGAAAGATACAAGAGATTATTCAAGTGGAATTCTCATCTTTCTATAAAATTAGTCACGACATATCTAATGAACAAGTAAATCAATCACAATAGATGAAACTCAGAAAATATGGTGTAAACTGTGCAAAAGCATGCATCAGTGCTCAATATCCCAATGAGGGTGAATAATTACAATACAATACAGTAACAATGACTGAGCAATTCGAATTGATTAAGGAGGTCATTCAAATTACTGAATGGTGTAGCTTGGCTCCAACTAGGAGTCCTCATCATCAATCAGTGGTGGTCATCAATGCACAAGAACCAGTCATCCAGGTGTCAATCTGAGTCTAACTGAGTGTAATTGAAGTGTGTTGCACTAATATAGGGAAGGAGGCTCAGTCGAGGATGCATGGGAGGCTTAACTAAAGTCAGAACAAGTCATCTAGTCAATCTGGAGGTCCAACGGAGTGAAATAGTTAGTCAGGAGTGAAACTAGCCTCAAATCAAGGAGAATCAGAGCTAACTGAGTGTAACTGAAGTGGTAGGTGAAGAAGTGCGCCCTTCTATGGAAGTAGGTGAGAAGCAGGCACCTTCCTAACTAGGAGGGCTAAAAATCTGATGGAAGGAGCTCCTAGATGCTAGAATGAAGTGGATAAGGTGCTGGAGGCATCAACCTGGTGACTGGGATGCATGCTAACCCTAGAGTTTGCATGCAAACCCTAATTTCATGCAAGGTCCTGAAAATGATGATGTGGATATCCGAACACCCCCCTCAAGCTAGACTATGATGTGCAAACAATAATGTAGGGCCCTGGTTACTAAGACCAAAGGTCACCCCAATACAATAATCCAAAAAAAAATGTTGAAAATAAGCTAAGTGAGGAAAGAGGGAAAACCCAGTGGGAAGAAAGCCCCCCCCTCAAGCTAAAAACATAATAATGGATCAATCTGTCTCCACCATGATGGAACTCACCCCCAATAGTGAACGGAGGTAAGAGAACTTCTTCTCAGTGAAGCTCTTGGTGAAGATGTCTGCAATTTGCTCATCGGTAGGGCAATATTGCAGAATGATGGTGCAATCATGCACCAACTCTCGAATGTTGTGCATATGAATCTCAATGTGTTTGGTCCTCTACCGCTGAATTGGATCTGTGGAGATCTTGATAGCACTTTTATTGTCACAAAAGAGGACAGTCGAAGTAGTGCCACCAAAACCAAACTCGGAAAGAATACCCTGCAACCAAACTGCCTGAATGCAGGCATTGACTGCCCCTCGATACTCTGCCTCTGCTAAAGAAAGTTCAATGGATGACTGCTTTTTGCTTGACCAGAAAATAGGCCCATGTCCAATCATGAACACATAACCGGAAGTGGACTTCCGATCTATGCTATGACCTGCCCAATCTGAATCAGTGAAACCAATGAAATCTAGCTCAGAATCTGCAGCATAATGTATGCCAAAATGTTTCGTACCTTGCACATATTGCAAGATCCGCTTGGCTGCCCGCCAATGAAGCTCATGGAGCTGCTGCATATACCTTGATACGGCACTCATGGCATAAGATATATCAGGCCTATAGTGTGTCAAGTATAGTAGTGAACCAATCAGGTGTCGATACATAATGCAATTTGCAAGCGGTGTAGAATTTCCCTCCTCAAGACTGATTCCTGAGAGGAATGGGAATAGGGATGCCTTACATTCAGCCATATTAAACTTCAATAACAGTTTGGAAGCATATTTTTGCTGAGATACAGTGATCCCATCAAAATTTTGAGCTATCTCCAAGCCCAAAAAGTGACTCAGCAAGCCCAAATCACTCATGTCAAAAGCTAGATTTAAGGCAATTTTTAGCTTGTTTATTGAAGTAAGAGTACTACCAGTAATGAGAAGATCATCAACATAAAGTACAATAACTAACAAATTACCTTTAAATTTCTGTAGGTACACATTCAGATCATATTTTCATCTTTTGAAATTTTGAGAGCGAAGGAAGGAGTCCATCTTTGCATACCAAGCTCTTGGGGCCTGTTTTAAACCATACAAAGATTTCTTTAATCTGCAAACTAATAATGGATCTGATGTATAACCTTCTAGATGCTTCATATATACCTCTTCAGCAAGATCTCCATGTATAAAAGCACTCTTCACATGCATGTGGTGCACTTCCTAGTGATTGGATGTGGAAATTGCTAAAACAAGGCAGATGGAATCCATCTTTGCAACCAGTGCAAAGGTCTCAGTGTAGTCCACTCCTTGGACTTGGGAGAAACCTTTTTCCACCAACCTTGCTTTGTATTTGGTGATAGAGCCATCAGCAGCAACTTTCGTGCGGTAGGCCCATTTACATTGGACTAATTTTCTTCCAAGTGGAAGAGAAACTAGCTCCCATGTATTGTTCTTTTGAAGAGAACTGCACTCTTCATCCATGGCACTTTGCCGTCTCGGATATCGGTGGGCATGATAGTGTGTTGTGGGATCTGAACCAGTCATCAAATAACAAATATCAGGAAGTAATGGATCATAAATAGAAAGAGCCATACCTGCTCTTTGAAAGTCTGCTCTTGTTCGTCTTGGATCAACAGGATTTCCAATGTTCGAACCAGCAGATTGAAGAGTGTTTTGGGCCCACTTTGGTAACTGAGGAGGATCATAATGGTCAGATTACAAACCTGATATGTCATGATCATCATATTCTTCTAAAATATCATAAATATCAGAACCAATTCTTTCATTATCGCTGCTCGAATCTTCTTCTGGTGAAGGCGGTGAAACGACAGTTTGTTCCTCGACTAGTTGCAATTCTTGAAGCGGTTCTTCAAATTGCACACTGCGCTCTATGAATATATTTTTGGATATGATATCCATGAGTTTATATGATTTTGATTCTTCCCCATATCCTATCAGTATGCACTCAATACTTTGTGATCCAAAGCTCGTCTCTTCTTGGAAGGAATTCTAGCCCATGCAGTAGAGCCAAAGAATGCTTCGAAAGGAGTCATACCTTTCACGGATGAATGTGGAACTCAGTTTTGAATGTATGTAGAAACATTAATTACTTCATCCCAAATATTTATAGCCAAATCTTTTGACTCAATTATGCAAGTAGCCATCTCTTCCAATGACCAATTTTTCCTTTCTGCTACACCGTTCTGCTAGGGTTTGTAGGGAACTATATGTTGGATCTGAATTCCTCTTTCGGCACAAAGTTGTAGAAACTCAGCCTTGATATATTCTCCACCATTATTAAATCTAAGAGCTTTGATCTTTCTCTCAGTGGCGGTCTCAACAAAATCCTTAAAATCCTTGAATTTTCCAAGCACTTCTGACTTGTTTTTGAGAAAAAATACCCATGTAAAGCGGGAAAGATCATCAATAAATGTCAAAACATAACTTGAACCATTTAATGACATATTGGGAAGCAGACCACTGATATCAGAATGTATCAACCCCAAAACTGTAGAAGCCATGCTAGCTTTACCGCAGTCGAACCTGTGCTCGGGGTGCTTCCCAATAATGCAACTGATGCATATTCCCTTCGAGGAACGGAGTTGTGGAAGACCATCTACCATGGATTTGTTTGATAACAGCAGCAAATACTTATAATTAAGATGTCCAAATATTTCATGCCAAAGCCTACTAACCCCATTACCATGTGTGCGAAGAGCAGTGGGCTTTGCAAGCGGAATAAAGTGTGAAAACTCATATCATTTTGCAATGCGGTTTGCCTTTCCGACTGCAATAAGTCTTCCACTTTTGATATCAAAAAATTCAACTATATTAGGGATGAATGTAACTTGCTTCGGTTTTCCATTGTGTTTCATTTGATACACAGAAAGAAGATTTGAAGCCAAGGAAGGCACATAGAGAACATTCTGAAAGCTTCCATGATCTATATGGATTGTACCTTTTCCCTTTGAAGAAATTTTTGAGTCATCTCCCAAATGGATGGGGATGGATCTGTTTGGATCGAATGAAGAAAAAGAATCAATATTTGCATCCATATGATTCGAGGAACCCGAATCTATCAAAAGAGTAGTGGGCTTCGAAGCAGTTGCCATGAGTGCTTGTCCTCTTTCATGATCATCATTCTTATCCTTCTTCCTTGCACCATCAGGAAGAGTTATGTTATTCTTTTCCAAAAGGAGGGCCATTTTATCTATAGTCTTCTTCATGCATGAACTTTCCGGATGAAAGCCACGGTTGCAATAAGAGCATTTAGATTTTTCCTTACCCTCTTTACCCTTTTGCTTGAACTTCGAACTAGATGGTGCGTCCGTCTGCTTGGCTTTCTCTCTTTGCTTGTGAGGTTCGAATTTGGGCTTCTCTTTCTTTTGTTTTCCTTTACCATTCAAATTCTTGGGTCCTTGAAAAAATAGGGCTGAATCTTTGAAGTTTATGGACCCCATTTGAATCAACTTATCATGCTCATTTGTGACGGACTCAATGAAGGCATTCAAGGTAGGCATCTTCCAATTCGAGGTAGTTAGCCGATAGGAATTGAAAGTAGAGACAAATACCGAATAGTCTTTACCAAGCTTGGTGAGAATAGAGAGGATCAATTGCTTATCCTCTTTGATAACTCCACTGTTCTTCAACTGCAATGTCAAGTGCTTGAATTTTGTGAAAAACTCATTGATGGTCTCGAAATTCTCAGGACTAAGAGAAATCAATTCATTCTCTAACTGAAAAGCCCTAAGCTCATCCTGCTTGCCAAAAAGTGTTTCAAGTTGCTCCCATATTGCTTTTGGAGTCTTCAATCCACTGAGATGGAATTGAAGATATTTGGAAATAGAGAGGCAAAGAAGACCATAAGCTTCATCAAGCTTGTTGTAGTGTTTTGTTCTTTCTGACAATGTGCTTGGCTCCAATTCGAGGCCAACTGTGACTCTATAGTATCCTTTTGGACGTAACATGATCTCCATATCTTATTTCCAATCAAAATAGTTGAAGGGAGTGAGGATAGGATTTGAATAAGAGTATTCCATTGCTAGGAGTGAGTGCACTTTGATGTACAAAGACTTGCCAAAGAAAGGTAGCGAATGCAATTGAAGGAGACAATAAGCTGCAAATCACAATCAATACAAGAAAAGTGAGGTCGAACAATCCACCCTTTTAGAGTTGCATCACACCTGGGATTCGAGATCAAGCAATGTTGAATGGGCACAATGTATCAAATCCAGGATTTATTGGAAACTCAAGCTTCTGGAGTGGTATTGGAAGTATTTTTATGCTTTGCATGCACATGAGCGAATGCTCTTGAGATCTTTCATGCCAAAACTTTTGTAATTTTGAGTAAATTCACTCAAATCTCCTTGTAGAACACCTGTAGAAAAGAGATCTTGTCCCTGCAATGGCTCTGATACCATGTAAAATTAGTCACAGCAGATCTAATGAACAAGTAAATCAATCACAATAGATGAAACTTAGAAAATATGGTGTAAACTGTGCAAAAGCATGCATCAGTTCTCAATATCCCAATGAGGGTGAATAATTACAATACAATACAGTAACAATGACTGAGCAATTCGAATTGACTAAGGAGGTCATTCGAATTACTAAATGGTGTAGCTTGGCTCCAACTAGGAGTCCTCATCATCAATCAGTGGTGGTCATCAATGCGCAAGAACTTGTCATCCAGGTGTCAATCTAATTCTAACTGAGTGTAACAAGTGTAACTGAAGTGTGTAGCACTGATATAGGGAAGGAGGCTTAGTGGAGGGCGCATGGGAGGCTTAACTGAAGTTAGAACAAGTCATCTAGTCAATCTAGAGGTCCAACGGAGTGAAATAGTCAGTCAGGAGTGAAACTAGCCTCAAATCAAGGAGAATCGGAGCTAACTGAGTGTAACTGAAGTGGAACTGAAGTGGTAGGTGAAGAAGTGCACCCTTCTCTGGCAGTAGGTGAGAAGTGGGTTCCTTTCTGACTAGGAGGGATAAAACTCTAATGGAAGGAGCTCCCATGTGCTAGAATGAAGTGGATAAGGTGCCGAAGGCATCAACCTGGTGACTGGGATGCATGCAAACCCTAGAGTTTGCATGCAAACCCTAATTGCATGCAAGGTCCTGAAAATGATGATGTGGATATCCGAACACTTTCCAATGTGTTATTTTTAGGTGTAGGTGGTGGGACAGTACATTCGACGAGAATAATATAAAGGAAGATCGTTATAGTGGGTTGATATTTATCAACTCTAGAAAGATGTGGGATGAAAGTAAGGAGCCTTATGTTTTCCTAAAACAATGCAACCAAGTGTTATTTTACATGGATGTTTTGGATAAATATTGTTGTTTCATATTAAGACACGACCCTAGATCTAAACATGTTTTTTATAACAACGGTGCTATCATGCCAACCGAGGAAGATAATGTGGGTGATGGCAATCAAGAGTGATATGTACATGTTGTATTTCATCATTTACAGATAATTTGAGATATCATTTTGTTATTTTTATCTTTGATTGTCTAATTATATTGTTTATTTTTCATGTTATGATGGTGGAAATGGAAAGTTGATTTTTGGATACAGTGTTTAAACAATTTGAGTTGGTTAACAACCAATATGATGTGAAATATGTTTCATGTCTATCAAGTAATTTGTGATTGTATGGAATGATTGTATGTCATTCTCCATAGTTAAAGATGATATTTGTAGCTTTCCATTTAGTTCATAATTGTAGTGTGGGTTTTATCATTTAATTTATTGTATTGTTATAATTGGATTAGAATCAACGAATTAGAGTATGAATTATCATTGATGTTAATCATATTTATTGTTTGTTGTAATTTCATCTCCTGTCATTTCAATACCATGGTCAATTTAATGAATATATTATGCTTAGACACTTTATTTTATATTTCATATACTTAGACACGTATATATTCTTAAGGAAGAAAAAACTTATGGTAAGATTAATAAAATATGTATATCCTTTAAAATTCATATGATATAATAAATTAAAAATATCAAACAATATTTTTTTTAAATCCTATATTTGAATATGCATATTCATATCTATATGTATTTCAATTTTCATTGTTGAAGGATTATTCCATCATTTCACCTTGGTTAGCATGGGTCTTGGGAATGTGATCCAAGTCCCTTTTATCATCTTCTCCAATCACATTTAATGGAAAAGTACATGATTTTCAATATTGGAAATAATTGCAATTCTTTGAACCCTAGGTAGCTTTGAGCATCCATAAACAAATCATGGTAATTATGTATTAATAATAACCAAACCTCATTTTTAGAGGGTATAAAATGTGTTCCTTCAATGTGGACTAATGTTATATTATATAATGAAGATCATGATTAATAATAATAAGTTTGGAGAATGCAGCTTTTGGATTTACAATTGAGAGAAAAGGTTGTTCTTTTAATTAAGTATTTGTCTTTCTTCCTCTTAGAGCTTTGATATTTGTCATTGTAAAGTGAGTTATTGTCAAAAAAATAAAAATATTGAATGATACAGTGATGGGTCATATTGATGTTCATATTTACTTTTTTTTTGTGATGTTCATATTCAGATATTATAATAATATTACATGGTAATACTTGACTTTTTGTTATGATGTTTGGTTAGACATATGAAAAATTATTCATTTATGTTTATCATTCGAATAATTAAGTTGTACACAACATTATACGATGAAGATTTAATTTCTTTATTAAAAATCATTATATATTATTTCGTAATGCTCAACATAAAGTTGCAACAAAATAAATATATTATTATATAAGTATAACATTCTAACAAATTTTACTACAATATTAAGAAAATTACAATAAATTATAATATCCATATAAATTATATAAGAACAATATGAACACCAAATAAAATAAAAATATTATTACATAAACATAATCCTATGAGAAACTATAAAAAAATTATAAACATGATACTATGACAAATTATACAACAATCATAAATCATAAAGTTGCCACAATTTCATCCATTATCAATACAAAATTTATAAAATATTTAATTCAGTTATATTGTGTAAATATAAAAGTTTTAACCTTTCAATTTCTATCGTTGTTCATAATAGATCTAAACAATCCTTTCAACAAGGTTGTTTTGAAGGATGGTGAGCGACGAGGGTTTGGAGGTTCGAGACGGGCGGTGGGCGGCACCCTGCAGACGAATGCAGGTCGTCAGCAGGTACGAACAGCCGCACGCCACCCCAGATGGAATTCTACCATGGTAAAACCGATTGGGCTTTTACTCCACCGGATCATTTTCCTCATTCTGGCTCTCTCCCACAGCGAAGGTTACTGTTCCGTTTAGGGTTCCGTTGGGGGTTACTATGGATGATGTAGACTATAGCAGTGATAACCTACGGCACCACGATATCTGGCGTTCGCCACCTGGCGCTTTCCAGCATCCGGAGGAGCTTGGCGGTTTAGGGTTTGGTGGTTTTACTGGTAACCGGCCTCCTGATGGACCTCTGTCCCCCCCGGTGAACGCCTGTCAACCCTTTCATTCCTGCTCGCCGTTCTGGGAGGGGTCTATTGCTCGTTTGTCACCTGAGACTCATGCCGTGAACATCTGGGGCGTCAGGGGTTTTTGCACCTCTCCATCACCGGAGCCGCTGAGTGCAGGCATTGGAGACCTGCCTGACTTCATTACTTCCGCGGATAGCGAAAATCATCCCTCTACTGCCCAGGATCTTCGAGCCGAGGTGGAGGGTTTTGATGCGCGTCGGACAGAATCCCCGTTACAACCCTGTGGGTTTGTCGCAGCAAATTTGGACTTCGTTGAACATAGAGGATTCTCTAGTCCTTTTGGGGACTCAGACCAGCGCAAATGTGGTCGTGAAGAGGGTACAGCTGGGGTTGCATCTAAGGAACCCATTGTGAAAAGCCGAAGAAAATGGATTAAGAACTCCGGGAAGGCACCTAACTACGCGTTGGGGGAGGACATTGGCATGCATCAGATTGTAGGGATGGTTAAGTCGGTTCTGGTCGGTAGGGTTTATGGGAAATCTGTTAGCCTCAGGACTGTGATCTCGTGGGCCACGGGGGCATGGCTGGGACACTGTGGTTATGTGCCTCGTATCGTTGGGCTCTCAGGTGGGTGGTATGCTTTTCATTTTTCCTCGGATGCACATGCACACTGGGCATTAAGCCTCAATTGGTCTATTCTTAAAGTCCCTCTTTTGTTAAAGCCGTGGAACCCCCTCTTCGATGCCAGTCGTGAAAGATTGGATGTTATCCCTCTCTGGGTTCGTCTACCAGGACTCCCCCTTCACTACTGGACCGAGGAACACTTCAGAAGGATTGGGAACATTTTGGGATCCTATCTGGATGCTGACTTCTCCTTTGTGGCATCGGCGATGCAGAAAGTTGCACGCATCCTGGTGAGCATAAACGTCAGAGATGGACTATTTGAGACTATGGACCTGAAATGGGGGCCCTATACCTTTGTTCAGACACTGGACTATGAGAATGTGCCTTTCAGGTGTAGGCGGTGCCATGAATATGGCCACCCGGCCGTCGAGTGCTCTGTTCCTGTTCGGGTGCGGTTCGGTAATACCCACAAGCGCAGGGTGGTGGCCAAGGAGGTTGGACTGGACTCGGCTGAGGATTCTGACGGTCAGCAGGGTTTTGCAACTCCTACTCTGGAGACGCCGCTGGCGAGTCAGCCGGATGGTGAAGTTCCCACGGGTGGTGAAGTGGTTGCTGAAAACGATGATGAGGATGGATCAGTCCCTGTTGCTGGTAACACGGTCGCTGCTGAAGAACCGCTCAATTCACTATCTCGAGACTCGGCACGGGAGGGTACTTTGTTACCGATTCTTCGATCACCGGACTTGGCTGCAGGTGCTCCTTCTGTTACTCTTTTCAACCCTTCCTTCTGTCTTATTTTTAACAACTTTACATTTCCTGGTCAGGATTGGGTGGATGGCTTTAAAAATTTGCACATTTCCCCTCAGATGCTGTCTTCCTTCACACCCCCACATAACACTGTAGCTCCATGCCATAAAGTGGATCACCCACTTCTTGAATGCTCTCCGGATCCTATCCATACTGCCATCTCTGAGCCGGATTTACCCTCTCCCGAACCCTCCTCTCCCACTGGCTCCTCTAAATCTGGCTATTGGCTAAGATCCTTGACCAGTCCACCTGCGGGGGGGTTAGGGAAGGTGAATCCTAAGCCCCGCATTCCCCGAGGAAGGAAATCTTTCCTTTCCCATGCCAAGTCCCGAGCTTGCTCGGACCTTAAAAATGGTAAACAACTGTCTATTGAAAGGGCACTTAGAGCGGTGGATGCCCATACGGAAGGGTTGCGATGAAGGTCATGTCCTACAACTGCCGAGGTCTTGCTGGTCCCTCCAAAAGACCAGTACTTCGTAGGATGCTGCAACTGGAACATCCTGATATTCTGTTACTACAAGAAACTATGTGCACTAGGATTGATGCTGTTAACCGTCTGAAGGTTTGGTTCCCTGGTTGGGGATTTGAAGGCTTGGATGCCAGGGGACGCTCTGGTGTTCTGGCAATTGGCTGGAATGAAGCTAAGGTGTGTGTTTCCACCCTATGGGGAATGCACTCTGTGTTAGTCATGACTTGTAAGTCCTTGGACTTTGATGAACACTTTACTATTGTTAACATTTATGGTCCTTACTGTGATCATGAACCCTTTTGGAATGCTCTGTTGGATAAAGACCTGCTTAAAGGAACTACTACAATACTGGGAGGGGATCTTAATTTTTCTCTGGGGCATGCTGAGATTTGGGGACCACATGCTCAAGTGGATCCTCTCACTAATTTTTTTATTCGTAAGCTCTCTGATGGCAACTGGATTGATGTGGAACCGGTTTCACTGAAACCTTCCTGGCGTAATATGAGAGCTGGTATGGAAAGAGTGGCTAAAAGGCTTGATCATTTTCTTATATCAGAACATATTGCGGAGACTTTTTTCTATGTGAGGCAATGGATTGGGGCCGGGGTATGCTCTGATCATGATCCGATTTTTCTTGAACTGAAGGCTGGGCCTAACAAGCCGCCCGCTCCCATTAAATTCAACAAGGTGTGGCTGGAGGATCCAACCTTTTTTGATTTGATCCAGCAGCACTGGTTACCTTACCACCAGGGATCCAATCTTACTGCAGCCTTTCATTTTGCGGAGAACATCAAACTTCTCAAGGAACCTATCAAATCTTGGGCAGCAGCCAAGAGAAAAAGGGAGGACAAGGAGCTTAAAGACATTGAAGAGGCCATCTCCATCTTTTCGGGGGGACCTGGAGGAGGGTTTGACTCACAGGCTACTAAGGAACAACTTGTATCTCTGATGGACAAAAGGAACAGGATACTTTTACACAATGAAGAGGCTTGGAGGCTTAAGAGCAGGGCCATTTGGCTGGAGAGCGGTGACGAAAACTCAAAGTTTTTCCATGCTTATGCTAAGGGTCGTAGATCTGTCAATACTATCTGGAGCCTTGAAGATTCGGAAGGTAATTCCCAGGCCACCTTTGAAGGATTGGCTGGGATTGGGGTTAATCACTTTCAGGAACTTTTCAAAGCCAATAACAGGGTGAACATTGAAGAGGTCCTCAGAGTTGCTCAACTCTTTCCTCGCTTCGCTGAGGAGGAGGACAACAGGAGGCTTATGGACAACATAACTATGGATGAATTGAAGAAGGTACTTAGCAGCTTTCAGAAGGACAAAAGTCCGGGGCCGGATGGATGGACGATTGAATTCTTTATAGCTCTCCTTGATATTATTGGTGAAGATCTCTTACAGCTGATTGAGGACTCCAGGAGGGAAGGCAGAATCCCGGCCAGTATAAACTCTACTTTCATTGCTCTTATTCCCAAAGGGGACACTCCTTCCACGCTCAATGATTTTCGACCCATCTCACTGTGCAACTGTGTGTATAAAATTGTTACAAAGGTGATCGCTAGCCGTCTAAAACCTTTATTATCCACACACATCTCTGAGGACCAGTTCGGGTTCCTCGAAGGACGTCAGATACATGAAGCCATTGGATTAGCACAGGAGGGTCTTCATAGTATCAAATCCAGTAAGCAGAAAAGTGCAGTTCTCAAAATTGATCTTTCTAAAGCATTTGATAAGGTCAGTTGGTTGTATATCCGTCTCATGCTTACTCATTTGGGTTTTGAGATTGGTTTCATTCGATGGATCATGAGTTGTATTACCACTGTCTCTTTTTCGATACTTATGAATGGAGCAGCGACTCCTTTCTTCCACTCTGGGCGTGGTCTTCGCCAGGGTTGCCCTCTATCCCCTATGTTATTTTTATTGGTGGCTGAAAGCTTGAGTAGGGCCATTAAGGAAGCTAAGCGATCTGGAGATATCGAAGGGATCCTTGTAGCTCCGGGTACCGCCCTCACGCATCTACTCTTTGTGGACGACATCCTGATATTCTGCTCTGGCTCTAGAAGGGAGGCCGTTAAATACAAGGAAATTTTGGACCTCTTCTCCGTTGCAACGGGTATGGAGATCAACATTGATAAATCTACTATTACGGCTTCACTACTGGATGAGGAGGATCTTCACACCCTCACTGAACTGTTCCCCTTTCATCTCCTTAACCTTTCAGCAGGGCTACGTTACCTGGGATTTCATTTAAAGCCTAATAACTATCTAAAACACGACTGGGTTTGGCTCTTGGAGAAACTAGAAAAAAGACTCAAGAGCTGGAGCTTCAGGTGGCTCTCACGTGCTGGCAGATTGATCTTGGTGAAGTCGATTCTGGAAGCCATTCCAGTTTATTGGATGTCCCTGGCCTGGATTCCTAAGGGGACGCTGGAAGCCGCTCGTAAATTATGCTTTCGCTTCTTGTGGAATGGAAAGGAAGATGCTCATGTTACGCCTTGGGTGAAATGGGAACATATTGCCACCCCCAAAGCATTGGGAGGCTGGGGTCTCAAAAACATTTTCTTCTTCTGTCAGGATTTGGCTGCCAAATGTGGTTGGAGGCTAATCACATCTGGAGGATTCTGGGCTCGTATTATGACTCTCAAATATATTGCACCGGACTCTGTGGAGGACTGGATTAGGTCCCTGAACAAGACACATAAAGGAGGGTCTGTCATTTGGAAAGTACTTGTCTCCTCCTTTCATGTAATCGAACAGAACCTTGTCTGGGATGTTGGTAACGGACGAAGGTTGAGGGTTGGCAGAGATCCTTGGGTCGGCTGTGAAGCACAGCATATCCTGTCTGATGGACTGATCCTGGAATTGCGGCATCGGCATATTACTGCTCTTCAACACTTGGCGGATGGGGAAAATCTCTGGATGGGAAGACCTGTTTGGAGGCGAGCTAAAACTTTTGGACTTGACTTGGTCCTGGAAGATGAACTTAGAACATATTTGCGAGCTCTCAGCAGGGATCAGATCTATCTTAATGATTAGGAAGACACCATGGTCTGGGATGGGGATCCCTCTGGTTCTTATACTCCAAAATATGGTTATCAATGGATCTGTGCGATTTTTTGGGACAGGGAACAGGTGTGGTGGTGGAAAACTATCTGGAGATTGCAGAGCCCTCTTAAAGCGCACCTTTTCTTGTGGTGCATCTTAGCTAATCGCGTTCCCACCTGGGATTTCCTGCAAAAACGAAACCTTCAGGGGCCTGGTAGGTGCAACCTGTGTTCACATGACGAGGAAACAGTTTTACATCTTTTTCTCCACTGTAGCTTCATTAAGGTGGTCTGGCAGGTTGTGTCTCAGATCCTAAAAGTAAATTTCAGATGGGATGGGCACTCTCTGGTAGAAGCCTGGCGTAGTTGGAATGAGAACTCTGTGTATGCTCCTTACAAAGGTCTCCCCTCTATTGTCATTTGGGGCACTTGGTTATCCCGTAACAACTGCCTATTCTCGGACAAAGTTGGTTTACCAGCTTTAGTGGCCATCAACAGCTGTGGCATCCACCTTGCTCTTCATCGATGCAAACAGGCCACTTCCATTAGGAACATTCAACCCTTGAACATTGATACTACACTGCCTTGGGGTTTCTTCGACGGGGCCTGCCAGAACAATATCTGTGGGGGAGGGGCGCTACTGTTTTTATCCCCCACACACTATTTTGTGATGTCATTTGGATTTGGGAGAGGAACGAACAACTGGGCTGAGATTCTCAGCCTTAAGCTCTTACTCTCCTTTGCTTTGGAACAAGTGGTCAGAACTATTACTGTTTATGGGGATTCATTGAATGTGATTAACTGGGTCAATGGACTGTATCAGTGCAACAATCGGAAAATTGCTGGGGTTTTGGATCACATTCAGAATGTCACTTACACCTTTGATACTTTTACTTGCAGGCATGTATTTCGGGAAAACAACACAGAGGCGGACAAAGCCTCGAAGGAAGGCCTGACACTTGATCCCGGTCTCTGGAAAATAACTGAATTTTTGGATGGGGTCAGCAGGGAACTTTACCACAGGCCTTTCATCGACTAATCTATGCTTTGGCCTCTATGTTATTACTGGGAGATCTTTTTTCTTACTGTTTTCATTGTCTGTACATATTATCTAGCTCAATTTTGTATCTAAAAGATCCACACAGACTGCAACTACTATGAAAATTTTATCGCCTATGTTATCGGTTTTTTCATACATGATGTAATGGATGTTATTGCTCACGTGGTGAGAACATCACTCTTTTGCTCAGACTTAGTGCCACTGGTTTTCAAAGACCTCTTCCACTCATAATGAGTGTTGACTTTCTATGTAATTTCGTACTCTTAAGGATGAAATGAAATTACGCTTTTTTTTCGAGGAAAAAAAAAATAAATAAATAAAAGTTTTAACCTATATTAAGCTAATTAATGAAACATTAATTTTCAATGACCATTAATCCAATCCATATTTTCACATTTATGATTACCTAACAACCAACCATACTTTCAAACTTATTTACTAACCAATGTATCAACCTATATATGAAACCATACTTCAAATTGTCTACAAAACTTAGGTTGAAATTATTTAATATGAAAAATGGTCAAAAGGATGCTAAAATTTTGACCAAAATTAAAAACCCAATAAATTTCTCTACACAAAGCTAATGCTTTGAAAACTTGTTAAGTCATACAACAACTTGTTTTATATCTTAATTTACAATGCAAATTGTGATGTTTTTGTCAACTAAATTAATAGTTAGTGATTTAAAGACCCACATGATTTTGAATAATACAAAGTTATTTTACATAAGCATACCATCATAAACATAAATATAAAAATCATCATACTATCATAAACATAACCATAAGCATAAACATAAATGTACCTGCATCATCATTATTTTCACGACATAAACATAAACATACCATTATTATCATTGTTAGCATCTAACAAACATAAAAATAAACACCATCATACCATCATTAACATAAAACTTAAAATAAGCATGAACATACCATTATAAACATTACGTTACATATTCATCTAACATGTGCATCTAACAAAGACGCCTTCTCTCGTAAAGCGTTTGGATCCATCCCGTCTCGTCAAACCCATCTCTTGCAAGAAGCTCTAGAAAAAGCCAAAGCTCAAAATAAACTTGGCATTGCAAATACTCCCCAGAAGGACAAATAGAAAATACAGAGAGACAGCAAAAAGAGAGGGTGCAAATCAAATCTACACTGCATCAACCTGTTGGGTACCAGGCTAGTGGAGTTAGGGAAATACGCCCAGCTAACAGAGTTCTTCCCCTACTCCCAAAATTAGTTACTCAATGAATATTCTATCCTAGAACGTTCGAGGTGTGAATGGTTCATCCAAACATCGGATGTTAAAAAGAAAAATTCTTCAAGAAAATCCTGCTATCCTGTTTTTACAGGAAACTAAATGTTCTTTTGAAACCCTTCTCTCTCTTATGGCCAAGATATGCAAAGATAGTCTATACGCAACTACCGATGCTAGAGGATCTTCTGGAGGTATTGCAGTGATATGGAAACCCCGGGTAATTTCTTTAAACAATCTTGCCACCACCCTGCATTCCATTTCGGCCTCCCACATTTTGGGAATGCGAATCCACGATCATATCCTTAATGTCTATGGTCCTCAATCTACCCCCCAAAAGCTGCAACTTCTGAACTACCTTTTCTGGTTCACTCACCATCACCTACACTCCCCCATCATCATCGGTGGAGACTTTAACATGATAACCACCCTGGAGGAAAAGAAAGGGGGTCTACGAACTCTCTCTTCTGAAGACAAGGAGTTCAAAGCCACTCTTGCCACAAATGGATTGGTAGACCTCTAGCCCTCCATTGGAGTATTCACCTAGAACAATAGAAGAGGTGGGGCGCACCAAATTGCGAAGTGACTGGACCGCTACATTGTCTCGGACTCTATTCTTACATCACGAGGGATCCTCACTTCCTCTATTCTACCTGCTGCTGGCTCATATCACTAGCCAATACTTCTCTCATAGCATAGCCATGATGCTCAAATGCACAAACCCTTCTGGTTTGAAAAATTCTGGCTCTCTCATCCCTCTTTCATGGATTCGATTGATGTCATGGTGTATCGTCAGATGATTGGGTCCTTGATGTACCTGACGAACACGAGACCAAATATTTGCTTTGCGGTGAACACCTTGAGACAGTTTCTAACAAATCCTAGACATGCTCACCTAATTACTGTAAAGCATATTCTAAGGTACCTGAAGGGTACGATTGATTATGGGCTCAAGTATGATGCAAATCAAAAGTTTAACCTGGAGGGTTATGTTGATTCAAATTGGGCAGGTAGTCCTGCAGATAGGAAGAGCACTTCGGGGTGCTGCTTCAGTATGGGATCAGGTGTGATCTCTTGGTTTAGCAGGAAGCAGTCCTGCGTAGCACTGAGTACAGCCAAAGCAGAGTATATTGTAGCTTGTTCTGCCAGTTGTGAGGCAGTATGGCTTAAGAAGCTACTGTCTGAGTTATTTGAGCTCTCGTTGGATGCTACCTGTATCTTCTGTGACAACCAGAGTTGTGTGAAGTTGTCTGAGAACCTGGTGTTCCATGACAGCTCGAAGCACATCGAGATCAAATATCACTATATTAGGGATATGGTGCAGAGAGGAGTAGTGACGCTCCTTTATGTTGCGACGGATGAGTAAATTGCAAATGTGTTGACCAGACCACTATCTAGAGTGAAGTTTGAGTACTTAAGAGAGAGGCTTGATGTTCTTCAGATAGAATATACTTCGAGGAAGAAGTGATGGGACACATTTGCACGAGCCATTCCAAACATGGTGGTAGGAGGATCCTTCCCATAGCTGTGGATGTAAGCGTTGTGTGATGAGCATCAACACGATGCTCCAATTTCTGCTATGATGATGATCAAGATGATCATGTGATGATGATATGCATCAGGATGATGTTGTGTATATGATCAAGGTGATCATATGATGATGATGTACATCAGGATGATGTGCTATATGATGATGATCAGTATGATCATGAGTATCAGGATGATACTCCGTGGACAAATTGTACAGGTAGCATGTAAAAGATCCTATAGTCTGTGCTAGGATGCTCTTTCGAGGTTTTGCTACAGGTAGCATAGAAAAGATCCTGGGAGATCCGATAGTCTATGCTCGAATGCTCTTTCGAGTTTTTGCTGCAGGTTGGTTATGGAAAGGTTGTGCAGGTATCATAGAAAAGATCCTGGGATATCCTATAGTCTTTGCTAGGGTGCTCTTTCGAGGTTTTGCTACAGGTAGCATAGAAAAGATCCTGGGAGATCCTATAGTCTGTGCTAGGATGCTCTTTCGAGGTTTTGCTACAGGTAGCATAGAAAAGATCTTGGGATATCCTATAGTCTGTGTTAGGATGTTCTTTTGAGGTTTTGTTATAGGAGGCATGTAATCAGTCCTGGAGATCTGATAGGTTGAGCTGTGTGCTCGTAAAAGTCCCGGGATTTTCTTTAGAGATCTTGCAGGTTACAAGACACTCTTTTAAGGTTTTTCCTAACCACATTTAAAAGATCCTAGGAGATCCTATAGTCTATGCTAAGATGCTCTTTCAAGGTTTTATGGTGGTGGTCACATAGAAACGATCCTGGGAGATCCTATAGTCTGTGTTAGGATGCTCTTTCAAGGTTTTGTGACGGTCACATGTAAAAGATCCTTGGAGATCCTATAGTCTATGCTAGGATGCTCTTTCAAAGTTTTGTTGACGTACGTAATCAATCCTGAGGATTCCACAATATGGCCAAAGATGATGAAGACCTACAGGAGGCTAGGCCTACAACTAGCATGAAAAAGGGCTGGCTCTATAGAACTTCCTATAACGAGAAGAATTATGCGATAGCCCAGTGATCGAGATGTCGATGTATAGCAGCAGTCACGATGATGCTCTGTGATCCAGTGACGATGATCCAGCTCCAGAATTGAAGACTTGCACCAATATGTATTGATGACCTATTTCTAGAGAATACCTTCTTAGTTAAGAGGGAGCGTTGATGTATTTGAATCTTCGGAAGATATTCTTCTATGTATTACACTTGTAACTTATTATATTCATGATGGAGATGTATTATTCCTCCAATCAGAAGTGTCGTCATTTGTATTTGTAAGTGTCGCAAGTGTTGCAAGTGTCACAACTTATATTTGATGGGTTATTAGACCACCAGTGTGGGGTCGGCCCTAGTTGAGTCATGTGGATGGGTTATTAGGCTTCCTTAGGAAGTCAGCCCTGTTAGGTTATTGGCACGTCAAGTCAGTGTATAAATAGATAGGTTGTGTCTCTCATTCTATTCATTCACTCACTCATCCAAATCACATTAGGTGAGAGAGGAGTGTGCGTACATGATGCGTACATACATAAATGATCCAACTGATCATATCCAGCATCCAACATGATGCATACATACATATACATATAAATGATCCAACTGATCATATCCAGCATCATCCTGATGCATATATAGAGCAGTAACTGGAGCATCGTACTGATGCTCATCATCCAGCGCTTACATCCATAGCCATGTGAAGGATCCTCCTTCCAACATGCTTGGAATGGCCTCTGCAAATGTGTCCATCACTTCTTCCTCAAAGTGTCATCAATCTGAAGAACACCAAGCCTCTCTCTGAAGTACTCGAACTTCACTCTGGCTAGTGGTTTCGTCAGCACATCTGCAAACTGCTCATCCGTTGCAATGTACAAGAGCTTCATAGCTCCTCTCTCCACCATATCCCTGATATAGTGATATTTGATCTCTATGTGCTTCGACCTGTCATGAAACACTGGATTCTCGGACAGCTTCACACAACTCTGGTTATCACAAAAGATACCAGTAGCATCCAATGGGAGATCAAATAACTCAGACAGTAGCTTCTGTAGCCATACTACCTCACAACTAGCTGAATAGGCTGCAACATACTCTGCCTCAGCTATACTCAGTGCTACGCAGGACTGCTTCCTACTAAACCAAGAGATCACACCTGATCCCATACTGAAGTAGCATCCAGATGTGCTCTTCCTATCTGCAGCACTTCCAACCCAATCTGAATCAACATAACCTTGCAGGTTAAACTTTTGATTCGCTTCATACTTGAGCCCATAATCCACTGTACCCTTCAGGTACCTCAGAACATGCCTTTTAGCAACCAGGTGAACACTCCTCGGATCCATCAGGAACTGGCTCAATATGTTCACCGCAAAGAAAATATCTGGTCTCGTGTTCGTCAGGTACATCAAGGACCCAATCATCTGACGATACATAGAGACATCAACTAGCTCAGATGAAGCATCACAAAGAAGCTTCAGATTCGATGCCATAGGTGTGGCCATGGCCTTGCAATCCATCATCCCGAACCTCTTCAAGATCTCTACTGCATACTTCCCTTATCCAAGGAAGATTCCATATGCACTCTGCCACACCTCCATGCCAAAAACAAATAGTACATCATCCCCAAGTTCTTCATCTCGAACTCGGTAGCAAGCTTCCACTACGTGTCGGCAATCAATCTATCTTCACCTGTAACAAATAGGTTATCCGCATACAAAAGTAGTATCACTGGATTGCCTTCCTCAACCTTGTAGTAAAGGTTGGAATCCGATTTACTCTTGGTAAAGCTCAAATTGGATAGAAATATGTCTATCCTACCAAGTTCTACACACATATATGACTACACCATTCAAGAAGGCTGTCTTGAAATCCATCTGGTGTATCTTCTATTTCATCACTTTTATATTTCTCTATGCTGCCATCTGCAGCATTGTAGCTAGGGTTTTACCCCTAGCTTGTGCAAATGAGCACCTACTAAGGAGAATGGACTCCTTAGTAGCAGTTCAATATATTAAACTAATTATGCAAAAACAAAAAATTAAATTATTTCTAAGACAAGCATGAAGCATAAACACCAAAATGAAAGAATGACTTTGTATTGATGTTACCTTGAGTGTCAAGGTTGGTGAAGCCCTTTGCAGTGTCCAAGAGGATGCTCCAAGCTTCTGAATGCTCCTTCTCCTTCTCCAATGTTGGGGATGGGCCAAAGGTGGCTCTCAAGGTGAAATTAGTTCAAAGGTGAACTAGGGTTTCGAGAGAGATTTTGGCAGAGTAAGGGTGCTTGTGATTGTGGATCTGGAATAAGGGATCTCCATCACCTATTTATAGTTTTTTGGTGGTGGAGTGCTGACCCATGGTTTTGGGAAACACATGGTTTTATGCAGCTGTATAGGGTTTTTTCCTCCTTTTCCTCATTATTTTATATTTTTATTCCCTTTTTAGGGGATTTTTGCTATTTTTGGAGGAAAAAGGGGGTTTTTTAGCCTTTTTTAGGCTATTTTGATGGTTTTGTGGCCTTTTGGAGGCATTTTAGACCTTTTGGAGGCTTTTTAATGGGATTTTTGGGGTTTTCAAGGGAAATATGGTAGGAAAATGGACAAATGAGCCATATAATGTGGTAGATGAGGTAGTGAACACTTTTTGGGTGTTAACAGATTGCCCCCTGATGTGCGAGGTCAGGAGCTCATCGTATGGCCGATGGACATCATAAGTCATGAATGGTTTTCCTGGGATGTGGAGAGAAGAGAAGAAACAAACTGAAGCCAGGAACAACGATCCCGAACAACTGCAAGAACTAAAAGTACATAACCTCAATAATGGATGAGGAATCATCTGATCATATGGACGAGGCGGGCATTCCCATGCTCGTATCAGGATATAACATAATAATAACAATGGGGTCCAAAAAATGGGGACCTGCAATATACATGACCTCAAATACTGACTGAGGTATAATCTTAATATATGGACGAGGCGGGCATACCCATGCTCGTATCAAGATATATAAACAGAACTGTGAGGCCCGAAAAGGGGGACCTGTAAGATACATAGAGAACCACTGTGTACATCATAAGGGTCCAGAGGGGACACAAATCTGGGACATACTGCTGGGCTGACCATGTCTGTGCTGAAGAGCTGATACACTGGAATAATCAACAGTGCTACTGAATGTGGTACCAAAGTAACTAATGGGCTGCTGGATCAGAGTGACAAGGGGTACACTCGTAATGGTACACTGAACTGGAACTGATCTGGGACTGAAACTGGGTACTCAAGGAAGCATGTAACTGGATGGCTTCCGAATACAATCGCTAACGCAGCCCGGACATCCACGGGAACATACAACTGGGCGTTCCGAAGTGACTCACCAATGTGCTAGAGTCGGGGGAGATCCGGGGTCTTCGACAAAAAACTAATGGGATATAATCCTACGCGATCCTCAACGATGCGATCAAGGTGCTGAAGTCGAGCATGTGAGGAACAACCACTCAGAGAGGCAATGATGATTCCTCTCGGAATGATCCGTAGGCACTTACCACAGATGGTGATAAGTCCAAGGCGTAGGGACCTCTGGGCCTATCCTCTGGAATAGAGGAGCTGTCGTCGACAGAGGGAGACCTGCAACTATCAAGGCAATGATGTTTCCTTGACAGAAGCGCGAGGTACAAGACCGAAATGTGATAGTGCTGATGGCAGGACTGATAAACTGTGGGGGGACAACTGGGCAAGTAGAGTGGGTGGACTCAAACTTCCTTTGTTCAGAGTATGATAATGGGAATGATCTGGCAGCATATGAAACTGACTAAGGGGAGAGGGATCATAGCTGTATTGGATCAGGGGAGATGATTGGTCTGAGGGAGACTCAAGCTGGGGTAAAATGGCAGGAGACTGCAGAATACTCTGAACAAAGGAGACCTGATTGGGGGTGCTGCCGAATAGATCAAAGTGCCAAGAGGCACGGGGGAAAACTTCTTCATGGGTTAAGGAACTAGAAGAAGTGTGTGTAAAATGGTACTGTCGTGTGGATTTTACGAGCCCAGGACAGTTCATGCTCGTGGTGGATTTCAATTTTAAGGAGTCTGAAAGCGATAAGAAGACTCTGAAATGATGGAATGGTACTGTCGTGTGGATTTTACGAGCCCAGGACAGTCCAAGCTCGTGGTTGCTTTCAATTTTAGAGAGTCTGAAAGCAAGTAAGAAGACTCCAGGGGGTTGCTTTTTCGTAGATTTAGTCTCCAAGGCCCAAAGAAGCATAAAAGGATGCAATGAAGAACTCTTCTAGCCGGTGTGACTAGAGTATTCCTTTTTCGTAATTAGTCTACCAGGTCCGGAAAAGGGTTAAACTTATACCAGATAGACGCCCTTTCAGGTACTTTAACGAGCATGAAAGGAAGCAAGATTGCTCGGCGATCTTTTCATTCTTTTAGGAGTCAGAAAAGAGCTTAACGAAAACTCCCTAAGTGCCTTTTTCGTAAAGGACTTGTCCGGCCCGAAAAAGGGATAAAATTATACCGAACAAAAGGAATGGCCAGGCAAGGAGGAAGTGTTCAATCAAGGTTTAGGAATGATGACCAAGAACGAGGGTAGGTGGGAACACTGATGGACCTCCTTGCGGGGTAGATGAAATGGTGGCAAAATAACGAAACATTTGCAGTATGACAGGAGTGAATGGCTCATGTAAAAATGTGGAACAATCCGATAGCGGCCGATGTGGCACGCAAACCGAGGCAGCAAGGTGTTGGGACACAATGTTGAAATTGTACCAAGTGAGAGCGAGAAATGATCTCAAGCGTCATCACGAGCTCGGAAAAATGAATCCGGCGATATAAAGGATGTCAAAAACGGGTGACGGCCGATGTGGCACGCAAACCGAGGTGACGGGGTCATTTTGAAAAATGCTCGGAAAATCTGGAGGTGAGAGCGAGAAATGATCTCTAGCATCATCACCAGCTCGGAAAAATGAATCCGATGATATAAAACACGTGAAAAACGGAGAACGGCCGATGTGGCACGCAAACCGAGGCGACTAGTGGCGTCTGAAAAATGGGTAAAAAATGACAGGACAAAAATAATGCAACGAGGTGACCATCATGACGGTCATGTCGCGCTGATTCCAGTGGTGGAAACGGTTTGTAAAATGGACGCCGTATGGGGCCAGAATGACCAAAACAAGAAAAAGTCAACCGACTATAAATAGTGGTGGGTCCAACATGACATGTGTCATTTGTACTTTGTTGACTTTGACTTGTGAGTTGAGTGGACCAGAGCTTAGGTGGCATTTCTGGACGATCCGTCTGGCTGTTTGCAGATCCGCGAGATACAGGTATTTCAGTAAACTCATACCTGCATATTTTTTCGGGAGGGGGGTTGGGTAGTGGATCCCAGGGTTGACTTGTACGGTCCACGTGGGGTGGACCGCGGGTTAGGGGGTCGAAACCGCGGTTGAAGACCGCGAGTTTCGAGCCAAACCACACGGTTGGAGACCGCGTGTTTCGGGCCGAACCACGCGGTTGGAGACCGCGTGGTTCCTGAATGGAACCACGGTCGAGTGCCGCGAGTTCCAAAGAGGAACACGCGGTTCCCAACCGCGGGTTTTGGGATGACAGGCGCGGTTGGGAACCGCGGCTATCTGCCTGACAGCCGCGGTTGGAAACCGCGGCAGGAAGCCCGAAAGCCGCGGTTTTGGGCCGAGCTATTAGGGCTTCTTGGAGGGGGAAAAGTATTTTTCTTAAGTTGTCATGAGACTGATGAGTTGACTTTGTGTGTTTGGCAGGATGCCCCAGGTTCTTTGGAGAGAGCGGGAGATCCCTGATGAGACCATGGGTTTCATCCGAGAGAATCGCCATGTGCGATCTGTGTTGGGATTGTGCGGACTTTTGAAGTTCGCACAGATACCTATGATACGGACAGCAACATTGTTGCTGAACCGTCTGATCAGCTTCTGGGAGCCGGACATACAGGCTTTCCGGGTATAGGGTGAGAGGGTGGACCTTACCCTGACCGATGTTTACTTTCTGACGGGGTTACCCTGCTTGGGCAGGGTGGCAGACACACAGCCGCGGGTTGCCGCGGACGTCGACATGGAGGACATGTTGGAGAGGTACTGCGGTCAGGACGCGAGGGTGCATAGGAATGCACTCCTGGTGAGGGACCTACAGGAGCCGGCGGTGCAGGCCATGGCGGCGTGTGTGGTGCGGGTATTGGGTTCCCAGTCACCGGAGAAGGTGTCTGGGGGGAAGATGCAGATGGTAGAGCGCGTCTTAGATGGGACGTACTACGCCTGGGGCCAGATGTTCCTGACCTGCGTTCAGCGACAGCTGACGGCAGCGAAGGAAGATGGCAAGGGCTTTTGCTTTGGGTCCTTCCTATGTGCCTTCTTTATGGAGAGGGTACCCACACTGCGGCCACGGGTGCCGATTAGGGCAGGAGGGATGAGGGAGCCGAGGATGGTCCGTTGGGGTGAGATGATGCGCCGCCGTGGTGGCGGCGATGTGGGCAGATATTTTACGCAGGAGTTGTACCTGCAGTGGCTTCAGATACCACTGACGCTGGACGACTTCCCGTATCGGGATATGGACTTCACAGGAGATCCGGAGGCGCCACGAGCACCAGGACAGGCATGGGGTCCCGACGGTACGTATATGTTTGTTATTGCATGTTATGTATGTCAGATTTTGATTTGTATATGATAGTAGATGGATATACGGTGACTGACATATGGTTGGTTTGTGCAGATGTAGGCCCGAGGCCACCTCCAGGGCATGTGGCCCGGCGGGGTATTGTGGCCGTGCCAGCTCTGCCTGGACGAGGAGAGGTGCGGCGCCGGGACCCAGAGGTGACCCTAGAGTCTGTACGGGAGCTTTTAGATCGGTTATTGATAGGAGTGACCGACGAGGGTTGGCGAGATGTCGATCCGGATGTGGTGCGGGATTGCATGGGGGCACCCCGTGAGTTTAGGTCCATCGTGATTCGGGTGGCAATTTTGGTGGACCGGGCTCGGGCACAGGAGGCCGGAGGCGGGGAGGACTTGCCGGAGGAGGAGCGAGGGGAGGACTCAGAGGCAGCCGATGCTGGCAGTGATGCAGGATACGACTCTCATTAGGGAGTGCAGGGGACTCCCCCCGAGTTTTGTAGCTACGGCATGTATGTAGATGAGGTTGTAGGCATGTATAGCCATTTTTTGTATAGCTGAGTACAGGGGTACTCAGGACATGTATAGCACTGAACATGTATATTTTTTGAGAGATATATATATGCACGTGGATGCACCTTTTTATATGATGTTGTTGTATTTGTACGCACGTGGATGCGCTTTATGTGTTATGATATGTTTACATTGCACGTGGATGCAAGTAGGTTAGGATGTTAGGCACATGGATGCCCCTTGTGTATTTTATGTGAGGTGACATGATATATGTTTGTTTAGGCACGTGGATGCCCCTATGGATATGTATGTGGTGTATGTACAGGGATGCAAATGTAGATGCGATGCAATCTTTTTGGGTTTTTATATGTATTTTTATGAGGTGCTATGGGATGATGATGCATGATGTTACATGGCGTGATTGATATGCCAGTCTAGGATGTTGTTGGCCATTTGGTCTGCGACACGATTTTGAGCTCTGGGAACATGTGTGAATGTGATGGATTCAAATTGTCGACTGAGTTGTTTTGTGCGCAGGAATTTTCTAAAAAGGCAGGGATCACGCACCTGGTAGCAGTTGTTGAGCTGGGAAACAAGTAGCTGGGAGTCAAGGAACACATGAAGGTGACTTATGCCCATTTGGAAGGCAGCAGTCAGGAGACCGGTCACAGCATCATACTCCGCCTGGTTATTGGTAGCAGCGCCTATACATATTCCGTCAAGGTGAATCATCTCGTTGGAAGGGGAGTACAAGACCCATGCTGCAGAAGCCAGGTTGGGAGACCAGCGGCTTGCGCCGTCAGCGAAGCCAGTGTAACTAGGTGGAAGATGGTCCATCTGTAATCATGCAGAAAGGATGAATGTAAGATGATGGTAAAAAAGTGAAAAACAAAAAAGAGAGCAAACTGTACAATGCGGACCAAAATGGGGCCGCGAATTATTCTATGGATAGAGATTCCGTAGGATGCAACCCATCATGGGGGTTGCGTAAAGGGAGGCCTTTAGAGTTGGTTTCAGTAAGAACCTGGAGTTCCTCTGGCCGTGTGTCTATGTGATGGTTGAGAATGGTGGTGTCGAAACCGGGCATTCCGTTAGAGGGCCAAGCAAAGACATCACGGAACTCTTGGAAGAGTTGTATATAATCCTCAATCTCTCGCTCGCTGCAGGAGGCTCCTAAAGTGATGAGTTCAGGGGCATATCCTGGGAACTTTGAGGGAGGAAGAGGATGGTGTTTTTGACGAACGGGGTTTACATCAGGCCATGTGTCAATGTGGTGCTCTATAATTGCGGGATCAAGACCAGGCATTTCGGTATAAGACCAGGCAAAGACATCACGAAATTTTTTGAAAAGGTGTGTGTAGTCCTCAATCTCTTGTTTACTGCAGAATGCTCCTAAAGTAATGAGTTCAGGGGCACGACCTGGAGCAGCAATATCAACTTGGATGACAGGTGAGATGTTGGCCATGTTGCCCTCCTCGAAGGCATCAGGAGCAGGAATAGGGTCCTTGAACCAGTCAACCTTGGTGGGGAGGAAGTCTTTGGATTCGACCGCGTATTGGGTAGCGGTGCTAGAGGGAGACGCTTCTGGGATGAAATAGGAACGGTGGTGCATATCATCCCAAGGATAATCCGGGGCAGTTAGGGCCTCAAGAATCTCCTCATCAGTACGGAAAGTCTGCGTCGTCAAGTCGGTTGACGAGGGGGTAGTGGAAGTGTTGGTTGAAGAGATCATGTAGATGGTATTAACCTCTTCGGAAGGGGGAGAGACCGGGGGGTAGATCTCCTCAATGGTAGGTGGTGCCGTCTCAAGATCCAGATTGTTCATCTCATAGAGAGCCGCTCTGTAATCCGGGAGATCGGGACAATGATGTGAATAGTGCCCGTAAATACCGCAGATGGCGCAGGAGTGGTTGGTACGTAGGGACTTATCTTTAGGCTTAGGAGTGGGGTTTAGTTCGACGGTTGGGATGTTGGGGTCATCATCGAGCATTTGCATGTGCTTCTGCAATGCGGGTAACTGTGGGCATTGGTGGGTCGCATGGCCCAACTCGTCACACAGCGAGCATTTGGGAGGAGCACGAAACACTGGAGGGTTCTTGACTGTCTTGGGAGGTGGGACAGCAGTGTAAGGTTGTGGACCTCTGCCCCCAGTGGGTTGAGGAGGAAGAGGAGTTGTCGTGGAGGACGAAGGGGTAGAGACACCGGGAGGTGGCTGAGTGGTAGTAGCCATGGGTTGCACCGGCTGGAGGACGACATCAGGTGTCGGCGGGCGAACGGGAGGCGAAAGGTACCATACAGGTAATCCCAAGGTTAACCCAGGGAGGCTAAGGGTAGCCATGACCGGGGCGCTTACTACTCCTGCTGGAGGAACTAGGAAGGGGATCGTATGGATCGGTGTAACACCAATGTGACTAGGTACCAATGGTGGTTTAGGCAACAAGGATGGTTGATTGTTAGGTGGTAGGATGTCATGGGACAAGGTACATAAGTCAGACATTTCGGGCGTAGATGACGGCGGAGGAATGGATTGAAAGGTGGAAGTCATCGGCGCGTCTGAGTAGACTCCAGGGCCCGTAGAGGAAACAAACGAGGTGGAGGCAGGAGAAACAGGTTGTTCAACCATGGGGAGAACATTCTCTGGTGCCGCTGGAGCATTGGGATCATAGTAGGTGAGCTGGTCAATCTTAACCACGCGTCCCTCGTGGGGGAACATCATGGTGCGAAAGACAGAAGAGGCAACCGCCCGCATGGCATACATGTAGCTGCGGCCAAGTAGAAGGTTGTAATCCAATTGGGCATTGATTACCTCTATGTCAATAAGAACTGTTTTACCACCTAACTGGACTGGAACGTTGGGTAGAAGGCCTTGGGGCTGGGCCGAACGACCGTCGTAGGCACGTAACGCAGTGGTGGACTGCTGGAGAGGAGGGGATCCTAGCTTCTGCCATACAAATGTAGACATAACGCATGTGGAAGCACCCTCATCAATGATGCACCGATGGATAACAAGATTCCTAACGGAGACTGTAACTTGGAAGGCTAAGCTGGAAGGTAGGCGTGGTTCAGACTGGTCTAAATCAAACGCCATCAAATGTGAATCGGTTGGGTCAATCCCCCCGATGGCGGAAAGTAAAGTCTTGCGCTGGGAAGGGCAGTTCTTCAAGACTTCCAACGCAGACATGGCTGCGGGAGATTGGGCTAGGTCGTCTACGATGTTGTAGTTTGACGCAGCGCGCGCGTTAGGGTTATTGTTGATTCGGCGAAGTGGGAAACGAGGTGCTTTCGCAGCGCCGTCTATGGGCGGCGGAGGTATACGTAACGCCTGATCGGTGGGATGGGCGTTAGTAGGTTTATCCGTGGGAGGGGCTTCAGAGGTGGAGCCATATTGGTTCCGACGGGTCTGTAGGTTGACGTCAGCAGATGACATCATCAGTAAGTGGTGGGTACCTGAGTCAAACATGGGTTGATCAGGAGCAGCGTAGGTGATCTGTTGTTGTTGGGGTTGCACGTTAGCTTGAGGGGCCAACGGCTGAGTGTTCACCACGCCTTGGGTCGGTAATGGGTTTTGCAGCACTAAAGGGGGTTGCTGAGGTTGGGGGGGGTTGGGCGGTGCTTGGGGAGCCGCATGCCCTTGGCGATGGGCCTCGTCAACCCAAAGCTGCCGAGCTCGCTCTAAATGTGGGCAAGCGTGGGTGTAATGTCCATAGACTCCGCAAATAGAACAAGGGTGGTTTGTTCGCAGATTGGGGTTTTTGGCCTGCTTGGGCGGGCGATCAGGGTTTTGATTAGCGGGGGCCGCATTGTTATTGTCAGGGGGATTAGCCGGTTGACCAGCTTGGTCTGCAGGTTGGTTGTTTCCCCGATTACGGCCCTTGCCGCGGTTCTGTTGGCCCTGGTTACGTTGGTTATTCTGGTTTTGCTGCGGGTTATGTTGGGCGTAAACTTGCCCTTGGGCAGCAGGTGGATTTTGAGGTTGCGCAGGCGCAGGAGCAGGCTGCGGAGGATGATATGCAGGTTGAGGCTGAGCAGGTGCAGCAACTTGAGGGGGTTGCTGATAGGACTGCGGAGCAGGTTGTGGATGTGCCGCAGGGGCTGCCTGGGGCGGATAATAAGCTGGTTGGGCTTGTGAAGGCGCAGGAGCTGGGGCAGTCTGCTGATGGTAGTAAGGCTGAGGGGCGACTGGAGGAGCATAAGCAGGAGTCGCATACCCGAAGCACTGAGGTGGACATGAAGGTCCATGGGAATGGTGAGGTGTCATGGGAGCATATGAGTTGGTTGCTCCAGACTGGGAGGTGGCCCTCGACAGGTCGGGGCCAGGGGAAGGTCGTGCTATAGAAAACGGTTGGGGATGCGAAGAAACACGACCAATGATACCATCTGCAGCGTGGGATGCCCCCGGCGCATCATGATGGGAGGACTCGCCGCGAGGGGCGTCAGGTATAATGGTATAAAGGTAACCCGACTGGGCGTAAATGAGGTCGAACTGCTGTGCCTTAAGGATGGCCTCTTCTTCAGACTGGGGTCTTTCTGAAGCTACATCCTTAGCGATGACAGGAAGCAGGGACTTGAGGAACCAATCGAGGAAGATACGGTCATCTAGTTTAATCTTGCATAAGCTACGGCGTCTACGCCACTCATGGATGTGGTCCGTGATATGGGTAGCCGTGTTTTGTCTACAAGATAGAAGGATCTCAACGCCCGCGTCATAGCGGACTGGCAACTGGAAGAACTGCAGGAAGGTCGAGGCCAGGGAAGAAAAGGTGGCGTGGGTCCCATGAGGCTGCTCAATATACCACTTGGCTGCAGAGCCAGTAAAGGTGCGCTGTAAGAGACGGAGGCGAACAGAGTCATCCACGATGGAGTTAGAGGAACACCATAGGTGGAAAGACATGATATGGTTTTGTGGGTCCTCACCGGCCTTACCCTCGAATTTAGGGATGTCAGAGGGTAGTTTGGTAGGCATATGAGGCCACATAGGGTCGTGTCGAATAGGATCGTTGGTCAATCTGGCCAGGTCAGGTAGGTTGAGGCTAGCCATGAACGGCAAACTGGAAGAAGGCTGTGACACAGTAGTGCTGTGGACCAAGTTGGGGCCAGTGCCCCCAAGTGGAGGGACAAGATTTAGGGTGGTGCCCCCAAGTGGGGGAACTGAGGTAGTGGAGGATGGTCCAGTACCACCATGGGTAGTGTGAGCCACTGATGTAGTGGGGATAGGTATTCCCGCTGTGGGAATAGGTACCGTGAGGGGAACGGTAGATGGTTGCCCCATGGAGGGCATACCAAAAACAGGTGTAGTAACTGGTGTAGTGGTGGATGTGCCACCAATGGTCCCTATGACAAATGGAGTGGAAGTCGTACCAGCCATGGGGCTAGTAGGGGCAGTATAAATAGGGTTCTCAGACTCTTCGTCAGAATCAGAGGTAAAGTAAGGTGCGTCACTATCTGGTGACGGAGACCTACGTCGCTGACGGGTGGAGTCAAGTGACAAGGCTCTAGATCTGTGATGAGTGGTATCAACGGACAATGATCGGAATCTATGACGAGTGGTGTCGAGAGAACCGTGCTGTGGGGGCTCGCCCCTGAGGCGCCGAGAATGTCTCGGGGACTCAATGGTGACAGATGGTGTCTAAGTCTCTGTGGGTTGAGGTGAGTATGAAAACAGCTCAAAAAATCCTAATGCAACCGAGTGTGCAGAAGGAGAGCTAAAAAGCAAGGCACTCAGGCCAACAACCAACTCAAAACACCCACTGCAACAGCTGTGCTACAATAGGTGGAGTAACAACAAAGATGGTCAGAATACCAACAAGCAGCAGGTTTCCTAAAAAAGAAAAATGGTGGACTCACTAGACCAAAGGGAGGTAAAGGAGCATGCAAACACCTAACTAAAAGTATTCTGACTTAACTAAACATATCCTCTGCAAGGTGATGAAATCCAAGTCAGACAATATGAGTAGGAAAGCCAAGTGGCTATGATATCCCCCTACCGGGAGGGATACCGGGTAGACAATCCTAGAAGAATGGCAACTAAGATACCCCGTTCATGACACGTCCAGAAAGGTGAATCTGCCGTTTAGTTCGTTGACCGCAATACCCCTATACAGGGATATCCCGCGAACCGCGAAAGGTAGCCCTTCGGTTACTGAATGGAGTGCGGTATTCCACTCAGGCCTCCGGAACCAGTCTCCCGACTTCAACCCTCCTAAGGGAGAGGCCCTCTGATAAACTGGTCGTGACCGTGCCAAAAAGTACTAGGGGATTTTGGTTCCCTATTTGGACAACAACTATGTCTCAAGTGAAATAACCAAGGGGTGTTATTGGAAGCCTATCCCCCTGATCCTACCTAACTACAATGATTCTTTTGTGTTCCCCAAGTGGGGTTAGAATGTTGGTTTAGTTAGGTACTTTTTAAGGCTCACTTGATTTAATGTGACAGAGTGTGTGCTCGTGAGGTGTTGAACCCAAAAACAGAAGTGACACAAGGGAGGGCAACTTCCAATCTATCAATAATGCTGAAATTGATTCTTTTAACTTGCAAAATTTTCTGAAAATAAAAATACTGAAATTTTAAAAAGATTCTGTAAAAGGAACAGGAATTATGTTGCAGAAAGGCTGTAAGGAAGTGGGCTGCAGGTGGGACAGAGGGCTGTTCAAATGCAGAAAATATTGCAGCAAGAGGGGCTGGGCTCAAAACAGGAAAAGAGCAGAAATCAGACCGCGGGTCTGTGGCGGATCAGAACAGGCCGACCGCGGGTTTGAGGGAAACAGCGGCGGTCAGGTCGCGGCTATCGGGCCAACAGTGGCAGTCGGGACGCAGGAAACAGGGGAAAAGGCACAGTCGGGTCGCGGCTATCGGGCCAACAGTGGCAGTCGGGACGCAGGAAAATAGGGAAAAAGACGCAGTCGGGTCGCGGCAGAATGGCTAACAGGCGCAGTCGGGACGCGCGAAAGAGGCAGAAAGCCGCAGTCGCGACGCAGGAAAAAGGCCGACAGGCGCAGTCAGATCGCGGCAAACAGGCTGATTAGCCACGGTCAGATCGCAGGTAACAGACTTGAATCCGCCGACAGGGCGTCGGAAGCAATCTGAGAGCCACGGTCGGATCGCGGGTAAAGGCCTGAAAGGCGCGGTCGGGACGCGACTGCAGAGGGAAAAAACGCGGTATGCGGCGGCCGAAAGGGACAGCCGAAAAGAAAAAATTTAAAAAACGGAAACCAGAAATTCGAAATCTAGTGGAGTCGCCAAAACTGTAGCTAGGGTTTTACCCCCAGCTTGTGCCAATGAGCACCTACTAAGGAGAATGGACTCCTTAGTAGCAGTTCAGTATATTAAACTAATTATGCAAAAACAAAAAATTAAATTATTTCTAAGACAAGCATGAAGCATAAACACCAAAATGAAAGAATGACTTTGTATTGATGTTACCTTGAGTGTCAAGGTTGGTGAAGCCCTTTGCAGTGTCCAAGAGGATGCTCCAAGCTTCTGAATGCTCCTTCTCCTTCTCCAATGTTGGGGATGGGCCAAAGGTGGCTCTCAAGGTGAAATTAGTTCAAAGGTGAACTAGGGTTTCGAGAGAGATTTTGGCAGAGTAAGGGTGCTTGTGATTGTGGATCTGGAATAAGGGATCTCCATCACCTATTTATAGTTTTTTGGTGGTGGAGTGCTGACCCATGGTTTTGGGAAACACATGGTTTTATGCAGCTGTATAGGGTTTTTTCCTCCTTTTCCTCATTATTTTATATTTTTATTCCCTTTTTAGGGGATTTTTGCTATTTTTGGAGGAAAAAGGGGGCTTTTTAGCCTTTTTTAGGCTATTTTGATGGTTTTGTGGCCTTTTGGAGGCATTTTAGACCTTTTGGAGGCTTTTTAATGGGATTTTTGGGGTTTTTAAGGGAAATATGGTAGGAAAATGGACAAATGAGCCATATAATGTGGTAGATGAGGTAGTGAACACTTTTTGGGTGTTAACAAGCATGCTTGATCTGATAGTTCCATTTGGAAGTCACAACAGACTTCCCTTCAACTCTTGGGACCGCATCCCAAACATCGTTCTTCATGATCGACGGATCATGGCATTCTTCCCGTATCCTAGGAACTTCAATATCTTCAATAGATAATTTTGTTGCTTGAACAAATGTTGTAGTCCTTCTTTTGTAGGTGAAGGTATACGGTCTTTTCTACAAAACAAGTTAAATTGCATGATTAGAAACATCTCATAATTTTCAGACAAATTCTTACACATAAAGAAATATGTCATACAGTCATGCAATTATCTTAGCCAATGCTTCAATACAACATTTATGCATGTTCCACAACTTTCTAGATGCCTTCCAGTCTCTACCAGAACATTGTTAAGATTTTGCACTACTCCCAACATGTCAGCAAAGAGGTTTCATTCTAGATAAGTAGCACTGGAATGTTGTACAGTTCCATAGGCCACTTACCCATCACATGCATATTAGTAGTATACTGTTCATTAAAGCAATCATTCTAATATGCACAATACATATCTTAAGTCTAGGAACATGAGCATATACATCATTGAACAATTTTATTTAAACAAACAAATATGCAAGAAATGATAATTAAAAATACTTATCTTTGTTTGGTTATTGGGTGGACTCCCTCTGAGTCTTTGCTTCTTTGCAAGAGCTGATGAAGTAGATTCTTCTACACCTTTCTGTTGTGGAATGTAGAAATATGGTCAACTCCCTCTGAATATCTGCATCCTTGCAGAAACTACTGAAGTGTGCTCCTTTGCTTTCTTGTAGGAACAACTGGAGTGTGCTCCCTCTTGATCTTTGCTTCCTGGATTACATGTCCTTGAACTTACATCCATCCTTAATCACTATGCATGCTTATTAGTATCATCATTGTGTTATCCTTGAGGTCTCATACATAATCACACATTTATTAGTATAATCATAATACTATCAAAACACAATAATCTTAAACATGTATAGTCATGATCATTCACAAATAATAAACATTAGTATTCAAGGTTTTAGGGAAGTCTTCTTTTACTCATGCATATTCTTATTTGATCATAAGACTCTTCTGATTAGTTAAATCATCAATGCATAAACCCGTGATTACTCAAACCTATACCTTCATGATTCTTCTGGTTAGTCATATCATCAATTATGGTAAGAAACATAATATGCATACAGCCATCACTATTCAAACCTATGACTTCATGAATAATCATTATCAATAACAAAATAGTATAAGATCCTAACACAAGGTAGGATTCTAGCTTGATATAGGAAAAACATACCTGGATTAGCATGCTAGCTAGTTATGTATAACATACCTGCATAATGTCTTATGGTTCTCTTCAGTGACTTGTGCTAGTAACCTGCATGTCTCATAGGTTAACCATTGTAGGACCAAGTTATACATACCTCGAAAGTAGATCTTCTATGTGATCCATGACAATGGATGAATCTTTGTCTTCATGTCACCATGATCATATGTTCTTGAAGTAGAACATGATTTGTCTTTCTTGGTGTACCTTTTATGTTAGCGAACAACATAAACCTCATACAACATCACAATGCATTAGTACATTCATAAGTGTCAAAACCTTAATCAATGAATATCTTCTATTAAGGTGATACGACAAGTCTAGTAATTAATCAAGATTGTACTATAATGATATGAAGACAAACATATGATAAAATTAACCATGAAACATACCTGTAAGCCGTACCTGTCAATATTGCTTGTAATCTTCCTATAGAAGGCCTTAGCCTCATCTCCCTCTGAGACAGGAACTTCTTCACTTATACAGGTGACCAATCCATCTTCTTCTAGGATTAACCCAATCCACTTGATTTGCAAGAACTGGACTTGGAGTTGGATTAGGGTTTGTCAAGGAAACCCCAAAAATTCAAACTTTGAATTAAAAACTTATGAAAGGATAGAAATATGCACCTTGATGAGCTGATCAAGTTGGTATATTCAGAATTTGAAAATTGCAAAGTTTCACCCCTCGAAATTGCCTTTTAGATTTTTGGATTCACTAGGGAGGACCCTGAATTAGGGTTTGAGTTTCTCGGAGCTTCACCCAACCAAAAGATTTGATTCAAAGCTCTAAGCTTCGATTTTTTCGAGGAGCTTCTAGCCGTGGTCACAGATTTCCAAAATTCCAAGTTTTGCAGAAGCCCTAATTTTCCATCTTTCCGATCAAAGTCCCGAACTAGGGTTTGATCAAGCCCGACCTTCTTCCCAACCAAAAATATGATCTTGGTCTCTAAATTTCGATTTTGATGAGTAGCATCCATCCATGGTCTCCGATTAGATAAATTCCAACTTTCTTCGAAGCCCTAAATTCCGGAAGCCATGAATGAAGGTGCTCAAAAATAAAAAAATTTTGATAGAAATATGTACCTGATTGTTTCTGGTGTAACTCCGAACTTTTCGATCCACAGGGTCTAAACATTTTTCTTGAGATAGCCTGACCTGTTATATTTCCATCCCGACAATTCTAACCTCAATTGCATTCTCTGAGAGAGAGTTATGCCAAGTGTCGCAACGTGACCTGTTTATGGGATAATACATGAAAGCGAACTTGTATGGCGTGCCACGTGTCACTGGTTCAACTTCTGCCTCGAACAATTTTTTCTGAAATAGCCCGATCTATTGTCTTTCCATCCCGACAGGTCTGACCTCAATTGGATTCTTTGAGGGATATTTATTCCAAGTGTCGCAACGTGACTCGTTTATGGGATAATACAGGAGAGCGAACTTGTACGGAGTTCCACGTGTCACTGGTTCAACTTCAGCCTCTAAAATTTTTTCTTGAGATAGTACAGTCTGTGTACTACCTGTCACTTTTTACGCAATTTAAGTTTGAGCTTCCTATCCCAAGTTATGACCTTTCTCCCAAGGTCACCTGATTTTGACTCAGATCTGGAAGAGGCGGAAACCCTATATTGTACAAATCATAAATCACAAAGTACAACGAATTAGAGGTTGTCCTTTGGACACAAGGTACATGGGGATCCGATCTTATACCTGTAAAAGTTTCAGATCTGAACACTTCGCCAAAATGGATTTATAGCGAAAGTGCTACAATGACCGGTTTTTTCTATATCAAGCCCTAGCATCGTAAGTGCAACAAGTGTCATACATGCCATATCATGCCTTCTTTCAGGCTAGCTTTGATACCGTGTTAAATTTTCAGAATTTACTTCAATCTGATCTAGGATATTAACTGAGAGAACAACATGTACAGGAAATCTACAGCATATCAATCATGGACACAATAATGCAAGCACATAAGAGACACAGAGTTTACTTGGGGAAAACCATAAAGGTGAAAAACCCCAATAACTTCCTCAGTGATAGATAGAGCAATGATACAACCAGAATACAAGAGATAGTCTTCTCCTAGCAGCAGAGCCTCCTCCTCCACAAGTGTGCCACTCTCCTAAGTGTGAGTGAGAGAATAGAATGTGTAAAATGAGAGAGACACACTCTCTATTTATACACTAACTTGACTTGACCTTTACTCAACTAGGTCGGCCTCAACTTAACCACTTAACATAATGCTGACTGGGCCGACCCCCACTAGGGTGGTCTAATAACCCTTTGACCCACATGGCCGACCCCCAATAGGGTGGTCTAATAACCCTTTGACCCACATGACTTATACAGGGCTGACCCCAACAAGGTGGTTTAATAACCCATCAAGTATAAGTTACGACACTTACAATATAAATGACGACACTTCCGTATAGAGGAATAATAACATCTCTATAGGAATACAATATACATATATGTGAAATACATTCCGAAGTTACATATACATCAACAGATATTTCTCCCTCGATAGGAAGGTGGCCTCGGCCTGCGGGATCCGAAAATCAGCAACAAATCCCTCTCGACCAAAATCTAGTGGAGATGGATATCCATGAACAACGCCCCCTAGGCCTGGTTTTGGAACAAGAAATATTCTCAAGATTGGGACCCCCCCAATCTCATCTGCTTTGACCAAAATCCGAAGGGCTCCTCGATCTGGAATGTAGCGAACAACCAAAGATACCTCATCCAACAACACATCTTCTGGGAAATCCGCGAAGGAGCCCAAGCTCTGTTCTGGCAAGACTCATGGAAACAATTTCCCAGCTTCAACAATCAATTTTATCAGGTGGCCATCCCCGTGGACAATTCCGTTGTCAAGGATTTTTGGCTCACTAACGAAACCACCTAGTTACGAACTTGGAAGAAGCCCGAGTCCTAGGGCCTTGCGACCGGCCACGCTCACCTAGATCCTCTTTGGAAGGAACTCAACCTAAGGAAAATCAGGATTCGCCATGGCCCAGACATCTCCAAATGGGGGCACTCTACAAAAGGAAGCTTCACTGTAAAGGAAGCCTATTCCATCTTAGCAGGAAGACCGAAGGCCCATCCCTTTCCCCTATGGAAAACGATATGGAAATCCAATCTCTGGCCTAAAATTTCCCGCTTTCTCTGGATCCTATCCCATCAGCGCATCCTCACCTGGGATAACCTCCTCAAAAAAGGATTCCAAGGTCCATCCTTATGTGTCCTATGTCACAATCACATTGAGACCATTGATCATCTGTTGGACTCCTGCAAGATGGCCAACGAGCTCTGGGATTTGGTTGCCCTCACTTTCTGAAAAAATGAACAGAGTCAAAGGCAATGTCACGGACACTATGCTTCACTGGAGAGAAGACCCCTTCCAAAGTATGATTTTGAACAGACTTTGGATCCTTACTCCTGGTTTCTTGGTCTGGAACATCTAGAAAGAGAGGAACCTTCGCATCTTTGAAGACAAAGGCAAAACCATAAAATACATTTGGAAACCCACCTATAACATTATGCAGGAAACTGTCAACTATGGGAGTTGGAACAACAAGGATCTCCCCACGTCCGAGGCAAAAAAGCAAATTCTACTCAACTACCACTTCTTCGAGCAGCCACCACATGAACACCCTCAGTCTGTGTTTCTGGGAACCCCCTCCGGAGGGTGTCTTCAAGCTCAACTTTGATGGTGCCTCAAAAGGAAACCCCGGGCCTACAGGTCTTGGAGGAGCTCTTCACAACTCCGACAACACTATTCTCTAGATCTACTTTGGCAACTTAGGTTGTGATAGTAACAACGCATCTGAGCTGGCTGGCATTGTGGAAGGTGTGATCATGGCCAACAATCAGGGATGTCTTACGCTCATTGTGGGGGGATATTCACAAATAATCCTCTCCCTTGCTACTAAACTCTAGAATGGTTCTCTAGTCTCCAAACTCACACCCTACTGGAGACTTGATCATGGGCTCCATCATCTAAACGATAGTCTGATACAATCCAGGGCAATCACTTTTCACCACATCCATCGAAAAGCTAACTTTCTTGCCAATGAAGGAGCATCCAGTGACTTCAGTCTCTTCGAAGGTATTTTTGGAGAAAATTTTCCTAACGCCCTGGCCTAGAAATGTAGAGACCTACCCAGAAGGGACATGGTTCCCCCGGATGTGGGTTTCAGCATGACCCATGGGGCCACGAGAAAATCACGAGGAGGGCACATGGAGTAGGATCCTTGTCCCTTGAGCCCTTAATGCAGCACATGCACCCCTGCCCTCCCACCTGCCTTCCCAAGCTCCTGCATGCCTTCACACCTGTCTTCTCGCCCATCTGTCTTCCCTCTGACCTCTCTGCCGTCACAGCTGGCCTCCCTCACACCTACGGATTTATGGCTCCCTCCTACTCCTCTGCATGCAATTCCCCTCACAACTCATCTGGTTTCCACTCCGGTAGTGATCGACCTCACCTCGGGCCCCTGTGCATTCAAGACGGCCCTCACCTCGGCTCTCGGATCCATCAATTTAGATCCTTGCACTTAATTATGGCTCGTGTGAGCCTATATCATCGTTCTTTAAATAGGACAATGGACACCCTTGACGGCATCCTGTCTGCTTCTCCTAGACTCTGGTTCGACTATGTGCACCCTCGTGCTCAATTGTATTTTTGGTTCTGGACTCTCACTGCGCTATCCGCCATCACCAAGCCACGTAGTCTTTCTCGTCAAGGTAGTGGGGGCCGCTGCAAATCCCAGAGTACTCTTGTCTCTGGCGATGGCTTCGACACCGGCATCTCCTTTTCCAGCCGCAACTTGATTGACGAATGTGAAGGGAAGCTGGTTGCGGATCACTTGGCCTCTGTATCTAATGGAGGTAATAAATTTCACTATTGGATCATAAAAAATATGTTTGGAAAGATTCTGGATGACATGCTGGGCAACTAGGGTTCTACTAGGAATCAGATGTTGGCCACTAGGGCCAAGCTCATCAAGCTGGATGAAATTCTGGCTAACCTTGACGCCACCTTCTCCTGGAGCCAGCATGCTATCATGAGCTGTAGCCCGGTCATGGCCGAATCTGTTGGCAAGGGTGATGGTCGTTCTGTCTCTGGCATCCCGATTGCTAGCGTTTTACCCTCTGAAGCACTGGTAGTTGCTACCGCAAATGATACCATAGACCCCTTCCTGGTCGTTCCTGCTCCAGCTTCGTTGGAGGCTCCTCCTGTGCGCTTTTCG